>VDFB02353493.1:399863141-399987192 GCA_007258455.2 Sequoia sempervirens | reverse complement strand
AAATATGATGTATGGATGATTTTGTTATGATATATTAGATGGATGCAAATAAAATGTGATCCCCCTTACGTTTTTGTATTTTCTTAGTGCAAATGTATGATACTTCTATACTATATGGGATGAATTTGATCATGCAAGTGAGATGAAATACACTTCTTGTTTTTTTTTGTATTTTTTGAATGCAAACATATGATCTAAATGCATGGATGGATGTATGATGATTCTAATGCATGTATGATATGATAATTCTTTCTAATGTATGATATGCTTATGCAACTATATGTGAATGATCTTTTTTTTGTTAATGTCAAATGTACTCAATCCATTAATGAGAGAGATAACAAAATTTTGAAAATTATGCCAACCTTGGAAAGTCTATAATGTAGATGCAAAACTAATATGGATGCAACCTAACTTAACCATGCAAATCTAAATATGCAAAGTTGTCATTTTGTCAGCTGATTTGTCGTGCTTTTATCACCATTGATCCTTTGAATTGTTGAAAGTTAGTACAAAATAGATGGTATGATTAGACCATGATGACCTAAGTACCACTTCCATGATTTTTGATATTGCAAGTTAATACAAGCATCTATGCATAATTGAACCGAGATGACCTAAGTACTGCTTGCATAAACGGACAAGAGTTAACCATTTTCCTATGTGAATTCAGAATGTCATTAATGATACTTTGTAGAGCATATCCCATGACAATTTGCATAGTAGTAATGATCAACTCACAAACAACAGGAAAAGAAAAATATCATTCTCAATCATAGCTTCTCTAGTCCATGACATCATTGAGTTGCTCTAGAGAAATGATAACAAAAATCAACATACAATAGTTGAACATTCATGTCGAAGTGATAAAACCATGATTCATAAAGAATATCATACATTTAGATTTGTTTTGATTGATCTTGTTGTTGATTTAGATGTTTGATGTTTAAAATTTGTGATCAATTTTCAATCTTGAGTTTTTATCATGATTGTTGCACTTGTTACATTGTCCGACAATTTGTCTATATGTTGGTTTAAGCTCAAAGTTTATTGCCCCCAGTGAGAAAAAAAACATTTATTATGGATATGCACAATGATACCAATTCAAGATGAGACACTACATAATGGCCAGATATGTACATGAGGTTTCCTTCGATGATCAGGCATAGAGATGGCAAAGAGTAGATGGCCAACACGTGTGATAATAGATGGAAAAGCTGATCTATCACAAATAGCACCTATTGCTAGGTTTTCACTAGTTTTTATTACACTTTTTCAGACTATATGATTTTTTTGTTGTTACCAAGATGCCTGTTTGTTGGGTTTTCATTAAGGTAACAATTTTTTTCAGGACATTTTCTCATTTTTTAATATATTTTTGCTTTTTGATTTTTTTGGAATTTTTTTTTTTGGTATTTTTGATGTTTTTGTTTTCTTTTTTTTGTCACCAATACACCTGTTTGCTAGGTTTTCATCAGGGTGACCATTTTTTCAAGATATTTTCTCATTTTTTGGTATTTTTAGGACTTTTATTGTGCACTAGATGAGTTAGTTGTAGAACTTTTTGAGAAGACTGATGATAGGTTCCTCGAATAGGTCCCCTTCAGGTGTAGACAACTAATAAGCTCTCGATCCATAGACTAATACAATGACAAAAGGACCTAGCCAATTTGGTTCAAATTTTCTTTCCTTTTCCCTATCTTATTGATTACGAGGGTTCTCTTTCAGGACCAGGTCACCAACATGAAATGTTCTTGGTTTGAATTTGTGATTATAGGTTCATGAAATCCTTTGTTGATAGGCCTCCAAGTTATCAACTGCATGCTGACGATGCTCATCCAACAGTTCCAATTCTTGTAGCTTGGATACTCTATAATCTTCCTCTAAAATGATCCCATTCAAGGACACTCGTAGTGATGGTAACTCAACCTCAATAGGTAAAATGGTCTGATCTGTAGACAAGAGCATATGGTGTGGCTCCTATTGAGGTGTGGATGCTAGTATAGTAAGCATGTAGACCAGGGTTCAATTAAACATGCTAATCACATCTAGCATTGTTGATGGTTTTCTTTAGGATTTTCATAATGGTTTTATTTGAGGCCTTCGCTTGTCCATTTCCTTGAGGGTTATAAGGTGTGGAAAATCAATGTTGGATATGGAACCTTTCAAAAAGTTCTTGGATTTCTTGGTTCTTGAAAGGTCTACCATTGTCAATGATAATAGACTAAGGAATGCCATACTGACAAACAATGTAATTCAGGATAAAGGAAGCAATTTGTTTTCTAGTAAATATGGTTAAGGTAACAACTTCAATCCACTTTGTAAAGTACTTTGTTGTTGTGATGATGACGGATGGAATTTTCCTACAAGATCATGTCCCCATTGACAAAAAGGCCATGTTGATGCGAATGGTTGTAGTTCTTGTGCTGGTACATATATGAGGTTTCCTTGGACTTGACATTTTTTACACTTCTTGACAAATTGAAAGGACTCTTTCTCCATGTTTGGCCAATTATACCCCAAGTGTAGGAGTTTCTTAGTGAGAGTTAGGCGACTTGAATGAGTGCCATAAACACCTTCATGAACTTTGTGCAAAGCATTTTTAGTTTTGTTACATTCAAGACATTGAAGGAGAGTACCATCAAGACCTCATCGATAAAGTATATCGGCTATCAGGGTATGTCGAGATACTTGTTGGATAAAGTTACATTTTTAGTTTTGAATAGATTAGGTGGAAGGGTATTGTCTATTAGGTAGGTATATATCTTCCCATAGATTGAGGATTCAACATTAACTAGATGACATATGACTTGGGATTTAGGGTTATCATAGGCAGAGTTAAACAGTTGTTCCACCATGAATTCATAACAAGCTCATTTTTATGGTATTTGTAACATAGAAGCAATGGTTTCCGTGGAATATGTGGCTTTGTTATCCATCCTTGGGATCTATTCAAATTTGATTTCAATAAAGTACTTCTTGAAGTTGTCCACCATTCTCTTATACAACATCATCTTGTCATATTTTGTTTGATAATAATCAAGAACCTGATTTATGACCAGCTGAGAATCTCCATAGACCTATAACTCTATTATTTTCCATTCCATGGCTACCTTGATGCCAATTATTAATGTTTCATACTCAATTGTGTTATTAGTGCAAGGAAACATTAACCTGTAAGACTTTGGAATGGTGTGTCCTTGAGGTATGATAAATAGGATTCTTGCACTTCATCCATGTTGCATGTAAGATCCATCAAAGTATAAAATCCACTGTTATGTTGACACACTAAGGACATATGCATCTATAAAATCAATGTGCATGGGATGGTCATCTTGTAATGGTGCTTCAACTAACTGGTTTGCTATCACTTGGCCCTTGATTTCTTTTCTATCCACATATTGGATGTCAAACTCACTCAATATAATTACCCATTTTTCTAGTCTTCCTTTTAAATTGGCTTTGCTGAGAAGATATTTCAATGGATCTATCTTGTCTATTACTTTGATGGTGTGTGTTAACATGTAGTGTCACAATTGTTACGTAGAAAACACAATTTTCAAACATTCTTTTTCAATGAATGTGTAATTAATTTCATAGTCATTTATTGTTCTACTGATGTAATAGATCATCCTTTCTTTTCCTGTAGAATCCTATTGTGCTAGAAAATCTCCCAAAGATACCTCTATAGTTGCAATGTAAAGCAACAGTGGTTTCCTTTTGTTAGTGGTACCAAGATAGGTGGGCTCATCAAATATTGTTTTAGTTGATTGAAAGCAACTTCACATTTTTCACCCCATTTGAAGGAAACATTCTTATGTAGCAAGTGTGTAAAAGGATGACTTTTATCTACTAGTTGTGTGATGAACCTTCAGATAGATTGGAATCATCCCTATAGAGATCTAAGTTGTTTGATATTATTAGGAGGCATTTCCATGATGGCTTTTACTTTTGTTGGGTCTACCTCAATGCCTTTATCTGAGACTATATATCCTAAGAGTTTAGTTGATGTCACTCCAAATATGTACTTCTTTGAGTTTAAGCACACATTAAACTTTTCCAACTGATTGAATATTTTGTCTAGGATTTCCATATGTCCTTCTCTAGTGAGTGTTTTTTCCAGCAAGTCATCTACATAGTCCTCCATGAAGGTGTGCATCATGTCATGAAAGATAGTTGTCATTGCACATTGATAGGTGGCCCCAACATTCTTTAACCCAAAAGGCATAACATTCCAATAGAATGTACCCCATGGGAATGTGAAAGTAGTTTTGTCTTGGTCCTCTAGTGCAATTTTTATCTTATTATAACCTAAAAATCCATCCGTGAGTGATAGCATTGCATGACCTTTTGTTAAATCCATGATAATGTCTATGTTAGGCAAAGGAAAGTCATCTTTTGAACAAACCCTCTTAAGATCTATGAAATTCGTACATATCCTATGATGTTATCTAGTTTAGAAATTGGTGCAATGTTTGAGATCCATTCAGCATAATCAATAGGTCGGATGAATCCTACATCTAATAGTTTCTTCAATTATGCTTTCACAAATAAGGCGATGTGAGGATGCATTTTTCTCAACTTTTGCTTCACTGGCTTCACTCTAGGTGGTAGCAATAAATGATGCATTATAAGGTTTAGATCTATCCCTGGCATGTCAGCATAGAACCAAGCAAAGTTGATTTATTGCTCTTCAAATAATTTAGTGAAGCTTTGCTTTTCTTCCTCTCTCATAGATGTTGCTAGATGTAGGGTCCTCACTATTTCAATTGTACCAATGTTGATGGATTGTGTGGGCTCAACCAGTAATGGAGATCTCTCATGATAGTGCTTGGGAAGAGTTTCAATTCTCCCATCTTTTGGTTCCTTAGAGAGGTTTTCACCGTTAGATGTGCTCTTTATTTTTACTTTTTCTTGATCTAATACTGCCATTAAATGGTTTTCACCATTAGATCGATTTTTGATATTCATCATTTTACAGCTGAGAGATTTGGCACTCCCATTGTTCAAAGTTATTTTATGAGATTGATTGGTGGAACATGTTTTGAGATTGTTAGAACAAAGAAAGTTCACAATGGCATCATCATTTGGAAAGATAGGTATGTCCAACAACTTCGTTTGGTCCCAGTCAATTAGTTTGAGGTGTATCAATGGCAAGGAATCATCAAATTGTTTAAGGTCCAAAGGGGTGAGTCTCATGATGGCAACATCATCAAATTGTTTGATAGTAATGCTGAGGTCTATGATGTTACTCTCCTCTAAATGATCTATCTTGCTCGAAGTCTGATCATCTTCACTAGAGTCATCAATATGCACTGATCCAATTTCAAGTGGTCTAGACCCTAAAATTTGTCCCTCCATACATATTGGTGTAGACCTTTGTATCACATCAATTTCCTTGTCTTGAAAAGATTCTTTAGAGAGTGAGTCCCACTCATATTCTTTGGAATCTATTTTAGAACTATCTCGCAATTGGAGGATTCTCTCACAAATTTGTTGCTTGGTTTCTTCCCTTGACTCTTCTCTATATCCCAATCCTTTTTGTCTTTTGAATTGGTTATGATAGGTTGTATTGGTTCCATGATACCCTCTTTTCTTTTTCTAATAGGACCTTTTCCTTCATATTCCATCTTCTCTAGGATTGTAAACCCTTTACCATATGGCTCTGTTAGTACATTGGAAGTTGATGCTTGCGATGCTTCTTCATCTTTGTATAACCAATTTAAAAAGTCCTTGTCTTCAGATTCCTCCACTAGGGTGCCCACTTTCACAAATGCACCATCAAAGAGTGTGACAAGTTGTGATGATTGTAGTCTTGATGTTGATGGTTGTCCATATAATTTCGGAGAAGGTAGCAATTGTGAAAGACATAAGGATCCCTCAAAAGAATATTCCCCCATGTCTTTGTCCTTGAATTGAACATTTTTCTCAAATAGTTTTGACAAAGAATTTAGTTCACTCTCATTGCTTGAGGAAGTGAAATCACCAACGCCCTTATCCTTTGACTGGACCTTTTACTTAGGCTGATTTGACAAAGAACTAATTTGACCTTCATTGTTTGATGAACTAGGAGTGATGGCTTCCCTATTGTGTGGTATAAAAGTATCTTGAACCATCTTAAGACTATTGCAATATTGAGGATTGTTGGAAACAGCTGAAATGGTGATCTCTTGTCCATTGAAAGGGAATTTCAAACATTGATGATACGTTGTTGACAACGCTTACATCTCATGGATCCAAGGTTGACCCAAGAGTATGTTGTATGTAAAATCTTTATCCAAAACTTGGAAAACAATATCCTTTTGGATTGGTAAGATAATTAGTCCTTGTGAGGATCTTTCTTTATCATCATATGCTTTGATAGTGATCTTTCTTCTAGCATCTATTGTATTTTATGAGAATCCTAGTGCATAGACAAGCTTTAAAGTATAGATAGTTAGACCAGCTCCTCCATCTATTAGAACATGTTTGACCCAATGTTTATGAATGATAACCTCAATGTGGATGGAAAAATTGTGTGGATGGGTTAGTGATATGTCATCATGTTCGAAAAATGATAGGAAATGAGGTGTAGTCAAGTATCCCACCATAGCTTGGAATTGAAAAAATTCCAAATTATTTAGTACTATGGTGGCCACTAGAGCTTGTTCTAGAATTTCTTTGTGAGCTGGTGAAATTTTAAGGAGTTCCAATATGGATATTTGAGTTGGGATTTTCTGCAATTGATCAATTATATTGTATTGAGTTGAAGGAGAAGCAACTATTTTAGATGTAGAAGAGGTAGTAGGTGTCTTAGAGGAAACTCCTTTCAATATTAATTTAGACTACCCTCTTGTGGTTGCATTGACTGGTAAATTGTCTTATTTTTCTTTGATTTTAATGACATTAATCTGATTATCAGTTGCACCATCTGTGTTCAGATTTATTTGTATGATGTCATTAATTTTATTTTATTTGATGTTGATGTTGATTTCATTGAGTTGATTTTTAGCTGTAACAACATGTCTTTATTTTAATTATCATCTACAAAAATTTATTGTTTGTCATTGATTTCAATATCATTGTTCTTATCTTCAACTACAGAAATATTAAGAATAGTGGTGTCATAAACATAGTTAACATTTTTACCTTTGTTGTTTGTAGAAGAAGATTCTCCTTTTTCATAGTTTGGTAAAGGATTTTTGAATTCTCCATGATCATTATTCGTTTGAGGTCCCTCTACCAATATTTCTTTTCTATCAATCAAATATTGCACCAAATGTTTCAATTGCATACAATAATTTGTTTTGTGCCCTTTGTTTTGATGAAAATAACAGTAGTATGCATCATTCCACCAAGATGGTTTAACTATTGGTTCCTAATCTTGTGCCTCTGGTAATGTTATAAGCTTGGTTGCAAGAATATTCTTCGATTTGATGGTGTTCGATATGGTGGTGGTTTTGATTCAGTATTGTTTTGATTGTTGTTTTGATTGGTATTTTGATTGGTGTTTGGACTATTTTTGGAGGCAGTAGCTGTCAAGTTAAAGACTAGTTTTGCATTCTGTGTATCAGTTCTGCCATCGTTGTTACCAACATTTTTGTTTCTTTGCCAAAATTTTGGTTTATCATTGTTGTTATAATTATTGGAAGAGTTTGTAGAATTATTTCCTTCATTATAGAGTTTTAAGACTCCTCTCTTAACCAAGGTTTCTTCAATTTTGAGTCCATTTTCAATCATCTTCTCAAAACTAGGTGGACATTGCAATTCAAGTCTATAGCTCATCTCATCATTTATATTATCAATGAAGATTTCCATATTTTCTTTTTTAGGTATAGGACAGGCATACCTAGCAAAAAATATTCTCCATCTTTGTAAAAATATGAGAAATGATTCACCCTTTTTATGTTTTGTGTTGCAAAGGTCTTTCATGGTTATCTCATGTTGGATGTTGTAGGAGTATTGGGTGATGACTTTATTAACTAGCTCTTCAAAGGACTTAATAGCTAGTGGAAGTTTGGAGAACCATTCCATGCATTGGCTACCTAAACTTCGTGGAAACAATCTCATCAAATAGGTCTCTTCATGTGAAAATTCAAGGCTCATATGATCTATAGGATCAGTTTTACCATTATATTTATCATATTTTGGAAACTCACAATGTTTGGGAAAGGGTATCATGTTCATAGTTTGATCAAAAGGATTTGGGTAGATGTCTTGCAGTAAATATCTTCTTGTGGTTCCTCTTTGCATGTCTTGGATTTGTTGTTGTAGAATTTTCATTTGATTAGTTAATGTAGCAATTGGATCTATCTTTGGTGGATCAATTTCTATTCTTTTTGGAGCTCCTTTCAATTGAGCAACATCAAAGTCATTAGGTAGTTTGATACCTTGATTAGGAAACATTAAAAATTATTTTTCTCCATCTTTTTCCAGAAATTTCTCCATGAATTTGTGGAACTTGGGATCTTGTTGAGCATGCTAGATGTCTTCTTCAGTGATTTCATCACTTTTAGGTTGGTGGAATATGTGGAAAGGATTTTCTTCTCCTTCATCCATGGTGTTTTGAGTCTCAATCTCTTTTTCTCTAATTTTCTGCTTTTGTGATCTTGTTAAAATGGGCATGCAAGTGTTATAATTTTACTAAACTTTGATCTTTGTTTGAGAAATGTCAAGGATATTAACCAAGTCAAATAAGATGACTAATCCTATTGATAAGACTAAGTTAAATCTGATTGTAGAGGGTTGTTTCATGATGAAGGATGATGGATCCTAATGGTGAGACTTAGCTTAACAATCAGAGATGTGATTGATGATTAGGAACATTAAGGTGTTAGATCTTAGTTTAGTTAATAGAATTTCACTTGCAAAGTCCAATTTCTTCAAGTTTAAAACACTATTGTGACTGAGGAATGATTTTTCTCTAAAAAGGATTCTGAAATGTGCTTTCAATTGTCAGCCAAATGGTGAAAATATCTCTCTATTTGTAGATTAACTAGGTGCACTAAAATAAGGTATGGATGTGCTAGAAGATGGAATGGATGTGCTAAAAGATGGTGTGCATGCACTAAAATGCCCCCTAGATGTGCTAGAAAAAAACCTAATGTGCCAAAAGATGATGTGAATGCGCCAGAAAATGGACTATATGCATTAGAAGATGGGTCAAAAGCATTGGAAAATGACTCAAATGTGCTAGACAATGGATCAAATGTGCTAAAACAAGCCAGTGATGTGCTATACTACCCATAAATATGATTCAACTTGGTACTCTATTGGATTATCAGGTAAATGCACAATTTTTTTTTGCAAAAGCGCTAGGAGACGAAACAAATACACTAGAAAAAGACCTAGATGTGCTAGAAAATGACTGACATGTGCTAAAAAATGAGCTCAATGTGCTGAAACATGGAATGCATGCGCTAAATTAGAAGTGTTTCATTGTTTTGAAAGTCTATCTAGTTATTTTACTTTGAATTAGTGAATTTGAATGTTTTTAGGGGATATTCTTCTGAACAATGATTTTTGTCTGCTTTTTCCTGTTTGTGAATTATGTGAATAAGTGTTCTTAAATGGATGATTTCTTGAAAAATGATTCCAAACATAGCAAAAACTTGTAAAACAATTGTTTCACCCTATGCACTAAACATTAAGTGTATGTTCAATAATTTGGTTTGATTCCTTTGATTTCCATAGGTACTAAACAATAGCAAATAGATTAGTCACTTTTCTAATGTCAAGGATCATTTATAATATCACAACCCACATCTTAGAACTATGTTAGCTCACATAGCTATGTCACCCCCTAGAGGGCACCCGTTTTTTTTCATTTCCTGGGTCTTAACCAAAGTTGAATCCTCCACTTTTGGCTAGTAATCCCTGAAAGTTATATGGTGAGTATCTTGGGGGTAGATTCTTCCCTCCCCTTGCACTGTGAATATTAAAAAATGTTTGAAAACTGACTCGGTTAGGTACTACACTTAAGGTTCTTAGTAAGGGTTTCCATTTAGTGTGACAAAATGATAAACTCCTGTAGGAGACCTCCCAACCTTTAGAAAAAAGGCTTTGGGGATGGTTATCAATGCAAACTACTATTGAAAGCGAGTTTCCTCAAATTCACATTTGATTATAGTGGGTTGGAAAACTTGGCTTTAGTTGTTCCCACTTAGGTCATTCCCATAGGGTGAGTAATTTTTCCCACTATGGCAAGCCTTCTAAAGGTGTTATCAAAAAATGAAAGAATGAGTCTGGAATTCTAATCACCCAGTGAAGGGGAGAGCATAGGCCTATCACTTTACAAGCATAGTAGACAAGGTGTTCATTAACCTCTTAATTAAACTAGATTCCTAATTTAATCAAAGGTAAGCAAAAATACCTCCAACCCCTACAAAAACCATTAGTACTTTCATATAATTTCCTTTGACAATGTATTTGAGTACTTGCAACATAGAAAATATAGATCAGTTCCCATAATTTTTAATTTCTACAAACAAAACCAGATGCACTAAAATAGAGACCATATGCACCAAAATTTTACACCGATGTGCTAAAAGAACTCTTGAATGCACCAAAAGAACTACCAAATGCACTAAAATAATAACTAAATGCCCTAAAATAACCACTGCATGTGCTAAAATACAAGCTAGATGCGTTGAAAGGTGAGTTAGATGCACTGAAATAGGCCAAGGATGCTCTGAAATATGTTTCATATGCGCTAAAAGAAACCATAGTGCATTACATAGAAGTTCACATCCAAATCTATAAACAAACTTTCCATAAAACATTAATAAAAATTGGGCTAGGCCCCATGGTAGGTTCCAATTTATGTGTGATGTTAAAAATGTGAATGAGTAAATTAAAGCTAAACAACACACCAATGAAACATTATATTAGATAATTCGAATAACAATCTAATCGAATTGAAACAGAAAAAATTATCTAAAATCATCCCATTGTTCCCTATCTCCAAGGATTCATTATATCATAATGGCTCTCTGATTGTCTATGCACTATGACCTTTACAATGACAACTTGAAGAATGAAATACTGGAAAATACAAGGAATCTATTCCTACATGATTGATAAACTATATGATTGATGAGTGATATGATAATGATGTTAATGTTGTTGTATGAAAATGAAGGTTATACTATGATAATGATGTGATGAAGCTACAAAAACTAAGATGCAACTAATGCAAAAGCCATGATTATGCTAATGGATTCTAAATGCTAAAAATGCTAAATTATTTCAAATGCTCTAGTGAAAATTCTGCAAAGTAAGATTGCTCAAAGTTGGGATTATTTTGTTGTAGAATGAGGCTATATTTATAGATTTTCCAAGGAATATTCTGAGGTGGCAACAACCAATGGTCTGGATTTAATTTGGAGAGATGAACAGTGGAGGATGAAGAAGTTAGAGAGAATTAAGGAGAGTGTTCCATTTAGAAAAACAATCTACCAAGTGCTAGGAAGAATAAATGAAAGAAGAGAGCCAAGTGTCCCAAAGGTTGTTTGGAAATTTGTTTTGATTAGGGGTAAAAAATGGGTTTTGAAGGGGCCCAAAACCCTAAACAAAAGACGAAAGTTGATACACAAAAGATCACCAGTAAGCATCAATCAACACAACAACAACAAGCTGCTACAACAAATAACACATAGACCACCAATAGCCCAGCAACAACATCTTATCAGATAAACATGACAAAACAAGATACAAAAGATACACAAGCATGGGCCAAAAGCCCAAATACAACCAGGTTTTATCTAGGACAAGAAACCCCTCCCAAGTTTTGATTGTAAAAACCACCTGAAACACTCAGGCAATAGAACCACAAAGAAATAGCCATCCTTCTGCTCAGACACGGTAGAACCAAACCCATCATAAGAAAAGGAAATTTAATGGAGAAGAACGCCATTAAATCCAACCATATAGTTAAAAACACTAGCACATAAGAGGGGTACCACCCCTTGAAGCACCCAATCACACCACAGCCCAACTCCAAGTCCACCTCAAAAGGACTGAGCTCCCCTCTATAGGAGAAGATACTGTGAAAACCCAAACTACCAAAAGCACACCTCTCCAGCAACCTCAGGCTCCACCTCGATAGGAGAAACTTCCACCTCAATAGGAACACATCCAAAGGGAACTAGAAAAGAGGACTTTCATCCATATCCACCACACCCACCTCCCACTCACTAGGAAATGACTCCTAACCATCAAGAGATGTCTTCTCCTCAATAGAAGATAGTGTGCACAGGAAATGGAAGAAAATCAGAGCTCCAGAAGTCTGGGGACACACACCATCCATAGGCTGAGCATGCAGGGGCTCCAAGAGAGACACCACAATCAGACCAACAAAATAATTGAGGGATCAAGAAGGAACAACATTCCACTCCACCATCTCCCAACAAGTACCACTGAAGCACCATCATCAACATCACTGTCCTTAGTAGATAGAACCCACAAAGGGTACCCAAAAACTCTAAAAAAGAACCCAAAAGACATGGGCATCTCCAAGTCAAAAGGAGATCCACCCCTACCAAATTCAACACCAAAGACCCTGAGAAGAACAATGCCTCCTTCCAGCACACCAAGATCAACCACTCCTGACTAGATAAAGGGGAGAGTCACAAAGTGAACATCAGCATAACCAATGCACGCAATTTCAGCCACCATCAGGGTCAACCCATAGCAACCCCCAACCATGCTCACCATAATAATAACAACGAACCCAGTGTTTCCTTGAGACACATGGAAGCCCACAAAATTAGGATAAACATCACTCCAAGCAGGAGTAACCAACATCCACCAACAACCATACACAATCCAAGACAAAGCAGGACTTGACCGATGGGTAGCAAAGGGAAATACCCCTCTAGCTACCCCATCGCTAGCAACCTTAGCCACAACATCCATCTCAGGAAGCCAGATAACCTAGTCCAAAGCCATCGCAACCACAAGCCAGGGAGGCAAAAGCACCAAACACTAGTATGAACCAAAAGGCCCACACCAAACCCCAAACAAAAAAGAGGTAGGAGGAAAACAAGAGGCAGAAACCCTCCACCATAAGGCAGCAAAGCCTTCACTTCCAAAGTAGTCATGGAAATATTTAAAGGCAAAAAGAGAAGTCCAGCACCCACAAGCAACAACCAACCACGATAGCTCAGGAAACAACCAACAGACACAAGGTGACTCAACACCTAGAATCCAAAGAAGTAGGTCGAGCACCACCCGAACCCTAGAAATGTAGCTAAAAATAGAGAGGCCTCCTTCAATAGGCAAGAGCTTCCAACAACCACAAAAAGATGCTTGATTAACAGGCTAGTAGAGAGAAGGGGCCAAGGCAGAGGAAACTATCCCCTGAACCAAAGACCTTCATCCAGACGCAAAAGAGACCACCTCACCAAAGTTGCTGAGGCCAATGAAAATAGGAATCAAATGCACTGAGCATTTGACCAGGACCCATAATAGATCCCCATCCCCATCGCTTTCTCCCTCCCCCTAAATTAAATATTTAACATATTCAATTTGTTGAGACACATGATGAGGTGGAAGGAGGAAAAAGTTGTAGATATGTGACTAAATTCAAATTTAGCATTTAAATTTAATAAGAGGAAAGTTAATTAAATGAAACAAACTATTTAATTTTTTTTATTTAATTAAGATTACAAGAATATGATTTAAGATAGAAGAATTAGAAAATGAATCTATATAAATAAATTTAGAATTTATTTATAAGTAGACAAAATAAAAATCAATTAATTAAATAACTTGTATTTAATTAATTAATTATCTAGACCAATTTTAGGTGTATACAATTACTAAATTTTAAAATCATTAATTTTCTATTCATTATAGCAGGAAAATGTATCCAAAACTTTGCTACAATTTGCACAATGAAAATGGGTAGTCAAACCCACAAATTGCAACCAAAACATTGTATTTTTCAATTACAAAATATCTAGCACTCTAAATAGAGTCTAAGGAGAAAAAATATATGAGTAAACTTTGATAAAAAGACCACCAAATTGATAACAATAACAATATAAAACTATACCAAAATCTGAGCACTCCAAAACACAAAGTTTGTCAAACAACTCAACCAAAAATCCACATTAAATCCATCTTTCAACACCAATGCAACTTTTGTGTGAAATCACACATATAGGACCTCAAAGCCACTATCCTTGAGTCCAAATCTCCTTGATTTTCCAGCCTTAGAGATTATCCCTACAATGGTTTATCGTCCTTTGTAGGAGAGCCACAACCAATGAATAAAGAAAACAAGCATAAACTCAATCCAAACTACCAAAACAAGTAATAAAGCATGCCAAACCTTGCAGCCCCAAATACCAACAACTAGAATGAGTGGTTTGCATGTGAAGACTTGTAACTCCTCAAGCCAAGTGTTCAAAGCACAAAATCATGCATCAAGAAAAAAGATGGAAAAGAAGAAACCTCATCTTGCACCACTACCAATGCCAAAAAAGAAAAAATCAATCTTCCCCAAGAAGTCACATCCAAATTTGATTTAATAATTTATTTCAAACATATTTAATATTCTCCCCAAACATCTTTAATTTAATAATCTTGAATAATGAACCTTTTCCTAGGTAAATTGCCAATTTCAATTTATCTGCTTTTTTCAAGACACCGAGCATGCTAAAAATAGAAATTTTCTAAAATTAGAAAGGGGACATGACAAGTCCTCCATCCAAAAGATTTCTTTTCCTTAATCAATTTAAGTTTGGATGAGTAAGAACCTTTGAACTTTCCAATGTTGCATCCTCAATAGGAAAATCCTTCCACTTGACCAAGTGTTCAGTGATGCTTCTATTTTGTAACTTCTCCCTTATTTCCAAAATCTCCTCAGGTACTACAATTAGTCTCCCCTCATCATCAAGAGATGGCATAATAGGAGAAGTCACAACTTTCTGCCATACAACCTTATTCAAGCATTAGACATGGGAAACATTGTGTATCTCAACCCAGTGGCAACTCCAACTCATATGCAACTTCCACAACTTTTCTGTTGACTCTATAGGGTCCATAAAATTTTGGTTTGAGATTCTCTACTCCACTCCTCTTTAAGGAATTTTTCTTGTATGGATGCAACCTCACAAAGAACATATCACGCACTTCAAAAAATCTCCTAGTCCTCTTCTTATCTGTATATAATTTTTGTTGATTTTGTGATGAGCCAAATTATCTTTAAGAGACCTTAAAATCTCAGCTTTTTTGGATAAAGTCACTTGTTGTAGGGACTCTACTATCTAAAAAATGTCAAAAAAAGAAATAGCATCATATCCATAGAGAGCACAAAAGGGAGACATTCCAATATACACATGATGAGATGTATTGTAAAAGTACTCCCCTATGTATAACCACCTCACGCAAGCACCTTGTTGATTTGAAACATAATTTCTCAAATACCCCTCTATCCACTTATTGAAAATTTCTATTTGTTGATCCATTTGTGGATGATAACTTGTGCTAGGAATAATTTTGATGCCTGTTAAATGAAATAATTCATTCCAAAAATAACTGAGAAATCTTCTATCCCTATCACTAACAATGTTCTTAGGAAACCCAAGTAATTTGAAAATTTCTCTAAAAAAAAATATGCTACTTGAGGTACCTTAAATTTAGAAGTGATAGAAAATAAATTTGTATAATTGTCAACCTGTCTACCACCACAAATATACAATATTTACCTAAGATTTAGGAAAACCAGTGATGAAGTCCATGGATCTACTTTCCCACTAATGCTCAAGAATTGGGAGTGGTTGAAGCAAACTTGCTAGAAAAATCTGCTCATCCTTGTTTTGTTGGCATACCATGCATTCCCTAATATGAGTGAGGATATCTTCTTTCATTCCCTTCCATGCAAACCTTTCTCGAGCTTTCTTATATGACTTATAATAACCTTGGTGACTAGCGAAAGGAGTATCATGGAAGAACCTCGTTATCTTCTCCTTGATCTTAGAACTCGGTACCAAGTATACCATATTCTTGTAAAATATTAAACCTTCAATAGTGGTGTACCTACCTAAACCATATATTTTTGGATGTAGGAATGCTATGACTCTCTTACTCAATTAGGGTTTTTCACCTAAAGGAAAGAGATAGATCCCACACCAAAATCTAGGTGGTTCACTCAAAATAATGTAAGTATAATGGAAATATGGATGAAATGTGTCTAAATGAGATAAAATAAATGAAAATAACTAATGAAAGCTATTGATCACTAAGCAAAAACTATTGAAATGCAACTTGTTGGAAAACACATTGTGATATGAAAAAACACTTAGAAATGAAGGAAAACTGTAACAAAAATGAATGAAACTGAAAGTGAGCACTTGAGATCTTGATGGAGATTGGAAATGACTTTTGGAATGTTGTTGATGCTAGAAATTTGGCGTAATGGGACTCATTCGCCATTCTGGGCGAATTAGTCCTACTTCTAAGAAACATCCTAGAACCCATTTTAGACAAATGGGTATCCAAAACTACAAAGAACACCTTTTAGGCTTGGAAATGGGACTCATTCGCTACTAATGGAAAATGAGTCCACTTTTGAATTTATAGAAATACAAAAGAGGAAACTGAAACCCTTGGTCTGCTCTTCTATTTTTGATAGGTGTCCGCTTATGAAAGTTTGATTTCTGGCACTAAAATTGTTTTTTAGTAGATATTTCATGACTTGTTCAACAAGGGGATATCTTCAACAACTTTGAAACTTGATCTTCAATTATTTACAAGTCTTCAAGACACCTAAATCTGAAAATACACAAGAAGAGAAGGATAAATGTTGGATGTTAGGGCATGGGGGTTGGCCTTGGTCAAACCCCTTTGTAGGAAATTAAACCAAAATGATGAAAGAATGTAATGGAGCATGCAAAAATGGAGATATTACCTTTCCATGATGATTGATCTTGGATTTCTATAGTAATGGAGAAAGATTCTTCCCTTGAATGTCTTTGGAAGCTTTCTTGATGAATTGAGTGATAAAACCCTAGCTTTCTTGAATTAAAGTGGAAGACAAATGATGAATGAGTTGTGAATGAGTTAACAGATGTGAATTAGGGTTTAAAGACTTTATTTTATAGCAAATTCTCCTAATTTTCCCATTAATTGGATCCCAAAGGCCGACATGAAAGAATAATAAACTTAAATTTCATTTTTTCCCGCTCAAAGCTCAAAAATGACCCAAATGAGACTAATTCACAACCCTGGGAAAATAAGTCCCACCTGGAAAGGACTCATTCACCACAGATGGTGAATTAGTCCCAAAGGGGCCCATTTTCCAGCTGGATTGTTGGGAGATAAGAAAATTAGGTTTATATAGTGACTTTATCAGTTATTTCATCAAATTATGCCTTGGGATGCACAATATGGGGTCATAAAGGCCTATTAATAATGATGTGAGGGTCAATTAGGGCTTGGGACACAAAATTCAATCTGAAAGTGTGATTAAATACATTTTACAACACTAAAATGAGGTCCACACAACCTAGAAAGGCACAACATCTAATGTGAATGTGTAAGGCACATTGCAACACTAGATTAAAGTTAAGTTAAGTTTAGTTTACAAGACTTCTAGATTGATGTGAAGATGCATTTAAATACATTTTATAATGTTGAATTAAGGGAAAATGGGTTCATTAAGTCTAGAGAGGCACGCAAGTCTTTTACAACACTTTACAACACCTATATAAGACATCATTAAATGTATTTTATTCAATTTGCAAGGGTCCAATACCTAGTGTGGATGTGTGAAACACCTCAAAACACTGAAACAAGGCCTCATTAAGTCCAATTTATCATCAATTATTCCCCAAATCAAGCAAGTTTCCTTTTCGCTACAGTACACTACCATCTTCCACCTTCCCATCGAAAATGTCAATAGCAAATGAATCCTTAACATATTTTGAAATTATATTTACTTTCCAATCAATAGTGATAGTAGAAAGAGAGCATAAGAAAGGCTTCTTAGAAGGTGCATCAACAACTACATTTTTCTTTATTTTTATATATTTAATCTCAAAATCATAAGCCTGCAGTTTACTCAGCAATTTCTATTGGAAATCATTCAAATCCTTTTGATTCAAAAAGAATTTCATATTATTATGATCAGTCTTAACCATGAGCTTACCATAAACAAGAACCATGAACTTACCATAAACAAGATATTGTCTGAACTTGTCTAGAGCATGCATAATTGCCAACATTTTTTTGTCATAAATAGAGTAGCCCTTTTCCAAAGGATTCATTTTTCTACTTTCAAATGCTATAGCATGTCCCCATTGAGTTAGAACATCCCCAATACCTTCCCCAAAAGCATAACATTCAGCAATGAATGGAAGAGAGAAATCATGAATTGCAAGCATTGCGCAAGAGCTCATTACTTTTTTTATTGTTTCAAATGTACCTTGAGCTTATTCCATATAAAAAAAGGCTCTTTTATTAGTCAATCAGTAAAGGGGGCAACAAGTTGAGATAAACCTTTTACAAATCTTCTATAGTATCTACAAAACCCAAAGAACCCTCTCAACTGAGTAAGATTGGTGGGGTGGTGGCCAATCTATTATAGCCTGTATCTTATGTGGGTCATCTTTCACTCCCTGTGAGCTTATGATGTGTCCCAAGTACAAAATTTCAGTCAGCCCAAAGTCACAGTTAGACAACTTAGTATAAAAGGATTGCTGCTCCAAAATACCCAAAACTATATCCAAGTGTTCTAGATGCTCCTTCCAAGTTTTATTGTAAATCAAGATATCATCAAAGAACACTAAAATAAATTTTCTGGGCTACATACTAAAAAATTTATTCATTGTAGATTGGAAAGTTACCAGTGCATTTGTGAGACCAAATGGCATGAAAAGAAACTCAAAATGACCATAGTGGTAGTGGAAATTAGTCTTCTCTACATCTTCTTTCCTCATATGGATTTGATGGTAACCTGATCTCAAATCTATTTTAGAGAAGTAAACTGCCCCATGTAACTCATCAATAAGTTCATCTATCCTTGGTATGGGATACCTATTTTTAATGGTTTTCTTATTTAGGGATCTATAATATATGCACATTCTCATTGTGCCATCCTTTTTTTAACCAAGACTACAAAACAAGTAAATGGACTTGAACTAGATCTTATGAAACCCGAATCAAGAATCTCCTGAATGGTTTTTTCTATCTCCTCCTATATAACTCCATGGGTGATGGTAGGGAGTAGTAATCATAGGTTTGACACCTTTCTCTAACTCAATGACATGTTCTAACCCTCTATCTAGTGGTAACCTAGGAGGCAAGTCATTGAAAATAATACTATGCTTATCAAGAATAGAATGAATTTGAAAATGATTTTTACCTTGCTTCTTAGAATAGCTGGCTATATGGATCAAGATTACTACTGCCCAAGCTACTTGTCCCCTTATGAAATTCCTTTCCATCCATTTTTCTAAAACCACTCTAGGTGCTCCATTTGAAAGGCCTCTTAACACAATCTCTTTCCCATTGGCTTGGAACTTGAACACCATGGTTTGGTGGTTTGTATAGTATCCTCCAATAGAATGCAACAAATAAACACCCAATACAACATCAGTTGCCCCTATTCCAACCACATAAAATTCATCACACACCTCATAGTCATTCAAGTTTATTTTCAGTTATTGAACCATTTAGGTGCACGGTATAGTAAAACCATCAACAATAGTGTAACATCCTACTATGCAACCCTGAAGGGTAAGAGCCAAAAGAGGACAAGATAATTGCTTTTTGAAATCATACAAAATAACTTACACAAAATGTAGTTGCCAATATAATTTATTGACAACAAACATGGCCAAGCATGGTCGAATGCACAACCCAAAGGAGAGGACTAATCCACTCTCTAGAGAAAATATAAATAGGAGCAAATAGAATAGCTCCAAAAAATTTCTCTAGAACCCCATGCTCTGGAACCCCGTGCTCCAGAACTTCTTGCTCTAGATTCCTACTTTGAAACTTCCTGCTCTGAAACTTCCTACTCTGAAACTTCTTACTCTGGAACCTCCTGCTCCGAAACTTCTTGCTACAAAACTTCTTACTCTAGAACTTCCTACTCCAGAACTTCCTGCTCCAAAACTTCCTGCTCCAAAACCTTCTCCTCCAAAATAGAAATGAGAGAATGCTCTAACTATATAGCATAGTTGGGTTCCAAACTAGGACAACAAGGAGGAAATGGCTCACTGAATTCATCCATCATATGCCCACAAAATATTCTCAGCAAAAACTCCACATTTCTCCCCAACTCTTTCACCCAATTCATGGGGTTTTCTCCTCTTTCCCCAAAACAAAAATTTTCTTCTCCAAAAAGATAACTCCCCCCAAAAAAAATGAATAAAAGTATATATATCAATTACAAGGCTGCCCAATTACTTTTATCCAAACTCCTCCAAAACAAAAATAAAATAAAACATTTAATTAAACAAGCTACTTAAGCTCCCCAAAGCAATTAATAAAAATAACTAAATAACCAACATTCTCTCTTTCATATAAAAATAATAATAATAATAATTTAAATCCAAACATTAAAATACATAAATCCCCTAATTAAAATTTAAATAAGACTATAAGAGTTCATAAAATGGATTAATAAAATCATTTAAAATTTCCAAATGAAATATATCATTCTCTTGAATGATCATAAAAATCACTTAAAATAACATATTTAAAATCTCGTGGAAAAGAAACCATTCAAATCTCTCATCAATAAAATACTATAAAATGCCATATTTAAAATCACATGAACATGCCAATAAAACCACATCAAGACATTGACAATGAAAATAAATAGCCACATAACAGATTCATGAAAAACAAGACAAAATACCTCATTTGAAGAGACATACTGGTGAACCACATACAACTGAAAGGTGCTCCAAACATTACCATTAGGTAACTGGACGGTAAGACATCAACAATGAAACACTACCCTAATAGGGTACAGTGGCTAGGGTATGGGACATTTGGCCTGTGACTACATCCAGTAACCACCATCAGGCAATATGAGTATGCTCAGGCCTGTGGATCTAGGCGGAATCGATACTCAATACCTGCATCACTCCAATTACACATCAAAGTACATGTGTATATAACATATATCATATAGTCAAAGCAACATCAATCATAAGGAAGAGGGCCATGGCATCATAAGCCTCTCGAATACCAGTGTTATGACATCATCCCTTTCCTGTCCATAATCGTATAAGCATGTAATCTGGAGTAATAGCTAAAAATGATAACCTTTCACATAACCATCAATGTCTAATCTCATTATAACAACATTTAACATTTAAAATATCAAATCAACATCAAAATACTATCTTAGCCAGGTTGGAGTTAGAGAGATGTTACATCCTCCCTCCCTAAGATTTGACTTACTCTTGGAAGTTAGGTAAACTCAATATGCAGCCATGTCACACATTAGTACTCAAAATCCATTAATCAACATTTAAATATTGTACTTCATTCCAAAGATGAGAAATATAATATACATCATTCATCACTAAATGAAATAGAAAGGACATCCATAAGTCATTCACCTTTCTAAGAATCATTATCAATATATTGACATATGCCTTACTCATAAAATCTCAACATGAAGCAAAATAACATGGTTAAGTTTGATAACATCACATGTACCACAATTCTCAAATTAAGAATTTAATTTTAAGATCCACATTCATCCAAGGATACATTAATTTCTACTAAGAATGTGGTAAAGAAGATGCATAATCACTCAATTCTTTCCAAAACACCATTGTTTCCAACAATATTTATTTTCCACACACTTCCAATCTCACACATTAGAACATATTTGGCATCATTTTCAACAAAATATAACAATTTACACTTTCTAAAGCACAAGCAGCCAACTTTTGAACTTTTCATATGTAAGCATATCAAAGATGAAACATGCATTTATTCATACATACATACTTACATCACTAGGAATCACATCACAAGGCTACATAAAGGTCCATCTGGATACCAGTAAGCAGCATACTAATCCATGATACATAACCATGAGCCAAGAGCCAATATCCATTTCACATAATCCATACCTCACACTTGGTGGTTTGATGGTGTTAGGACATACACACATGGTGACACCATCCAAACAAGATCACAATGACCTATCTCTTGTTGAATAATGTGGTTAGCCTCCAAGAGATAGTCATCACACATAGGTGGGTAGTGGGTCCTAGTTGTGCAACAACCTCACGTACCCCCATCCTCAAGGTTCCCTGCGTCTACTTCCTCGTATACACTCAACCATGTCCAACTCTCCTTTCCTCGATGAGGAATCACATTACAACACAAGACCAACATTTGAAAACAACAAATAGAAAATTAGTTTAGCCACCAAAGATCATAAATAAATATCAAATAAAGATTGAATTGCAGCAATAAAGCAAGAAATGCATGCAATTTCAACACTAAATCATATGTAACCAGGAGGGCTACGTGCAAATAAGATCACAAGGTGTGGCTAAACCATCACAAACAAGATAAATAAATAAAAAATTGGTCTTCAAAATCAAAATAAAAGTCATCAATAACCAAAAGAAGATTCACAAACTTTGAAATGGCACAATACATAGCTATGTGACTAAACTAGCCACCAAATGAGGAAGGAGGGAACAACGTCTGACTATTGCAATAGCCCCTCATGTGTGGCAGAGTGAGTACACCAACCACATGGAATGAGGTGTACTCCTCGGCTACACCCCACATCACGTCATCATGGGGCATGGACTCACCAAGTGTCCTGTAGACACCTAAAAATGACCTCGGCCTGCAAGCTTCATTTTTACCACCTTTGTCCTAGCATAATTATGTCATTTAATTATGTCCTTGGTCCACATTCGACTATTGATTAAATAATTCATAATTATTTAATTAATTCATGTCATTTATTCTTCATGATTATTAAATAAATAAATTTTATTTATTTATTAAATCGTCATGCTTGTCTAAGTCTTTCTTTAATTAAATAAATTTATTAATTTATTTAATTCCCCTTTGTCATTTAATTCTTCTTGATTATTAAATAAATAAATTTTATTTATTTATTAAATATGTCACTAACTGTCCTAATTAAATGAATTGATTAATTAATTAATTAATTAGTCTTATCTCCTAAATTAAATAATTAAATTTAATTATTTAATTGCCAATTAGTATTCTTCTCATTTTAAATAAATTAAATTATTTAAAATGTCATGTCAATCTTAACTGTCAGTCCTTTTTGATAAATAATCTAAAAAAGGTTATTTATTATCTCTCAAAATCCATAATTTGAATTGTTTTAATTCAAATTAGTAATTAATCTTCCAAAAATCAAGCAATCGGGCAGATTCTTGATTTTTCAAATCTTATCTTCAGTTCACATCTTATCTCTTTGATTTTTCGAATCTTGTAAATTAGGCAGTATTATCTTCTTGATTTTTCAAAAATATTTATTTCTTTAATTAGTTTCCTCATTTATTCTCCACCGTCGATCCGATTTTATTTTGACCATTTGATTAAGGATTTTTCCCTAACCCTAATTAGGGATTCTCAGGTTTAATCTGGATCGTTCATTTTAGGTTCTTGTCAATGATTTATCTCGTCCGTCAGTTCAAAATGGCCTTTTCTATAAAATGCCATCTTCTTCTCATTTTTGAGGATGGATATTTTACGTAATTACTATAGGCATTTATTTACTTATTCTCACATTCATTGTCATAGGAATTTGATTACTATTGGCATAGGCATTGGCAATAGGTATAGGCATTTATACTTTATGCAAATCCTTCAAGGCTTGTTGTAGGACTTAGACAATTTGCAGATTACTCGCACAACCAATCTGAGGGCAACATTATCTAGCAAGTAAGAAGGTGCTACAAAAATGAATCATGGAGACTTCAAATATCAGGTATAATCATTCTTTTTGGTATTTCCATTGTGTTTTGTAGCTACTTTGGGTTTTTATCATTTTGATTTCAATTTAATTGATCTAATCTAATATCCAAAAATTACCCTCAGTTACATTGGTGAACCCGACTTCATTTTGCTTGTTTCCATACAGTTTTTTGTTGTTTTCTGTTGTTTTGCAGGTACAAGTACGGATCGACGCAACTTTTTTTAAAACATCGCGATGCATTTGATGTGTCACGACACATCTGCTGACAGAAGCGACACAATCGACCTGACAAGCCACAACTGACATCCCAAACAACGCATTTGATCTCCCGAGCCGCACTTGAAGACCTGAACGATGCATCTACCCTGTCGAGCCGCAACTGTTTGGTAAAATTTTCCTTCAGTTTTGCCATTTTGATTTTTAGATTTTTAGGTTTTTCTGGTTACTGGTTTTCTAGTTTTCTATTTTTTTTGTGTTTTTTATTCCTGCATGTTAACTAGATTAGATTTTTCTTGTGTTACTGATATTTTCTTGTAGCGTGTGGCAATCCTCATTCGTTTGTCGAAGACAATTTCATAAGAGACTACTAATATTCATTGTTTGCAGATTCACATGTCAAAGAAGGAATAACAAAACTTTGTGCTTGTTTTTCTTAGAGTAGCAAACATTTGAGTTTGGTGCATATAAAATGAAATCATGTCTTTTATGCTTGATTGTGATTGTGGAATGGTAGGTGAGTATGCTCTCACTTGGTGAAAACCTCGTGATCAGAAAACCAGACCCATTCTTTTCCGATTCTCTAGAATCCTTCGATCTGTCTTGGAACTGGGTGGGAAAAAATACTCACCCCAGAACGACTCAGACCAGTAGCACCCTAACACCGAGGGACTTCCAGCCGGTATAGAAAAGTGGGTTCTTGGGGAAAGCCCAAGAATCATGAGCGTGGTTCTGACGAGATGGATCCGAAAAGGGACTCTCGCCACATGGATCACGCCCCATGAACGAAATGCTTGAATTAAAAACCTCTTGTCTTAGTGTCCAACCGTTCTATTGGTCGTTGCTTGGTATAGTGCAGGGTACAGTATCATGCCCGAAGACACTCACTATGATCCCCTTGAGTAGAGATAGCAATTCTTGGGATGTCACTACCCAAAGAATCTGAATTTGGTGTGCTCGAATGACGTTAATGAGTCGTGGAGGGGAGCCAATGCCACCAAAATTCTAAGCTATCCGCTCTCGAGAAGGAAAGGTGTTTATCACCAATCCGGGGTATAACGGTGGGCTATACCAAGTATACAAACCCTTGGCCTATTGGCCTTTTTAGGATCGTGCTTATCTAATGTGTGTTTGGTTACATTCAAAACGCTGTGTTTGTCAAGTGTATTCTGGTTCTGTCATAGTTCAAACAAAACATTCATCAAACAAGTCAAAACTTCCATCAAAACAACATGAAAATCATGTTGAAACTAAACTGAGTCACATCTATCAAACCGCAAGTGATTTTCTGTGACGCAACTGATCTGTTAAAACACATCTAAAACCTGTAACGATGCATCTGTATGCATCGTGACACATCTGTCAACTTAAAAGCCACATATGCTAAATCGAGCCACATTTGACAGTGATAAAGCCACAATTGCAAAACTGAACCACATTTGCCAAACTGTGATGCATTTGCTAAACTGTGATGAATTTTCCTGTCAAAATTTTAAACTTCAAAGTCGAAACCTGAGGTCTTCAAATTGTCAACTATTTGTCAAACACTGTCATCAAAAAGATTATGTCAGAAACCAAACTTGATATTGCTCAAAGTCTTGTCTAAGCTTGCATTAGTCACCATAGGTTTCATACATCATTCCTTCTAGTTTCATACATTCAACATTACGTTGTCCCTAGGTCCATATTTGCATACTTAGGATTAGGAAAATCTTAAGCACACCTTTGCAAAGTCATTGTTTTCGACATTAGACCCTCTTGGACTAAGTTATCAAACCTCCTTTAGTCATTGTCCTCTTTTGTGAGATTCTTCCAACTCAAAAGTCTAGTTAGGGAGACTCACTAGTCATTTAGACCTTGTCAACTTGTCATTTCCAACGAAGTCCTTTAGTAGTCAAAATCGAAAACAAAGTTCGAGTTTAGAGGTGCTTAGATAACCTTGTCTTACATTGCATAGAAATTGCATATCCTTATTCACAAAAAATCCAAAAACATTAGTCATTCTAGTTTTCATCTTGAACCTTAGACTTCACATAGTGTCATACTTGCATTTAGGCTGTCATTCCTATTTGAGAAATCTCATTTATGGTTGAAACCATACTTCAAAAACAAAAGAGACAAATGGAAAACTTTAGACAAGACCCCCCATTTACTGTCAACAATCCTCCATATGACTCAAACTGGACCTTGTACGACCCATTTACAATTCTAGAAAATCAACCTCCAACAACAAGGCAAGCCTCGTCAAACAGTACATTCAACCTCTACTTGCAAAGAAATGAAAATGGTCAACTAATTCAAGAACACATAGAGGCATTGACACAAGACCCAGAGGCCTATCAGATGGCTGAAGCAATAGCTTATCAGGACAGAGACAGATTTGTAGCCATGCTCTTGAGTGAGGGAGCTAAGTTACCACCAAGATTTGATGCCAACATGCTAAATTTGACACTTCATGACCCCAATGCCAATAATGCACATAACATGTCACATAGTGGTCAACTTTCAAATACTACAAGCAATACTTCCTTTGAGACCACAATGACAATAAATACCACTCCCAACATCCAAAACATCTCCAACACAGTAAATGCTACATCTATTGGGGGATCACAATCATCTACAACATCCACAACACTACCCCAATCGGATGGAACCACTCTTGGCTCCTCAACAACGTGAGAAAATTATTCCAATCCTCTTTTTACCGCGATGGTAAATACCACGAGGGCATCATCAAGTCACCACAATCCCCCTTTGACAACTACATCTACTATCATGAACACAACTTCGACAAATCCATTCAGTAGTACTTCACAAAATCCTTTGGGAGGAGCCACAGGACGTATCTTTATTAAAGGACAACAACAAAACGTTAACACGACAACACAGTCAAATGTCATTACCTCCCAAGGTATAAACACAAATGTCTCCCTTGTACAAAACCAACAATTTACACAAGGTGGCCAATTAAGACAACCCATGACATCATTGACACACCATAATAGTCATGGTCACAACATCCCCCAAATAACGACACACATGGCTGGGGGACACATCCCAACTTACTCATCCAACATTCATACTCATCAACAGGCACCAAATCATAACTTCCAATACCAACAACACACGTCATATGCACCACAACAATCCGTACCACCACAATACACCAACACTCACGCACACCAGACAGGAACACATGGTGTACCAGGCAACCCAACATACGGAAACATAAGTGACCCTACCATAGATGAACTCAAGGCAAGAATGAGAGATATGGAGAAAAATATGCAAAACATGTACATTTCAGGCAGGAAATCACAAATATCATATGACCTAGATGTATACCCTTTCGACACGAACTTACGTATGCCTGCATTTCCACCAGGATATGTGTCACCCAACTTCACAAAATATAGAGGCAAGACAAATCCCATTGAACATGTTCGCAAATTCGCAACCAACTATATGGATATCACCTACGAACCAACATACTTGATGAGACTTTTTTCCAAAAGTTTGGCGGGTCAAGCCCTTGAATGGTTTTCAACTCAAAAAGATATCCAGACATGGGATGAGCTCAAACAAAAATTCATAAGAAATTACGCGTACAACATTGGCATGGATACCTCTATCACTAGCTTGTGCAATCTCATGCAAGAAGACTCTAGTGATACATTTATTCCATTCTTTCAAAAATGGAGAAGCCTTGCTAGTCGATGTCACATTGACATTCCTGAAAGGGAAAAAGTTGACATGTTCGTCCAAACACTTCTAGGGCCCCTAAAATTTGCATTGCAAATACATTGTTGCACAAACTTCACAGAATTGGTCGAAAAGGGAGTCCAGATTGAGAAATCCCTTATCGCAAAGGGAGAACTGAGATATGGTTCCAAAAACACGAACGTCAACCCACCAGCTGACAAAAACAAATTTTGGGTTAAGAATAAGCATGTTACAAATGACGGTGTTGTTGATGCCAAGACTGCAAATACTGTAGGTCCCGTATTAGCCCTGAAAGGGGTTCAACAACAAACCAGACCAACAACGACATTGAAACCTCCTCCCAATACTTTTTCAAACAACCAAGGTGGTCAAAATAGTCAAGGGAAATATCAACAAATGAGACAATTTCCTAGGGGTCGCACATACACCCATTTGGGTGAACCCATTGAAGAAGTCCTTAAGAAATGTATCCAGCACGGGGTTATCACACTTCCAGAAATCAAACCATATGACCCAGGATAGTTCAAACCATCATGGTGGAATGACAATGCACTTTGCGAATACCATCGAGCCAAAGGACATACAACCTCTAACTGTCGACAACTGAAAAACCTAATTCAAGATCTTATTGAAAATCACACATTCGAAGTAGGTGGATCACAATTCACCTCCAATGTAGATCATACTATCCACAAGAATCCACTGCAGGATCATGGTTCTCATAATGCGTCCACGTTAGGTTCACATAACCAAGCTAACTTTACCCGAGTCAAGTACGATTATTCTAGTGGACCAATTATAAACAATTTTCGAACTGAAGATGGGTACATCAATACCATTATAGTCAAGAGAGCACCCCAGTGTAATGCTACTACTCGCAGTGGCAAGGTCACTATAGCTGGTCCGCCTCCTCCTAGACAAGCCAAAATCACAATACCAGGCCCATTGGCTAAACAATCACAACCTGCTACATCGGCTAAACAACCAAAACCTGTCTCAACCCCACAAAAGTGGAAACCCAAAAGCGAGTTCAACCTCATTGACCAACTAGGAAAGACTCCCGCACAAATATCTATCCTTTAGCTGCTTCGTATCTCTCCTACGCATAAATAAATCCTAGATAAAACTCTCCTAGAGTTGTCGGTCCCTAAGTACATCGATGTCAATTAGTTTGAAACTATGGTGGGATATCTCACCATGCCACACCACGTCACCTTCTCAGATCAAGACTACTCATCACATAAAACCAACCACAATGACGCATTACACATAGAAACATTTTTGTCCACAAGCACAAAGTTAGACGGGTTTTAGTAGATGGCAGAGTAGGGTTGAATATATGCTCCCTCAAATTGGTTAAGGCTCTTGGGTTCTCTGATGCATGCGTGGACCCAATGAAAAGCATAGTGATCAAAGCATACAATGACGAGGAACGCTCTTCAAGGGGTGTTATCTCTCTCCCTATCAGAGTGGGACCCGTCATTGTAGACACAACCTACCAGGTCCTGGATTTGGAACTACCATATAACATTTTACTTGGCCGTCCATGGATCCACGCTTTAAAATCCGTTCCGTCAACATACCACCAATGCCTCAAGTTTCCTTTTGACGGTACAGAAGTCACTATATATGGAGACCCTGACCCTTTCCAATATTGTACCAATTTAAGGGGTATCTCTGAAAACTGAGTACCTATTAATCAAGAAGCACCTGACTCCTCGTCATCCAAGTACATCGACCCCTCCACACTCACGTCATCTTCCACATCCTCTCCATCCACATCTTCCGCCATACCACCAACCCTAAGACTGAATCAACTGTCAAAATCCAGGACCTTGGCTGCGGAGAATTCAAACTGCACACAACATACAGCATAACAACGATGCCTAGATCTCCCAAGGACTATGGTCGGCCATGTTTCCGAATGGAACCTCAGGAAACCTTCATAGTCCCACCGAATATAGTTTTTATCAAGTGGGGAGACATGAGTGAGGAAGACCTTGCTGACATCATAGGATGGATCTATAAGGATATGGTCACATTACCCCCCTTACCAGTTCAAATATATGGCAAAGGTTATGACTTCATGAAGGCTAAAGGCTACGATGGTACTAGTGGCCTAGGAAAAGACAAAATAGGCCGAAGGGAACCCATAGAAACTTTTCAAATTCTGAAGTATCTTGGATTAGGGTTTGGATCACTTGCCAATGGCGATCTACGTACCTCTGGACTTTTAAATGAGCGAGTACATGCTTCTGAGAGTGTCGAGACTACTAGGGAACCCCTCACCGAAACTGACTCCCACGAGTGGGAATTTGGCTCAGAACGATCCCTAAGTGACTGTTGTCTTGATAATTTGTTTGTCGAACCAGGGGAATTGACCTCTGAACAATGATTTTGGCAAGCATTCAAAATTGAACAGGCACCAAATAGTCAAAGCCCTAGTACCACTTCCCATAATACACAACAGCCATCATCTGACCCCCCTCAGTCTAATCTATCTGAAGTGTCAGACGACATTGATAACCGGGGCTCTAAAACCTTCACTCCTTATAGGATAATGAATATGACACTAGTGAAGGAGAATATTGGATACAGTCTGATGTAGAGTTGGATGATGATAACCTCATCTACAATATCAATGAATCCATCTGCATGTTGTCCGCATCCTCACCCCAATTCACTAGCCTTGACGATGGCATCTCTTTAGTTTACCCTGAACTAGTCGATTGGGACCAACAAGGACCACCAGTTCTGGACACATTCCAAAATGATGAAGCCATTGCTGAATTCACGGGATTACAAGAAGTCATACCCAGTGGGGACCACAAATCAAGATTTGCTATTGATTTAGACTGCACCGCATACTTCGGCGAGACTGTCTAGTTCTCTAGTCACAAAAGTAAAAATAAAGTAAAAAATGAAACGTCTCTAGGTGAAGACCGAAAGGCACCTCTTGACGATAAAATAGTAAAAATAAAGGACGACTCTGCGGGTGAAAACCTCTCCGAGGCACCCAAAGATGGAGGACTGGACTTTCTCCCCGTGCAACAGGAGAAATCGGCCATGCTTATTGAGGACACAATAGAGGATAACATTTCAACTACAGAAGACCCCAAGATGGTCCTATTTGCAGCATCATTGACTGATGAAGGGAAACCAGAGTTTCATAATTTCTTTGCAGAACAAAAAATCAACTTTGCATGGTCCTATGCAGACATGCCAGGATTGGACCCCAAACTGGTTCTGCATCATCTGCCACTATTACCGAATGCTAAACCAGTCAAGCAAAAGTTGCGCAAAATGCACCCTCAAGTTGCTCTATTGGTCAAAGCCGAGTTAAAGAAATTATTGGATGTCGGATTCATAAGGTCTATAGATTATGCTGAGTGGATTTCCAATCTAGTGCCGGTGACAAAGCCAAATGGGCTGATTCAGGTATGTACAGACTTTCGGGATCTAAACAAGGCATGTCCAAAGGATGACTTCCCTTTGCCCAACATTGACATCATAGTCGACCTAACTACAGGACATGAGATGTTATCCCTCATGGAAGGTTTCTCTGGTTATAACCAAATCCACATTGCTCCTGAGGATCAACACAAAACAACATTTACTTGCCCATGGGGTACATACTGTTGGAACGTCATGCCCTTTGGTCTCAAAAACGCAGGTGCCACATATCAAAGGGCTATGACCACGATCTTCCATGACATGATGCACAATATAATGGAGGATTATGTAGATGACCTGTTGGCCAAATCAACAACTAGGAAAGATCATTTGAGAGTACTCGACATAATTTTCAAGAGACTTGAAGAGTACAAAGTTTGGCTAAACCCTAAGAAATGTGTCTTTGGGGTCACATCAGGAAAACTATTGGGATACATAGTTTCCCGAAGAGGCATAGAGGTCGATCCGGCAAAGGTGAAAGCAATTATAGACATGCCTCCGCCCAGAGGGATCAGTGAACTCAGAACTCTGCAGGGTAGAGTACAATCTATTCGCCATTTCATAGCCCAGTTGGCGGATAAGTGCCATCCATTCCAGTACCTGTTGTGCAAAAGTGTCCCCTTTGTATGGACAGATAAATGTTAAGAGGCCTTCTAAAAAATAAAATATTACCTGCTATCAACACCAGTACTCATGCCGCCCATTCATGGAAAGCCTCTGATTCTATACATCTCGACTACTAGTTTAGCACTGGGGGCATTACTGGCCCAAAATGATCATGAAGGAAAAGAAAGAGCAGTCTATTACATCAGCTGCACATTGATAGGCTATGAGTTGAACTACACATACATTGAACGTGCATGCCTCGCTGTTGTCTTTGCATCCCAAAAACTAAGACACTATATGCTCAGTCATCAGACACAACTGGTTGCCAAGATTGATCCATTGAAATATCTACTAGGTCGAGTAGCATTAATAGGCCGGTTGGCAAAATGGGTCATGATCCTAAGTGAGTATGACATATAGTATGTTGAGCGCAAAGCAATAAAAGGGCAAGTAATAGTAGATCAACTAGCAGACGCACCGATTCAAGCCACTCATCCATTAGTAACTAATTTTCCCGATGAGTCCATTTTTCATGCGGAACCGGCAGCACCATGGAAACTATATTTTGATGGGTCTCATACTGGTCATGGCTCAGATGGAATCCTATTTATCACACCACAGGGGGATTCAATTCCTAAATCATTTTGGATTGCTTTCCCTTGTACAAATAACATTTCTGAATATGAAGCACTAGTCACAGGTCTCAAGTTGGCAATCAAATGGAAAATTCAGACATTGCTTGTATTCGGGGATTCCCAGCTCGTGATTAACCAGGTGAATGATGACTACGAAACAAAGGATGAGAAGTTGCTTCCCTACAAGAGGATGGTGGACAGTTTCCTGACATACTTTCAATCGATTTCTTTTGAGAAAATCCCCAGGGCACAGAATAAGGTAGCTGATGCAATGGCTACTATCAATTCTCTCTTGGACATCCCTAAAAATGTGCCACAATTTGAGTTCTTAGTAGAACAACTTTTGATACCGGCATATGATATCCCAGAATCAGAAATGGTTTGTGAACTTGTTGGTCCCAACTCTACTTAGTATCAAGACATTTACGATTACCTAAAGTATCACACCCTCCCACCGAACCTATCAAATAACCAATGGAAGTCCTTCATTAGAAAATCTGCAAGGTATGCCATTATCAGTGACACCCTCTACCACCGTAGTTTCGACGATACCCTCCTTAGATGTCTTGACACCGACGAAGCATGTATGACCTTACGAGAAGTACACGACGGTATATGTAGATCTCATTCGAGTGGTCCTATGCTAGCTAAGAAACTAACGAGACTTGGGTATTATTGGCCGACAATGGAAAAAGATGCAATTGAATATGTCAGGACTTGTCACAAATGTCAAATACACAGTGACTTGGTCCATTCCCCAGCACAAGAACTCCGACCCATCACTTCTCCTTGGCCCTTCGCTCAATGGGGACTCGACCTTGTGGGTAAGATTCATCCAACCTCATCCTATGGCCATAAATTCATTATTACTGCCACTAAGTATTTCACAAAGTGGATTGAAGCCATCCCATTGACATATATTACTGAAAAACAAATATCAAAGTTCATCCTCAACTACATCATTTGCCGGTATTGCCTTCCGCAGTCCATCATCACTGACAATGGATGTTCATTCAAAAACCAAGAGGTACGTGAGTTATGTGAACGATTCCATATCCAACACCACTTTTCATCTCCATACTACCCACAAGGAAACGACCAAGCTGAGGTGTCAAATAAAACCATTGTCAAGATTCTCAAAAAGACTATCAATGACGCTGGTCGTGACTAACACATACAACTTAACCCTGCTCTATGGGCATATCGAACTAGCATTCGTACTCCTATAGGGGCCACTCCATTCACCCTAGTCTTTGGCGCTAAAGCCATCTTACCCATTGAGGTCAAAATTCCTTCGCTACGAGTCTCCTTGAAGGGTCTTACTAATGAAGAGGACTACCGACAATCACGCCTACATGAGCTGGAAATGCTGGAAGAAAGACGAAAAAACTCACTGAATCATCTCCAAGCATATTAGAACCGCCTTTGTCGCAACTACAATAAAAAGGTTATGGTCAGAAAGTTTGACATCGGTGACCTAGTTCTAATGCAGAACCCCAAGAACCAAGCAGACAGAGAAAAGCCAGGAAAATTTGAACCAAACTGGCTAGGTCCCTATATTATCATATCTTCTTTTGGTTCCGGAGCTTATCAATTGTCAACTCCAAATGGGGAACAATTGACAGAACCCATCAACAGTTTACATCTCTGAAAGTTCTATGCATAGCATCAGAGGATGGAGCTGAGAATCTTAAAATACAAAAAAAATTGAAAAATGATAAAAATCGTCACCTTGATGAAAACCTGGCAAATAGGCGTCTTGGTGACACCAAAAAATCAAAAAATTGTGAAAATAGTAAAGAGAAAAATGGTTTGTTCAATAGTGAAAACCTAGTAAACAGGCACTTTGGACAAGTACCATGGTGAAAACTTGGCAAACAGGTGCCATGCGTAATCAATCATTGCTCTGCCATCTACTGTCACTTGATCTAACTTGGCCTAGGATGAAGGGTATTTCTGCCATTATTTCTGCAAAATCGCCATCACATCCTACCCTACCTGTCCTAGTAGATAACTAATTGACATCAAGTCCTAACGACTGTTCGCCTACCAAGTCAGCAGCATCCTATCCATGTCCCTTGTAAATGGCTAAGTCTCAGACCTGACTGGGGGCATAAGGTTTATCATGAAACTGCAGTGGATGTCACACATGATCTTGACAAAAACAATGGCAAAAAGTCGTGAAAAAAGACAAAAACATCACAAAAGGTCCTGAAAAAAGACAAAAACATCACAAAAAGTCCTGAAAAAAGACAAAAACATCACAAAAAGTCCTGAAAAAAGACAAAAACATCACAAAAAGTCCTAAAAAAGACAAAAACATTGGCAAATAGTCCTAAAGAAAGACCCAAAAACATTGGAAAATAGTTCTGAAGAAAGACCCAAAAAAATTGGCAAATAGTCATAAAGAAAGACCCAAAAACATCACAAAATGTCATGAAAAAAGACCTAAAAATCATAAAACGTCCTGAACAAAACCAAACAAAAACATCAGACTGCTCGAAGCACGCAAACACATTGTCATCTCTTGTCAAAGTCAGTCATATCAATCAGTCTTTATCGTTTGTCCGAACTACATTGTCTCTGCGCATTTGCTACGTAGGCAAGACTCATGCTTGAGTCCCCGAGACATTAGGTCGGTCCTTTTAGGTTTGTCAAAATAAAATCATGACGCAATCTTTGCTCACCAAGACAAAGTCATTGGTCGTGTCGAACTATGAGGTCTCTGAGTGTATGACTTAGGCAAGGCCATCTATTGATGAGCCCCCAAGGCCGCACTAGGTCAGTCCATTAGGGTTCATGGCACTACACTAGCACACACGTCAAAAGTCTTCAAGCAATTTTGACATGGGGAAACTCCTAAACCAAAGTAAAATGGTCATTTTTTCAAACATGGCTAAATCTCATCAACATGTCACTCATATCATCATGACAATATCGACATATGATCAAACACAAGTCAAACTCGGTCAAAACAAGTCAAATCATCATAAATAGGTCAAACTGTCAAATTTCGGTTAGTCTTCAGATGAGTCCTTCTGAATGATAACCTTTGTCATTTACGCCTTAGGATGTGTCCTTCCTAGGTGTCATCATCGTCATTCAACATTTTGAGTGATTCTCTTGATATTTAAAGATCACTCTTCACAACAGCAGTATTCTTCAGATGTGTCCTTCTGAAGAATCAACTCTGTCATTTATGCCTTAGGATGTGTCCTTCCTAGACATCATCATTATTTTGAGGGACCCCTTACGACCATTAGGGATCAAATCCTCTCGACATCGACATTATTCAGGATGTGTCCTTCCTGAATTCCCCAAGTCTCGGCATTTTCCAAGATCAATCAAAACTTTAAACATTTCGACATCTCGACATTATCAAACATGGCCTCTTGGCATCCGAACAATGAATATCCAGATACACTTGGCAAACACTTGAGAAATTGTCTTTTTGATCTTTTATCATGTTATTAGTTTTTCAACGAGATCCCAATAAGCAGGATTTAGAGAAGCAGCGACATAGCATGACAATTGACGTGCATGACTATTAGCTTCTTAGTGAGGTCCTGATTCTCGAATTTAGAAAAGCAATGATATATCATGATAGGGACTTTATTTTCTATATTCTAGCAATCATGTCACTAGTTTCTCAAGGATGCCCTGGAAACAGGATTTAGAGAAGCAGCGACGTTTCATGATCTGTCCTTGTCTTTTTCTGTTTGTGGTTGATTATGACAACAAGACTGGGGTAATCACGCTCATAGTATGAGTCATAATCATCCTTGTCTGTGACTGTTTATCTTATGTAATGGTACGACCTTGCACACCTTGATCTATGTCATATCATGGTGTTTGTTGGCCATTACAACAGTTTGCCCAATGATGATTAAGAGTAATAAATATTAAAGGTCCTACAGTAAAGTTTTGAAGGATTTGGTCTAGGAATTAACATGCATTTTCATAGGGCTCATGTCTTCCCTTCTTCGATCTAGTCATCTTCTCTCATCAGTCTCGTCATCTTCTCTCGTCCATCCCATGATGATATCCTGTGACGTCCAAAAATATAAGTGCATACATAATCATATACATTGCATTAGGTCCATACATACATCATACATGGCATAAATCATATACATAAGCACAAGCATTGCATTAACGTAATCATCAGCATTGCATCTTTTGCATCAATACATCATACACATCATTAACATAATCATATAAAAATGCATAGGACATACATGGCATCATAAGTTAAACATCATACATGTCATAATATATAAAGCAAAGAGCATCACATAACACATGTAGGCTGCATCAAAACTGCATAATCATATAGAATCATCTCAAAAAGGTACAATGTCACAGGATAGAGTCAACGGATATCCCAAAAAATGGAGCTCGCAGGCTCATATAATATACATAATGTGTCATAATACAAAATGCCCCTAGGGTAGACCCTCGTCATCCATCGAGGTAAAGAATGTGGTGGAGGAAACTCTATCACGGGCGCTAAAATAGTAGGTGGTCCTATAGCGACCTCTGCCTATGCCACTATCAGAACTGAGATGGAAGGTGTCATCTCAACAGTATAAAACACCCATGAAGTCACTATGGCTGGACTCTGAGAAGTAGAAGGATCAATCACTGGCGGCTGTACCTGGCTTGGCCTCTGCACTGAACTAGTGGAACCATGACTGTGCCCTGAATGATGACTCGGAGTGTGCCTGCGTGAATGATGGGACCTATGCCCTGAAGTATGTCCTATCGAGGTAGACCCCCCGACACTGGTATGGCTCCTGGTACCATTGCCACTACCTGACCTATGCCCACTTCCTATCCTCGTCTGTTATTGGGACAAGGTAGGATCGCGTCGCTCTGGCGGCACTGCCTGCTCATAGAGAGTCCGGTACTGCCCCAATCTCATGCTAACTCTAGCTAGCTCCTGAGCCATGTCTCCCATAGGTCCTGTACACAAGGCTGCAAACTCGGTGCACCACTGGGCTGCATCCTGCTGGCGAATCACTACCTGATCCCACTTTACCCGGGCTACCTCCAAAGCTAACTGTAGAGACCTAACCTGTGCCAAGCTGGCGTCCAATCTCTACTGAAGGTCTAGCACCCTCTGATCTGCTGTGGCATCTGGCAGCAACCCTGAAGTGGACGGTATCTCCTCCTCCCCCTCCACCGTCTGCCATCTGAGAAGTCTCTCGGCCTCACCTATGGCATCATCCTCCTCGTCATCATCGTCATCCTGCCCTGCCACCTCCTCCTCCTGCCCACCCACTCCACCTCCATCTCTGCATATCCTCATGCCTCTCTACCTCCGCCTCCTCCTCTCCCCTCTCCTCCACATCCTCCTCTGGTCTCTCCCCCTCGGCCTCCTCCTCCTGTCTACCCAATGCCCTCTCCTCCTCCTATCTCTCCTCGTCCTCTCCCTCCTGTCTGGGCTGCTCCTCACCCTCCCCTCCTCACCAACCTCTAGGATGGCATCTAATGCCACCCTCGCCACTCGTGGGTGTACCCTCTGGACCTGTCCGCCCATCTCACCTCCCCATCTCCACCATCATCTCCTCCCCGGCCTCCGTCCCTGCCTCTGCTCCACCCCTGCCCATCCTTGCCTCCACCCCTGCTTCCACCTCTGCCTCCATCATCACCACCCCAGCCTCCATCTCCACCTCTACCTCCATCATCACCACCCTGGCCTCCATCTCTGCCCCTGCCTCCATCATCCCCACCCCTCCCTCCATCTCCATCCCTGCCTCGGCCTCTGCCTTTGCCTCTGCCTCCATCTCTGCCTTTGCCACCTTGTCTGACCCATGGCACTTGCGGAATGACTGATCGCCTATTAACTGGGGCTGGCCCGTCTGGATTTGTCAAGGGCACTGGTCGGTGTGCCTGCCACCATAGATCATATGTTGGCGTCGTACCAGGATCTGTTGCTCCTCCTCTCCAACCCCAGGCCTAGGCTACTAACCCATCTATCTGCTGTGTCGCAAAGGCCACTGGAATGGACGGGCCCCATGCATACTCTCTGGATGACCTGGCCTACTCTGCTGTCCCCACAGGCACATCCTGCCGCTCGCCAAACTGTCTCAATACATGCTATGGCAGGTACATCTTAATGATCAAGGACATCTGCACTGTCCTACCAATGAGATATCTGTACTATCTACAGAAGCTGAGATGCTCGTCCTCATCATCCCATGCCTCACAATCCCTGTACGGCCTCCAGATGAATGTCACCATGGTATCGATCTGATGCTGCCACCACCCTGTCTCGCCCATATGGGTCTGCTGTAATGCACCGGCATAGTAGTATGAGTAGGGCATCCCCTTGGCTAGCTGCTGTCTCTTAATGGGAGGGCGGAATATGGCAATGTGCTCCCATGCCCAGATCATCATAAGAGTAGTCCCACAGGAGATACTCTCTCCTCTCCTATACACGACGTCGTGAAGCTAATGGTAAAGCATCCATAACAGGCAAGGACCCCACGCATAAATAGTCATGTCTCGTCTTATGTCGACTAGGACATCCCCCCAACCAATCAGAAATCCATGACCTCGCCGGTCAAGAATCAGGATACCCGCAATCATCGTCGCTAAGAACGAATCGAAGCGCCCATAGTGCTCTGCTAGGAAATCCCAATGGATCTCATAACCCTGAATGCTGAGTCCGGCACCCTGATCCTAATAATACGCACGAAAGGTCTGCTCACCATGACGTGGATCATACATAATCCGCTCCCCTCAAATAGGAATCTGGAGAATATGGTAGACATCCTCTAGGGTAATGGTGGCCTCACCTGTCGGTAGGTGGAAAGAACAGGTCTCGGAGTGCCACCGCTTGCACAAGGCAGTCAATAGTCCCCTGTTCGCCCGAAAGGCAGGCATGAACATAGCATAAAATAGACCCAGTCGCATCAATTGCCGCCGCTCTCGTGGGCCCAGCTGATCAGCAAACCAAAAGGTGGTCAGTCTGCTCTCTCTCGTGTAGATAGGGGCAAGCTGCCTCTACAAAAAGATGAACACTGCATAAGCACTTCTAGGACAAATATCAACATCATGAAAGGCAACTAAGGCCATGTAAACATAAAAGCAAGTTTTATTAATGAAACAAGCAAGTGCGTCGCAAAGAAGTAGTTGCGTCGCAAAAAGGCAGTTGCATCGCCAAAACACAACTGCGTCGTTCAAAACAACAATTGCGAGTCAAAATGACAATTGCGTTCTGATAGGACACTTGCATCACGAAATTTTGCGAATGCATTGTAACATCACGATTGCGGCATGATATTACAATTGCAACTTGTAACATAGCAATTGCGTCGCAAAAAATAGCGATTGCGGCTTTCCAGCGGCCAAATGCAACTCGTTAAGTCACTTGCGTCGCACGAATTATCAAATGCGGTGCGAACCACCGGAGCGACCACGTTATACTTGGCACTTACATCGCGACGCATCAAATGCGTTGAACGCGAAGACAATTGCGGCTTACACGAACGCATATGCATCGTGGCGCATTCGTTGACTACCCTAGAAAGCATTAAAAAGCACGTAAAACAATAAAATGACAAAGTGAGTTTAAGATACATACCGCTGGCTCTGAGCCCTCTGGCCGTCTGAAGGTCCTCACGATCTCTCCATAGTGCTCTGACACTGGAATAACCATCCTCGCTGCTGCACCTTTCGCTCTGAGCTCTCAAGTTTCGCAAGGTAAATAGTAAAAGTGAATTGACTTTACCCCCTTTGTCAACCTATTTATAAGGTCAAAATGACATTTTCAATACTAGAGGCTCATTTGAACACCCTTGACTTCCTCGTAAGTTGCTTTAAACATGTCAGAATCTGAAACTGACTGTGGCGTTATTTTTTTGGTCATCAATTTGATTTATCGGGACCCTTTGCAAATTTTTCTGGCATCGGCTCAAAATTTGAAAATTTCTCGAGGGGGCAATGATACTCCGTACCCTCGCTGGGGCATATTCTTGACATATTTTCTTTGTCACAATGCGACAAGCAACATTATGACAAAGAGGGGCAAAATGTAGACACCTAAAAATGACCTAGGCCTGCAAGCTTCATTTTTACCACCTTCGTCCTAGCATAATTATGTCATTTAATTATGTCCTTGGTCCACATTCGACTATTGATTAAATAATTCATAATTATTTAATTAATTCATGTCATTTATTCTTCATGATTATTAAATAAATAAATTTTATTTATTTATTAAATACGCCATTAACCTGCCTAAGTCTTTCTTTAATTAACTAAATTTATTAATTTATTTAATTCCCCTTTGTCATTTAATTTTCTTGATTATTGGGCGAGGCCCTAGCTCTGCTGGCTAAGCTAATGCTCACGGGTCACGAAGTTCTAGTCTCCCCGGCCCCGGGTACCGAGGGCGGTCGCAAGCCACGCTCCAATGCTAAAAGTTTCCAAAGACGCAGTTTATAGGGGGTCGTGCACCCGATTCTTGTAGTCTAAAAAAAAAAAATTCTTCTTGATTATTAAATAAATAAATTTTATTTATTTATTAAATACATCACTAACTATCTTAATTAAATGAATTGATTAATTAATTTAATTAATTAGTCTTATCTCCTAAATTAAATAATTAAATTTAATTATTTAATTCCCAATTAGTATTCTTCTCATTTTAAATAAATTAAATTATTTAAAATGTCATGTCAATCTTAACTGTCAGTCCTTTTTGATAAATAATCTGAAAAAGATTATTTATTCTCTCAAAATCCATAATTTGAATTGTTTTAATTCGAATTAGTAATTAATCTTCCAAAAATCAAGCAATCGAGCAGATTCATGATTTTTCAAATCTTGTAAATCAGGCAGTATTATCTTCTTGATTTTTTGAAAATCTTTATTTCTTTAATTAGTTTCCTCATTTATTCTCCACCGTCGATCCGATTTTATTTTGACCGTTTGATTAAGGATTTTTCCCTAACCCTAATTAGGGATTCTCAGGTTTAATCTGGATCATTCATTTTAGGTTCTTGTCAATGATTTATCTCGTCTATCCGTTCAAAATGGCCTTTTCTATAAAATGACATCTTCTTCTCATTTTTGAGGACATATATTTTACATAATTACTATAGGCATTTATTTACTTATTCTCACATTCGTTGTCATAGGCATTTGATTAATATTGGCATAGGCATTGGCAATAGGTATAGGCATTTAGACTTTATGCAAATCCTTCAAGGCTTGTTCTAGGACTTAGACAATTTGCAGATTGCTCGCACAACCAATCTGAGGGCAACATTATCCAGCAAGTAAGTAGGTGCTACAAAAATGAATCATGGAGACTTCAAATATCAGGTATAATCGTTGTTTTTGGTATTTCCATTGTGTTTTGTAGCTACTTTGGGTTTTTATCATTTTGATTTCAATTTAATTGATCTAATCTAATATCCAGAAATTACCCTCAGTTACATGTCTCACACACTCCTTGGCTATCCGCATGGAATGTGCACCGCGACCACATCCTTCATCATGTCTCAGTGTGGCATGGTAATACACCAGCCAGAGAAGGCATGTACTAGTCATATGTTGCATGGCAATTTTTCTATTGCTCCACGGAAGTAGGCACACACAGAACACACCCCACATAGCGATACCTCATGGAAAGGGCACACACAGGTACTCACATACATGGCTAGAACATACCCATATTCCAACTGACCCAAACACTATCGAGAGAAAATGTGAGTGTCCCTCTACAAGTGTATGAGGCCCCATTATGCTCATCACACAAGTAGGATATCATAACACTAACTCATAGTGCACCTTCACACATCTAAGCATGTGGCATCATCACCAGCACTAAGTCAAAACATTAGTGTGGTATGGCATCATATTTATGGCATTGTGGTAGGACATGTGCATATATAGAATATGTAATGTATATATGATTATATAAAAAATATATATGGGGCTACTCGAGCCTTACCTCTCATGTGGATGAGGTTGACTTGCTAATGCCAACTCAATGCCCCTGTAGGCGGCCAGGAAATACTAGCTCAACGTCCCTATGGACGGCCAGGAAATACTAACAAATCAATGCTGATGTACACAAAAATATGGGGATTAGGCTAGCACATATGGATCAAGTACCCTAATCCATCATAAGGGGAAGTAGTGAGTACTTTCCTAGGGATCTATTGAGCTGATACTACTCTGCGTCGCAACATGTGTATGCTACACACTTTGCCTAAGGAAATTTTTTGTTGCTACTACCCCTTCATAAATTGAGGGACTAGAGAACCAAGAGAAGAGACTCTATGAAACTAACTTTTTGTTACTCATAATATATATATAAATTTCAACCACACATGGGTTGGTCCTCAATCAGGTAACAAACATACAACCACACATAATGGTATGGTTAATGTCACACCCCAAATACAACATATCCTCCATGGATGGGTACATAGTCTCACCATCCCATGGGCACACAAAGAAAGTATGGGGTGTTCACAAAAATCAACATGTGCACTAACACAAGATGTTCACATAACTAGGAGCACCTTTTTCCAATTTCCTCATACCAAAATAAACCATTATCCACCTCTAATTATGCAAGATCAATACAACTTTCCAAGAACATGTACTGCCAACAACCATGCAATACATCATAGTGCTACATGGAGTAAATCAACAATGCCATAATAACTCTCACATACACATTCACTATTATTAAGTGGTAAGTCACCTTACTACACACATATGTTAACCACATTTATTTCCCACACATAGTACAATATCATTACAATTTTTACTCAAGACAAGGTATGCAACATTATCACTTCAACATTCATTTAACATTTTTCATTTTGAATCTAGGTACAATCATTTAACATCTACATGATTTCTTAAGACTTAACAATAAATTTTGGGACTATAGGCCTCACCAACAAGATGCACCTATTACACAATTATCATTAACATGCAAATGTTTCGCTATTCCCTTTTCCTCTAACTTTTACTTAATGCATAATGATTTTATACTCATATTCATACATGTTCCATGATTAAGAATGCAACTTGGGGACTTAGATCCTTTGGCCAAGGTTGATCTAATAACACAAACCTTCATGAATACATAAACATTTTCTCTTAAGAGACAAGCAAACAATGGATTTCAATACACCGCAGACTCAAAGATAAGTATCTTTGTTAAACCAATGAGAAGAGAGAGAGAGAGAGATATTTACAATTCTGACACAAGCACAAATGCAAACATAGTCTCATCATCACCCAATGCACTTCACATAAATGCATCAATCATATGAGGGCATGTAATAATCTCTATGAACTAACAATATGATCATTCATTTTCTATTACCATATTTATAATATCACTATAATATAGCATGCAAAAGCAACTTCAAAACCACATAGGGTCAATCAAGAAATCATTAACACAAGGAGGTAAAGAACAAGAATACATGCACCAAAAACTTTGCATGGTTAAGAAAAACAACAAGACTAAAGAAGATAATATACACAAATGGAACTTCTTGGCACCCTCAAGGTCAAATAGACCTTCCCACAATATGAACAAAGAAACCAAGAAAGGGTAAATTTAGGCAATACATGTCACCTACAACCTACCAACAAGTTAAGGTCCAACATGCCCACCCACAACATAGGATAAAGGAAAGTAATCAATCTCAACCTCGGGAGACTCTCAACCAAGGTAATCACTCCAATCCCGTAGGGTAAGGAAAGACCTAGGATGCATCATTCCTCCACAACACAAGCCAAGGTTTGAAAAATAAAACCTCTAAAACACCATACTAAGGCACTCAAGGCAAGAGGTCCTATGACTATCTCACCACCACAAGCACTTGGAACACACACATCAAGCACACTGCAACCACATGGGCTACAACCACACTCAGGAAAAACTCAAGGGTCACAACCCTTTACACAACAAAAGAGTCACACATCAAGAAGGAGACCAATCAGAGCACACTTCTTGGTAGGCTCAAGGGTCTAACTAACCCTCAAACAAAAGCATTCCTCAATAGGACATGCAAGGGGTGGGAAACAACAACGCTTGTTGCAATCCACCACATGCAACACACCAAATATGTATCAACCATAAGCAAGGATCCTAGTGTTGCAACATGGGCTCTACCTCTAACTCTGGCTCTGGCTTTTCCCCTAGGGGCATCCTAAAGGAAACAAGGAACACATCAAAATAGATCATCACAAGGACAATCTAAACACCACACTAAGGCATGAACACTAATCAACATGACAATGAAAATAATATGAAAAACTCATGGCACACATGCCAAACACAACATAACATAGAAGGATCAAGTACCCCACAACTCCTAGTGTGTGAACATGGGCTCTGATACCATATGCAACATCCCGCTACACAACCCTGAAGGGTAAGAGCCAAAAGAGGACAAGTTATTTTTTTTATTAAAAACATACATAATATCATACATAAAATGGAGTTTCCAATACAATATATTGACAACAAACATGGCCAAGCATGGTTGAATGCACAACCCAAAGGAGAGAACTAATCCACTCTCTAGAGAAAATTTGAATAGGAGCAAACAGAATAGCTCCATAATTTTTTCTCTGAAACCCCCTACTCTAGAACCCCCTGCTCCGGAACTTCTTGCTACGGAACTTCCTACTCTAGAACTTCCTGCTTTGAAGCCTCCTACTCTAAAACTTCTTGCTAGGAAACTTTCGACTCCAAAACTTCTTGCTCTAGAACTTCTTGCTCTAAAACCTTCTACTCCAAAATAGAAATGAGAGAATGCTCTAATTGTAAAGCACCGCTGGGTTCGAAATTGGGACATCAAGGAGGAAATGGCTCACTAAATTCAACCATCAGATGCCCACAAAATCTTCTTAGCAAAAACTCCACATTTCTCCCCAACTTTGTCACCCAATTCATGGGGTTTTCTCCTCTTTCCCTAAAACAAAAATTTTCTTCTCCAAAAAGATAACTCCCCCCCCAAAAAATGAATAAAAGTATATATATCAATGACAAGGCTGCCCAATTACTTTTATCTAAACACCTCAAAAACAAAAATAAAATAAAACATTTAATTAAACAAGCTACTTAAGCTCCCCAAAGCAGTTAATAAAAATCACTAAATAACCAACATTCCCTCTTTCATATAATAATAATAATAATAATAATAATAATAATTTAAATCCAAACATTAAAATACATAAAGACCCCAATTAAAATCTAAATAAGACTATGAGAGTTCACAAAATGGATTAATAAAATCATTTAAAATTTCCAAATGAAATATATCATTCTCTCAAATGATCAATAAAAATCATTTAAAATAACATATTTAAAATCTCGTGGAAAAGAAACCATTCAAATCTCTTGTCAATAAAATACTATAAAATGCCATATTTAAAATCACATTAAATGCCAATAAAGCCACATCAAGACACTGACAACTAAAATAAATAGCTACATAACATATTCACAAAAACCAAGACAAAATACCTCAAAGACACATACTGGTGAACCACATACAACTGAAAGGTGCTCCAAACATATGGCTAAAAGTTGCTCCAGATATTACAGTTAGGTAACCTAACTGTAAGACATCAACAAGGAAACACTCTCCTAACAGGGTACAATGGCTAGGGTAGGGGACATTTGGCCTATGACTGCCTCCAATAACTACCATTAGGGAATATGAGTACGTTCAAGCCTGTGGATCTAGGCAGAGTCGATACTCAGTACCTGTATCACTCCAATTACATGTCAAAGTACATGTGCATATAACATATATCATATAGTCAAAGCAACATCAATCATAAGGAAGAGGGTCATGGTATCGTAAGCCTCTTGGATACAATTGTTACGACATCATTCCTTCCCTGTCCATAATTGTATAAGCATGTAATCCAAAATAATAGCTAAACATGATAACCTTTCACATAACTATCAATGTCTAATCTCATTATAACAACATTTAATATTTAAAATATCAAATCAACATCAAAATACTATCTTACCCAGGCTGGAGTTAGAGAGGTGTTACAAATAGTAACATTGAAACCTTCAAAATCTTCAATCTTCAACCCTCTCTTTGACACATAGCTCTCATCTATAAATTTATGCATTGCACCACTATCTATGAGAATTTTTGTCCCTTGTCCAAGTATAACTCCCTAAACTTTGAAAGGATGATACCTGGGTGCTCCTAATATGGCTAATAGAGTACCTCCCTTACTATTTTATTTTTCTTCCTTTGATTGTGCCACCTATCTGGAGTCATGGAAATAATCATTATCATATGTATCTGAATCTAAAATCACCTCAATAAAATGCACTTATCCTTTTCCTAGACATCTATTCTCTTTAGAGAATGGCTCCCTATAGGTAAAACAAATCTTTTTTCTTTGAAGTTTAGATTTTTTCACATCATCCAACCTCTTTCTAGATGAGCTTGGAACATTATTTTGTGGGAGAATTATGGGGGTCTTTTTCTAAAAAAATCCCTTTGTGTCCCATGAGTTTAGAGGTTTAGTTTGATGGACACTCACTTTCTTGGGCATGGAGAATTCAAGCTACAAAATTATTTTTATTGCTTTCTGTAAGGTGGTGGGTGAGAAAGCCTTAACAATTCCCTTAATAGGTTCTTCAAGACCTTCCAATTAAAGGCATATGATCCTTTTTTGACATATCTAATACCATAACAACAACCTTTTGAAAATTTTCAACATACTCATTTATGGAATTTGTTTGTTTTGAACTAGGCAATTCCTTAAAATACTCCTCTTCATCTTTAAGCTCAAATCTATCAATTAATATTTAACTAAAATCATCAAAAGAAGTTACCTTATCATGACCTTGAGTAGTCATCCTGTGGTACCACCAATCATAGGAAACTCCCTCCAGGTGCAAGGTTGCATATTCTATGGCATCATGTTCCCTCATTGAAATGAGCATAAAATAGGTCTACAATTTTTGTAACAACGCTCTAGTTGAGATTTTATCAGTTCTGTCAAAGGAAGGGGCTGAAAGTTTATTGATTTTTCTCTTATGTTCTCCTACAATATAATCATGGTGGTTCTTATAACCCCTTACTTCCATCAAACTTTTCATTTGAGAGACATAGTAGTTGTAGACACATAAAAATGACCTAGGCCTGCGAGCTCTATTTTAATCACTTTTGTCCTAGCATAATCATGACATCTTAGTTATGTCCTTGGTCCACATTCGACTATTAATTAAATAATTCATAATTATTTAATTAATTCATGTCTATTTATTCTTCATGATTATTAAATAAATAAATTTTATTTATTTATTAAATATGTCATTAATTCTTCCCCCAATTAAATAAATTTATTAATTTATTTAATTACCTTCTATTCATTTTATTCTTCCTGATTATTAAATAAATGAATCATATTTATTTAATTAATATGTCACTAATTCTCGTGATTAAATGATTTTATTAATTTATTTAACTATTAATCATATTCTCTAATTTAAATAATTATCTTTAATTATTTAATTGTCAAAATTAACATTTCCCTCATTTTAAGTAAATGAAATTATTTAAAATGATCTCACTTTCTTCATTGTCAGTTCATTTTAATAAATAATCTGAAAATCGATTATTTATTACACAAAATCCATATTTTGAATTAATTTAATTCAAAATGTTAATATTCTTCCAAAAATCAAGCAATCAAACATATTATTGATTTTCCAAATCTGATCTTCAGTTCAACTCTTATCTTCTTGATTTTTTGAATCTCACAAATCAGGTAGTCTTTATCTTCTTGATTTTCTAAAATCTTTATTTTTCTAATTAATTATCTCATCTATTCACCACCGTCGATTTGATTTTCTCAAATGACATATCGACCACTCATTTAATGATTTTTCCCTAACCCTAGTTAGGGATTATCACATTAGATCTCGTCCACTAATTTTAGGCTTTTGTCAAAAGTCGATCTTGTCCGTCCGTCCAAAATTGTATTTTCTATAAAATGCCAATTTTGCTCACATTTTTGACTAGTCAGACTCACGCTCATTCTTAGATATTGCAACATTTATATTTTGAACATTAATTGTTAGGCGTTTCATGGCTTAGACATTTTAATCATTTTCTCATAGGCATAGACATTTATTTCAAATCCTTCAAAGCTTGTGTAGGACATAGGAATAGTCAAAGGATTGCTCATAAATTCGATCTGAGGGAAACAATCAACAAGTTAGAAGGTACTATCAAGGTGAATCATGGAAACTACTATGAATGAATAGGTACAATTGTTCTTATTTTTAGTTTTCATTGTTCTTGATAGGTTCTATTTTATACTTTATTGATCTAATATTTGATAATCTAACAATCCAAAAATAACCCTTAGATACATTGGTGAACCCGATAGTTTTATTTTTTTGTTTCCATACGGTTTTATATTTTCTATCTTTCTTGTAGATATAGGTACGGAGTGACGCATTGGAACTTTATTGAGCTGCATCTAATGTGTGACGACGCATTCGTCATTTGAAACGACGTCACTCTGTTGTGCCACAAATGAGGTCAAGAATGCCACATCTGTAACACTAAGCCGCATTTGAACAGTGAATCAATGCATCAGCCTGTCAAACCAAAACGCAGGATCGAGCCACATTTGCAACATAGAGTGACACATTCGCTCTGTTGTGATGAATTTGCGTGGTAATATTTCTTTTCATTTTTGCATTCGGGTTCTCAAAATTTCTTTTGGCATTCTAGTTTTATTTTCTACATTCTTCCTAGCATAGGTTTTTGTGTTACTAATCTTAGTTTGTAGCGTGTGGCGATTACATTTCATGGGTCCAAAACTAGTGGATAAAACTCCTAACTTGTGGTTTTGTAGGTTCGAGTGTCAAAGACTCAATACTAAACATTGTGCTTGTCTTTTTTTAGATTAAAATGCATTTATTTTTAGTGCACTTAAAACAAACATGTCTTTCATTTCTGATTGTGTTTTCAAATGGTAGGTGATTATGCTCTCACCTTGTGAAAACTTGGTGATAAGAAAACTAGACCCATTTTATCTGTTGTACACCCTTAAGACTTAGTAATCAAAGTATCCTCTCCCCTTGCGCTTTCAGGTGATTCTAGGTGTAAGAGAAATGGTTGCTGGCTCTAGAACTTGGGCCTGTTTAGCTGGGAAAAAGTACTCACCCCAAGAGGACTCAAACCGGTAGCACCCTGAACCCGAGGGACTTCCAGCCAGTATATAAAAGTGGATTCTTGGGGAAAGCCCAAGAATCACGCATATGGTTCTAATGAGATGGATCCGAAAGGGGACTCTTGCCACATGGATCATGCCCTAAGAACGAAATGCCCTTACTAAACACCTATTGTTTTAGAGGCCAACCATTTTCAACCATTGCTTGGTATAGTGCAAGGTACAGTATCATGCCCGAAGACACTCACTATTGATCCCCTTGAGTAGAGATAGCAATTCTTGGGAAGTCACTACCCAAGAATCCAAAGTTGGTACGCCCGAATGACATTAATGAGTCGTGGAGGGGAGCCTATGCCACCAAACTTCTAAGCTATCCGCTCTCGAGAAGGAAAGGTGTTTAGCACCAATCCGGGGTATATCGATGGGCTATATCAAGTATAAAAACCCTTGGCCTATTGGCCTATTAGGATTGTACTTATCTTATGTGCGCTTACTTACACTCAAAACATTGTGCTTGTCAAGTCCTTGCTAGATTTTTCAACATTATTCACCACATTCAAACTTTTGGAAAAAAAAATCCTACATTAGGCAGATCAGATTTTATCTCAATACATCACAAAACTCAATTTTAAAAAACTATGTCACAACTGTTGAAATGCATTCGCTATTCTAAAATGCATCTGAAAAATACTGAGATGCAATCGTACTGTTAAACCACATTTGTATGCATCGTGACACATCTGAAGCTCACAAAACTACATCTATAAAGTCTTGTCGCATTCGTCAGTCCCAGAGCCGCATTCTCTTAAAATGAAACACATTCAAAATACTATGATGCATTTGAGGTCTCAAACGACGCATTTTCCTGATAGAAGAAAAAATTTCATACAAAGTCCAAACTGAGTCTAAACTCTGTCAATCTTTTGTCAAACACTATTTCCAAGGGGATTTTGTTAGAAACCAACTTTGAAATTGCTCAAAATTTTCAACCATTAGTTTGCATTTGTGACCATAGGCTTCATCCTTCAAATTTTAGTTGCATACATTAGGCATTAGCTTGACCATAGGTTTTAATCCTTGCATACTTTGAATTAGGTTAATCTCAACAAAACTTGCAACATCATTGTCTTTGAAACTAGGTTATCTTGGACTTAACCATCATTCCCTTTTGTAGTCATTGTCCCTTTTGTGAGATTTTCCAACTCAACAGTCTAGTTAGGAAAACTCACTAGTCATCTTGACCTTGTCATTTTGTCATTTTTAACAAGTCCTTTAGTAACTAAAATCGAAAACAAAGATCGAGCTTAGAAGTGTTTAGGTATCCTTTTCTGCAAATTGCATTCTAGTTTATACCTTGCATACTTTATTCCCAAAAAATCCAAAAATATTATTCATCCTAGTTGTCATTTTGAACCTAGACCTTGCATTTATCATATTAAGTCCTTAGTAAACATTACCATCTTAGTCCTCATTTGACATTTTGGCTTTGAAAACCTCATCATCTTACATCAATCTTTTCCTTAGGCAAACATCATTATCACCTAGTCATCCTAGTTGGCATTTTCTTTAGAAAATATAGCATTGCATTTTCATCCTTTATCAAAAATCCAAAAAACATAGGATGTCATTATCTTCACATTTAGTTGTCATTCTCATCATTTTCATTTGAGAAATCTTATTTTATGGTGGAAACTAGACTCCAAAGACAGAAACGACAAATGGAAAATTTTGGACAAGACTCCACTTCCAATGTTAACAATCACACATATGACCTAAATTGGACATTTGACGACCCATTTGGCAACATGAATACCCAACCTCTCATGATCATACCATCCTCATCCAACAATCCTTTTGAACCATTCTTATGTAAGGATGAATATAGACAAATACTTGAGGAAAACCTAGAGGTAGTAGCACAATATCCAGAGGTGTCCCAATTTGTGGAACAAATGGTCCTATATGACAGAGACAGATATTTGGCCATACTCTTAAGTCAAGGAGCTAAGTTACCACATGGATTCAACATTAACATGTTGAGATCAATATCTCCTGACCCTAATGTCAAGAATGCACATAACATGTCAAATAGTGGTCTACCTCCAAACACTACAAGCAATACCTTTTTTGACGCTACCTCGCAAAATGTCACAACGATCATGAGTGCTACCTCCAACATTCCAAACAACTCCAATTCAATAAATGCTACATCCATTGGAGGATCACAATCTGTCACAGTGCCCACAATATCCACAACACCGTCACAATTGACTAGAACCACCTTTGGCTCCTCGGCTGTGTGGGCTAGTTATTCCAATCCTCTCTTTACCACTATGGTAAATGCCATGGGGGAATCATCAAGCCATACAAATCCTCCATTGACAACTACATCTAGTACCATGAGTACATCTTCATCACATCCTCTCATTGGTATCTCACAAAATCCTTTTGGTGGAGGTAAACGATGTATCTTTATTCAAGGACAACAACAAAATGTTAACACGTCAACACAGTCTAATGCCATCACCTCCCAAGGAAAAAGTATGACCTTTCCCCTTGTACAAACCCAACAATTTGGACAAGGTAGTCAAAACACACAACCTATGGCATCATTCACACATCAGAATATTCATGGTTGTCATATGCCCCAAGTATCAACACAAATGGCTGAGGGAAACATCCCAACATACTCATCCCATATTCATACCCACCAACATACCCCCAATCCAAACTTTCAATACCAGCAACACACAAATCATAACACATCATACGTGCCACAACACCATGTACCTCAAAAACATATCAACATTCACTCACAAAAAATGGGGACCTATGGTGTACCAATCAATCCTATGTATGGGACCACAAATGACCCTATAATCGATGCCTTACAAGCAAAACTGATCGGTCTAGAGAAGACCATAGAAAATATACAAATATCTAGCAAGAAATCAGAAGTGTCATATGATCTATCTATATATCCCTTCGACGTGAACTTATACATGCCACCATTTCCTCTGGGATATGTGTCACCTAATTTTACCAAGTATAGAGGAAAGAAAAAACCTATTGAACATGTCTAAGAATTTGCAACCAATTGTATGGATGTCACCTATGAAGAAACGCACTTGATGAGACTCTTTTCTAAAAGTCTCACAGGTCCTGCCCTTGAATGGTTTTCCACTCAAAAGGATATCCAAACATGGGATGAACTTAAACAAAAATTCCTAAAAAATTATGCATACAACACTGACATGGACACCTCTATTACTAGCTTGTGCAATCTCATGCAAGAGGATGTTGATGGGACATTCATCCCATTCTTTCAAAAATGGAGAAGTCTAGCTAGTCGGTGTCATATCGACATGCCCGAAAAGGAAAAGGTGGACATGTTCACTGAAACACTTCTAGGACCCTTAAAATATGCATTACAAGTGCATTGTTGCACAACCTTCATGGACCTAGTCAAAAAAGGTGTCCAGATTGAGAAAGCCCTTATCACAAAGGGAGAGCTGAGATACGGTCCTAAAAACACAAACACAAATCCTCCCACTGACAAAAATAAGTACTGGGTCAAAAATAAACACGTTACAAATGACAGTGTTGTTGACGCCAAGGCTGTAAACACTATGGGTCCTGTACTAGCTCTAAACGAGGTTCAACTACAAAACAAATCAATGACGATCTCGATACCCCCTATCAATGTCCCCCCAAACAACCAAAACAACCAAAATAATCAAGGACAATATTGGTAGATAAGACAATTCCCCAAGGGTGGTACATACACTCCTTTGGGTGAACCCATTGAGGAAGTCCTCAAGAAATTCCTTTAGAATGGTGTCATCACACTTCAAGAACCAAAACCATATGACCCAAGACAATTCAAACTAGCATGGTGGGACGATAATGCATTTTGCGATTATCATCAGGCAAAAGGACATAAAACTTCTTCCTGTTGACAACTGACAAACCTGATACAAGACCTTATCGAGAATCATATCATTGAGGTAGGTGGACCATAATTTGCCTCTAATTCAGATCATACTGTTCATAAGAACCCATTGGAAGACCATGGTTCTAATAATGCTTCCACGTCAGGTCCAAAGATAAACAATAATCAAGCTAATTTCACCTGCGCCAAGTATGACTATTCCGGGGGAACCACTATAAACAATATCCGAACTAATAATGAATGTGTCAATACCATCACAATTAAGAGAGCACCCCAATGCAATGCTACTACTTGAAGTGGCAAGGTCACCATAGCTGGTCCGCCTCTTGCTAGGAAACCTAAGATTACCATACCTGGTCCATCTCCTAAATAATCACAACCTAGCCCATCTTCAAAACAGTGGAAACCCAAGAGTCAATTTAACCTTATCGACCAGCTTGGAAAAACTCCCGCACAGATTTCAATATTTGAGCTGCTTCATATTTCTCCCACGCATAAGGCTATCTTGGATAAAACCCTGCAAGAGTTGTCAGTCCCTAAGGATATTGATGTCAACCAATTTGAGACCATGGTGTGATACCTCACCATGCCTCACCACGTCACCTTTTCTTATCAAGACTACTTGTCACCTAAGACTAACCATAATGATGCATTACACATTGAAACTTTCATCCATAAGCACAAGGTCAGAAGAGTTTTAGTAGATGGCAGAGCAGGATTGAACATATGCTCCTTGAAACTGGTCAAGGCTCTAGGATTTTCTGATGCATGTGTAGATCCTACAAAGAGTATAGTCATAAAAGCATATGATGATGAAGAACATTCCTCTAGAGGCATTATTTCCCTTCCTATCAAAGTAGGACCAGTCACTATGGATACAACTTGCCAGGGCCTAGATCTAGAATTACCTTACAATATCTTGCTCGGTCATCCATGGATTCATGCCTTAAAAGTTGTTCCATCCACATATCACCAATGCTTAAAATTCCCATTTGATGGCACATAAATCACTATATATGGAGACCTCGACCCTTTTCAATATTGTACCAACCTAAGGGGTATTTCTACAAACTGAGTGCCTATCAATTGAGAAACTTCTGGCCCCTCATCTTCTAAATACATTGACCCATCCACACTTGGATCACCTTCCATGTCCACTCCATCCACATCTTCTGCTACACCACCATCTTCCACACTTCCTAAGGCTGAGACCACTGTCAAGATCTAGGACCTCAATTGTGGAGAACTACATACAGCATATTACATCACAACAATACCCAAGTCTCAGAAGGTCTATGGTCAGCCATGTTTTAGAATGGAATCCAAAGAAATTTTCAAAGTTCCTCCAAAAATAGTTTTCATCAAATGTGGAGACATGAGTAACGAGGACCTTGCCGATATTATATGATGGCTCTATAAGGAAATGGAAGACCTACCCCCATTACCAGTTAAGAAATATGGAAAGGGATATGGCATAATGAAGGCTAAGGGCTACAATTGAACTAGTGGCCTAGACAGAAATAAAACTGGGCGAAGAGAGCCCATAGAACCTTTCAAAATACCAAAGTATCTTGGATTAGGGTATGGATCGCTCGACAATGACAATCAACATACTAATGGACTTTCGAGTGAGCGAGCACATGCTTCAGAAAGTGTCGAGACTGCTAAGGAAACCTTCACCAAAACTGATTCCCAAGAGTGGGAATTTGGCTCCCAAAGATCCTTAAGTGACTGTTGCCTCAATGATTTATTCCTTGAAGGTGGGGAGCTGACCTCTGAATAGAAATTTTGGCAAACATTTAAAATCAATCAGGCACTGAACAATCATAGTCCCATTACCATCCCCCATGACATACAAACCCCACCATCTGAATCCTTCAGTCTAATATATCTGAATTACCAGACGCCACTGACAACCTTGACTCTAAGTCCTTCACCCCTTATTTTGACAATGAATATGAGACTAGTGAAGGAAAATATTGGATATAGTTTGATGTGGAATTGGATGATGATAATTTCATCTACAATATCTCTGAATCCGTCTGTATGCTTTCCGCATCTTCCCCTCAATTCACCAACGCTGACGATGGAATTTCCCTAGTCTATCCTTAATTAATTGATTGGGACCAACAAGGCCTCTCAGTCCTGGACACCTTTCAGAATGATGAGGCTATTGCAAAATTTATGGGATTATGTGAGGGGATACCCAGTGGTGATCACAAAGAAGGATTCACTATTGATCTATATTGTGCAACCTACTTTAGTGAGAATACTCTGTCCTCCAGTCACAAAATTAAAAATAAGAATAAAACAAAAAATGAAACGTCTTTAGGTGAAAATCGAAAGGCACCTTCTGATGAAAAAAAAGTAAAAACAAAGGACATAACTATGGGTGAAAACCTCTCCAAGGTTCCCAAAGATGGAGGACTGTACCTTCTTCCTGTAACATAGGAGAAATCAGCTATGCTTATAGAAGACACCATGCAAGACAACATATCAACAGCAGAAGATCACAAAATGGTCCTCTTTGCAGCATCCTTGACTGAACAAGAGAAACTGGAATTTCACAACTTCTTTGCCGAACATAAAATCAACTTCGCATGGTCCTATGCGAACATGCCCTGACTAGACCCAGAATTGGTTCTACACCATTTGCCACTATTTCCTAATGCCAAACCAATTAAACAGAAGTTACACAAAATGTATCCTTAGGTCACTCTATTAGTCAAGGATGAGTTAAAGAAACTTCTAGAAACAGGATTCATACGGTCTATTGATTATGTTGAATGGATATCTAACCTAGTGCCAGTAACAAAGCCAAATGGGATGATCTGAGTTTGCACAAATTTTAGAGACCTAAATAAGGCATGCCTGAAAGATGACTTTCCTTTGCCAAATATTGATATCATAGTCGACCTCATAGCAGGATATGAGATGTTGTCCCTCATGGATGGTTTCTTTGGCTACAATCAAATTCACATTTCCCCAGAAGACCAACATAAAACAACATTCACTTGCCCTTGGGGTACATATTGTTGGAATGTCATGCTGTTTGGTCTTAAGAATGTAGGCGCAACATATCAGAGAGCAATGACCACAATCTTTCATGACATGATGCATAAAATAATGGAATATTATGTGGATGAACTTTTGGCTAAATAACTGACAAGGAAAGATCATCTGAAGGTGTTAGACATAATTTTCAAGAGGCTAGAAGAATACAAAGTCTGACTGAACCCAAAGAAATGTCTTTGGCATAGCATCGGGTAAACTCTTGGGATACATAGTTTCTCGTAGAGGCATTGAGGTCGATCCAGCAAAAGCCAAATCCATCATGGACATGCCTTCTCTTAGAGGAATAAGTGAACTTAGGACTCTACAAGGTAGGTTGTAGTCTATTCAGTGCTTCATAGCCCAATTGGCCTATAAATGCCAACCATTCCAATATCTTCTGTGAAAATGTATCCCCTTTGTGTGGATAGATAAATTCCAAGAGGCCTTTCAACAAATAAAAGATTACCTATTGTTGCCGCCAGTCCTTATGCCTCCCATTCAAGGAAATCCTTTGATATTATACATTTATGCCACTACTTCAGCACTGGGGGAATTACTAGCACAAAACTACCAAGAAGAAAAAGAAAGAGCTATATATTACATGAGTCGGACATTGGTTGGGTATGAATTAAACTACGCATCAATTGAACGGGCTTGTCTAGTAGTGGAATTTGCAGCATAGAAGCTAAGACATTACATGTTAAGCCATCAGACACAATTGGTAGAAAAGATTGACCCCCTCAAATATTTGTTAAGTCGGGCAACATTAACATGACGTCTGGAAAAATGGGTCATGATTCTGAGTGAATATGATATTCAATATGTAGAAAGAAAGGCAATAAAAGGACAAGTCATAGTAGACCACCTGGTGAACACAGCTTTACAAAGTGATCACCTGTTAGTGGTAGATTTTCTAGATGAGTTGATATTCCATACAGAACCTAAGTCACCTTGGAGACTCTACTTTGACGGATCACACATAAATCATGGCTCAGGGGTAGGGATCCTGTTCATCACCCCTCAGGGAGACTCCATTCCTAAGTCTTGCCGCATAGCTTTCCCATGCACAAATAATGTGGCAGAATATGAGGCACTAGTTATAGGACTTCAAATGGAAATAAAATGGAAAGTCAAAACACTGCATGTGTATGGGGATTCTCAACTGGTCATCAACCATGTTAATGATGACTACAAAACAAAGGATGAGAAACTCATGCCCTACAAATGAATGGCTAATAGTTTTCAAATCTACTTTCATATGGTGACTTTTGAACTAGTTCCGAGAGCACAGAACAAACCAGCAAATGCAATGGCTACAATAGGCTCTCTCCTTGACATTCCAAGCAATATGCCTCAGCTGGAATTCCTAATAGAACAATTGTTGGTTCCTGCCTATGACATTCCAGAGTTAGAAATGATCTACGAACTTGTTGGTCTCGATTCTCCCTGGTACCAAGACATCCATGACTACCTTAAGTTTCAAACCCTCCCACCTAATTTGTCCAATAACTAGAGGAAGTATTTTATCTGAAAAGCTGCAAGATATGCCATTGCCAGTGACACCCTTTATCGTCGTAGCTTTGATGACTCCCTCTTTAGATGTATCGACACCAATGAAGCACGTACAACCTTACGCGAAGTACATGAAGGTATATGCAGGTCTCATTCGAGTGGTCCTACTCTAGCCAAGAAGGCAACGAGACTTGGGTACTATTGGCCGACCATTGAAAAATATGCACTAGAATATGTTAGGACTTGTCGCAAATGCTAGATTCACAGTGATTTGATCCATGCTCCAACACAGGAACTTCGGCCGATCACTTCTCCTTGGCCCTTCGCACAATGGGGACTCGACCCTATGGGAAAGATTCATCCTACCTCGTCCAATGGCCATAAATTCATCATCACCGCCACTGAGTATTTCACAAAGTGGATTGAAGTTGTCTCTCTAACATATATAACTAAAAAACAAATATCCAAATTCATTCTTAGCTACATCATTTGTCAGTATGGCCTTCCACAATCCATCATCACTAACAACGGACGTTCATTTAAAAAACCAAGACGTTCGTGAGTTATGTGAGCAATTTCATATCCAACATCATTTTTCCTCTCCATATTACCCACAAGGAAACAGTCAAGCTGAGGCGTCAAATAAAACCATTGTTAAAATCCTCAAAAAGACTATCAATGACTCTGGTCGTGACTGGCATATTCAACTCAACCCTGCTCTGTGGGCTTACCACACCAAAATTCGTACACCCACAAGAGCCACTCCATTTGACCTAATCTTTGGAGCTGAGGCCATCTTGCCCATTGAGGTTGAAATTCCTTCCTTACGAGTCTCCCTGAAGGGTCTGACTGATGATGAGGAGTATAGATAGTCATTCCTGCATGAGCTAGATGGTGTAAGCTCTGTCCTAAGCTTTCTTGCACAATCTTTTGGAGACCCTTCCACTGTCTCCTTCCTACAACCTGACTCCAATGGTTCTTGTTGAGCTCGGAAGGCCAACCAAACCCTACCCCAACTCTGCTCTATGAGTTTTCCACTTGTGCTTAGCTTAGGAAGAACAACACTTCTTAGTAACTGCTTACTCTTCCTTGGACTTAGAAGGATCTAAGTGCCAACCTCTTCAACTGGTGAGAACTTCTTGCAGGGGAGTTGAAGATACTGTCTCCTTGCATTTCAGATCCACTTGTATGCATTTTGGTGGTTCTTTTGCTTCCACTTCACCCGATTCCAAATCTTGCCTAGGAGAGGCCTAATTCTCATTAGCCCTTACTAGTCCCTTTTTATCTTTTCCTACCCTTATTTTCCAAAGGACATAACAAAAAAATTACATTCTCTAACACCCTTTTTAGGCTTTTAAATCCTTCACAGGGTCTCAAGCTTCATACTGCACCATACAACTATTTCCTACACTCAAGGATTGCTAGGGCCAATAGACCTAATACCTAGGGTTTTGAGAGTTCCTTGCCAATCTCTCACTCCAGTGAGTTGTTCAAGCCTCACTCCTTTTCAGTCTGTCAAAATATGACTAAAACCTACCTAATACCGTACTGGTACCGTACTATACCTTCTGCCCCTACCCGAGTTCTCAACTTTCACTTCCGAAACTCCTAACTGGGTCCTAAAGCTCGCCTAGGGTTTGGGGATAAAACTCATTGCTTGGCTTTTTTGACACTCGTATTTATAAATATGTACAATAGGTCAGTTTCTCTCCCATATTCACCTATTCTCAGGGGAACCCCATGGACAATGCTTCTAGGAGAGCCATTTTGAATCTAACTACTCAGAAGCAGCAAAGGAAACTCTACTAAATTTTAGTCTAAGAACACAAATCACTAACTCTACTTTATGGAACTTGAATGAATAGTGAAAGCTGACTTAAATCTATTCTAATAACATGCACATAGTGCAGAGTCTAAGTATTCAACCCCAATAATAGCTCTGTTGCAAAACACACAAGGATTTATGAAAGACACTATATAACTCTAAACTATGAACTTGAAACAGTAAATCCACACTAAACAACTCGAATAACAGTTAGAACTTGCTCTGTGCTATCTAATAAACATGAGTACAGTGTTATATCAACATGCATAATGCCATCAAGTTCACTGTTTTCCAAAATGCATGGGCAGATATAGAAAATGTAGTTTTGATTTCTGTTCATCCACACCAAAAACTTAATTACAAAAATACAACTGCTACTTTCTACGAGCCATCATACTATTTGGGATGCCCTTTCCAAGTTTCAAGGGAGATTGTTCGCTCCATATCCCTGATTTCAAGGGATTCCACTCCATTCTAGCTGCATGCAACCTAACAAAACATTACCATGCAGTTTTACAACAACTCTGCCACTTCCATTATGCCATGATTATGTCATGATCCACCAACATAAGACCTCTCACCCTTGATCTCGAGTAATCAACATCTCCCTTAACCATTCCTTTGCATCTTCTAACAAATTAGATGTGGTTATGACACACTTAATGTAATGTATTCTAACCTAGACTGTCCTAAGCTTAATAAAGCAAAATTTAACACTAATAAAAGCCTAATGAAGATTTTAGTCCTAGAGACTAACTCTTCCCACATAAATGCAATACCTTCTAAGGTCCAAATCAGACTCACAGTAAAATCCCTGACTTGGCTAAGGTTAGTACAAGCCAAAATTATGCAAACCAAAATGGAGGTCAGCCTAGGTGCTCCTGCACCATCCTCCCTAAAACAGAAAGATTCAATCCATCCTTGGATTGAGCAAGTTAGGATCAACTCCCAACTTCTTGAACTCTGCCTCCTTAATCCATACTGCATCAACTTCAGGTTGTCCTTGCCTTTGGATCAGGTGTTCCTTGTACTCTTTGGTTCTTGTTCTTTTGTAGACCCTGGTATCCAAGATCTTATCAGCTTGTGTAACTGCAGTGGAGGGCAGTTTGAACTCTTCTACATCTTGAATGACTTCTTGGATGGTCTGATCCATGTTTGGTGGTGGTCCTCTGTAATGGACTAGGTCTGCAACATTGAAAACAGGGGACAGTCCACTGTCATCCGACAATTGCACCTTGAAAGCATTATTGCCATACTTCTCCAAGATAGGACAGGGACCTATCCTCTTCATTTGCAGCTTGTGAGGGACTCCTTTCTACAATCTAGCCTTGTTCAAATGGACCATCATTAAATCTCCCACATTAAATTGGACTTCTCTCCTATGCTCATCCACCTTAACCTTATGCTTCATGGTATTTTCTGCCAAGGTTTTCCTGACTGTCTCATGAATCTCCTGCATTGCACAAGCAAAATCATCTGCATAGCCACTTCCCTTGACTCCATCCTTCAACTCTCTCAGCTCATAAACACCTCTAGGGTGCAATCCATAAACAATTTCAAAGGGACTCTTCCCTATTGACCTATTCACTGTATCATTATATGCATATTCAACCTGCCCAATAATCTGATCCCATTGTTGACCATACTCCTTGGTCAAGCATCTCAAAAGGTTTCCAAGTGTCCTATTAACCACTTCAATCTGACCATCAGTTTTAGGATGGTATGCAGATCCAAAGGATAGATTGGTGCCCATTCTTTGAGAAAGAGTCTTCCAAAAGTGGCTCATAAATTTAGTATCCCTATCTGATACAATGCTGATTGGTAAGCCATGAATTCTGACTATCTCTTTGAAGAAAAGTGAGGCTATTTTACTGGCATCATTGGTTGTTTTGTAGGGTACAATGTGAGCCATTTTGTTGAATCTGTCAACAACAACATACACACTATCCATACCTTGCCTTGTCTTGGGTAAACCAACTACAAAGTCCATGCTCAAGCATTCCCATGGCCTAGAAGGGATTGGCAGTGGCTGCTATAAGCCTGCATTTGAAGAAGTGCCTTTTGCTTTTTGACACACTACACAACTCTCTACATATTTTCTGACATCTAGGTTCATCTTAGGCCAAAAATAAAACCTTTGGACAAGCTCTTGAGTTTTGGTGATCCCAAAATGATTACTCAATGCACCATTATGCTTTTCTTGAATTAAGTTCTCCCTAATAGAACCTCTAGGAACACAAAGCTGATTCCCCTTAAAAAAAAAATCACTTTGCAAGGTATATTCAACATACTTGCTATGGAAATGGTTCTTAAATTCAAGACATACCTTATAAATTTTTGCAAAGTCTTCATCATCTGCATATAGATCTTTGAAATGATCTATTCCCATGCTCTTCAACTGAATTTCTTAGATTATGAGAACTCTCCTACTCAATGCATCAGCCACCTTGTTGAGAGCTCATTTCTTGTACTTGATATTGAAGGTGTAAGCTTGCAAATACTCCACCCATTTCATGTGCCTGTGACTCAAATTCTCTTGTGAATTCAGGAAACTGAGTGCTTGATTGTCTGAGTACACAATAAATTCCTTGGGAAGCAAGTAGTGCCTCCACTTCCTTAGTGCTTGGACTAATGCATACATCTCAAGATCATAAGAAGAGTACTTCTTCTTGGCTTCACTTAGCTTCTCTGAATGAAAAGCCACCGGTCTGCCCTCTTGGCTGAGAACAGCTCCAATTGCTACATTACTTGCATCACATTCAATGGTGAATAACTTCTTAAATCTTGGCAACACCAAAATAGGCTGGGTAGCTATCTTTTCCTTCAGCAACTCAAAACTCTTGTTAGCTTGCTCATTCCACACAAATTTGGTTTTCATTCCTCCTTTAATGGTATCCAACATGGGAGCACAAATATCACTAAACTGCCTTATGAATTTCCTATAATATTGAGCAAGACCATGGAAGCTTCTTACCTCTGTTGCTGTCTTTGGAGTAGGCCAATTAAGAATGGCTTCTACCTTGTTGTTGTCCATCTTCAAGTTGCCATGTGATAGCACAAAACCAGGGTACACCAGCTCTGTTTTGATGAACTCACACTTTTCCAGATTGATCTGTAGTTTCTCCTCCTGCAACTTCTTGAAAATCAGCTCAATATGATGGAGGTGCTCTTCTCTTGTTCTACTATAGATTAGTATATCATCAAGATACACTACTACAAACTTGCCAATGTAGTCCTAGATAATTTCATTCATGAGTCTCATGAATGTGGAGGGGGCATTAGATAAGCCAAATGGCATTACTAGCCACTCATAAAGACCCTCATTGGTTTTGAAGGTTGTTTTCCACTCATCACCCTCATGTATTCTAATTTGGTGGTAACCACTCTTTAAATCTATCTTGGTATAGTACCTAGCTTCACCTAGACAATCCATGAGATCTTCAATCCTAGGGATAGGGAACCTATACCTGATGGTTACCTTGTTTATTGCCCTAGAATCAGTGCAAAGCCTCCATTCTCCTCCTTTCTTGGGTGCTAAAACAGTGGGTACTGCACAAGGACTTATGGTTTTCCTAATAAGACCTTGGTCAAGTAGTTCTTGAATCTACCTGGTGATTTCCTCATTTTACTGAGGTGTCATCTTGTAGGCTGCTTTGTTTGGAAGGGTAGCTCCTGGTATCAAGTCTATCCTATGACTTATGGCTCTTTTAGGAGGTAAGGTTGCTGGTTGACCACTACTTACAATGCTTTCATAGGTCTGCAACAAGTCTTGTATCTCCTTGGGTAACTCTTGTTCTTCAGCTGCCTTCTCCTTGCTTGCTTCTCTTGGCTTGATCATTACTGCATAGCCAACTCCTTCTCCTTCTTCCAAGGCCTTTAAGTACTCTTTTTCACCAGTTATAAGTAGCTTGGAACCTATTGTCTGCACCTCAGTATCTTCCAACAAAGATTGAATCTTGTAGGTTACTTTGTCCTTCTTGAAGGTATATGAGTTCTTGGCTCCATCATGCACAGCTTGACGGTCAAATTGCCATGGCCTACCTAGGAGCAAGTGGCATGCATCCATAGGTAATACATCACACAAAACCTTGTCTTTGTATTTTCCAATTGAAAACTCCACCCATGCTTGTTCATTCACCAAGACATGCTGACCCTTATTGAGCCAAGTGACCTTGTAAGGATTCTTGTGAGGTATCCTTGTCAATTTCAATTTGTTGACTGCCTCCTCTAACATAATATTGCCAGTAGAACCCGAGTCTATGATCACCTTGCACAATTTTCCCATCATCTTGCACTTTATCCTAAACAAGGACCTTCTTTGGCTTGGCTCTTCTTTGACTAGTTCTTTGATCAAAGTTCTTCTCATCATGAGATTCTCACATTCCTCTGAGTTCAAGGGTACTTCTGATTGTTTATTTGCTGCAAAAGTCTCATCTTGAATCAGATTGGTTCTCCTATCTCCTCCATGAGAAGTGTTACCTTTCTCAAGACATCTATAAGCTGGGTGTCCCAATTGGTTGCAATGATAGCATTTCATGTTGGTGAAGTAGCTGCCTCTTCCTTGTCCACCACTTCTTCCTCTGGAGCTGAAACCTCTTCCTCTACCACCTCTACTAGAACTTCCTTCTTGCTGTTCAGAAAATCTGACTTCTCCTTGGGCTCTTGGTTCTGAGCTTCTTCCACTATATCTTCCTCTTTGTCCTCTGCTTTCTTTCCCTTTACCTCTGCTTTTGGGATTTTGTTCTTGTTTCTTTTTACCTTTCTCCTCTATTTTCAAAGCCATTTGATAGCATTGGCGGACTGTTTTGAAGTTTTCCAAACTCATATCTTCTTGAATAGACCATTTGAGTCCATTTAGATACCTTGCTAACTTTATTCTTTCATCTTCAACCACCTTCGATCTAAGGCACAATTTTTGAAACTCTTCTGTGTATGTTTGGACATCCATATCCTTCTTCCTCAAATTGTGTCTTCTCCTATGCAACTAGACTTCATAATCATCAGGGAGATAAGTTTTCCTTATCTTAGTCACCATTCCTCTCCATGAAACTATGGGACCTTTGCCTTCTTTCTCTCTTTTTGATTGTACAAACTTCCACCATGTGAGAGCTACTCCTCTCAACCTTGACTTGGCCACTTTTACCTTTTGGGCCTCTGTTATGCCATCACACTCGAAGTGATTCTCAATGCTCTCAATCCAGTCAACAACTGAATCAGGGTCCATTTGTCCACTAAAAAGTGGCACACCATCCAATGATTTACCACTTAAGGCCTGCAATGCCTTCAAGAATGGTTCCTCTACAAGAATAGGATCAGGTTTTGGAGCCTCCTCCTCTAATTCCACTTCTTTTTCCTTTGCTTCCTGTTCTTCCTTCTTCTTAATCTTGTCCTTCACATTATTTGCTGTTTCTTGAACTTCATCCAGGAGTCTCTCCATCTGAGATATCCTTTCTCTGAGCAACCGGTTATCTTCCTCTTGTTCTTCTACCTTCTTTGCTAGTTCTGCATTTTTCACAATGGTTCCTTCCTCTAGTGTATTCTCTCTTACTGACTCAGTGGATTGGCTCATTAATCACAAGCCTTGAATCTAACTCTTGCTCTGATACCAATATGGTGTAAGCTCTATCCTAAGCTTGTTTGCACAATCTTTTGGAGACCCTTCCACTGTCTCCTTCCTAGAACCTGACTCCAATGGTTCTTGTTGAGCTTGGAAGACCAACCAAACCCTGCCCCAACTCTACTCTATGAGTTTTCCACTTGTTCTTAGCTTAGGAAGAACAACACTTCTTAGTAACTGCTTACTCTTCCTTGGACTTAGAAGGATCTAACTGCCAACCTCTTCAACTGGTGAGAACTGCTTGCAGGGGAGTTGAAGATACTATCTCCTTGCATTTCAGATCCACTTGTATGCATTTTGGTGGTTCTTTTGCTTCCACTTCACTCGATTCCAAATCTTGCCTAGGAGAGGCCTAATTCTCATTAGCCCTTACCAGTCCCTTTTTCTCTTTTCCTGCCCCTATTTTCCAAAGGACCTAACAAAAAAATTACATTCTCTAACACCCTTTTTAGGCTTTTAAATCCTTCACAGGGTCTCAAGCTTCATACTACACCGTACAGTTGTTTCCTACACTTAAGGATTGCTAGGGCCAATAGACCTAATACCTAGGGTTTTGAGAGTTCCTTGCCAATCTCTCACTCCAATGAGTTGTTCAAGCCTCACTCCTTTTCAGTCTGTCAAAATATGACTAAAACCTACCTAATGCCATACTGTACCTTCTTCCCCTGCCCGAGTTCTCAACTTTCACTTCCCAAACTCCTAACCGGGTCCTAAAGCTCGCCTAGGGTTTGGGGATAAAACTCATTGCTTGGCTTTTTTGACACTCCTATTTATAAATATGTACAATAGGTCGGTTTCTCTCCCATATTCACCTATTCTCAGGGGAACCCCGTGGATAGTGCTTATGGGAGAGCCATTTTGAATCTAACTACTCAGAAACAGCAAAGGAAACTCTACTAAATTTTAGTCTAAGAACACAAATCACTAACTCTACTCTATGGAACTTGAATGAATAGTGAAAGCTGACTTAAATCTATTCTAATAACATGCACATAGTGCAGAGTCTAAGTATTCAACCCCAATAATAGCTCTGTTGCAAAACACACGAGGATTTATGAAAGACACTATATAACTCTAAACTATGAACTTGAAACAGTAAATCCACACTAAACAACTCGAATAACAGTTAGAAATTTCTATGTGCTATCTAATAAACATGAGTACAGTGTTATATCAACATGCACAATGCCATCAAGTTCACTGTTTTCCAAAATGCACGGGCAGATACAGAAAATGTAGTTTTGATTTGTGTTCATCCACACCAAAAACTTAATTACAAAAATACAACTGCTACTTTCTACGAGCCATCATACTATTTGGGATGCCCTTTCCAAGTTTCAAGGGAGATTGTTTGCTCCATATCCCCGATTTCAAGGGATTCCACTCCATTCTAGCTGCATGCAACCTAACAAAACATTACCATGCAGTTTTACAACAACTCTGCCACTTCCATTATGCCATGATTGTGTCATGATCCACCAACATAGGACCTCTCACCCTTGATCTCGAGTAATCAACATCTCCCTTAACCTTTCCTTTGCATCTTCTAACAAATTAGATGTGGTTATGACACACTTAATGCAATGTATTCTAACCTAGACTATCCTAAGCTTAATAAAGCCAAATTTAACACTAATAAAAGCCTAATGAAGATTTTAGTCCTAGAGACTAACTCTTCCCACATAAATGCAAGAACTTCTAAGGTCCAAATTATACTCAGCAAAATCCCTGACTTGGCTAAGGTTAGTACAAGCCAAAATTATGCAAACCAAAAATGGAGGTCAGCCTAGGTGCTCCTGCACCACTAGAGATATTAAAGGAAAGAAGGAAAAATTCCCTGAACCATCTACAAGTGTATGAAAACTGTCTTTGTAAAAGTTACAATAAGAAAGTCATGGTCAGGAAGTTTGACATTGGCGACTTAGTACTCATGCAGAACCTTAAGAACTAGGCTGACAGAGAGAAGCTGGGCAAGTTTGAACCAAACTGGTTGGGTCCTTACGTCATCATATCTTCTTTTGGTTGTGGAGCATATCAACTAGCTACTCCAGATGGTGAACAACTGACAGAGCCTATCAATAGTCTACATCTTTAGAAGTTCTATGCATAGCATCAAAAATTTGAGCCAAAAATTTTTAAAATACAAAAAAATGGAAAAAATGGTAAAAAATTGTTGCCTTGATGAAAACCTAGCAAACAGGGGTCTTGGTGGAACCAAAAATAAATAAAATTGAAAAATGAGAAAAATAGTAAAGAGAAATAATTCGTCCAATAGTGAAAACCTAGAAAATAGGTGCTTTGAATAAGTACCATGGTGAAAACCTGGAAAACATGCACCATGCATAGTCAATCATTGCTCATCCATCTACTATTACTTTGTCTGTCTTAGCCTAGGATGAAATACCTTTACTATCACCACCATGACATCTGCCATGACATCATACCCTTCCTCTCATGGGTGATAAATGGTTGACATCAAGTCCTCTATACTGTCCATTTGGTATCCCATGAGTATCTCTTTAACGTCCCTTAAATTAGCTAAGTCCTGGACCTAACTAGGGGAAATTTTTGATCATGTGGCTGTAGTGAGTACAATACATGGTGTGGCAATTGTAAAAAGTTCTGAAAAAATACAAAAACATCATAAAACATCCTAAAAAAAAGACAAAAACATTATAAAAAGTCATGAAAAGAAACAAAAACATTATGAAAAAGTCCTGAAAAAAGACAAAAGCATTATGAAAATTTCTTGAAAAAGACAAAAACATTGTAAAATGTCCTAAAAAAAGATAAAAACATTGTAAAATGTCTTGAAAAAAAGAAGACAAAAACATCGTAAAATGTCCTGAAAAAAGGCCAAAACATCACAAAATGTGCTGAAGAAAGACCTAAAAATCAAAAAACATCCTAAAGAAACCACAAAAAAATGTCAAACTATCTCAAAATCACAAAAACATAGTCATTCCTTGTCAAGTCTATCAAATCAACTAGTCTTCATCATTTGTCCGAACTACATTGTCTCTACACATTTGCTACATAGGCAAGACTCATTTTCGAGTCCCTAAGACACTAGGTCAGTCATTTTAGGTTTGTCATAATAAAATGATGGCACAATATTTGGTCATCAAGATAAAGTCATTGGTCGTGTTGAACTATGAGGTCTCTGAGTGTATGACGTAGGCAAGGCCATCTGTCAATGATCCCCTGAGGTCACACTAGGTTAGTCCATTAGGGTTCATGGCACTATACTAGCACACACGTCAAAAGTCTACAGGTAAAAATGACTTATTTAAAAAAAGTATGACAATCATTTATTCAAACATGACAATCACATCAACATGTCAAGAAAATCGACATATGGTCAACACAAGTCAAAATCAGTCAAAACAAGTCAAATGATTATAACCTATCAAACTGTCAACTTTTGGTTATCTTTTAGATGTGTCCTTCTAAAGAATAGCCTCTATCATTTATGCCTTAGGATGTGTCCTTCCTAGGCATTGTCATCGTCATCTGACATTTTTTAGGGATCCTTTTGACATTTAAGGATCACTCTTTTCGACATCAGTATTCCTCAGATGTGTCCTTCTAAAGAACAAACTCTGTCATTTATGCCTTAAGATGTGTCCTTCCTAGGCATCGTCACCATCACTATCATCTGGCATTTTGAGGGATCCTTTCGACATTTAAGGGATCAAACCTCTCAACATCAACATTATTCAAGATGTGTCCTTCCTGAACTTGGAAATCTTCGACATCTGTCATCTAGGCATCATCAAAACCTTGACAACTCAACATTAAAACACCGGATATCCAGACAAACTTGGCAAACACTTGGCACTTGTCTTTTAGCTTTTTATCATGTTACTAGTTCTTCAGCAAGATCCCAACAACAGGGTTTAGAGAAGCAACGACATATCATGACGTTTGTCTTGACTTTTGACACGCATGACTACTAGTTTCTTAGCAAGGTCATATTTCAGGATTTATAAAAACAATGATGTATCATGATAAGGGCTCTATTTTGTATTTTTACAATCATGTTGCTAGTTTCTCAAGGATGTCCTCGAAATAAGATTTAGAGAAGCAACGACGTTTCAGGAATTATCCTTCTTGTCTTTTTTGCTTGTGGTTGGTTATGACAAAAATACTGGGGCAATTGTGCTGTTGGTATGCGTCATGATCATCCTTGTCTACAACTGTTTGTCTTATGTGATGGTACGACCTTGCACACCTTGATCTATGTTATATCATCGTGTTTGTTGGCCATCACAACAATCTTCCCAATGATGATTAAGAGCAATAAATATTAAATTCCTATTGTCTGGTTTTGAAGGATTTGGTCTAAGAACTAACATGCATCTCATTTGGTCTTGTCATCTTCTCTAGTCTATCTCTCGATGATATCTTGTGACATACAAAAACATAAGTGCATACATAATCATATAGACATTGCATTAGATCTATACATACGACATCCATAATACATTCCATTGCATATTGCATTAGCATAATAAAAAACATGGCTTCCATTCAAATAAATACATTTTGCATATCAGTATCATTATCATTCCAAAATTGACATAACATATAAATAAGCATTGCATCATCATAGCATCACATCATCAATAAGCATCATAGGACATACATGACAAGACATATAAGAAAATAAATATCATCATCCATCATAACTGCATAATTCACATAGGCATCACATCACATATATCATAATGCATAAATTAAATAACATCGCATAACACACATGTAGGCTGCATGAAAACTACATCATCATATAGCATCATCTCAAAAATATATAATGTCACAGGATAGAGTCAAGAGATATCCCAAAAATAGAGCTCGCAGGCTCAAAGGTCTATACATAATGTGTCATAACATAAAACCAAATGTCGTATCCATGCCTATAAGAATCCCTCTCCTCATCCCCTTGTGATGAAGAGTGTGGTGACTGAGGAACCATGACTGACACTGAGGTAACAAGGGGAACTGTAACAGTTTCTATCTGTGAACCTGATGGCACTGACACTGATGGCACATGTGCTGATAATGCGGCCTGACTATGTGACACTAAAGCATCTACCACTAGTGGCTACCTCTGTACGGACCTCTGCTCTGAATGGATGGACGCATGACTATGGATCGAATGATGTCTCGAGGCATGTCTGTGTGAGTGGTGGGACCTATGCCCTAATGTGTGCCCTAAAGAGGCAGACCCTCCTGCATTGGTATGACTCCTGCTACTGCTCCCACTCCCTAATCTATGACCACTGTTTGTCCTCATCTGTGAGCATGATAGTGTAGGATCTTGTCACTCAGGAGGCATTGCCTACTCATATAAGGTCCTGTATTGCCCATACCGAGTGCTCACCCTGGCAAGCTCATGAGCTATATCCCTTGAAGGCCCTGAACATAGTGCCGCGAAGTACACACACCACTATGCTGACTCTTGCCTCTGGATCTCGGCCTGATCCCACTCGACCCTCACTACCTCTAGCTCTGCTCGAAATACCTTGACCTCTGCCATACTCTCATCCAACCTCCTCTGTAGATCCGCCACCCTCTGGTCTATCGTGGTGTCCTCGGGCAATGTCGAGGAAGACGGTATCTCCTCCTCTCCCTCCACCATCCTCCATCTGAGGAGTCTCTTAGCCTCGTCCATGGCATCATCATCATCATCATCATCATCATCATCATCATCATCATCATCATCCTCTACAACATCCTCTCCACTGACACCCTCATCCTAAGGCACATCTACGTCCACATCCACATCCTCCTATCTGGCCTCCTCATTAGCCACAGGCTCCTCCTGTCTCTCCTCCTCCTGCTCCTGCCTCAGCTGCTCCTTCACATCCATCTTGGGCTCCTCCTCCTCTCTCTCCCCCTCCTCGACCACCTCTAGGATAGCATCTAGTTCCACTCTAGCCACATGTGGCCCACCCTCCTGCCCTACCTCTGGCCATCTCTCCGACCATCTCCTCCATCATCCCCATCATCTCCATCATCCCCACCTTGACCTCCATCCCTGCCCCCATCTCACCCTCCACCCCAACCTCCATCCCTCCCCCTGCCTCCATCCCTACCTCCATCCCTCCCCCGGCCTCTGCCTCTATCACCATCTCTGCCCCCTCACCTGACTCTCGGCACATGTGGTATAACTGACCTCTTGTCCACAGGTGTTGGCCCATCTAGATCTGTCAATGGCACTGGCCAATGTGCCTACCACCATAAGTCATAATTGGTAGTAGTCCTAGGATCTGCAATCCCACCTCCCCATCCCCACTGCTAGGCTACTAGCCCATCAATCTGTTGCTCAGAAAAAGCTACAAGAATTGTTGGCCCCCAAGCTGACTCTTTGGAAGACCGGGCATACTCAGCTGTCCCTACCGGTACACCATGCTGCTCCCCAAACTATTGCAGGAAATGTTATGGAAGGTACATCTCTATAATCAGCTGGCTCTACACTATCCTCCAAATAAGGTAGTGATACTGTCTACAAAGGCTGAGATGGTCGACCTCATCATCCCACTGTTGATAGTCTTTGTATAGTCTCCAGATGAATGACACCATGGTATCAATCTGATGCTGCCACCAACCCATCTCTCCCATCTGTGTCTGTTGCAGAGCACCAGCATAGTAATACGCATAGGACATCCCCTCGGCTAGCTGTGGTCTTTGAATAGGAGATCGGAATATTGCTATGTGTTCCCAAGTCCAAATCATTAGCAATGTGGTGCCACATGAAATGCTCTCTGCCCTCCTATAGGAAACCTCGTGAAGTTGGTGGTAGAGTGTGCCTAATAAACAAGGCCCCCAGGCATACACGGTCCTATCCCACCTCATCCCAACTACGACATCTCACCAACCAATGGGAAACCCATGTCCATGACGGTTTGGAATCTGTATCCCACCAATCAATGTCGCCAGGAATGCATCAAACCAAGCATAATGCTCCACCATAAAATCCCAGTGGATCTCATAACCCTAGATGCTGAGTCCTACTCCCTCATCTTGATAGTACACTCTGAAAGTCTGATGGCCATGGCAAGGGTCATAAAAAATCTGCTCCCCTCGGATCGACAGGTGTAGAACACGGTAAACGTCCTCTAGTGTAACTATCACCTCTCCCATCGGTAGGTGGAAGGAGCATATCTCTGAATGCCATCGCTCACATAATGCATTCAATAGCCCCCTATTTTCCCAAATAGCAGGCATATAGGCAGTATAATATAGACCTAGCTGCATCAACCACCATCGCTCCCGCAGAGTCAGTTGATTACCAAATTAGAAGGTCAATGGCCTACTCTCTCCTGTATATATGGGTGCTAGTTGTCTCTGTACAAAGCCAAACAATGCGTCAGTACCTTCTGGACAAGTGTCATTATCATCATTGTAACTAAAAAGCATTTAAAATTCAAAAAGCATCAGCATCAACCCTAGTCAAAGTCAAATGTGTCACGGTGACTACACTTGCGTCGTTCAGTACTTCAATTGCATCGTGAAATATTGATTGTGTCGCTCTATCACTCAATTACATTGCATTAGATCATTTATGTCACGATATATGACAAATGCATCTCTTCGATCAAATGCATCACTCAAATAGTCGAATGCATCACGAAAGGACACATGCAACATTATAACTTTCGAATGCGGCTCCATATGACGAATGCGTCACACTTTTTGGAAAATGTGTTGCACATCCTCGGCCTCCCATAAAAGACCTTTACACTTGTGTCACGACACATTAAATGCATTGAATGTGAATTCAAATGCGGCTTACATGCACGCATATGCATCGCAGCGCATTCGTTGTTCGGCCTAAAACCCTAATTTTGGCACACAAAACAAAAAAATTACAAAGTGAGTTAGGGATACATACCGTAGGCTCGGAACCATCTGGCCATCTATAGGTCCACACGATCTCACCTCGATGTTCTGGCACTGGAATCACCATCTTCGCTAAGGTCCTCTTCGCTCTCAGCTCTCAAAATTGCAATGTGAATAGTGAAAATGAATTGACTTTTACCAATTTGTCAACCTATTTATAGAAGTCAAAATGCCATTTGTCAAACTAGGTTAGTACTGGAGGGTCTTTTGACTAACTTTTACCACCCCGTTGGCTTCCTTAAGCTCGTCATAATCCAAAACCGTCTTTGCCATTATTTTTCTAGTCATTAATTTGACTTATCGGGACACTTTCCAAATTTTTCTGTTGCCAGCCCAAAATTTGAAATTTTTTCCAACGGCGCATTGATACTCTATACCTTCACTGGGGCATATCATTGACTTATTTTCTTTGTCACAATGCGACATGCTACATTATGACAAGGAGGGGAAAAATGTAGACACATAAAAATGACCTAGGCATGCAAGCTCTATTTTAATCACTTTCGTCCTAGCATAATTATGACATCTTAGTTATAATGTCCCTGGTCCACATTCAACTATTAATTAAATAATTCATAATTATTTAATTAATTCATGTCTATTTATTCTTCATGATTATTAAATAAATAAATTTTATTTATTTATTAAATACGTCATTAATTCATTACCTTCTATTCATTTTATTCTTCCTGATTATTAAATAAATGAATCATATTTATTTATTTAATTGTCAAATTTAACATTTCCCTCATTTTAAATAAATGAAATTATTTAAAATGATCTCACTTTCTTCATTGTCAGTTCATTTTAATAAATAATCTGAAAATTGATTATTTTTTATCACATAAAATCCATATTTTGAATTAATTTAATTCAAAATGGTAATATTCTTCCAAAAATCAAGCAATCGAACAAATTCTTGATTTTTCAAATCTAATCTTCAGTTCAACTCTTATCTTCTTGATTTTTCAAATCTCACAAATCAAGCAGTCTTTATCTTCTTGATTTTTGAAAATCTTTATTTTTCTAATTAATTATCTCATGTATTCGCAACCATCGATTTGATTTTCTCAAATGACATCTCGACCACTCATTTAATGATTTTTCCCTAACCCTGATTAGGGATTATCACATTAGATCTCCTCTGCTAATTTTAGGGTTTTTTCAAAAGTTGATCTCGTCCCTCCGTCCAAAATTGCATTTTCTATAAAATGCCAAATTTTCTCACATTTTTGACTAGTCAGACTCACACTCATTCTTAGATATTGCAGCATTTATATTTTGAACATTAATTGTTAGGAATTTGTTGGCATAAGCATTTTAATCATTTTATCATAGGCATAGACATTTATTTCAAATCCCTCAAAGCTTGTGTAGGACATAGGCATAGTTAAAGAATTGCTCATACGTTCGATCTGAGGGCAACAATCAACAAGTTAGAAGGTACTATCAAGGTGAATCATGGAAACTACTATGAATGAATAGGTATAATTGTTCTTATTTTTGGTTTTCATTGTTCTTGATAGGTTGTTTGGGTTTTATACTTTATTGATTTAATATTTGATAATCTAACAATCGAAAAATAACCCTTAGATACATTAATTGTATGAGATTGCACTTTTAAACCCTTCATCCTCATTCTCATAGGAAAATTTTATTGTTGTGAGCTCTTTAGCCAACTCCTCCATGGGATTAGGGGTTGGGTTAGTTTCTGGAGAATTACCTTTAGGTAAAAATAATAATTTTGAGTGTTTTATATTACTCTGTTGTGACTTAGAAGAGCTACCCTTGTCATTAGGTGTTGTTGAGTTTTATATTTTCTCATCCAATAACCTCATCATCTCTCTTGTCTCAGCAAGACTATCAATAGTTAATTTTTGACTCCTTTTTAGTTCTTGGAGAAATTTCTTATGCATTTCATCTACAACAACCATTATCTTATCCCTTGAAGACACAACTACACTTCATTTTAGCTAAGGATTTGAGGCAATTTCCTTCTGCTTCTCTAGCTATAGATACCTCTTTTCCCTATCACTTGGCTACACATAAAATTTTAAACCCTCAGGATAGAAAGATCATAGCTCTAATACCATTGTAATATCCATCATAAGAATTTTTATTCTTCCATTAAAGATTTTCTCGAAAACCCATAAAAAAGAGAAATCGGGTGCAATGAAAAATCAACCATTTTCTTCATTTTTAACATAAAATATTGTTCCAAAGGAAAAATCATGACTTGCTGCTCATATTAAAAGTTTAAAATCATTAAAAAATATATTCATTATAGAATAAAATAGTATCCAAAAACTCACTACAATTTGCACAATGAAAATGGGTAATCAAACCCACAAATTGCAACCAAAACACTATATTTTAAATTACAAAACCTCCAACACATTCTGAGCAGCGAAAATACATGAGTGAAATTTGATAAAATGAACACAAAACTAATAACAGCAGCAATATAAAACTATACCAAAATTTGAGCACTCCAAAACATAAACCCTACCAAACAACTCAACCAAAAATCCACATTAAAGCCATTTTTCAGCACCAATGCAACTTTTGTGTGAAGTCACTCCTATAGACCCTCAGAGCCACTATCCTTGAATAATGAAAACAAGCATAAAATCAATCCAAACTACTAAAACAAGTAATAAATAATGTCAAACCTTGCAGCCCCAAATCTCAATGCATAGAATGAGTGGTTTGCATGTGAAGGCTTGTAACTCCTCAAGCCAAGTGTTGAAAGCACAAAATCATGCATGCAAAAAAAGTTGGAAAAGAAGAAACCTCATCTTGCACCATTACCAAAGCCAAAAAGGATAAAATCAATCTTCCCCAAGAAGTTGCATCCAAACTTGGTTTAATAAATTATTTCAAAAATATTTAATATTCTCCCCAAAAATCATTAATTTAATAATATTGAATAATGAACCTTTTCCCAATTAAATTGTCAAATTCAAATATGCTTTTGTCAAGACACTGGGCCTGCTAAAAATAAAAAGTTTCTAAAATTAAAAAGGGGACATGACATTCAAGACCTTTTAGAAGATTATGCAGGCTAGAGAAAGGATTCCCTGGAGCATGGTGGGGAAATACAAGAATTATATCACATTCTTCATAAAAAATGGCTACTACATTATATAGGATATTGATCCTAGGACTGTTTGGATCTCATAGATGGGATATGAGATTACAGAGGAAGAGATCACTGACTTAGTAGACTTTATGCTGAGAAAACCAAAAGACACCTCTAGAAAGAGGTATGGTACCTATGAGGAAAATTCCATGCAAGTGCACATGGACCAAAGATAAAAAAAGAAAAAGGAAAAAAATTGTAGTAGATGATTGCAACAATTGTGAAGGAAATGGGCCTCCTAAAAGAACAAGTAGAGAAGGCTAAAGCCATGTTTGGATCATCAAGTGTCAGAAGATCTGGTAGAATAGCTATCAATCCTCTGGTTTCCCCAAAGTCCTCTAAGACTAATTTTGTTATTAGAGAGGAAAGAGAGGAGTTTACAAGTACTTCGGTGAAGGAGAAGACATATCTAACAAAGCAGCATAAGATGCATGTAAAAGAAAAAGGACACTAAATAAAAATGAATAGGCCCTATGAGAAGAAGAGTTAAATTAAAAGCAACAAGAGAAGAATACTTGAGAGTGAATGTTGATGATGAAGAAGAAGAACAAGAAGGACCACAATTGGTCCAGAAAAGGAAGTTTGAAGCTTCACAAGGTAAAGCAAGTCCAAAGAAATAAAAGATTAACATTGTAAACATTGACAATGAGGTTGAGCTTGAGAAAGAAAAATAAGGCTACAAAATACAAATGAGGGAGAAGAAAATTTAGAAGATAGAAGCTACATAATAGGGACCTCAAGCCCATGAAATCAATTTTCAAAAATCAAGTTTTCATTTTGGGACACATGGCATCCTAAACTAGCTAAATCTAGCTCAAATTCAAATCATGGGTTCTTTTACATCTACCTTTAGTATTTTTTTATTCTAATTTTTTGTGTTTGCTTCTAGTTTGTCATAATTCACAACAAAATGTTGTATTTTCAAAGGTTACAAAGTTACATCATTGCATCATATCAAAAATCAATTCACAATCCAAACACAAAAAAAAATCTAGATCCAAGGCAAACTCGTAAGCCTTTTAGGTTGTAAGTCAATCTCATATCCTTGCCGATTAGTATTCTCACATTTATTTTTTTGGAAAATGTGTAACCCTAGTGATCTAGATATTGGACCTAGGACATCCTTTTCCACCTAAACAAAGGGAAATTTTTTTGTAAACTTAATGAGAACTTAAATTAAAAAAATATATATTATAAAGCTTTAATAAAAATTATTAAAGAAAAAATTATTTTAAAGTTTGTTATTTATTTTTTTAAAAATCAATAAGAAACTATTAAATAATTTTTATTTTTTATTTTTTACTTATTGAAAGAAGTTGCAATGGGGATGGGGTTGGTGTGAGTTTCCACCACCTATCATGGCCAAAGGATGTTATAGGAGGGTGGTGTCATTTATTTCCATGCACGCCTATGAACCTATAAGGCCTGATAAGATGTGTCATGCAAGTACGCATCAATTACCCTATGGGTATCATAGTTTATAATTATTTTATCCTTTTAGTTTTTTTTGGATATTAATTTGTTATCAAAAATAGGATTTTAATTTGCTTAAAAACATTAAATTTCCAACTTGAACAAACCAAATTAAAAAATTTAACCTTAATTTTTTGATGTACATGGGATCAATATGGACACTGTACCAACACCACCAAAGGACTCAAAATATTTCCAATAGATGATTGTGATCAAGATATTGTGTTTTTATAGTTGATCTCAAGTGGTTTTAACCTTCTATAATCAATTGTGGAATCTGATCTATACCAAGAGACACCCACTAAAACTTGGTGGATAGATCTTCAATTTGGGAAGCTCGTTGCATGATGAAATATTTGATACTATGTGAGAACTACTAGAATATTTTGGATAGAATGTAGATATTAGTTGGGCTATGAGAGACTAGATGTCACATGCCTTGCAAGTTTAACAAACAAATAAATGATGCAACACTAGAAATAATGTGCATGAAGGAAATGGTTAAACATCCCATGATTATTAACTAACCATGGATGAACATATTTATGGTGTAGGTGAGAGAAACTGCCATCCATAATCATGGAGAATTATCCTAAGAATAGGTATGTAACTGTGTTGATCTCAAACCAGAGGCATACAAAACTCAATGCAACTATAAGTATAAAATGAAGCACACATAATCAAATCTTATCTCCCTAGATTATTATCTATAAGAAGGAATATTCTACACTAACACTTTTGACTCTTTTTGGTAGCTAATTGATATGCTCCTAAACCATATTTGATGATGATGACATATGAGCCCAACCAATATAGAATAAATAATTCATCATATTTGATGAGGAAGATCTTTGTGTCCCTATCCTTGTGTATTTTCGTAGGTTTCCTTCATTAATATACAATATTTTATTTACCTAGATATATTTTCTTGGGTTACCTTTTCTATACTAAAACCTCAAGAGCTAATAATTTTGTTTTATTCTCATGTGGAGACATCTAAGGAGGAAAATAATCCAAAGCTTACCAAAGTTCCATTGGTCATTTCAATTTTATCTTCACAATTGGATACCCTAGTGACATGGTGGAGGTCTCATGTCCACGTGAGCATTTGGAAGAAGCTAAATATTTTCTATAGAAGTATGACCTAAATGAACTTTTATTTGGATATGAAGTTTCACTTTAGATAAGAATTTTTTGTAGAATAACTATTAATCTCTTATTGAGTTAAATAGTGAGAATATGACCCTTCACACCCACTCATGAATTTATATCCTAAAATGTTCAATTCCTAATTAAAATCCATAGGAAGTATTCTATACATGACATTCTCTATTTGTAAGAAGTTAATTTTTTGTTTTCTATTTTTTATTACATGTTAAATGTCATTTGGCTTAGTAGTAATTTTTTGTGTAGAAATCATGAAATAATTCATGTGAATTATTTATTTATTTTAATCTCTTATGTGTCTTAAATATTCAGTATATTAAGGGTGCATGATCCCATGAACTAAGTGTTGTGACTCCTTTAGACATTCTAGTAATAATTGTTAGTGTGAATAAATGTCTTCTACCTAGTTAATTCACTTACTAGGGACTTAGGGGACATGTTCAATTGTTAAGTTTACTTAGGTCCTAAGGTTCCTTCTAGAATCCTAAGTTGTCATATCTAGAACTTATCTTGTCCTGGGTTTCTATGACTTATTTGTATCATGTGATAGGATTAAGATACTTGTCATGATCTTGTATAATCCTATTCCTCACCTTTCCTATATAAGCAAGGGTGCATATGTACATTACCATATTCAGTGTGGTTTTCATTTCTGCATTCTTTCATTCTTAATCATATCATGATATTTCTACCATATCTCTCTTATGGAAGTTATTCTATTTGTAGGTGATCCTAGGGTGTTGAGGAGTTCACCATAAACTCCTACATGGTATCAGAGCTTTGATGCTACAAACTTCTTCCTAGGTTTGAGGGACCAATCTTGGCATGAATTTTTTGTTGGGTGTGAGATGGGGTCTTGAAAACCTTAAGATTGAATCTAAGGCATAAGAGAAAGTTAGATTTGGTTTTCGTTTTGTCAAAATTTCACATATTTTGTCAAATCTGTAAGGGTTTGAACAAGGGTTTCAATTGCAAGATTTGGAGGGCAATTGATATTTTAGAGAAGTCTAGGAAAAAACTAACCTGACCGTTGCATCGAGAAGGTTCAATATCCAAAAGTTCAACTACCAAATCACCAATTTTTGACACCATTAGTCAGAGAGCAAGGAAAAATCTTTTAGGCCCTATGGGTGTATGGATTCATACTTGGCCGCACAATCATACGACATTAGATCTAAAGTTGGTCGCTATTAAATCAACATATTCTAGGTGGAGTATTCCTTTGTAGGTGTCATATCAACTTGATTACCTTTTCATCATACTTTTGTAGTCAAATTGTCCATTATGGTTTGCTAGCCTACATTTGTCACTGGTACAGTGGTCATTAATCGCAAGTATGACTACAATTAGTATCAATATTTTTAATAGAGCTTTTAATTTTAAAACTTTGGTTCTATTTTATTTCAGTTGACCAAAGTACTTTTTCCACTAAGTGTGCTTTTTAAATCAGTCGATCAGTTGTTTAGTGGAACTCCTAGTCATGAGGTCTAAAGCTTGTGATCAGTGGGCAGTGCCAAAGGCCTAAAGCTTGGGGGTGGCACTACCTATGGCCCACTGACCTCCCTTTGCTATGCCCAGTGTTGGTAGATGGTCAATGCTCCCTCAAGATTTGTGACATGGACTAACTACCTCCCATGGATCTATTAGCTCTGGTGGTTGTATGAAGCATTAATAGGTTAATGTTTTGGTCGATCAAAAATTTTGGGGCCAACAATTGGTATCAGAGAAAAAGGTGTCGGGTTTAAATCCCATTGGGTAATGTTAAGAGGCAGATTTTAGGTAGATGGTCAATGCTCCCCTTGGGATTCCTGACATGGACTAACCACCTCCCATGGATTTGTTAACTCTAGTAGTTGTATCAGGCATTAACAAGTCAACCTTTTGGTGCAACAACTATGGAGCCAACACCCAATGGCGCCACCACTATTGGTAGTGATTCCTCTTTTTAAAAACATTATTACCTACAATGGTCATATTGGGCGACCAAGGGCTTGTTTTTTGCACCTAGAATTAGTCTACAAATTCCTTCTTTTAGGCACTTTTTTGTTTTCTCATTACTTTTGATCCAGATGGAAATATTTGGAAACAAAATATTACCAGAAAGTTGGAAATGTGTATTTTTCAAGTGGTATAGGTGATTTTTAGAATTTTTCTATTTGGTAGAATTTATTGCTGATTGAAGTTAGATCTCCATTTTTGGCTCCTAAGCTCATAACTATTTGCAAAATCTCTATTTTTTGTGATTCTTACAATGTTGGAAATGTATTAAGGAGCTCTACATTTCCATCCATGTACATTTTATGTATCTATCCTAGGTTGATCATTATTTTAGTCTTTATCCAAAGGGTATTCTTGAGATTGCTTGGATGTTTTGATAGTTGGGAGGCTACAATTTCAATCTTTTCTCTTCATTTCAGTTCTATATCTTTTATCAATCAACTATTCCTTCATAAATTCTAGGGTTGTGTTAGCTTGTGTGTTTTTAAGTATTCATTGGAATCGGGTCTACTATTGCTTTATCAGATTTTTTACTTGAATCCTTGACTAAATCTAATATGCTTTCTAGCAAACAAAATTATTTTTCCTTGCTTGCCAGATTAAGGATTCCAATGTTACTCCACAAGTATGCTTGTAGTGCTTCTTTGAAGTAGGTTATCTCATTATGGGGGTGCTATATTGTCTCTCTTATCATCCTTTGTGTGGATGGAGATTGATTGGATTTGTGATGGATATCATTATTGTATTTATCTCTCTTTTGGGGAGGAGTTTTACAGTCCCATTGGGTTTTCTCTTTTTCTTTAATTGTGAGAGATTGCATTGCATTTTAACATGGGTACCTAACATGGCCTCGTAGCTAGGACCCATCTTTGTGTCATTTGTATAATAATAAATTCTCTGTAAGTTACGCTTAAGGGGGGTGTTGGTGTGAATAAATGTCTTGTACCTAGTCAATTCACTCACTAGGGACTTAGGTGACATATTCACATGTTAAGTTTACTTAGGTCCTAAGATTCCTTCTAGAAGTCTTAGTTTTCATATCTAGAACTTATCTTATCCTAGGTTGTTATGAATTATTTGTCTCATGTGATAGGATTAAGGCACTTTTCATGATCTTGTGTAATCCTATTCTCACCTTGCCTATATAAGTAAGGGTTCATACATGTACATTGGCATATTCAGTGTGGTTGTCATTTTGGCATTCTTGCATCCTTAATCATAGCATTATATATCTACCACATCTCTCTTGTGGAAGATATTTTGTCTTGCAGGTGATCCTAGGGTGCTAAGGAATTCATCATGTAAACTCTTACAATAATATATTTGGAGTTATTAATTTTTATACCTCAAATGATGTTTTTGAATGATCTATTGTATCAGGATGAAATTTAGATTTAATACATACCATCACTTTAGTCCTTTTGTGTATATTTCAATGTAATTGAGATGAACTATGATAAATGTGATGATGTGTGTATGAGATGGAAAAATAGTTAAAGAGAGGCTTAGTAATACATGCATAATTAATTGGGGATTTTTTATCCCAATTCTAGGTACCACCACATAAGATGTGTTACACATAGATTAACCTCACAAAGGGTCTAGAAAAAGTCCACAATTGGCATGATAAACTATTTAAATAGCCTTTTCTTTCTTATTTTTTGTCAAATTTTCCCATCTATGTGAGACTTTGTAGATGAATACTCTTTATGGTTTTGCATTTAATGTTAGCTTACTAAACCTAAGAACATTAATAATATATTTTTCTAAACACATTTGTACTATCCCACAAGGCCATCTTAGCACACATTCAATGTGTTTAGAATATAGATCCATGTCCCATGCATGAGATTGGTTGGAATATTGCATGCGATGAGGATCTAAAATAAAAATTATAATTCACCTACATTTATGGGCACTATTTTTCCAATTTTTTAAATCATACATTTCCACCACCTTAGAGCTCTACTAGTCCCCAAGACTCCTTTGGAGGTGTAACCTCTTGATCTAGAGGAAGAAATGCATGTTACCTAACTATACCACTAGAAGCAAGTTGTCTATAATAATTTGGCTAAAGGTGAGAAAACCAAAGCCCAACTTCACTAGCTTAAAAATAGAGATAAGGTCTCTACATTATTATTCTAGGCCCCAAGAGTTCATCATGCATCCAAATCCATTAACAAAATCAAAGGATGGTAAAAGAATAATAAATCTTCTTAACATCCTCTAGGATTCTATTTGGAACTATGAAAATAATAAATCTTCTTTTAACATCCTCTAAGATTCTATTTGGAACTATGAACAACTTTCTATTGTCCAAAAAAATACTCTTAATAAAATATTACTTTACAAAAATGTCTAAAATTGGTGCCTTGTCATTCTTCTATTCTCAGCTCGTTATTTGTTATCAACTACTCATAAAGGAGTGTATGCATGAAGATATGCTCACCATGTCAAAAAAAAAATTGTATGTTCATAGATATGAGGAGCTAAAATATATTCAAAGCAATCACTTTTTCCTCAAATGAACAAAAAGGTACTCTTAGATAAGAAATTTAAAATACTAATGCTCAAAATCTAAAGATACCAAAAAAAAATAGTATACTTATTGCTCTAAATCTCTTTATTTAAACTATATATTTTGAAAAAAGTTTGTGGATATTAATATGGTCAAATAATTGGAGAACAAAAGGTGGTTATGCTTTTGTCCCAAAAATATAACATACCATTAGGTGTTCTCCCCATAAAAATTAAGTTTTAAAAAGTATTTAACAATTATCTTTCATGAAAATTTAGCCAACATTGTGATGTTTAAACTAGAATTTTTGGCTAATTTTTTTAATGAATAAATGACCTTTTACTAATTTTCAAAGTGGTCATGTCCTAAAAATTGAAAATCTAATATGCTTACCCTTTAATTTTAAGAAAAATAATAAAAATATTATTTTTTTATATGAATATAATGTAAAAATGTAATTTCTTACGAATTTGAATGACCATATCAAAATGACACCAAAGTATTCATACATAGTTTTTCAAAGAAAATGAAGGCACTAGAAAATGAAATTGAAGATACAAATCATAATTTATTTGAAATATAAAAAAATTACATGGTTATAATGGTCAGAGAGATCTTAACATTATTGGGTATATTTTAAGAATATTGTCATGAGTTTAACGTAGTCAACATTTACTTAAATTTCATATTAAATGAAAAAAATGCCCTTAGTAAACAACCCTTTGGGCTAGATATCCAAACCACTTTCAAGCCAAATCCAAACCGAAGGGTGGGATTCTAAAGCAATTTCGAATGAAAACATGTGTTATAGCACATGTTAATTATAATGTGCACATGTTAATTATAATGTGCACATCTTATAATTTAAAAAGAGAGTTTTTTTTTTGTTCCTATGCAAATATAATGTAGCATGCCTTAATTATGGCTTAATAATTTCAATCCATCTCAACACATAACCCTAGGATATTATAATGTGAGCATATTATGATCTACTCACACTATATTATACATTGCTTCAAAATGGGTCTTATCCGCCTTTTTTCCTATCATGTATTGGTCCACATACCTAACTCTTGACTTGGATATATTCCCTTGTTATTTTTATAAATCTCTTTGAGATATTGTGGTTGAGGATTTCTATAAAATGTATATCAAAGAATTCTATTGCAATTCCTTAGAGAGTTTAATTAATAAGAGAAATATTAAGTTCATACCTACAACTAGTGAATCAAATGACATATATATAACTAGCATCCCATCATCTTTTTGAATATCACAAAAAGATAAATGTCATTATGAATATGACCTCAGTCTATGACCAATTCATTCTTACATAATCCAAATAAAGTAAAATATATATACAAATGTAAGGTGCTTAGTATACAACACTATTACTATCTAGGATGGGATGGAATGGGATAAATTCTCTCAAAAACCTACAATATTTCTCAAAAATGGCTTCAAGTATAGAACCTTATTCAACAACCTTTCATTATTTCCATCTTTTAGGTGTTTAGTTTTGGGCTCATTTTGTGCATTCAATTAAGATTTTTTTTTGCATATGTCTATATTTGCATCACCATTAATAGAAACCAATTTAATTATTTTAAAATATTCTAATCTATCTACCATGGTTTCCCTTTTATCCTCTACAATTTATGTTCTTGCTACAAAAGGATCTAGTTATCTTTTGACCCATGTGGTCTTTCATAGGTTAGTCAAGGACATTATTTTCCCAATTCATTTGTTCAACTCATCAATGGTCACTCTGTGGATGACTCCTTTATTACATTAACTAAGGAAGATAATTTCCTATGGGTTCTTTTTTTCCTTGGCATATTTTGCAATGTTTTCAATTTGAGTATTCAATACAAAAATTCTCAATGCTAGAGGAAATATTTTCTTCCTTACCTTTTCTAGTTAAAATTATTTGGCTAAAGAGAGATTGATCATGTGTAGAACTAAAAGAAATTGGTATATGAGCTTTTCCTTTTAGGAATATCCTACTAATCCTCTCGATTGGGTTGGTAGATATTAGTTGTGTTCTTAAATTTTGGTTACTACTCGATTTTATTCGTCCTCTTATTGGGTTCCTTCTAAGATTTTCCTATTTTAAAAATTGAAAATTTTATTAGGAATTTTCTTTGGGCCTCTTCAAATGGAAACAAAGGCTTTCACCATGTATATTTAGAATATTGCTATCTAGTTCATGATTCTAGAGGTTTATTCTTACTCTCAATCCACCATCATGACTTATCACTTTGTGATAAATGGATTATGAAGGCATTGGAATTCAAGGATGCTTACAAATTCATCATTTGATGTTATATTTCCTCTAGAGTGTGATACAAGCATCTAGCTTGGAAAGGTCTTGAGATTCATACTTTCTTTACGATAAAACAATTTGTTTAGACACATGATACATTTATTATCATTGAAATAATTTGGAAGGCTTTGGAACCAATCAAGCCTTGGTTTTTGTGGGCTACTAATTATTTTTATAATGGTTTTTTTATTAGTCAATAGTATATTAAACCCCATTTTGATTCCTCTACTATTAAACATGAAGTTTCTCATCTATATGAGATTTTAGAACATTTGGGTAATAGCCCTTGTATGGTTCCTAGAGTGTTGTCTCCTTATGTCTCCCACTAAGTTTTCTCCTCTCCACATGGGAATAGATGTAGTTGTAGCTAACTTTCCAAAAGAGAACACTAATTTCAACCACCTTCTAGATGAGCTAAGGATTATCTTGTTTGTGGATCATCTCAACATTATTTCTTACTCTTAGCCTCTTCACAAGGATGCAATGCTTCTAGTTGACTAGATTCTAGGAAGCTTCCTTGCCTAAATTTATAACTTTTTCTATTCACATTCAGAAACCTCTAGAAAAATATCAAGAAGATGAGGATGATGTTACCGGTTGAGAAAATATTATCGATGGTTCCATCCCTATTGACATATGGGGAAAAGTAGATGATTGTGATCCCCCTAATAGTGTAGCTCTCATTGTATAGCATTTTTGTTGGTTTTTGTTGTTTGCGTTTGACCCCATTTAGATTTTATGTTCATGCCTTCTACCACCTACCACATTTCTTGTGATAGTATATTATTCTTCTTTTATTCTATAAAAAGTAACTTATTTGTGTGTGTGTGTGTGTGTGTGAATAAAATGTTTATATATATAAAACGAATTTTACTAGTACAAATAGATAATTCTTTATTACTTTTCTATGTAAATGAACTAAAATTCATTAATTGTTTGATTAGTGTTTGTAACCACACAAATACATAAGGAGCATGCATGTGATATGGATCAATATATATATATATATATAATGTGATGTGGTGTAAAAAAAAACAAAAACCAAAATATTATTTTGGCTAACATAAGTTAGTTTTTAAGGGACCATAAATCATGTACATCAATAGTTGCAGCAAAAGTATAGCATGAAACAAACAAAATAGGAAAAATGATGACTACACCACTACTCAAAATAACACTCATGAAAGAATAAACTCACACCCCAAACCAACAAACAAAAGAGACAAAACCACAACTAATAGTAGAATAAAATAAGAAAAGTTGACAAGTACCCACAAATCAAAAAGAACAATAAAACACATACACATTAATGATGAACAAACCATCATGACACACACTATTTGATTAAGTGGTTAGACTTACTAGTGAATAAGCCATCCTAACATACTATTTGATTAAGTGGTTAGACTTACTAATTAATAAGTCATCCTAACACACTATTCAATTAAGTGGTTAGAGTTGGTGTTAAAACCCTCCATCTAACAATATCAATAGTCATGATTATATAGACTACTCAAATATCCCAAAAAAAAATAACAATTAAATATTCAATAATATTTTATACTTCATTTACATATAAAAATGTCAAGTAACTATTTTATTAAAAAAAAAACATTAAACCATTTGATATTCAACTATAACGGCATACATTCAGGCAAATTGATGTAACCAAATAAATAAATAGTGGACCGTTGAACGGTGGCTTGGTTTGCTGAGTGCTGGGCAATTGTTGATGATGGTTGTGCTATGTTTACCATAGTGACCTTATCCTTGACCGACAAAATGTCCTTAAATAGAGCTCTAACTCGTATATATTGATCACCATCTTCAGTTTAATTGGCCTTATATGTTGTCGCATACTGTAATTTTCATATCCACGTTAGAAGATAATTACGTATTGAGTATGACCAGTACAGAAGTATCATGGCTGGTGTTACATATTACTTATTACTTATTCTACAAACATAAGTATAACAGCTCACCCATTGGTTATGAAAGAGTCGTCGTTGGTGCTTTTGCCATGATATTTACAGCCATTACCACAGTTCTCAGTTTGACATACAAAATGTTTAACAGTTCAACAGATTAAAAAAAGCACAAAATGTCTCAATAATGGCTATTTGAAAATGAGATCCCATATTTGTGAGTTGTGATTGAGTTTGGGAATTCATATCTTGCCGCACATTGGATTTCCTGTACAAAATATTTTGGAATAAATATCTTTCTATGAGTATATATTGTACGACTAAAATATCTCCATATCTAATTGGAACTTTGAGAGCATATGGTTGCTTGCAAGAAAATTAGTGGAATTTTGAGAGCATATGGTTTCTACAAGTAAAATCATTGGAATTTGGAGAGCCTTGGTAAAAGCCCACAAGATAAAAACAATATGGAAACAGCGATGAGACTTTGCCATTGGTATGCAGAGAAAGTAACTTGTTTTTTTCTTCTAAAGTAATCTTTTGTTAGATTTTATTAAGAAAATTTTCTTTTAGGTTGAAGAGTTGTTGCTAATGGCTGGATATAAATTAGTACTAAGTCTAAATTAGATTTTTTTAAAAAAAGATTGAATGACATTCTTTTTAAAATATATTACTTTTAAATATTTGGAGTGTCTATGTGAGATATTAACATGTTTAACTGAATATCAATTGTCTTTTCTCAAACATACAAAATTGTATGATTTAAATAAGTCATAAACTAATCATTTCATTTTTAGATTTTTTGAAGAAATTATTATAGACAATGAAAATGAAGATATTTTTACAATTTATGTAATATGTAAAAATATTTTGAAAATATTTTTTTAATTCATGAATCAATGTTTTTGATAAAGGGTAAAACGGGTTTTACAGGGACCCGAAACCACCAAGTTTACAACAAAAGAGAAAGGACAAATAGTCCAATAGAAAAAACAAGCTACTCAAAAGAAAAAACCGGAAAAAGTAGCAGCCACCCGCAAAAGACCAGGAGGGTTAGACAAAAAACCAACCGAAAAGCCAACAAAAATACCAACCGCAACTAACCCAGAGTCTTCAGAACAGACTCAGTTTCAGCCTCTAGGTTCTACATGTCCCGAACACCCTTCTTGAAGGTTTGAATCATCTGCGGCATAGGATGAGCCTTTCTCTTCAAATTAGCCCTAGCCCTCTTAGAAATACCAACATCCTCATCTTGGTTTATATCATTGACCTCTTCGAGATCAATCACCAAAGACCCCTGTTGAGCTTTGTCCAATTTTTCTGTCATAGCATTGATGATGATGGCATTGTGTCTTTCCATCCTATTGTTCTGCTCAGCTATAGTTTTAACAATATTTTTTATTTTATCCAGCTCAATTTCAACTCTTTTGTCCATGCCCGCTTGGTTCTGGGTTTCTTTTCTGGCACCATGATCTTTTCGCTCTGCCTCGTTTTTGCCAAGCGCAGTAACCTTGACACTCATTTCTTCCAATTTACTTTGAAGGGCCCAGTTTTTTATTTTAAGCTTGTTGATTTCATGAAAGATCCATTTTGAAATCCTGAAATGGTCAACAACATTATTCCTAGCTAAACCCAAGACATCCACAGTGGGTTCTCTTTTAGGGTTGAAGCAAGTTTTAGCAGGGTCGGGGGTAACATGGGAGCCAATTCTAGCATCTCTGTCTAATGATGAGGCAGCAAAGGAAGTATTGTTAGCTCCAGAGTCAGACTAAGGAGAGTCTTCAGAGTATGACATAAGGTTTTCACCTAGTAGCTTCTTACCAACACTTCTAGTTTTAAGGGTAGGACTTCCTGGCTTAGGCGTAGAGTAGGCTTTCATAGAATGGGGGTTAATACTTTTCTTACCAATTTGGATAGAGGAAGGAATAAGGACCATCCTAACTGGGCTCAAATTAGGTAAATTCCCCGAGCAGTTGGGTTTAGTATCATCCTCCTCAGAATCAGGAGGGGCATCCAAATTAGCAGGGGCATACATATTTTGGTAATGTTCAACAATTAACCTAATCAAACTAGTATGCAAAATAGGAAATCTTTTTGGATTTTTCTTGTGGTCATCTAGACTTTTTCTCAAAGAACAGAGAAGATAGTAGGTAAAATAAACCCTAACCTTGTAGTGGAAATGGTTGAGCAGGGCAAAGTGATGACTATAGACCCTAGTGAAACGACCATCCATAGTAATGTATTCCATGATAACCCAAAGAACTTTCCTCCAGAGAGCTTTTATGGTATCGACTTTGAAGCAGCTGTTAGAAATTTTTACAAGCTTCAATCTTTCCTTCTCTTTCTTTGGAAATCTAATGACAGCTTCATCAGAGAAAACCCTGTCCCTAAAAAATTTATGTCCATCAGTGGACATTCCAGTCACTTCAGCTATTAGGTTTTCATCGAGCTTCACTTTCCTACCAAAAAGGGTTAGTTCCCCATTATTCAAATTCTTCTCAAAATGCTCAGTGGCCTCCTGATTCGACCCATGGAGTTTATCTAGAAAAGGGAGTAAACCCCCACTTTTTACTTTGTTCCACGCTTTGGTATTTCTAGTATGCATCTCAAAGCTGTCCGGCTCAACTCTTCTCCTATCTCCACCCATTTTGGCAAGCATAGTGGGGCAGACAACGATGAAATCTATACTTGAAATGGTCCCGCCAAATCTAAGAGCCCACAAAGCGTGCCAGGCAACCTTGCAGATTAAGCAACTAAGCTTGGTCCTATACAATCTGATGATCGTGATGTAATTACCCTGTCCTATCATCATTAATGAGGTGACACGCTTCTTTCCTATGTAACACATCATAGTTCAGTAGGGCCCAGACGTTAACTCCTAATTCACTAATATTTATCCAAGTGCACTATCCTTTGCTCTTAACCCCTTCATTTGCAAAAAAATCTACCACAGCATTGGCTTCTCTATAGGCGTGTGAAATCTTTATATTATCAAACTTGGCTAAAGTTGAGATAGCATCATCAATCCAAGACTTAATAGTCCATGAGGGGGGGACCTACCCAAAAGATTATCTATTATATTTTTGGAATCCCTTTCAAGCCAAAGGTTTTTAAAATTTAGACTATGGGCCAAATTTATAATATGAAAAGCTCTAGCAGCCTTAGCCAGGTGATTGGTTTGAGATCCAAGAGAGGTGGCAGTCGCACCTAGAAAGTTTCCAAAGGAATCCCTTATGACTCTGCCACAACCCGCCGCCCCAGAATTACCTTTAGCTGCTCCATCGAAGTTGGCTTTGACCCATCCATTAGGTGGAAAAGACCAGCAAGCACCCTCTCTATTCTTCTTACCTTGTTTATAGACACTGGGAAAATCAAGACTTATATTCCATTCCTTAGCAACCATAAGATCATAGGATGAGTGAGCCACTTGCTCAGAGTTGCTGACCTTCTGGGAAATAGCATTGACATTCTTTCAGAAATCTGATTATTTTATCAAAAACAATATCCACCGATGCTTCTTTATCTCTATAAATTCTATTGTTTCATTCTTTCCAAATACCCCAAGCAACATGAGGGAAAGAGAAATCCCACAAGTTCTGAAGAACAGGATTGTGAGTCAGGACTTTCCATTAAGAGAAGAAATCTTCAATAGACAAGGGAAAAACCCAAGATAGTTGCCAAAAATAGATGATTTTTGCCCATATTGAGGCAGAAAAAGGACAATGAAGAAATAGATGACTCACTGACTCAGCCTCCATCTTGCAAAGAAAACATCTATTTGGTATTTGAAAACCATGCTTGCAGAGGTTGTCAACTGTGAGCACCTTATTTTGGAGAAGGATCCAGAAAAAGATGTTGATTTTAGGGACTAGATGTTTGAACCAAGCCTTTGACCCGAAGGGGGGAGAAGCCTGGAGAGAAGTAAGCCTAGAAAAAGTAGACGAAATAGAATAATTGCTTGAGGGATCATCAAACCAAACAAGAGGATCTTTCGTCTGAGATCCAGCAAAGAAGACTGAATAGGAGCAAGAGCCTGACTGACAAGGCACAAATCCATCCAATTTTCATCCACACGATAGTCTTTAAGATATGAACCAAAAAGAGCTCTGCAATTCTCATCCCATCTGCTAAAGCGATCAATTTTTATAAGGTGCTCGCTAAACAACCACCTATCCTCCCAAAATCTAGTTTGGTTTCCGCTTCTAACCTGCCAACCCATTCCAGATTCAAAAACTTTTCTTCCATTAATCAAATTATTCCAGCAAGTTGAGCCTCTGGGAAGAAGAAGGGAATCCTTCAAAATTATAGAGGATCTATTACCCTCCAAATATTTGCTTGCAAGGATATTAGTCCATTCCCCTGAGGATGAAGATATTCTCCAAATTTGTTTAGCTAGAAGGATCAATGTTATATATGACTCTATAAACTATTATCAAGATAATGAAAAATAATAAAAATAAAATAAAATGTAATTCAAGAAATTTTATTTTCCATGATGGAATATATAGAACTAAAACCAATGAATAAGATGACAAAAATTACATTTATAATAATTATAATGTAAGAGAAGATATTATACATAATAGCAAATGATTTAGAATAACAATAACCTATAATGATTTCAAATACAAGCTAAATAGATCAAAAAAGAGATGGAGGGTTTCAAGAAACATTATAAAAATATACAAGTTATATTATACATGATTTATCTAAATACAAGTAAAGTGTAATATGTCGTAAGAAAATAAAAAGATAAAATATTATGAAGAGAAGGCTTAGAAATATAAGAGATGGTCTATAATAGTATTTTTTTTTAATAAATTAGAAAGGTACAAATGAAAAGTATATATGATGACATTATAGAAAAAATTTAAGACATGAAGAGATAAATTGGATACATCTTACATACATTATTCACTACCAATTTGTTCACTTATATAACTTTTGAAATATGTGTTTTATGAAGATGGCTTGTATATATAATCTAAAGTAACTATGTTCATAGCTTAAACACAACTATATTTTCTTTCATTTAGAAGAGCCTAACCACCATATCATGTGGTGACCTTTAACATTGATGGTAATGTTATGGGAGTTTTAATTATTAATGCCTCCAATGATGGTCCTAATTGACATTATTTCATTAGCTAGCTAAAAATTTGGTATTTTCTAACTAGCTAGTTTACAATAATTCTAATATCGTGAAGCCTTTTGAAGATAAATATGGAACATTGTTTTTGAGATAGTGTATTGGAGAAAGATAATCTTGGTTTCATTTTAGAAACCATTGGAGTTTAGTACACCTATATTCTTTGTGGCAACATACTATGTGAGATTCTTGATTTATGTGAACCAATTAATTTGGATTGACAAGAATAGAGTGCCTAAATGGCTTGATTATGTTATTTTTTGAACAAAACATGGTCCATCTCAATGCCCACAATGGAATAGATATGAAAGTCCACTTTGAGATTATTCTCTTTGTTCATAGTCCCATCATTTTTAAGTTGGAATAGGATTTCACATTGATGAAAATTTTATCCACATAATTTTTCTCGAACACATTGCTTATGAATCACTAAAGGATTATCCACATCAATTCCATTATTTGGAACTTGAAGTCACATCTAACCTATGATATTAGCTAGATTGATTAGTAGGATATTGTAAATTTTCATATTATCACATATGTACATAGTTTTGGAAAGGAAGTTTCCCATGCCCACATGAAAATTAATGCTAATATTGCTAAAGAATTTGTTGATGTTCCTTAGATTCTTGGAGATAATCCTTTTAGTAATTACTTGTAGAAGTGGGTTTCATTCTTTAACTATAATATTATGATGATTTACATTTGGGTAAGTATAATATAATGGGTCTATATGGAGGGGATAAAACACAAGGCCAAAAGTAGTTGTATTAAATAAGTTGTGGTGACTTTTGTCTATAGGATGTACAAATTATATTTGTTGATGCTTCCTATTGCTTGAGGATATATAGTATAGTACTTATATTTCTAGCAAAGGATTTAGCTACCTACTTAACTTGGCCTAGTTAAGGGTATTTCCCTTCCATCATCCAATTATTACCTTACCAATGTGTATTTTGATAAAAAAAATTATATTGGAGCTAAAAAGGTCAAACAATTATCAATTAATTACTCAATCCCCTAAAAAAATAACCAAAACCCTAATCCACCATTCTATCTCTTTGATAGTGGTTAATATTCAATTAGGTGTTTCTGATATGGTTTTGTTCCTTACATTGTAATGTAGGAGAAGGTGTGACTTAGACCCTAGATCCTATTTTCTTACATAGCAACCCTTATGTTTAATCTCCCTAAATGTGGATCCATATCTTGCTTATGATTTTTTATTTTGAATTTTTCTAATGGAGGTTTGTCATTTTTGGGATGCAATCCCATACCCTAATTTTTTTCAAGACTTAGGAATGTTTTAAAAAATCTATTCTTTTTTTAAATCTATAAGACTATAAATAAACTTATTTTTATTTATAATGATATTCATTATATATTCTCATTAGCATATGACTTGATTTTTTTTTATTCTATTCACTCTTAGATTCAAGACTAAGTTGAGAAATTGGATCTTTTGTTTGAACAATTGTATGAATTGGTCAACCACTAGGAGAATTGTTCATACATCATGATTTGGGCTACTCTCAATAGTATTATTGATACAAATCCTCCTCTTGTTGTTGTTAGATAGTCGCTCTTATATTTGAGGTCATTTCTCTCTACCACCTATGAAAAATGATAGTTGGTTTCCCCTTGTGGAAAAGCTTCTAGCTCTCAAGATGTCATGGTTATGAGTCTATTACTCATGATGAATCCACTATGTAGATGGAGGGTGTTGATATTCAATATTATCTATTTGATTAGGATATTTTGAGGAGATAAACATCTATTTGATGAACATTATTAATAGTGATGCCTCAAAATGATGATCCTTCTTTATCACCTTATAATACTATAGTTTAAATTTATAATATTTTATGGCCTTTTGATATTTTAAATCATATATATTAACAAACCTCTTTTAAATAGAAAATTTCTATGTAGACATTTTACTTTATATTTTAAAGAGATTTAAATTAAGAAAAATATATTTTATTTTTCTCAATACTTTTGAGTAAATATGATTGTGTGGTTTCTAGATAGATAGTACACTTCCATCTCTCATAAAAAATGATCATCATGACTCTACTATAACTTATAATTATTAAACATTTTGGCTATTTTTGTGATCTAGATGTTTGGATATTCATGTGTTTATTGTTATGAATCTACTATCTAGATGGAGTGTGTTTTTCATGGTAATTGTAGAAGACCCTTTGGTTGATCAACATAGTTGCAAAGATTGACATCTACCTACTAAGAATTTTCAATAGATTATGCCTTAATTTTCTATATGACCTTCCAATAATCTCAGGAATCTTTGACCTCATTATGGCAAGCTACTCTTACCAGAATTAAAATAAATGGCTTACTAGATCACTAAACCTTTATCTCTAGCAAAAAAAGAATAATTTTGTTTCATGATTCTTTTGAGTACCCATGTCTACTACACTTCTTGTTGGTTTCCCTTAAAAAATTACCATTTTGAAATTAGAGAGGATTATTTGTGAATTTCTCTAGCATTTCAAAAATCATTGAGGCTTTCTTCCCTATAAGTTAGGAGGGTTGGCATTATTGTCCAATTAGTGCCAAGGTTTGGCCTTATGCACTAAGTGGATCATTTCTACTCTTGATCAAGGTAGTGAAGCTTGGAAAATTTTAGTGCAGTATTACATTTCTTGTAGTCATCTAGTTGGAAGGGGATGTAGGTAATGGTTCTAGTTTTCATACTTGTATTTTTATGAACTAGAAAAATATTTGATGGTCTCCTATTTTTTAATGCTAGAATGACCCTCTTGTGAAGACTCATAGGGTTTATGCTCTAATATTTTTAAAAGGGGATCAAAACATCTGTAGAAATCTCCTCTAGAACTACTAAGAATCTATTTTTCTAGAATGGAGTCAAGACTAAATGTTAGCTCTTCAATCAAGATTGTGAATCCTTTGATATAATTATAGAAGCCCTCCTAGATGGTATGGTTCAGAAAATTGGTATTAGATCTTATAAAACTTCATGGAAACATTAAAAATGGTATTCAAATATTAATTTTTAGGATTATAAGCCTCATCAATGGTATCGTTGACTTTATTCTTATTTCCCATGGTGTGCACCTTGAACCAATGGTCGAATTTTTAGTCTCCAATGTTAATCTAGTAATGCAAGTTTCACACCATATGATCAATAGTGTTGAAGCCCAAATTGATCCATTTTTCTTGATGTCATCTTTTTCAAGGCCTCTACATTAGTTTTAGGTTACCTCACTTTAGTATTTCTAATTCTTGATGTCTTTCTTTTAGGACATCATGTGTATCTCAAACATCTCTCTTCATTTTTTCCAAGAGCTTAGGATGTGTATCTCAAATATCTCTTTTCATTTTTTCCAAAAGATTAGGATGTTTGGACCTAGGTACATGTCTTCTTCAAGTTGTTAAAAATGAGCATTTTTATTGGTATATGTTTTTATAGGGGATTTGCTCTAGATCTCTTACAAATTCAATTCGACCTAACATGTCCTCAAGGTGAATATTCTCATTAGCAAATGAAAAATTAAAATTTTACTATGGTTTATTTTTGTCTAGTTGATCATCATTTTTTTATTTATGCTAAAACTATGACTTATTCTAATGTGTTATTGTAGGTACAAGTGTAAAAACTTTAGATGGCTCAGTTTTTTTTTTGGATCACTATAGTAATGCCTCTTATTTTATGGCCAAAGTACCTTTGACTTCCACCTCCTCTCAAGGTCTATCTCCTTGAGGACATCATCATGGACATAGTCATTTTGTCTATAGTCGTTAGGAGGCTCTCTTAGGTTTCTCTTCCTCGTATGAGAAGGAATTGTGCTTCGTGGGGCTATTTGTAGCCTGCTAGTAGGTGCTTTGCCTCTTTGTTGCCTACTGGTGGATGAAAATTTGGTTAGCCTAACTTCTACAAATTTTCTCATTTGCCTCTTCTCATCTCTCCGACTCAAGTGGTTAATGAAGAAACTAAAAAATAAATGATAATAATGGTAATGATGGATGAGAGCCTTCTATGGTTACCTTGGACCCTACTATTGTATGGGGAAAGTCAAATGATTGAGATCCCCCTCTCCTCATTCTACTCGTGCTCTAGTCACTAAACATCACATTTTTGTTTATTATTATCTTGCTTTGGATTGATACCTTGTTTAGATTTTTAGAGTGTGACTCTAAGAGTGTAACTTCTTCCACCCACCTTATTTGAATATGTCTAACAATATTTTATAAATGATAATATAGACATTATTCATAGAATAAAACAAAATAAAATATATAAGCCATATAGCTCAACATATCTTTTCTATATATGTTAACTTAACCTTTTAATAAATATTATAAACATTTTTCAATAACAAAGTATCTATCTTTTCTTTTCATGCTTTAGAGTTGATGTGTATATGTGTGGTTATTGTGGGTATTAGGCTTTCTTTAATGCATCATAGCGAATCTTTTACTATAAACTACCAGTCACTCAAAATCATATTTTGGGTTGGAGCATCAAGTATTTCTCATACTGGAGGACCTCACCAGGGCATCTCTAATGTTGGACGTTCAACGATGTAGACATCCCTCTGTGAACGACATAACAAGAATACATATTCTCATACATCCAATTACCACCATTCCAATTCAGTAAATATCAAGATGGCTGTAGCTTTCATTTTGATGCTGTTGCTGTAGTTGCTCTTACATTTGTTTATTATAACCTGTTATTCGGCATAACCAGGAGACAAGCAAGCAACTTTCAATGACTGAAAGGTCGGGATAAATAAGTACAATAAATTCATGACAGAGGGTGATGCACTGCAAATAGTTTGAGTATTGTAATTGTACAATAATTGTAACTTGGGCATCAAGAATTCAAAAATATGATTATTTTGGAATGACAGGGCACATATATTCTCAGATAAAATATTGTGTACGCCTATTTGATCATGGCTCACTTTGTCCGGAAAGTATTGTGATTGTCCAGTGGATTCCCAATAAAGATTTATACCTCGTCCGGTTTAAATGATATTGCCATAATTGAGGATTCTGTTCTTAAACCTTTTTTTGAAATTTTATTTTGTATTAAGCTTAGAAGATTTCAGGGAATAGAGTACAGAAGAACGGTCGAAGACTTGCAGACAACAGATATCTGAAAGGCAGTGGAAGAATAAGAGGCACAGTTGAACAATCGTAGACTAGTAAAATTCTATTCCAAAACTTGGCATCATAGACTATGAAATAATTGCATGAGTTTAGGATTTTTTACGAAAGCTGTGGGTACAAGATATAGATCCACTATGTAACTACTTCATTTACAAATTGAATTTAAAATAAGGCTTTATATATGTATGCTTATTTAATTGTTTGTATTTGTTTTAAAATGTAAATAATAATTAAGATGGTTTAATGCATAATTAATTTTATTTATATCTTGCACGAGTTTTGAAAATGAATGAGTTGAACAATTCAAAATTATTTAAACTTTTTAAGTGAAAGTTTAGCTAATATTAAGAGAACTTAGTCATGGAAGTAGAATCCATCAACGTGGATGTTGTTTAGTTTTTCATAATAGGAATTAAGTTAAGGGATAGAAGAAAAAATAGGCAAACAAACTTTCAGTACATCAGAAATATATATGACATTACAAAGGATATATTTTTAAAATATTTGTTCACATTACTATGTCTATCATTAGGACTTGTTATAATATTGTTTTATCGATTAGATTTTATTTAATTAAATAAGTTGATATGAACTTATTGTGCATAATTTTCTTAAAATCTATTTTAAGATACTTCAATTAAAGAACAACTTGATGGTGGTGTTTTCAATTAAAGAACTTCCATCATATTTGTTTCTTTTAATTGTTAGAAATACTTTTAAGTTCAAAAGATGGCTTTGTATATATATATATATATATAGATAACAAAGAATTTATTATTTTTTTATAAAGATATAATTTTTATTTTATTTTATTTTTCATGTGTTGTATAATTATAAATACTTATAGGTTGTATACAATAATATCATTTATTTAAAATATAACAATTTTAGTTCAGAATCATAACAAAATTTAAATTTATCAGGTGCATTATCATACTTAAATTGTTATGTTTGCAAAGTATTATTTGTATTGGGATATGTGCAGCTTACTTATAGCTAGTATAATATTTTAAGTTATATGATCATTTATATAATTTTATATAGGTGGTTAGGTCAATTTAGGTTGCATCCATGACATATGTATAGTATATGAGGTAGTGATTATTTTATTATCAACATATTATGAATTTTTTTCTTATTGGAAACTTTTAGAAAATTTCCCTTTCAAAGTGGTTTACTATATCAAGTATTTGTCCTTTATTTCTACTTTATTAATTTATTATACAAGTAATTTTATTACAATATTTATTGAAGCATGCTCTTACCATCCAAAAGGTAAGAAATTTTACTTCGGAGGTCAAATTGTAAAGCATATATCTCTCTAAAGTTTGTGATTTTTTCTAAAGTTGTAGGTTTGATCATTGAAATTTCAACATTACTATAGTTTGCACTTGAGGTTACTTGAACTCAATTTGAATGAGTCATCATTAAATTAGGTTTTTTAACAAATTATCTCTCAAGGCTATAAAATAGTGAATTTATTGGAGATACTCTTAGTGTAATGCCCCGAGCTAACAAGCTTAGGACAAAACTTGATAGAATAACTATTTTGAAACAATACAAGCACCAATAATGAAACAATGACATGTCACACTTGCACAAACAACGTACAGACAAGTGTCACAATCACACAATGCTAGAGAGAACAAGGCACTTCACCATTGCATAAGCAAGGTCACAATAGTGGAAGAATAACCAACCGTGGGATAATCCACCACAATGTACATATGAGAGAGAGAAAGAGGACAACACATCATGATGTTTGGTCACTAAACCATGATCATATTCTCTTGTGACAATGCACCAAGATAGGATGAGGGATTCATCAACCTCCAATACACATCCAAACACACTAATCCACTCTAAACACAAAAGTAAACATTCACAATAGGTTACCTAACCAAGAGGCACAAACATACCACAAACTAGAATGACAACAAACCACTTCTAAACAACCTCATGCTTCCCAATACATCTCATCACAAAGTGACATCACCCAAGGGAAGAAACTACTCCACAACACCCCATGACCTATGAGGATTTTTTAGGACACTTAAAAGATGAACCATGAAATATCATAACCTTCACAAAACTACAAGAACAATATCCCCAACCCTAAATTTGGAAATTGAGTTATTTAAGAAGGTTACATGAAAAATGATGCAAGAGAACCCACAAGTCCTCAATGAAGATTCTTATGGAAAGGTTCTAAATATCATTAGACCCCTACTACCATGATGAACAACTTTTGTTTACAGGGTTTACCCATCTGAGGTCCTAAAACTAAGAGGGACTAACAAGATCAAAAGAAGAGAAAACTTGACTAGGTTTTTGGAAGACAAGTCGATGAGAACAATCACCATGAGAAAAAAAGGCATAAAAATTGTTTGACAAGGGGATTAGGCTTAAAAAAATCTTAAAAACATTGGTTAAGAGACCTTTTACATTCTAGAATTTGTATGGAACCCTTACTAGGCTACCCCAACATACTAGTAGGTTGTCCCAACACACTTAAGCAAAAATTTGAGTTTTTTTACATACATAACCACGCCGCCCCAATATGCTACTAGGACGACCTACCTGATACCAAGCATTGAAATTTTTTATTGGTGTTTTTTTTTAGTAGGGGATCAACTCTACATCTCTTAAAAATTTAATTGGATCTAGCATGCCTTCAAGGTGAATATTCTTGTTAGCATATGAAAAATATAAATGTTATTATGTTTTATTTTTGTCTAGTTGATCATTGATTTTTTATTTATGCTAAAGCTATGATTTATTCTAATATATTATTGTAGGTACAAGTGAAAAAAAATAAACTTATGCTTTATTTTAATGTTATTGGATTACTATTGGAATGCCTCTTATTCTATGGCCAAAGTACCTTTGACTTCCACCTCCTCTCATGGTTTCTCTCCTCAAGGATATCATCATTGGCATAGTCATTTTGTTTGTAGCCATTAGGAGGCTTACTCTTAGGTTAATCTTCCTCCTATGAGAAGGGAGTGTGCTTAGTGGGGCTATTTGTAGCCTAATAGTAGGTGCTTTGCCTCTTTGTTTCCTACTAGTGGAGGAAATTTGAGCTAGCCTAACTTCTCCAAATTTTCTCGTTTGGCTCTTGTCATCTCTCCTACTTAAGTAGTTAATGAAAAAACTAACAAAGAAAATGTTAATAATCATAATGATGGATGATACCCTTCTATGGTTATCTTGGATGGGCTATTGATATATGGTGCCAGTCAAATGATTGGTATCCCCCTTCTCTTCTCATTCTACTTGTTCTCTAGCCACTTAACAACATGTTTTATAGTTTTTATTATCTTGCTTTGAATTGACACCTTGTTTAAACTTTAAGAGTGACTTCTTCCACCCACTTTTTGAATATTTATAGCAATAATTTATAAATGATAATATAGACACTATTCATAAAAATAAAACAAAATAAAATATTTAAATCATATACCTCAACAAATCATTTTTTATTATAATTATTTTATATAAACTTAATCCTCTTTTCAATTAAAAAAAAAAGAGTTAGCTATTTCAATAAAAAAGGTATCTAATCTTTTCTTTTCATGCTTTATAGTTGATGTGAATATGTGTGGTTATTGTGGGTATTAGGCTTTCTTTTACTATAAACTGCTAGTCACTCAAAATCATATTTTGGGTTGGAGCATCAAGCATTTCTCATACTGGAGGACCTCACGAGAGCATCTCTAATGTTGGACGTTCAACGGTTTTGACATCCCTATGCGAACGACATAACAAGAATACATATTCTCATACATCCAATTACCACCGTTCTCATCCATTAAAAATCATAACTCTTACATTTTGATGCTGTCGCTCTTACATTTGTTTATTATAACTCTTTATTTGGCATAACCAGGAGACAAGCAAGCAATTTTCAATGGCTGAAAGGTCGAGATAAATCTAGACAAGAAATTCATGACGGAAGGTGATGCACTAAAAATAGTTTGAGTATTCTAATAGTACAATAATTGTAAGTTGGGCATCAAGAATTTGAGTATTGTAATAGTACAATAATTGTAACTTGGGCATCAAGAATTCAAAACTATGATTATTTTGGAATGACAGGGCACGTATATGCTGAGATAAAATATTGTGTACGCCTATTTCATAATGGCTCACTTTGTCCGGAAAGTATTGTGATTGTCCAGTGGATTCCCAATAAAGATTTATACCTCGTCCGGTTCAAATGATATTGTCATACTTGAGGATTCTGTTCTTAAACCCTTTTTTTAAATTCTATTTTGTGTTAAGCTTAGAAAGATTTCAGCGAATAGAATACAGAAGAACGGTCGAAGACTTGCAGACAACAGATATATGAAAAGCAGTGGAAGAATAATAGGCACAGCTGAAAAGTCGTAGACTACTAAAATTCTATTCTAAAACTTGGCATCATAGACTATGAAATAATTGGATGAGCTTAGGATGTTTTACGAAAGCTGTGCGTACAAGATATAGATCCACTATATAACTACTTCATTTAGAAATTGAATTTAAAATAATTAGGCTTTATATATGTATGCTTATTTAATTGTTTGTATTTGTTTTAAAATGTAAATAATAATTAAAATGATATCAGATTTCCATAATCTATAGAGAATGTTACAAATTATTTCTGGATTTGATTGTGTAAGTTTTTTGCATCAACGTTTCATATCACACACAGTGATCCATCATTAGGATGAAGAGTTGAAAAAATATTACCGTGTGATCCGAAATGTTGATGTAAAAAAACTTACACAATCAAATCCAGAAATAATTTGTAACATAATTAAAATGGTTTAATGCATAATTAATTTTATTTCTATCTTGTAGGAGTTTTGAAAATGAATGAGTTCATCAGCAATTTAGAAGTATTTAAACTAAGAGAACTTGGTCAAAGGAAATAGAATCCATCAATGTTGATGTTGTTTAGTTCTCCATAATAGGAGCTAAGTTAAGGGATAGAAGGAAAAATTGTGAAACTCACTCCCAATACATGGGGTACACATATAGCAAATTATAAAGGATATATTTTTCAAAATATTTGTTTATTCTTGTTTAGTTTAATTAAATAACTTGATATGAACTTACTGTACATGGTTTTCTTAAAACCTATTTTTAGATATTTCAATCAAAGAAAAACTTGTTAGTGGTGTTTTCAATTACAAAAATTCATCGTATTTGTTGCTTTTAATTGTTAGATATATCTGTAAGTTCTAAAGATGGAATATATATAATATTATGTAGTATTTATACTTTTTATAATGATAAAATTATTGATTATTTATTTTTATTTTGTGTGTTTAATAATTATAAAAAAATATAGGTCTTGTACAATACTATCTTTTAAAATATAATTATTTTAATTCAGAATCATATCAAAATTTAAATTTATCATGTGCATTAACATACTTAAATTGTTATGTTTGTAAAGTATTATTTGTGTTGGAATACGTGTGACTTATTTATAGAAATGATAATATAAATCTCCCATGACAGGAAGAACTAGGAGAATGTGGATGCCTTGGCAACGGCCGTTGTTGCACCAATGAATAGATGGGTTTTTGGTAACTACACAAAGGTTTTTAGTTCGGGCTCCCATTTGAGTGGCCACACATGAGGCAAGATTAGCTCCGATAAGGAGGAATTCCAACCTGCAGAGGTTATGCTCCACAGGGTTTTTAGGAATTCGCTTGTCTATTTGACACATCCGCACTTGTAATCCTAATTTTTCTATTAGGATTCACATTTGTATACCAGTCGGGAGTATCTTGGCTAAAGAGTTTCATTGTCGGTTTGAGTCACCTTGTGATGAGTACTTTTTTCTAGCAAGAAAGGCCCAATTCCTAGAGTCAATAACAGTTTCTCTTGCACCCATAATTGCACAAGTGTGCAAGGGGAGAGGATATTTCTATTATTGAATTAGGGTTACACAAATTGAAAATACTTTTTCATTCTAATTATCCAAATTGTAATGTGGGGGTGGTAAAGTAACAACCTCTGAGTGTTTTTGTTTCTCAAGATCACACAAAGCGCAAGAGAATTGCATACACTCTTGAGCTAGAAAATAACTACACCACAAGACACATAAGACATTTGTTCATTTTAAACTCAATTTAGTTGTGAGACAAACAAGGTTCATTTTAAGCCTATGTCATGAAAATGCATGTAAATTTTAGCCTTGATAAGTTTCAATGCAAAATTGTATTCATTTTAAGCCCATCAATGAATGCATGTTCATTTTAAACCCATGAAATGTAAATACAAGTTGTAGTTTGTTTGTTTGCTTTTAGGATTGTAAAAATAAAACTAGAAAATCATCAAAAACCAAGGTTAGACTCCTTTTCCAACTTGCCACATGTTGTAAAAAACCAGATTAGTAAACCAAAATCTCTAACCTACTAAACAACAAATAGAAATATGCAAAATTATGTAAAACCTCAAAAATAAAATTTTACCAAGAAAATGCATTGTTCTGTAGAGAAAATGGGTCACAAAACTAGAAGCTAGAATTTACTAGGTAGATGCGTCGTTTTGTAGAGCAAATGCATCAGAACAGCGTATGCATCATTCAGATCCATAGATGCATTTCAACAAAGCGAATGCATTATTTGGGTAGCAAATACGGCTCAAGATCAGGGGATGCATCATTCTGCAGATCAAATACATTGCGACACAACAATTGTGGCTCAAAAAGTTGCAAATGCGCTTTTTGTACCTATACCTGCAAAAACACAAAAAAGCCATACAAAAATCTACAAAAGGAGTGTTTTGGCATTGGGTTCACCAATGTAACTTAGGTAAAATTTCAAGTTAGCATTATAAAGCATAAACAAACTGAACTTAAGTAAAAGAATGAAGAACAATGGAGTTAGAAAACATAAAAACAAAGAACAAGCTCACCAAGCCTTCATGTCCTCCATGAATCACCTTCATTTCACCTTCTCCATTTGCTACAAGTACATGTTTTCCCTCAGATTTTTGATGAGCAACCTATGACTATGACTATGCGTAAGCAAATATTGAAGGATTCTATCAAAAAGACTCAAATGCAAGTATGCAAGTATGAAGAAAGCCTAGAGTATGTAGAAAATAGCCTATGAAGTATGAAGTCACAATGTCAAGAGATGTCAAAATGAGGTCAAAATTGTCTTTTTTATAGAAAAGCCAATTTTAGGTGAATGACTAAGATTGTCAATGAGAGATTCCCTAAGATTAATGGTTGAAATTAAATGTGACAACCCACAATTAGGGTTAGGGAAACATTAGGTTAAAATTTGAAATGGAAGGTTGAGATTTGATTTTTTTTAAAATCAAATCAATGGACAAGGTTGCATGTGACAAGAGAAAAAAATGGAAAATCCAACAATAATTTAAAATTATTTGAATTAAATACTGAGTTGACCTTTCGAATTAAAAATTAGTTTAATTCAAAAGTAGTGGATCAATGTGGTAGTAAATAATTAATTTAAATTATCTACTTGGTGGAAGAAAATTAGAAAATGGACAATTTTAAATAAATTTCTTTATTCAAAATTAGAAAAAGCCAAGGTGGATAATAATCAAATAAATTATAAAAAAATATTTAATTATAAGAAGACATAAGAAGTCAATGACGTATTTAAACAAATAAATAAAATAATCAAGAGAAAATAGTGGACAAGTAATTAAATAAAATTAAGAAATTTATTTAATTATAGAGAGACATAAGTCATTAGCGACGTATTTAAATAAAATAAATATAATTTATTTATTTAAATAGTCGGGAGGAATAAAAGACATGAATTAATTAAATAATTGAGAATTATTTAATTAATAGTTGAAATTAGACTATAGGACATAGTTAAATATTTTAATTATGTTGGGAAGAAATATGGAGAAAATAAAGGCTACAGGCCTAGGTCAATTTTATGTGTCTACAACTGGTTAACATTAAGTTTATTTTACTAGACTTCTAGATTAATGTGAGGATGTATCTAAATACATTTTATAATGTTGAATTAAGGGAAGATGGGTTCATTAAGTCTAGAAAAACGTGAAAGTCCTTTACAACACTTTACAACACCTTTACAAGACATTGTTAAATGCATTTGAAAGGGTCCAAGACCTAGTGTGGATGTGAGAAACACCTCACAACACCAAATCAAGGCCTTACTAAGTCTAATTTATCATAAATTATTACCCAATTCAAGTAAGTTGCCTTTTCTCTATGGTACATTTAGGCCCCACTTTAGTGAGAGGATGAACTTGCTTCAAACTCACACTAAAGTACACATTCAAGAGATATCCGAGTGTATAGGTGCAAATGACAAAGAATGACAAAGATCAAGAAGGCAGTCAATCCCCCAGGGTCCAAGATCCTAAGTCAAATCATCAAGATACACAATCATGTAATGGAAAGAACTAGGAGGAGGAGAAAGATGAAAATGAAAAAGGTGGATCAAGCTTCGACCATTTGTCCAACTAGTTGTGGATCGGATCTAAGTTGTTTATCCAAAATGCATACTCACTCTAACGCAATGAAACTCTTGGCTGTCCACCAAGTGAGAAGTCCTAAGAGGTGAGACACATACAACCAATATATGCTCACACACACAAAGGTGGCTATGGGGAAAGTCGTGCCTCAGAATGAGCTTCCCACTCAACCATACCAAAGTTATACCTCCTGATAACTTTAATAAGGTGCCACAAAGGAAAATGTTGGTTTGAGCTCTATGAGGTAAGAAAAATTTTGTATGCTTGACACTCATAGACATTGTAAATGTAAGGTAGTGCAAGGATTGTTCAAAGGAATTTTTCTTTTTTCGTGAATTGTCTTATCTTAGGGAACATCATGCTTAATGTTTCCAAGAGAGGATAAGTGCAAATGGTCTCATCTTGTTTCCAAGAGAGGACAAGTGCAAGGTCTCATCTAGGCAACATTGTACCAAATATTTCCAAGAGAGGAAATCGCAAGAAAAAGAAAATCACTCAATGAAACGTGAGTGGTGATGTATGCCCCCCAGTTTAAAGCGGTTGCAAACACCAATATTGTGAATAATTTATTTAAAGTAGAAGAGGTCATGAGAGATTACTCAAAAAGCCCTATGCCAAGTCATATGTTTTTGAGAAGCTACATCATGAATAAGGTAGTATGTCACATGCGAGCCAACTACAGGCATGTCGTCCACATCCCAAGCTTGCTCTTATATGTTCATGAAAGATTAATGACTAGTAAAAAGAGTCAATGACAAGTGACATACGAATACAATGCTATCGAACCCCTTGTCGCCACTTAGTGTAGGACAAAGGTGAGGCGAAATGAATGATGAGATGCAAGGTAGAGCAAAAATTAACATCAATTGGAGGAATTAGGTTCCTCCTACATAAGGAAGAACACCAAACTCCTAAAAATGTTGGATTTGAGTACTCAAAGCCTTACAATCATTAGTGAAGTGACCATGAACTCTATGGGTATGTGCAGGATCATGATGGGCCAAAAAGTGGCAATATGATGGGTATGTGTAGGGTATGTGGCTGATGACTTTTTTTTTAACCCAAAATTAATGAAATGAAAAGGGTTTTAAAGGATATTTTCAGCTTTCTACCAATATAAATTATGCTTTACTTTGAATTTAATAAATAATTATTATTCATTTTCTATTTGAATTCGACTAAAGTCCTGATTGATAAGCTGATTGAAAAACATTTATAGCTTTCAAATGGTATCACATTTTTTGAATCCAAAACATGTGTAACATTCTATGCTTCACATACTATAAGATTAAAAAAATAAATTGAATTTCATGAAGTTTTGACCAAGTTAAGGTGGTGGACATATGAGTTTTTATATTTTTAAAAGTTGTAATAAAAATTCATAATTAATTATTTACTTGGAAAAATTACAAAAAAATATGCATCACATCGGGACATGATTCTTCTACTTATATGTAAAATATTATTAAAAATATTATCATTTTATTGTGGTTAGGGTGGTTAGACAGGCACCTACTTCTTTTTTTTCCTAGAAATTTAAGTACTATCGCATTAAAATTTCAAATTTTCACCAAATATTTTTTTGGTTTTTAAATAAACCTAGTAGTTTAGAAACTACATTTAATTTACTACAGATTCTATTCTTACATATTTTTGAAATAATAAAGATAACTTATTCAAATTTTTACGTCAAGTTTTCTAACTCTGATTTTTTTGAATTTTTTGCCACTTAAGGACCTATTTTTTCCATGATGATCCTCCACATACCCCTATGATATGCACAAAATGAAGTCTTGTAATAGCATTTCTTATGAGTTCTGGGAGGGAGGCTGATCAAGTGGTCTTGGAGGAGTCTCGACAAGATACCCTCTTGATCAATCGTAGAAGGTGGTCTTGTGGTTTACGTCAAAGATACATCTTTCTTAACTTAGTACATGTCATACTTACACAAGTTTCTCTAGATTTTAAAATTTTGTTCTCACTCTTATAGGAGGAAGAAAAATCTATCAAATGCAAATGATTGGTGTCTTGTGAGATGACATTGACATTAAGTGAAGATGTAGGTGTTGGCAAAGAAGAATGATGAAGACCACTAGTGTCGATTATTTCAAGATGCTTTATAGTTAAAGTTGGTTTTGAGGATTGTTGTGTGAGAGTGTTGATGTTGAGTGAAGGATTGACGATTTGTATCACAGGACAATAACCAAGACCATGAGTTTTTTTTGTGTGTGATAGGATCAATAGGGTTGTAGATACCTTGCTCATTAGCACCACATCCTTTTCCACTATATCCAAATTGTTTCATAAGTTCATAACCTCGTCCATAAATATTTTTCATTTCTTTTAAAGTCAGTGGTTGTTCTTCATTAAGTTTTTCAAATTTTGTTGTGTAATTTTCTTAGTTGTCTAAAGTGGTTGAAGTAGATGCTTTCGAAAGGTCGTCTGAATTTTGTGTTGACATTATTGTTGTTTCTTTTTCCTTATTTGAATCTTTGTGGATGATTTTGTACTCACCCATGAAGTCATGCTTGAAATCCAAGGAACCCCAATCATCTTCTAATAGCATTGTGACTTGTTCAGTATGTTGTTGTTTATCTTTTTTTTGTGCAGGTTCCACTTGTGTGGTTGGTGTTAATGTGTTCAATGGATTTTCTCTATTTTTCTCTATGTTCAAAAAACTATTGGGATGAGGGTCAGTTTCAAGTGTGTACACTTTGTTGTTGTAGAGGTATTTAATTTTGTGATGAAGAGTAGAAGGCACACCATTCATTACATGAATCCATGGTTAGCCTAAGAGAACATTATATGCAAGATTGTTAGGCATAACATGGATTGGTGTTTCTAATGTGGCCATTCCAATTGTAATAGATAAAGTTATTACACCAAGTAGTTGTTTGCATAAATTGTCAAATCCCCTGATGTATAAAGGATCAGGTTGAATGTTTGATCTATCGAAACCAATTCTATTGAGAAGGTTCACTCCACATACATTAAGAGTGGAACCAGTATCCACAAAATTTCACTTAATCCCTTTTTGTTTGTATTGAGCAATAATCATAAAAGGTTCATTTTGTTTTTACACTTCCAAAGGAGGAAGCTCAATTTGGTGGAAAACAATGTCAACATTTATGGTGTAAATCATGGCTTCTATATCAGTTGGTTGTGTATTAGAAGGGAAGGGCACTTGTTGCAAGATTGCTTGAATCATGTTGTGATAGTGAGGAGAGGCTTGAAAAAGGTCCCATAATGAAATTTTAGCAAGAGTATTCTTTAATTGTTCAATAAGATTGTACTCCTTTCCACTAGGAGGTCCTGGTAAGATAGGATTAGGGATGATAGGGTTAGGAAAGGGTATGGGTGTTGTGGTTGGTTGTTACAGTTGTGGATTGTTTGGAGTGTTATTTGTATGAGCAATGGTATTATGACTCGACTGCTGTGATACATTATTCTTAGGTGGGTAGAGGATGAGTTCGAGTTTGGTTTGAGCTGAGTTTTATATGAAGGAGGGTAAAGAATGAGTTGAGGTTGAATAATGTTAACATCCCTTAGTGAGTGAGAGTTATCCTTGTCTTTCCTCATGATATCCTCCCTAGGAGGAGGGTTTTTAGGAGAACAACAAACCAAATGTTCTTGACACTCACAAATTGGTTCTTCTAGAATGACTTTATCACAGGTAAGGGAAGGATCAAGGGTAGAATTGTCATGCTCAACAAGGGTTTCGTTAGGGGAAGGGGGACAACTAAGATTCTCATGACCTTCACAAAATAGGTTTTCTAACATCAAAGTATCGTCTTCACAACAAGAAGAGATACTAGGAGAAAAACAAATGTTAGTGTCATAGTTACCTATGGTTGTGTTATCTTGTTTATTAATGTCTTTCCCACAAAAAGAGGGAAGAGAAGAGAAACAAATTGAATTCTCAAAACTCCAATTAATTGGTTCTTCTATCACCAAAATATCTTCATTTCCAATAGGAGAGATATTAGGAGAAGAACAAATATGATCGTTAGGAATGTTCAAAGTTGTATTCTCTGTCACAAGAACATAGAGGGATAAGATAGGGAATGTTTCTTAATATGTCCAGTTATGTAAGATACTCACATTGTTTGAACAAAAAATTTAAGCACTTGTAACCATATCATGCAATATTTCAACAATATAAACAATGTATGTGCAAAGATGCAAAACATTCTTATCCAATATATGGAAGATTTGAAGAATGTACATAATGAATATGCAAGAATAAAAAGAAATTTTAAGAAACTTATGCAAATTTTAATGAATAGAAACATTGTATATGAAAAAGTGAATAGTACTTTTATCAATATTATGCAAAATTGTAGAAATTGGAGCATTTTTCAGTTCTAAGGATTGAAGGGATTTGAAGAATGGGTGGTGTAAAATGATGTTTTGGACCAAAATGCATAAAAAAATATTCCACAAACTTTCCAGACTTATAATATATGGTAATAGGAGGTTGAGGAGGCACAAAAATTAGGTTTTTGATGTTATAACATTTAGTTAAAAATTTGAATAGGGATTGATTCGCCCAGCATGGCGAAGGAGTCCCAGTAAGGGTTTTTTGCAAACAATTTAGAAATTTTGAATTGTATTTGATGTGTTTAATGTTATATGATGCAGACCTAAGATGTGGATGTAGAATTTTATAAATTTTAAAGGAAATTATATGCAAAAATCCAAGCTCAATGAGCTTTTCACTAATGTAAGTTTTTGAAACCCTAGAATACAAAACAATGCAAAATCTAATGCATGTAAGCTATTGCTAGGATGATGATGGGATCCTAATTAGAAAATAAAGTATTCTTAAAGTAGGCTCACCAAAATGAACCAAAGATTTTAGGGGTGTGAAATGCTATGACTCTCTTTTGCTCAATTAGGGTCTTTCACCTAATGGAAAGAGATAGATCCCACACCCAAAATCTAGGTGGTTCACTCAATCTAGGGTATGTATGATGAAACTAAGACTAAATGAAATGATCTAAATGTAAAAAAACTAATAAAATTGATTGATTGCTTATGCATAACCTAAGAAATATGAAGTGTTTGAAAACACAATGTGTAATACAAAAACACCTAGAAATGAATGCAAAACTGAAACAAAAATGGATGAAACTGAAGTGTGCACCCGAGATATTGAAGGAGGCTGGAAATGACATTTCAAATGCTATTGATGCTGGAAATTTAGCCTATTGGGACTCATTTTCTATTCTAGGTGAATTAGTCCTAGTTCTGTGAAACTGACTTGGAACTTGTTTTGGACAAAAGGGTATCTAGAAATGCAGAAAACCTTGTTCATGCCTAGAAACGGGACTCATTTGAAACCCATGTAAAATGAGACCACTTTTGAATTTTTGAAGATCCAAAAGAGGAAATAAGATCTCTTTGTCTACACTTTGGCTTTCTACAGGTAATCGCTTCCTAAACTCTAATTTTTGGGTCTGAAAGTGACTTTTGATGGATATTTTTCCTTATACAATGAAGGGAAGACTTAAACAACGTTGTAACTTGATTCTTAATAAATTCCAAGCCTTCAAGATGCCTAAATTTGCAAACACACAAGACAAGAAGGAGAAATGTTGAATGTTAGGGCATGGGGGTTTGCCTTGGTCAAACCCCTTTTAGGTAATTAAACAAAAATGAGAAAAGAATGTAATGAAGCATGCAATAATGGAGTAATTATCTTGACATGATTATTGATCTAGAATTTTTGTAACAAAACATGAGAATCTTCCCTTGAATGTCTAAAAATTGTTATGTTAATGACTTGAAATGATGAAACCCTAACTTGTTTGACTTGAGATGGAAGAATGATGGATGAGTAATGAAAAATGGTTATGATTTAGGGTTTAAAGAGTTGATTTTATAGAAAATTCACCTTATTAGCCTATAAATTGGATCCCTAAGGCTGACATGTGAAAATAATAAACTTAAATTTTAGTTTTTCCTGCTCAAAGGTCAAAATTGGCCCAAATGGGACTCATTCACCATAGGTGGCGAATTAATCCCAGTACGACCCATTTTCTAGCTGGGTTCTTAGGAGATAAGAAAATAAGGTTTATATGATGTTTATGTTGGTTATTTCATCAAATATTGCCTCGAGATGCACAATATGGCGTAATAGGGGCCTATTAATGATGATGTAAAGGTCAATTAGGGCTTGAGACACAAAATTCAATGTGAAAGTATGATTAAATACACTTTACAACACTAAAATGAGGTCCACTCAACCTAGAAAGGCACACCATCCAATGTGAATGTGTAGCACACATTACAACACTAGATTAACATTAAATTTATTTTACAAGCCTTCTAGATTAATCTAAGGATGTATTTAAATAAATTTTATAATGTTGAATTAAGGGAATATGGGTTCATTAAGTATACAAAATCATGAAAGTCCTTTACAACACTTTACAACACCTTTACAAGACATTGTTAAATGCATTTGAAAGGGTCCAAGACCTAGTGTGGATGTGAAAAACACCTCACAACACCAAATCAAGGCCTTATTAAGTTCAATTTATCATCAATTATTCTCCAAGTCAAGCAAGTTTCCTTTTTTCTCTAGTACATGATGAATTATAAGGATACTAATATATGTCCACCCCAACCTATCTTATGTGTTACAAGTTTGAAATAAGGCACGAAGTGTATATATTTTTATTTTTAACTAGGAAGTTATATTTTGTATTGTACATCTAATTAGGCTAACCTAATTGATGTTCGAGGTTGTAATGGATTTAAGTATGGTTTCATTTCAGTGTTGGATATAGTGTTAGTAAATATGAAAGTGTAGTGGATGTGAGTTGTGTGAAAGTGATACAAGTGTAGAGAAGAGCAAAGTAATGAAGTGTGCTGACTATGTGTATCGAGGTTCAATGGAACTATATTCCAGCATGTTGCAAATGCATTTTTAATAGTTTATTTTGGCTAGGTGTTACCCCTTTCTTCTATTTTTTCTTCTTTCTATGGGTAGTGAGTCAACTATAACATTGAGTCCTCCTACATTGAGTACTTTTTTTATATCTTATAACCAGTTATAATATATTGTGAGCTAATCCTCATTGTGGTTTTTCCCTTTTTGGGTTTTCCATGTAAAAATCTAGTGTTCATGTGTTCATGTGATGTTGATTGTTGATTTCATGTTTTCCATTCTTACTTCAAATTAAATGTTCTATGTGGGATGAATGTTTAAATATTTAAGTGGTTTCATAGAATACTGAGTCACCCCCTCTTAGTATTTTGTGTGTTCAACAATTGGTATCAGATCTTGGTTCCTTGGAATAAGCTTAACTACTTGGATAAGATCTTGGAGGTTGAACACGTGGATCTCAGAAGATATCCTACTCCTTCAAAATATATTCCTATTGTTGGATTCATATAAGAAGAGTGCATGGTTAACATGAATGGAGAACTCATAATAGCCTTTGAGGATCTAGAAAGGAATGAAAGTGAGCAAAAAGATCTAAAGGAAAATTTCAAAGAAGTAGATAAATGCATCAAAGAATTAAGAAAGAAAAAAAAAGAAAAGAGAAATAAATAACGAGGTTAGTGAGTAGTTTAAGCAAACCAACGAAACAATTACCAATCTAAAAGTGCAAGTTGAAGAAAGAAAAATGGTTGAAGAATACTTGAATGCTAAGATTAAAACCAAATCTGAAGAATGTTCAAAACTTGAAGAAGTTGTGACTTTATTAAAAATTATATTTTTAAAAAGAAAGGAGTCATGAAGATAAATTCAAGATGAGATATAAAAATCTCAATGAAATGATTACAAAACATAAATTTTCTAAAGACAAAGAAGAATTATGGTTTGAGAAAGGTGAAAGCTCAAAGGAAAATCAAACACCAAGTGCTAAAAAGAAGACCAGTGAACAAAAGAAGACTGAGGACAAGAAGAGTAATGGAAAGAAAATCAAAAATCAAAGGAAATACTTCAAAACACCACCAATCAAAAGTAGAATATAAGGCTATGGAATTTAGAAGTAGAATGAATTAGAATGTTCAATCATTTCCCTATCAGTGCTTTACATATAAAATGTTTGATCATAAGACTAGTGAATGTAGATATCAAATAATGAATAGCTATAACAATGGTATGATGTTACAATTTTTCAATGGCTACTCTTACATGCATGTAATGGATTTGAACATAAAGCTAATCAATCCAGATACAGAATGGGTGGAAGTAAGTTTGTTCAAAATACTATCATATGTTACAATTGCAATATGTTGGGAATAGGATGCCATTTGATTGCAATCCTAAACATATTTCATGTATCTCCTAAGTCCTTGGAAAGTGTTCCCCAACACTAAGATTAGAAATAGATTACATTTGAATGAAATGAACATGTACATTGACATTTGTAATTAATTGTAAACGATAGGAACATGTGAGGGAATCCAAGAAGAGCTCCTACAAAATAGGAGAACATGGGGCACCCACATGGAAGGTGGAACCCACCTTTAGTTAAGTTAACTATTTGGAGAAAGATAACACTTCAGTAATGCATGTAAAGATCCTAGAATTTAGGGATTGATGTTTACATGCATGGAGTTCAATTTAGTTAAGTTCATTTCAATTAGGTTTAGTTTAGTTCAGTTCATTTCAATATCAATTCAATTCAATTCAATTCAATTCAATTTAGTTTAGTTTAGTTTAGTTTAGTTTAGTTTCTAAGTTCAATTTAGTTATGGTTCAATTACCTTCACTTGCATGTAGTTAGTTTTAGTTGAATGCTAGTTGACTTCATTTTACTTGGAATGCATGACTAATGACTTGAGTTGCATGATAGATAATAGGTGATACATTGAGTTAAGTGGGGATGATCAATTATGCATGATATTTGCATGAATGGTAGAGAGATATGTTTCAATTAATAGAGATTGACTTGGACCCACCTTGGGTGCCCAAGTTAGCATCTTGGAGTTAACACTTTTTCATGAGAAGATATTTTATAAGGCTGAGTTAAGTGGGCCCATTCTTGGGAACCAATTTTGAGGAGAAGTTTACAAGATATCTTCATAATCAATGTTGAGTTATGACTTTAGTTTTGGACACCCAAATTGATGAAGGACTTCGTTTGACATTTTTTTTCACGGAAGAAATTTACTTGCAAAAAATAGGCATAGGTTTTGTGAGATAATCTTTGTGCTTTGTAATTGTAAACTCTTTGGAGTTTACAAGGTTCATTTTTGTCTATTTATTGCAGCAAGTTGAAGAGAGTTTATCAGAGTTTATTGCAGGTTGTGAAGAAGAATTGTTGAAGGAAAACGAAGCATCTCAAGCAAGGATTGATAAATAATTATTGTAATGTTGTTCTAAGGTTAAATAATAAAAGCACTATTGATTCTAGTGATGGAGTTTTTTCCCGAAAGGGTTTGTCCATGATATATGTTCTGTCACTTCTATCTTCTAGTCTTCTTCTTCTACAATCTTTTGTCTACTTCTACAAATGGTAAAATGAATTAAAAATATAATCATCCACAAATAAGTTGTAAGAAAGAACACTTAATTAGATCTAGAGTATAATAGTTTTACAAATTATTAAGCTACAATAATTACCTCCATTCCCAACACAATAGACCAGGACACATTTCTAAATTTTACAAAAGCAATAATTTGAAGAGGAACAAACTGGTAAAGATGAACGATCTAGTGAAAAAGGTTTAGGTAGTAGATATGATGAAAGAGATGGACAAGATTTGGAGAAAGAACAAAGACAATGAGACTAATCCTAAGTCTATACCAACATCTAGTGCAGATGTTTCCTCCAAGAACTAAGTTGAAAGATTTGTCTGAGGGGGGTCATTAATAGAAGATTCTTTATCCATTTCTAGAGAAATGGTGCTGACATTTTATCATGTGGATATCAGGTGTGGATCAATATCCTTGAACTGCTAGAGAAAGAACTAGTGAAAAATATTGAGTTGTGGAAGTTTGCAGAGCATTTGAAGTTGATTGTGCACACAATTAGGGTTTTTACTAGATTTTCAAATTATGTATTCAATACAAAATTAGGTCAATTTATAAAAGGCTTATAAAGTGACCTCATAAGCAATCTAATTCATTAACAAATGAGCATTTGAGGAAAGAAAAATAGTGAAGGAGAGAAGTAAAGTTTTGAAGAAGTTTTAGAAGTTTTTGTGCACGAAACCCTAATCAAAAGGTGATTAAAAGGTATTTATAGTTCCATATTTCCCTAAGTTTTGAAAGTGGTTTGATTCTTTTACATAATGTATACACCACAAGTTCTAGAGGTAGTGGATCATACCTAACCCAAATTAAAACATCCTAACAAATACCAATTGGATGATCTAGATGGTGCATTTTCATGCATCCCATATGACATTTTTCACACAAAAGTTGTAAGGGTTTACATTCATGTTAATTTTGAAGAATATGATCATGGAAAAATGGGTGATGTGTGGGTTAATTAACTCATTGGAGACAACTTCGAATTGAAAATAGAATTTGAGAGCTTAATTGAGAAGAAGCTCGATGTATGGAACTATTTTCCCAACTTTAGTCATGATGATGCATAAGTAAGATTTGACCTAAGAAGAATCCATGATAGATTTTTTTGGTTTGACATACCCCACTTGATCAACAAAGAGGCGATTAGGTTTGCTATAGGTTTATGCTCAATCAGACCAATTATGGCACTAACATTTATGAAGATTTAAGTGATGATGGAGCTAATAAGAGTGGCATATGACAAGAGAGAATTAAAAATCAAGAACATTAGAGATTAGATAGTCAAGTATGTCACCGTGATGATTGGCTACACAATATATCTCACTAAAAGGGAAAACTCTATATGAACAACCGCCATTACTACAACATATGAAATGGTTGTAAGGGAGTGGATTATGATTTTTGTGAGCTATTGAGGGAATAATTGATTGAGAATTTATAGAAGACAAATGATTCCAAATATCCTTTCAATTTTAGTACATCGATCATTTGTATGTTGTTTTACTTCTTGAATGAGGTTCTCGGTACAAAGAATATAGTTTGGTTGAAGGACAGACTAGTGCCTCATTAAATTAGAGATAAACTAAGGAGTTTAGGTAATGTGGAGACTTAGGAAGCAACATTATGGGGATTCTTCAAGACCTTTTAGAAGAATATGTAGGCTAGAGAAAGGATTCCATGGAGCATGGTGGAGAAATAGAACAATGATATCACATTCTTGATAAATTAAGACTGTTGTATTATATAGGATATTGATCCTAGGACTGTTTAGATTTTAAATATGGGATATGAAATTATAGAGGAAGAGATCTCTGACTTAGTAAACTTTATGTTGAGCAAACCAAAATACACCTCTGGAGAGAGGTATGGTACCTATGAGGAAAATTCCATGCAAGTACACATGGACCAAAGATAAATAAAAAGAAAAAAATTGGAGTAGATGACTTCAACAATTGTGAAGGAAACGAGCCTCCTAAAAGAAAAAGTAGAGAAGGCTAAATCCATTTCTGGCTCATCAAGAGGATCATCAAGTGTCAAAAGATCTGGTAGAATAGTTATCAATCCTTTGGTTGCCCCAAATTCCTCTGAGAATAAGTTTGTTATTAGAGAAAAAAGAAAGGAGTCTACAAGTACTCCGATGAAGGAGAAGACATCTCTAACAAAGCAACATAAGATGCTTGTAAAAGAAAAGGCCACTAATAGAACAACAAATAGAACCTTTGAGAAAAAAGAGTTAAAATAAAAGCAACACAAGAGGCATACTTGGGAGTGAATTTTGATGATGAAGAAGAAAAATAAGGACCACAATTAGTCCAACAAAGGTAGTTTGAAGCTTCAAAAGGTGAAGCAAGTACAAAGAAACAAAAGATTAACATTGTAAACATTGGCAGTGAGGCTGAGGTCAAGAAAGAAAAACAAGGCTACAAAATATAGATGAGGGAGAAGAAAATTTAGAAGATATATAGCTATAGAATAGGGAACTCAAGCCCATGAAATCAATTTTTAGAAATCAGGAGTTCAGTTTGGGCACATAGCATCCTAGACTAGATAAATCTATCTCAAATTCAAATCACAAGTTCTTTTGCGTCTACCTTTAGTATTTTTAGATTCTAATTTTGTTTGTTTGCTTCTAGCTTGCAATAATTCACAACAAAACTTTGTATTTTCATGGTTTACAAAGTTACATCATTGCATCATATCAAAAATCAATTAACAATACAAAAACAAAAAAAATCCCAAATCCAAGGTTGACTGGTTCACCTTTTAGGTTGTAAGTCAATCACATATCCGTGTCGATTAGGATTTATCACTTTGTTTTTCCAAAAATGTGTGACCCTAGTGATCTAGATATTGGACCTAGGGTCTCCATTTCCACCTAAACAAAGGGAAAATTATTTTTAAAACTTAATGAGAATTTAAACTAAAAATAAATATTATAAAGCTTTAATAAAAATTATTAACTCAGAAAAAATTATTTTAAAGTTTTATTATTTATTTTTTAAAAAATTAATGAGAAACTATTAAAGATTTTTTTTTTTTTTAAATTATTTATTCAAGGAATTTGTAATGGGGATGGGGTTGGTGTGATTTTCCACCACCTTTCATGGCCAAAGGATGCTATCGATGGGTGGTGTTTCATTTCTTGCCATCCAAGACTATGAACCTACAAGGCTTGATAAGATTTATCATGCAAGTACCCATCAGGTACCCTGTGGGTACCATAGTTTATAATTTTTTCAACCATTTAATTTTTTTTGAAATTAATTTGCTATAAAAAATATGATTTTAATTTGCTTAAAAACACTAAATTTCCACCTTGAACAAACCAAATTAAAAAAATTTAACCTTGATTTTTTTATGCACATGTGATCCATATGGACACCGTACCAACACCACCAAAGGACTCAAAATATTTTGATGCAAAGAAGGGAGGACTTTAATCATTAGATCAAAATTCAATCAATCCTCAACCACACTTCTATCATAAAAACCTTAAATAGGTTGTTTTCCAATGCAACTTCACAACTCCTCTTGTAGGTGTGCAAACCTGGTTATTGGAACTTTTATTTTTGTTTTCACTTCTAACTCACAAACCCATCACCTTTTCAAACACCCATTATTGTCTTCTCAAACATATCTCAAAACCACTTATGGTCACTTTATACCATTACTCCCACAAAAGGGCTCTTACACTATCCCAATAGGCCAATTAGGCCACAATTGCAAAGCAACTCACCTTTAAATTTCTATCTAGGCAAAAAAAATCATTGGGAAGTCATAACTAGACTACATAAGCACCAAATCCACAATTTTCCTCCCAAGAAACACTTACCAACTCCTCCAATAACAACACCCTCACTTTGCCTAGGTTTTAAGGGGGTTTATCAAAAATCTAGTTTCCCAACCTTTCCACACAACATCTCTTAAAACTCTTCTAAAATTCCCTACAAAAGCTTAATATATCATCAAGAATTGCTGCCCCCAAGGTTTTCACACATTTAAATTCTTAAACCTCTCAAATTCACTCAAAATCCACCTTTTCACACTTAGGGCATCTTGCCCAAACCTTCAAATGACCTCCCCTATGTTGAGATTACGGATGCATAGTCCCTAAAACTCCGAAATCTTCAATGGAGGACCTTTTCCAGGAAAGATAATCAACCACATAGAAAGTGTTGCAACTAGGCATGCACAATAGAGATTCTATTGATCTACACTATGAGATGATTACAAATGTACAAATGCCCTGAATATATAGGCATGAGAGAGATGCAAGATGCAAGATGATGTTGCCATGTGTCATGATCTAACATGTGACAACATGTGAACCCTATCTAGGAAATTATTAAATGTTGAGATAATTTATAAAAGGACAACTTATCTTCTAGAAGGAATCTTATCCCTACAACAAGGAAGGGGACATTACCCCATTATTAAATGATTTATTAAAAAGCAACCTAGGACTAAATGATGCAAGACCTAAGTTAACTTATGCTAGTGTAATAATTAATTTAATTACACTAACACCTTGCTCCCCAAAAAACTCCTAACATCTATTCTTATCCTATTTGATCCATTCCACTCAATTACAGTGGTCATAGAAGGTGAAATGGGCCTTTGAGAATTTTATGTCCTCAAACCCTTTATAACCCTATTTTCTGGCCGCCTATAGAAAATTGATTACCAAATGCTTCAAACTCAATAAGATTCTATCAAAATAATTGTATAAGGAAGTTAACACATATCTAGTGATTCAAAATAAATGTAATCTAAAAACACACTGTACACGTCCGTACAGATCAAGAGAACAATAAATTTCAAGAACAATCATAGTATTTTGGGAGTTTTCAAATTGTTTTCTTCACCAAAACTTGCAAATTAGTGTTTACAACGAGATAAAAAACACACACCAACATTTTCCCTCCTAAAACCAACCAATACAATGATCAAAACTAACTTTCAACTCATGACTATTGGGATTCCAAGTTTGTACTTTTGCAACTTTTAACACGACAACATTTTCACAATTTTTGCAATATTTGCATCTTTTTCCAAAATATAAGAAAATAAACTCAACAACTCCTAATTACATAATAGGTGGTCTATTAGGACCTTATTTATGAAAAAAATATAAGACTCAACACTAAAACTAAACATTAGACCCTATTCCTAATACTTGCACTTTGAAACCTTCATGGTTCCCCTACACCATACACTCGGCCTAGAAAAAGATTCCAAATACAATTGGAAATGCATTGTTGTAGATCCCTCTTCTTTCCAACATATCCTTTCCCTTCAAATGCTCCTTCATGTGGTGATCTTCCCTACTGAGTCAGAAAATAGGATTTTGCCTCATTCCTTGCACAAGTGACCTTGTTGTCATCTACACTTTTCTCCCTCTTCATACCCTACCTTGGTGGGCAATCTTTGACCTTTCCTACATTCAAAACTAATGTTGTACTTTCTCTTTGACTTGAAAAAACATCCTCACCATCTATCCTCTAACTTAACTTCTTTTCCACCTTTGCTTCATGCCTGAACTTAGTCATATACCCTTGCCAAACACCCTTATGCACTTCACTTTTTGTTTTCATCTTTACTTGCAGACTCTCTACGACAAGTGCCATTTTCCTCTCAGACTAACAAACATATGACTTATCATATTTAGGAACCCTATTCTAACAAAGATTGACTATCCCTTAACTCCTCTAGTGTTCAATGGACAAAATATTGTCCCAACCAAAATTCCATCACCCTTTCCTAACTCATTTTGATCCTTCTCAAGGAATTCATCCTTGACATTCTCTGTTTCAGCATTGGATACCAAAATATCAACTCTCTCCTTCAACCTTGCATAACTCTTTGAATCTTCAAGCCTAGAAATGGCTACATACTCTTTGTTTTTCATCTCCTAAAACTTTATGTACTTCTTTCCAAACATGATGATCTTTGTTTCCTTGCATTTTGCCTCATCATTCTCCTGCAATGGTGTTAGTGTGAAATTAATACCATCCTTCTGAATGGTGTAAGTGTTCTCGCTACCATCATAAAGTGATTTCCTATCAAATTGTCATGGCCTTCCAAGCAATAGATAGCAACATTCCATTGGTAAAATTTCACAAAGTACCTTATCCCTATATCCACCAATATGAAACTCAACTAATGCTTGTTCATTCACTAAAATTGACTGATTATCATTTACCCTTGAGAGGCTCTATATGGTGGGTAAGTGCACCAAGATGGTTCCCAAAAAAGGGGCTTAAGTGGCCACTTTTTTTCTGAAATTAGGAAATACTGACCTTGGACGTGAAATTGAGGATAGCTACACTCAAAATTTCTTGATGGAACAAAAACAAGGACCACAATGCTCTGAGTCTACTTTCTAAACTACTAATTTATTTTGAAAATGGGTGAGATTAAGGGGTTCAAAAGAGGGACACACACAAATTGTTGTTGTTTTTGTCAGAAAAACATAACATAGCAACTCTTGTGTGACCCGAGCACGGTGGACTTTTTTGTAGTATTTTTAAAATCGCTCTGGTCAGAAGTTAGATAATAGTATGTAGTAAGGATTGGATATTTTATGATAATTTTTTAATGAATATTTGATTTTTTATTAATTTTCTAAGTGGGCACTTCCTAAAAAGCAGAATTTTGGCCGTGCTCCCCCTAAACTTTTTTGAAACTAATAGATTTTTTAAAAATTTTATTTTTTTTAAATTGTAGAATGGAGTCTAGTTTCTAAAAATGTAATTTATTTCAAATTTTGATGAACGGTTAATTTATAGCGAAAAAATACCAAACACTGCTTTTGAAGAAAAACGGACATACAAACAAAAGAAATTATGGATGAAAGGCTTAACATTGTTAGAAAGTGAAAAAAATTACATAATTGGAAAGCTAATAAAGAACCTAACATTACCCATGTCTTCGATTTTCTTGATATTGAACAAGATGCAATCTTGATGGTGAGCACGAACCCGATTATGTGAAAATTTGTTGAATTTGGAAAAAACACGTCTCTGGTCTTTGGGAATGCCCTCCAAGCCTTTGGGTTGGTATTCCAAGGCAAATAACAAAGCTAAGGCTCGGGGATTTCCAATGCAAAATATAACGCGTTCGCGTTATGTTTTGCTTTTGACATTTTTCCTCTTCAGGGAGCATTACTAGCAACAAATACCGCGCTCGCGTTATGTCTTCCTTTAGTTAAATGCCACTTTATTGAATGTTTGTTGATATGTTTGTATGTTTGTATGTATATGTATACTAGTGTGTCATGTACGTATGCTTATGGGAGAGAGGGTGGGAGTGGGAGAGGGTTTAGGGTGGTAGAGCATGGGAGAGAGTGGCAGAGTGGGAGATAGGGAGGGAGAGTGTGGGAGACAAGGTTGGAGAGAGTGGGTGAGTAGGAGATAGGGTTGGAGTTGGTTGGAGAGTGTGGGAGAGAGTTGGAGAGAGTTGGAGAGAGGGCTTGAGGGAGTGGGATAGGGGTGGGAGAGAGTGGGATAGGGGTGAGAGAGTGGAAGAGTGTGGGAGATAGTTTTTTGAGAGTGGGAG
>VDFB02353493.1:399694726-399863041 GCA_007258455.2 Sequoia sempervirens | reverse complement strand
ACCACTTATGGTCACTTTATACCATTACTCCCAAAAAAGGGCTCTTACACTATCCCAATAGGCCAATTAGGCCACAATTGCAAAGCAACTCACCTTTAAATTTCTATCTAGGCAAAAAAAATTCATTGGGAAGTCATAACTAGACTACATAAGCACCAAATCCACAATTTTCCTCCCAAGAAACACTTACCAACTCCTCCAATAACAAAACCCTCACTTTGCCTAGGTTTTAAGGGAGTTTATCAAAAATCTAGTTTCCCAACCTTTCCACATAACATCTCTTAAAACTCTTCTAAAATTCCCTATAAAAGCTTAATATATCATCAAAAATTGCTTCCCCCAAGGTTTTCACACATTTAAATTCTTAAACCTCTCAAATTCACTCAAAATCCACCTTTTCACACTTAGGGCATTATGCCCAAACCTTCAAATGACCTCCCCTATGTTGAGATTACGGATGCACAGTCCCTGAAGCTCCGAAATCTTCAATGGAGGACCTTTTCCAAGAAAGATAATCAACCACATAGAAAGTGTTGCAACTAGGCATGCACAATATAGATTCTATTGATCTACACTATGAGATGATTACAAATGTACAAATGCCCTGAATATATAGGCATGAGAGAGATGCAAGATGCAAGATGATGTTGCCATGTGTCATGATCTAACATGTGACAACATGTGAACCCTATCTAGGAAATTATTAAATGTTGAGACAATTTATAAAAGGACAACTTATCTTCTAGAAGGAATCTTATCCCTACAGACATTACCCCATTATTAAATGATTTATTAAAAAGCAACCTAGGACTAAATGATGCAAGACCTAAGTTAACTTATGCTAGTGTAATAATTAATTTAATTACACTAACACCTTGCTCCCCAAAAATCTCCTAGCATCTATTCTTATCCTATTTGATCCATTCCACTCAATTACAGTGGTCATAGAAGGTGAAATGGGCCTTTGAGCATTTTATGTCCTCAAACCCTTTATAACCCTATTTTCTGGCCGCCTATAGAAAATTGATTACCAAATGCTTCAAACTCAATAAGATTCTATCAAAAAAATTGTATAAGGAAGTTAACACATATATCTAGTGATTCAAAATAAATTTAATCTAAAAACACACTGTACAGGTCCGTACAGATCAAGAGAACAATAAATTTCAAGAATAATCATAGTATTTTTGGAGTTTTCAAATTGTTTTCTTCACCAAAACTTGCAAATTAGTGTTTACAACGAGATAACGAACACAAACCAACATTTTCCCTCCTAAAACCAACCAATACAACCATCAAAACTAACTTTCAACTCATGACTGTTGGGATTCCAAGTTTGCACTTTTGCAACTTTTAACACAACATTTTCATAATTTTTGCAATATTTGCATCTTTTTCCAAAATATAAGAAAATAAACTCAACAAATCCTAATTACATAATAGGTGGTCTATTAGGACCTTATTGATGAAAAAAATATAAGACTCAACACTAAAACTAAACATTAGACCCTATTCCTAAAACTTGCACATTGAAACCTTCATGGCGCCCCTGCACCATACACCCGGCCTAGAAAAAGATTCCAAATCCAATTGGAAATGCATTGTTGTAGATCACTCTTCTTTCCAACATCTCCTTTCCCTTAAAATTCTCCTTCATGTGGTGATCTTCCCTACTGAGTCAGAAAATAGAATTTTGCCTCACTCCTTGCACAAGTGACCTTGTTGTCATCTACACTTTTCTCCCTCTTCATACCCTTCCTTGGTGGGCAATCTTTGACCTTTCCTACATTCAAAACTAATGTTGTACTTTCTATTTGACTTGAAAAAACATCCTCACCATCTGTCCTCTGACTTAACTTCTTTTCCACCATTGCTTCATGCCTGAACTCAGTCATATACCCTTTCCAAACACCCTTATGCACTTAACTTTTTGTTTTCATCTTTACTTGCAGACTCTCTGCGATAAGTGCCATTTTCCTCTCAGACTGACAAACATATGACTTATCCTATTTAGGAACCCCTATTCTAACAAAGATTGACTATCCCTTAACTCCTCTAGTGTTCAATGGACAAAATATTGTCCCAACCAAAATTCCATCACCCTTTCCTAACTCATTTTGATCCTTCTCAAGGAATTCATCCTTGACGTTCTTTGTTTCAGCATTGGATACCAAACTATCAACTCTCTCCTTCAACCTTGCATAACTCTTTGAATCTTCAAGCCTAGAAATGGCTACATACTCTTTGTTTTTTATCTCCTCAAACTTTATGTGCTCCTTTCCAAACATGATGATCTTTGTTTCCTTGCATTTTGCCTCATCATTCTCCTGCAATGGTGTTAGTGTGAAATTAATACCATCCTTCTTAATGGTGTAAGTGTTCTCACTACCATCATAAAGTGATTTCCTATCAAATTGTCATGGCCTTCCAAACAATAGATAGCAACATTCCATTGGTAAAATTTCACAAAGTACCTTATCCCTATATCCACCAATTTGAAACTCAACTAATGCTTGTTCATTCACTAAAATTGACTGATTATCATTTACCCTTGAGAGGCTCTATATGGTGTTTCATGAGGAATTTTTTCTAACTTCAACTTATCAACCATTTCACAAGACACCATGTTATTAGTAGATCCTAAATCTATCACTACCTTACACAACTTACCTTTACATTTGCAAGTTGTCTTGAACAAGCTTCTCCTTTGAGTCATATCCTTTTCCTTGGATGCCTTCAAGAGTGTTCTTCTCAGCATCAATGATTCTCCTACCTATTGAGCAACAACATGACTAGGAGAATTTGTACTTTCACATTCATCTTCTTTCCCTATTCGGACCCTCCTTTCACTTCTTTCACTTCCACTTGATGTAGAACCTTTCTTTTCAGGGAACTTGTATGATGGATGACCAGACTCATTGCAATTGTAGTATCTACCTAAAAATATGTTTGAACTTCTACCTCCACCAAATCTGCCTCTTTAACCTCTAAAGCCACCTCTGAAATATGTAGCTTGTTCTTTTCCTTTGTTCACATCCTCTTGGATCTCACTTACTTTTTTGAAGTAGGGAATGATCCTCTTCCCCTAGAGGTGCTTCCTTTGCCTCTATTTGTTTTATCTTTCCTTCTTTTCATCTTTCTGTCCATTCTTATTACCATTTGATAACACTCTTCAATTGTCCTTAGATTTTCCAAAACTAACTCAACCTAAATGTTGAATCTCAATCCACCAAGGTACCTAGGAACCTTTTCTACTTCATTTACATCATGACCAGACCTTATATTCAACTTATAAAATTCCTCAGTATATGTTTTCACGTCCATTTCTTTTTTCTTTAAACTTTGAAGTTTCTTAAACATTTGAATTTCATAATCTTTAGGCAAGAACTTACCTTTCATTTTTGCTACCATCTTGTCCCATGAAAAAATATTGGAATTACCATTATTTCTCCTCTCTAATTGCTCATAATCCCACCATAAAAGTGCATGAATTTTCAGCTTTGTCTTTGCAATATTCGCCCTCTTCTCTTGAGGAACATCTTCACACTCAAAGTGATTATTGAAGGATGCAATCCAATCTAGAGGCTCCTCATTATTCAAATTTCCACCATACTTGGGAAAATCAACCTTCACCTTGTGTGTATCACCTTTGACTACTTTTAGAAGCCCGATCATCCTCTGTTCCTCAGAGTCCAATGGCTCTTCATCAGCCTCTTGAAACTCTTCCTCTTCATCTTCATCAGTTTCACTCACATCACCCAACTCTGCACCTTTTCTCTGATTTGAATCCAGAGTAGCAAGCCTTTCAAAAATAGCATTATGAGACTCCATTAACCTAGCATGCCTTTCTTTCAACTCTTGTAGTTCTCTAACAGTTGCACTGTTCTTAGGAGGCATCTTGACCCTTCAAATTCCAAGCTTTTCCTTATGCAAACATCAACCTTCTCCCTCAAAAGATCTGGTACCTAAGCTCTTATACCAATCAATGTATAGTAGGGAGGCATTTAATTGAAATATCACAATTCAATCGATCCTCAACCACTCTTCTATCAACCAAACCCTAACTAGGGTGTTTTCCAACACAATTTCACGACTCCTCTTGTAGGTGTGAAAACCTGGTTATTCGAAATTTTCTTTATGTTTTCACTTCTAACTCACAAACCCCTCACCTTTTTAGACACCCATTATTTTATTCTCAAACATATCTCAAAACCACTTATGGTCACTTTGGACCATTACTCCCAAAATGGGGCTCCTATATTGTCCCAATAGGCCAATTAGGCCACATATGCAAAGTGACTCACCTCTAAATTTCTCTCCAGGCACAAAACTTCATTGGGAAGTCATAACTAGACTACATAAGCACTAAATCCATAATTTTCCTCCCAATAAACACTTACCAACTCCTCCAATCATAAAACCCTCACTTTGCTTAGGTTTTAGGGGGGTTTATCAAAAATTTGGTTTCCAAACCTTTCTACACTCTAAAATTTCTTGAAAAAGCTTGATCTATAATCATAAATTTCTTCCCCCAAGTTTTTCAACACATTTCCATTCTTAAACCTCTCAAATTCACTCAAAATCCACCTTTTCACACCTAGGGAATCATGCCCAAACCTTCAAGTGACCTCCCCTACTCCCCAAAACTCTCCTAGCATCTATTCCTATCCTATTTGACCCATTCCACTCAATTACAGTGCTCACAAATGGTGGAATGGTCCTTTGAGCATTTTATGTCCTCAAACCCTTTATAACCCTATTTTCTGGTCGCCTACAGAAAATTGATTATGAAATGCTTCAAACTCAATAATATTCTATCAAAACAATTGTAAAAGGAATTTAACACATATATCTAGTGATTCAAAAGTAACTTAAACTGAAAGCACACTGTACGGGTCCATACAGATCAAGAGAACCATAAATTTCTAGAAAAATCATAGTATTCTAGGAGTTTTCAAATTGTTTTCTTCACCAAAACTTTCAAATCAATTTTTACAATGAGATAAAAAATATATAACAACAATTTCCTTCCTAAAAAAAACAAATAGAACCATCAAAACTAACTTTCAACTCCCATGACTGTTGGGATTCCAAGTTTGCACTTTTCACATGACAACATTTTCACAATTTTTGCAATACTTGCATCTTTTTCCAAAATATAACAAAATGAACTCAGCAACTCCTAAATACATACTAGGTGTATTAGGACCTTATTTATGACAAAATATAAGACTCAACACTAAAACTAAACATTAAACCCTATTCCTAAAACTTGCACATTGAAACCTTCATGATCCCCTGCACGATCTTTCCAATAGATGATTGTGATCAATATATTGTGTGTTTATAGCTAATATTGAGTGGTTTTAACATTCTATAGTCAACTATGGACTTTTATCTAGACCAAGAGACACCTACTAAAACTTGGTGGATGGATCATCAATTGGGGAAGCTAGTTGCATGATGAAATATTTGATACTATGTGAGAACTACTAGAATATTTTGGTTAGAATGTAGATACTATTTGGGCTATGAGAGACTATATGTCACATGCCTTGCAAGTTTAAAAAATAGAGAAATGATGCAACAATAGAAATAATGTGCATAAAGGAAATGGTTAAATATCCCATGATTATTAACTAAAAATGGATGAACATATTTATGGTGTAAGTGAGATAAATTACCATCCATAATCATGGAGAATTAGCCTAAGAATATGTATGTAACTTTGTTGATATCAAACTAGAGGTATACAAAACTCAATGCAACTATAAGTATAAAATGAAGCACACATAATCAAGCTTATCTCCCTAGATTATTATCTATAAGAAGGAATATTCTACACTAACACTTTTGACCCTTTTTGGTAGCTAATTGATATGCTCCTAAACCATAGTTGATGATAATGACATATGATCCCAAACAATATACAATAAATAATTCATCATATTTGATGAGGAATATCTTTTTGTCCATATCCATGTGGATTTTCTTAGGTTTCCTTCATTATAAAACATTTTATTTACCTAGATATATTTTCTTGGCTTACCTTTTCTATAATAAAACCTCAAGGGCTAAGAATTTTTTTGTTTATTCTCATTTGGAGACATCTAAGAAGGAAAATAATCCAAATCTTACCAAAGTTCCATTGGTCATTTCAATTTTATGTTCTCTATTGGACACCATAGTATTCTCCCTTTAGCCAACCCTAGTGACATGGTGGAGGTCTCACGTCTGCATGAACATTTGGAAGAAGGTAAATATTTTCTATACAAGTATGACCTAAATAAACTTTTCTTTGGATAGGAAGTTTCACTTTAGATAAGAATTTTTTGTAGAATAACTATTTATCTATGATTGAGTTAAATAGTGAGAATATGACCCTTCACACCGACTCATGAATTTATATCCTAAAATGTTCAATTCCTATTTGAAATCCATAGGAAGTTTTCTATGCATGACAATCTCTATTTGTAAGAAGTTAATTTTTAGTTTTCTATTTTTTATTGCATGTTCAATATCATTTGGCGTAGTAGTAAATTTTTGTGTAGAATTCATGAAATAATTCAATGTGAATTATTCATTTTTCTATCACTTATGTGTCTTAAATATTTAGTATATTAAGGGTGTGACCCCATGAACTAAGTGTTATGACTCTAGAAATTAGTAATAATTGTTAGTGTGAATAAATGTCTTGTACCTAGTTAATTCACTTACTAGGGACTTAGGGGACATGCTCACTTGTTAAGTTTACTTAGGTCCTAATATTCCTTCTAGAAGCCTGAGTTGTCATATCTATAACTTATCTTATCCTAGGTTTCTGACTTATTTTTCTCATGTGATAGGATTAAGAAACTTGTCATGATCTTGTCTAATCCTATTCCTCACCTTTCCTATATAAGCAAGGGTTCATATGTATATTACCATATTCATTGTGGTTGTCATTTTGGAATTCTTCCATCCTTAATCATACCATGATATTTCTACCATATGGGTATGTGCAAGATCATCATGGAAAAAAATAGGCCCTTAAGTGGCAATGAAAATTCAAAAAAATTAGAGTTAGGAAACTTGACGTAAAAATTTGAATAATTTATCTATATTATTTCAAAAATATGTAAGAATAGAATCTATAGAAAATTGAATGTAGATTCTAAACTACTAGGTTTATTTAAAAAAAAAAACTATTTGGTGAAAATTTGAAATTTCAATGCAGTAGCACTTAAATTTTAGGGAAAAAATAATAAGTGCATGTCTGACCACCCTTACCACAATAAAATGATAATATTTTTTATAATATTTTAGATATAAGTAGAGGACTCATGTTATGATATGATGCATATTTTTTTATAATTTTATTCCAAGTAAATAATTAATTATGAATTTTTTATTACAACTTTTAAAAAATATAAAAAATCATATGTCTGACCACCTTAACTTGGTCAACACTTCATGAAATTAATTTTTTTTTTAATCATATATTATGTTAAGCATATAATGTGACACATGTTTTGGATTCAAAAAATGTGATACCATTTGAAAGCTATAGATATTTTTCAATCAACCTATGAATCAAGACTTTAGTTGTTATTCAAATAGAAAATGAATAATAGTTATTTATTAAATTCAAAGTAAATCATAATTTATATTGGTGGAAAGCTGGGAATCTTTTTAAAAACCCTTTTCATTTCATCAATTTTGGGTTAAAAAAAAAGTCATTAGCCACATACCCTACACATACCCATATCTCTCTTGTGGAAGTTATTTTGTTTTGTAAGTGATCCTGAGGTGTTGAGGAGTTCAGCGTAAACTCCTGCATGGTATCAAAGCTTTAGTGCTCTAAACTTCTTCCCAAATATGAGGGACCAATCTTGGAGTGAAATTTTTGTTGGGTGTGAGATGGGGTCTTGAGAGCCTCACTATTGAATCCAAGGCATCAAAGAAAATAATATTTGGTTTTTATTTTGTCAAAATATGACATATTTTGTCAAATTTGTAAGGCTTTGAACAAGGGTTTCAATTGATAGATTTGGAGGGTAGTTGATATTTTAGAGAAGTCTAGGAGAAAAACTAACCTCATAGTTGCATCCATAAGGCTCGATATCCTAAATATCAACTACCAAATCATCAATTTTTGACACCATCAGTTGGAGGGTAGGAAAAATATTTAGGTCCTATGGGCAGATGGATTCGTACTTGGCCGTACAATCATACGACATTAGATCTGTAGCGGGTTGCTATTAAATCAACATATTATGGGTGGAATATTCCTCTGCAAGTGTCATTTATCAATGTGATTACATTTTCATCATATTTTTGTAGTCAAATCATCCATTGTAGTTTGCTAGCATCCTTTTTTATCACTGGTACAGTGGTCATTAATCACGAGTATGACTGTAATTAAAATCAATGTTTTCAATAGAGATTTTAATATTAAAACTTTGGTTTTATTTTATTTCAGTTGATCAAAGTACTTAAATACCATCGATTGTGCATTTTAAATTAGTCGATCAGTTGTTCTATGTAACCCTTGGTCACGAGGTCTGGGTATGTACAGGATCATGATGGGCCAAAAAGTGGCGATATGATGGGTATGTGGCTAGCAACTTTTTTTTAATCCAAATTTTATGAAAGGAAAAGGGTTTTTAAAGGAGATTCTTAGCTTTCCACCAATATAATTTATGCTTTACTTTGAATTTAATAAATAATTATTATTCATTTTCTATTTGAATTACGACTAAAGTCCTGATTGATAGGTTGATTGAAAAACATCAATAGATTTCAAACGATATCACATTTTTTGAATCTGAATCATTTGTCACATTCTAAGCTTCACATACTATAGGATTAAAAAAAAAATTCATAAAGTTTTGACCAAGTTAAGGTGGTTAAACATATGAGTTTTATAGTATTTTAAAAGTTGTAATAAAAAAACATAATTAATTATTTACTTGGAAAGAAATTACAAAAAAAAAAATGCATCACATCGACATGAGTCCTCCACTTATATCAAAAATATTATAAAAAATATTATCATTTTATTGTGGTTAGGGTGGTTAGACAAACACCTACTTCTTATTGTTTCCTTGAAATTTAAGTACTACTACATTGAAATTTCAAATTTTCACCAAATAATTTTTTTTTGTTTTAAAATAAACCTAATAGTTTAGAAACTACATTCAATTTTCTCTACATTATATTCTTACATATTTTTGAAATAATTTAGATAACTTATTCAAATTTTTACGTCAATTTTCCTACCTCTGGTTTTTTTGAATTTTTTGCCACTTAAGGGCCTATTTTTTCCATGATGATCCTGCACATACCCGTCTAATTCCCATGATTAGTAGGTAGTGTTAAAGGCCTAACACTTGGGAGTGGCACAACCTAAGGCCCAATGACCCCCCTTCACTCTACCTAGTTTTGGTAGATGGTCAACACTCCCCTTGGGATTCGTGTCATGAACTAACTTCCTCTCATGGATTCGTTAACTCTAGTGTTTGTATCAGGAATTAATAAGTCAACCTTTTGGTGCAATGACAACTATGGGGAAAAAAATTGGTATCAGAGCCAAAGATGTTGGGCTCAAATCCCCTTAGATAACATTGAGGGGGAGATTGCTAGAAGATGATCAGTGCTCCCCTCGATATTTGTGACATGGGCTAACCGCCTCCCATGGATCCGTGAACTCTAGCAGTTGTATTAGGCATTAATAGGTCAACCTTTTGGTGCAACAACAACCATGGATCCAACACCCAATGGTGCCACCACTGATGGTAGTGATTCCTCATTTTAAACACATTATTGTAACCTACAATGGTCATATTGGGTGACTAGGGGCTAGTTCTTTGCACCTAGAATTAGTCTACAAATACCCTCTTTTAGGCCTTTTTTTTGTTTTCTCATAACTTTTGATCTAGATGGAAAAAATTAGAAACAAAATATAACTAGAAAGTTGGCAATGTGTATTTTTCAAGTAGTATAGGTGATTTTTTTGAATTTTGCTATTTGGTAGAATTTATTGTTAGTTGAAGTCAGATCTCCATTTTTGGCTCCTGAGCTTATAACTATTTTCCACAATCTCTATCTTTTGTGATTCTTACAATGTTGGAAAGGTATTAAGTAGCTCTACATTTCCATCCATGTACTTTTTTATGTATCTATCCTAGGTTGATCATTATTTTAGTTTTTATCCAAAGGGTATTCATGAGATTTCTTGGATATTTTGATAGTTGGTAGGGTACAATTTTGATCTTTGTTCTTCATTTTAGTTCTAAATCATTTATCAATGAACTATTCCTTCATAAATTCTAGGGTTGTGTTAGTTTGTGATTTTTCAATTATTCCTTAACATTAGGTCTATTGTTGCTTTATCATGTTTCTAACTTGAATCCTTGAGTGACTCTAATATTGTTTCTAGCAAACAAAATTATCTATCCTTGCTTGTGAGATTAAGGATTCTAGTGTTACTCCACAAGTATGCTTGTAGTGATTCTTTGTAGTAGGTTATCTCATTATGGGGGGGCTATATTGTCTCTCTTATCATCCTTTGTGTGGATGGAGATAGATTGCATTTGTGATGGATATCATTATTTTATTTATCTCTCTTTTGGGGAGGAGTTTTTTCCCATTCATTTTTCTCCTTTTCTTCATTTGTGAGAGATTGCATTACATCTTTACATGGGTACCTAACATGGCCTCATAGTTGGGACCCATCTTTGTGGCATTTGTATAATAATATTCTCTATAAGTTACACTTAAGGCGGTTGTTGGTGTGAATAAATGTCTTGTACCTAGTTAATTCACTAAGGCACTAGAATTGTATAAATAAGTGATTTCCACCTCATTTTACATCTCCTACAATATCCTCACTCATTAGAGCATTCAATCCTAAATTTCAAAAATTCAAGCACTTTAGATCAACAATTCAAGCACTATTCAAGAACTTTGAAGCAAGCATTGACATTACTTTAGACTTGTATTATCAAGGGTTAAGTAAGTTGATAGCACTTGCATGTTATTAGTTTATCTTTCTCTTGCATTTCATGTCTTTTCAAGAGTTTAATTACCAAAAGTGGGGTTTGACAAAGGAAAACCCCTATTCACTAACTCCTAATCATTTTCCCCCTATTACATGTTTGTTTGCAGCTCTTTTTATGTAGATTTGATAAGTTATTAGGTGTTGAAGATTGATTATGAAGTTAGCTTGAGTCAAATTCAAGCTTGGAGAGAGTTATTTTTATGTTTTCTATAGATCTAACTTTGGCAACCTGACAAGAAGACATTTCCAGATCTGGTGTTGTAGAGTTGTATCCTGATTTTTTAGAAATTTGGGAGTGGACTGATTTGCCACATGTGGTGAATGAGTCCCACCTTAGGACTGGAAACTTAAGTTTTGTCAGATTCTCAATCCTGATAGATAGAAACTAGCTCCCAACAGTTTTTCACCAATAGGTGGATTGATTTGCCTCTATTCATCATTCATCTAGCAATTCTAGCTTGTTCAGTCTCGACACCTGATATTCATCATCCGTGATAAGATTCTTTAGTGATATTCTTAGTGACAGAGATTGATCTTGATGGGTAATATGGCTTTTGATCCATAGACCAGGGAAAAGGGGGTTGCACCTATTAGTGTGCAGATGTTCATTCGATAGGCCTAGAGGGATGGATTCAGTTGGAGATGCCAATCATGACCAACTTCATTGACCATTTTCTTGAGGATTTTCATAATGCTCTTTTTTATAGCCTCAGCTTGGCCATTCCCTTGGGGTTAATATGGGGTGGAAAAGGGATGTTGTATTTTGAATGTGTCACATAGATCATGGACATCCTAATTTTTGAATGGTGTCCCATTATCTGAGATAATGGCTTGTGGGACACCATAGCTACATATTAAATAGTTCATAATGAACTTTGATATTTTCTTTCCAATAATGTAATTCATGGGAATGGCTTCCACCCACTTTGTAAAGTACTCAGTGGTAGTAATGATAAACTTGTGGCCATTAGATGAGGTGAGGGTGATTTTTCCAATGAGATCGATCTCCCACTATGAAAAACGGCCAAGGTGTGTCAATAGGATGGAGCTCTTGAGCTGGTGTATGGATGAGGTCCCCATGCTATTGACATTGTAGACACCTTCTAACATAGTCATGTGCTTCTCTCTCAATAGTAGGCCAATAATATCTCATCCTTAGTAGTTTCTTGGCCAAGGTCATACCACTCGAGTGTGAACCACAAATTCCATTATGTACCTCAGTTAATGTGGTTTGTGCCTCCTCATCATTCAGAAATCATAACAGTGTTCCTTCTATGCTCCTACAACAAAGGGTTTCTCCTAGGATGAGAAATTGAGATGCTTTCTTGACAAAGGTTTTCTTAAGGTTTGAGGTTATGTTAGTTGGGAGGACTCCTATTCTTAGATAAGTGTATATATCATGGTACTAGGGATCATTGGAACCAATGATTTCACACACAAATTTAGACTCCAATACGTCAAATGCAGGCATGAGAAGCTGCTCTACTAGGAATTTCTACTTTGGGACATTGTGAGGGATGTCCAATAGGGATCCAATTGTCACCATGGCATCTGTCATTCTATTTTTTTCTCTAGGTATCTGCTTGAATGTGATCTCAATGAAGGAATCCTTAAGACTTTCCACCAATTTCTTGAATGGGGTTAGCTTGTCATCCTTAGTCTGATATTCATCATTCACTTGATTGATTATTAGCTGTGAATCCCCATATACCTTGAGAGCCATGATATGCCACTGCATTGCTATTCTGAGTCATATGGTTAGAGCCTCATATTCTATGATATTGTTTATGCAGAGAAATGCCAACTTGTAGGATCTAGGTATGCAGTCTCCCTATGAAGTGATGAAGAAGACCCCGGCTCTTGATCTGTACTATGTGTAGGAGCCATCAACATACAACTTCCAATGGTATACTATGTTCAAGTTTAAGATGGATTCATTAGGGAACTCTAAAATTAGCAGATTCTCTGAGTACATTGGTGCTTCTACCAATTGGTTTGCAACAGATCCTTTGATGGCCTTACGTTCCATGTACTCAATGTCATATTTTGATAGGACAATGACCCACTTGGAAATCCTTCTTGTGAGTATCACTTTGGAAAGCAAGTACTTGAGAGGGTCAATCCTAGAAATGAGTTTTATTTTATGTGCTAACATGTAGTGTCTGAATTTCTGTCAGGAAAACACCACTACTAGACAAGATTTTTTGATGAAGGAATAATTTCACTCATGCCCTACCATGGTTCATTTGATGTAGTAGATGGCCCTCTCTATTATGTTTTTATCACGCTAAGCTAGGAGAGCACCGAGACATCCTATTGTTGCTAATATGTAGAGGATTAGGAGTTTTCTTGGGATTGGTGGCAGAAGCATTGGAAGTGTGAGCAAATACTCTTTGATTTTGTTAAAGGCTTGATTATAAATGTCTTGTACCTAGTTAATTCACTCACTAGGGACTTAGGAGACTGTGTCATAGAAAAATGGCCCTTTGTCATTTTCACAGCCTTTTAGGTCTTGTTTCATAGTCTTGGAACTATGTTGCTCTGATTTTATGTTGTAACATGGCTTGAACATGTTGATTTAGGTACTAAAACTCAAAGAACAACACCTTGTAAAGGTGTTGTGAAGTTTTGTAAGACATTTCTACATTCTTCTAGACTCTATTTAATGCAATTTACCTAAAAATCACCCCTTTACTCATCAACAAGTCCTATTGTGAAGTGTTGTAAATTCTTGTAACAAGCTTTCATGCTCTTCTAGGCATATTTTCGCTATTTCCACCCTTCTCATGCTTTATTTGGTCTCTTTATGCCCTCATAAGTTGTAATTAAGTGTATTTTTGCATATTATCCTAACAAACAACATTAAATACAACATTTTTCTCGACACATGGTTTTAGGTCCTAAGTGGGACCCATTCGCCATGGGTGGTGAATGAGTCCCCCTTGGCCCCAAATTCAAAATATTTCAAATTTCCTTTCGGGATTTTATTCAAAATCACTTGATTTCGGCTTGTGATGAGGTATGAATGGATACTAAGGCACTAGAAATGTATAAATAAGTGATTTTCACCTCATTTTACATCTCCTACAATCTCCTCACTCATTACAACATTCAATCCTACATTTCAAGAATTCAAGCACTTTACATCAACAATTCAAACACTTTGAAGCAAGCATTGACATTACTTTAGACTTGCATTATCAAAAAGGAAAACCCCTATTCACTAACCCCTAATCATTTTCCCCCTATTCCATGTTTGTTTGAATCTCTTTTTATCCAGATTTGATAGGTTATTAGGTGTTGAATATTGATTATGAAGTTAGATTGAGTCAAATTCAAGCTTGGAGAGTTATTTGTCCATTTTCTATAGATCTGACTTCGACAACCTAACAAGTAGACATTTCCAGATCTGGTGTTGCATAGTTGTCTCCTGATTTTTTAGAAATTTGGGAGAGGACTAATTCACCACCTGTGGTGAATGAGTCCCACCTTACAACTAGAAACTTAAGTTTTTTCAGATTCTGGATCCCAATAAATAGAAACTAGTTGCTGATAATTTTTCCCCAGTAGGTGAACTGATTCACCACCCTGGGCGAATGAGTCCCACTATGAAAAATAAGTTATTTTCATCATCATTCATAACACTCTATAATCATTACAAGTCATCCAGGTGCACTCAAATTCATCCCTGTATTCTTTGTTTGGCATTATTTCTTCATTTACATAGTTGTTGGAATATCACAATGTGTTTTCAAACATTGTTGTAATTACACCTTTGCATTCATTTTTGGTCATTCAGATTAGTCAATTGCATTTAGTTAAGTTAATTTACATTAAAGAACATTGCATACATCCTAATTTGAGTGATACATAAGCATTTTTGGCCCTATCTCTCTCCTTTTAGGTGAAAAACCCTAGAAGTGCAAGAGTAGTCCATAAGGTCCCGAAAATCTATGTTTAATTTTGGTGAACCCCACTTTTGAACACTTTATATTTCTGATTGCATTCACATATTGCATCCTAAGTTTCTATTTTCATTAGCATTCAATTAGGATATTGATTTGTTATTGCATTCTAGGACTTTTGATTTTGCATTAGTGAAACCTTCATGTAGCTTTCATTTTTGCATTACATCTCATTGTAAAAAGTAAAAATCTGCATTTTGCATATGAAAATAGCATATTTTAGTGCATTTAAATCATCTTGAAATTTCCAAAAAACACTAAAAAGGTTCATACTACAAGTCATTCACCACCTAGGGAAAATCAGTCCCTCAACACTTTTTGGACAACATTTCCGGCATTTTTTTGGCATTTGTTTCCATTTCTATTTTTTGTAGTTGGATCTCTATTACAGTTAGAATATTCTCTATTATTTTCATTTTAGAGCTCTTAGATTAGCTTGTATTTGTCTTCACCCCTCCTTTGTGGTACTTGCATGAGTGTTTGGTGCCCCGTTGATAATACTTTAGTGAGATGAAGTTCTAGACTCATGGCCTCCCACGATAGTACTTTCATTGTGGACCTTGGGATATCATGAGATCCTACTCCTAGTATGGACAATGGTGCATTAGGCCCTAAAAATACTACTTTCATGCCTTCACCTTTCCATCCAATGAATATTGACAACCAAAAAATTTACCTCTCACAAGAAAAGGTCATTAATATTCATGAGGACTTTTCACATTTACAACAAGACTAGTCACTTGAAAACATTTCCACAACTACCATACCTACCATTGAGAATCTTCATCATTTGATTGAAAGTGATGATGGCTTGCAAGTGATGAAGAAAGTTGTTGATATTTACAATAAACATGCCTCTTCCAACACCTAATCCGCAACCATTCCTGTAAACCAAGGAGCACCTCAAGTTCCTCCCCCTTCAACCATTGCTTCCATCCTAACCTATACCAATCCACCAGTCCATAGAACTCTGCCTCAGGCTACTTCTTTCCTGATTTCCACTAGCATTCCTACTTGTTTTATGGCATCGCAAGTCCCTTCTACCACTTTCACACCTCTTAGCATTCCTTTCACTTCCCCTACCATCACTTACACTCCATCACCATTTTCCCTTCCACCTCAACCCACATACCCTGATCCTCTTCTTACACAACTTCTCACTACAATTTCATCTATGCAACATCAACTTTCCAACATTAGTCAATACATAATGGTTTTGCGTGCCCTACGATTGGATCGATCGTGCTACCCTTACAAATAGGACCTAAAACTATGGAGGTAACATTTTCAATTATTCCACAATTTGACCAATTTCATTTGCGGCTAGGCCTCCCTTGGCTTCGCTCAATGAAAGTAGTCCCATCAATTGTTCATAATTGCTTGAAGTTTCCACATGACAATGAGATAGTCACCATACACCATAGTGGCTTTAATCCTTTATCTTCCAAAGGTAACTTCTCATTAGAAGCCTTCTGGCCTAAACCCATGGAACCTATCACCCCTCGCAAGGACTTCTTTTTCATAGCCTATGAAAAGTTTAAAGACAAAAAGATAGCCCAATTATCTCTTCATAACTCATCCCTATCCACTTCCACACCTCCTATCATAAACGAAACAATGATTCAAATTGAGTCTGACATTGAGCAACCCATCCAACCTCTTGAACAACCACCCTTCGACACTTCCCATCCATCATTTAAAAGACCAAGAGATACTGAAACCAACCCCGTTGTGCCTCCTCAAATTAAACAAGTGTATAAAGCCAAAGAGAAAGTGGTTGATCCATCCTCTTTGGTTTCTTTTGTTCTTCTCCCTTTGGAATCAGAAGAACCTATGATGACTCAATCTACTCCTACACCTCAAAAACTCCAAAACAAAATTAAACAGGACATCGGTGCTAGGGAATGAAGGCATCATCGTCATCTCCTTTCTAGTCAATCTCACATAGAAGACAATAAAGAAAATCAACCTTTACCTTTGATAGAAGTAATAGGTGACCACCCTCCTCTTGACCTACCACAAGACAGTCTAGTGCAACAATCACAACAAATTGAACCAATCCAACAACCTTAGCTTTTGATACATCCATCTTTAGAAATCACCCTTCGTCCTCCTTTTGTCATTAATCTTAATGATGATAATGATGATAATGACAATGCAGACATTTCCAAAATGATGAAGAAGTGCATAACAATTTAAATTCTTTATTTTCATCTACAATGAGCTTAAATGATACATCCTCTCCACCAAGTGAAGAACCTGGTACAACTCCTAGTTCAACACTTGCAATTATTCCTTTGGACAGTTAGTCACCCCCACATTACATTGAACATGATTGGGAGGCAGATGACCTATTAGATGGTTGACTTGCATTCACCTAACTAGCTTTTTTACTTTTATCATTTTATTTTCCTTTTCATGTGCATATCGTGTTCCCCCATATCATGTATTTGATGTTCTCTCTCTTTGTACACTTCTTCTATTCGTACCTTTATTCTTCTATTCGTCGTGCATTATATTTTTCATTTTAGTTTTGTGTTCTCCTTTTAGGGATGACACAAAGCGTAGAGATGCCCTACGTCTCTTCCATGTTGACCCAAAAGGTCCTTTTCTTTTCTTTTCTTTTTCTTTTTTTGTTCTCCTTTTGGGGATGATGTAAAGTGTAGAGATGCCCTATGTCTCTTCAATGTTGACCCAAAAGGTCCTTGTATTTTTCTCTTTTTGTTTTTTGTTCTCCTTTTGGGGATGATGAAAAGCATAGAGACACCCTATGTCTCTTCCATGTTGACCCAAAAGGTCCTTGTATTTTTCTCTTTTCATTTTGTGTTCTCCTTTTGGGGATGATGCAAAGCGTAGAGACACCCTTTGTCTCTTTCATGTTGACCCAAAAGGTCCTTGTCATTTTCTTTTTTTTTTTGTTTTGTGTTCTCCTTTTGGAGATGATGCAAAGAATAGAGACGCTCTATGTCTCTTCCATGTTGACCCAAAACATACTTTCTTTTTCCTTTGTTTTCACTCTCTTTGTGTCATTCTTCCAGTTCTATGTGCCTTGGGGAATGATGAAAATTTGAAGCTCTTTAATATAAAAGAATTACAAAAAAGAACATATTGACCCCAAATCCATAGATCCCTTATGTGTTTGGTGTGCTTTCTTTTCTGGGGGGCAACTCCCTTTCTTTGTTTTTCATTTTTTCTTGACATGACACAGCCTAACTTCGAAACATATGACTTGGCATAGGGCTTTCCAAGTTGGCTCTCATTTCTTGTTTTCATTTTTTTTCTCTACTTTAAAGTAATTTCTCACAAAATGATGTGTACCAATTCCTTTAAAGTGGAGGGCATACATTACCATTAATTCATTTGCACTCTTAGTTCCTAGTGTAGCCTTGTCATTTACATGATGCGTTTATCACTTTGTGGATGACATTAGGTGTGATGTCCTTCATAAGTGTGATCTATCTTAGCGGTAAACCCACAAAAGTGGTTTACAATTCGAATGAGGAAGGAATACTTGTAAAAAATTACCCCATGCCAAAAAATTTAATTTGGGGGTTCTTATGAACTCATTGGTTCACACGAACCAAAAAAGTGTTTGCTCGAACCAGGGTTTGAGTGAACCCATTTAATGCATGTATGGACAAAAATAAAATGCAAACTCCTCAAATGAACTAGGGTTTGAATAAACCCTAGTTCGCTAGAACCCCTGGGGGTTCGCTAGAACCTTGAACCCCCTTGGTTCTAGCGAACCCCCCTTTTCGCTGATTTTTGACCTTGTTCACAAAAAAACCTAAATTTTTACGCTTGAAAGCTCAAGTTCAGGATGAAAATGGAGGAGTCTTCACAAACCCAAATGGAATAAGGTATTCCTTGAAACTAGCTATCGAACAAATATAATTTTAATATTTTTTGGTTTTATTATGTACTTTTTTTTAGTTTTATTAAACATAGGTTTTTCATCAAAAATGAAGGTCTCTATTCTGCACATGTGGAAAAATAGTAGATTATAAAAAAAATTGAAAAATATGAGTGCACTAGATATTGAAGTCCTCGATCCAACAAAAAAAAGATTTTGATACATACAAAAAATGTACATGTTATACGGGCGCTATGTCTGAATTGTAATTGGTTTGACTTCAAACCTTGATTAAAGAAAAAATATTCAATAAAAACTATCTAACCAAGTGGAAGCACTAGATATCAGAGTTAAAATCTAAATTTGAAAGAATTATAATTTTATTCTTCATGGAAAAAAAGTTATGCATATGTGCATCACTTTTTAAAAATGTTATTTTTGAAAAAACCAATTTTAAGTGGGAAAAAAATATTTTTAGAATATACAGACAAAATGTAACGAGGCTCTAGTTTGCATCATCTTCAAATTCCTCACAGTTTAGCCGCTATAGGTGCCCGAATGTGAAGATTTAGTTAAAAATAATAATTTCAATGTCCACTTTGGCCAAAAATTGTAAACCACTATTGTGGGATCACCCTTAGCATATTACATTCCTCTTGGTGGCTTGATGTGATGCACTGCATCCCCAAAGTTGTGAATAGACTATTCTTTGATTGGTCCTCTCTTGGAAGGAATTAAACACAATGTTCCCTAGGTGACTAACCTTGCATAAATTGAACAAGACTCCTTTGAACATCTTTTCACTTTTTACATTTTATGTTTTACATTTTGCATTCCTCTTTGCCACCTTGCATAATGCAACTTGCATGATTGTGGTAGGGTATGTGGAGGATCATCATGGAAAAAACAGGTCCTTAAGTGGCAAAAACTTCAAAAAAATCAGTGTTAGGCAACTTGACGTAAAAATTTGAATAAGTTATCTATATTATTTCAAAAATATGTAAGAATAGAATTTGTAGAAAGTTGAATGTAGTTTCTAAACTACTAGGTCTATTTAAAAATAAATAAAATCTATTTGGTGAAAATTTGAAATTTCAATGTAGTAGTACTTAAATTTCAGGGAAAAAATAAGAAGTAGGTGTCTGTCTAACCACCCTAACCATAATAAAATGATAATATTTTTATAATATTTTATATATAAGTAGAGGACTCAAGTCTAGATGTGATGCATATTTTTTTGTAATTTTTTTCCAAGTAAATAATTAATTATGATTTTTTATTACAACTTTTAAAAAATATAAAACTCGTATGTCGACCACCTTAACTTGGTCAAAACTTCATGAAATTTATTTTTTCTTTTTTTAATCCTATAGTATGTGAAGCATAGAATGTGATGCATGTTTTAGATTCAAAAAATGTGATACCGTTTGAAAGTTATATATGTTTTTCAATTAGCCTATTGATGAGGACTTTAGTCATAATTCTAATAGAAAATGAATAATAATTATTTATTAAATTCAAATTAAAGTATAATTTATATTGGTGGAAAGTTGAGAATCTCCTCTAAAAACCCTTTTCATTTCATCGATTTTGGGTAAAGAAAAAGTCATCAGCCACATACCCTACATATACCCATAATATTGCCACTTTTTGGCCCACCATGATCCTGCACATACCCGGTACCTTTCCTTTTTTTTATGAGCATTTTATTATGGCACCTTGCTAATGTTATCAATGGGTATAACTTTAACATGGTTGAACGGGAAGCCCAACTAGCGGCATGACTTTTCCCCATAGCCACCTTTGTGTTTTGAGAGTGCATACCAACTAGCGTATGTATCTTACCTTTTTGGGCTTTCTCACCCAGTGAACAACTAGTTTCATGGCCCTAGAGCGAGTATACAGCTGGGCCTTCTCACCCCATGGACAATCTGAAGTTTTGTGGGCCCAGAGTGAGTACGCATTCTCTTTTTCAAACAACCAACCTAGATCTCTTTCCACAACTAGTTGGATGGATGATCAAAGCTTCATCCAAATCATTTCAACACTTGTGTGTTCCTTTGTTCTTATGTCTAGCTCGCCATGGGATCTTCATCCTGGGGACTTGATGATCCCTCTTGATCATTCTCATTCCATCTTGCTAGTTCGTAAGTACATCTGAACCCTCCCCTCGATGTTCATGGCTACTTTAGTGTGAGTTTGAAGCAAGTTCATCCTCTAACTAAAGTGGGGGATAAATGTTCTCTAGAAAAATGGCCCTTTGTCATTTTCATGCCCTCTTAGGTCTTGTTTCACGGTGTTGGAACTATGTTCCTCTGATTTTATATTGTAACATAGCTTAAACATGTGGATTTAGGGACTTAAACTCAAATAATGACATCTTGTGAAGGTGTTGTGAAGTGTTGTAAGACATTTCTACATTCTTCTAGACTGTATTTAATGCAATTTACCTAAAAATCACCTTTCTACTCATCAAAAAGTCCTATTATGAAGTGTTGTAAATTCTTGTAACAAGCTTTCACGCTCTTCTAGGAATATTTTTGCTATTTACACCCTCCTTATGCTTTATTTGGTCTCTTTATGCCCTCATAAATTGTAATTAAGTGTATTTTTGCATATTATCCCAACAAACAACATTAAATTCAACATTTTTCTTGACACATGTTTTTAGGTCCTAGGTGGAACCCATTCACCATGGGTGGCGAATGAGTCCCCCTTGGCCCCAAATTCAAAATATTTCAAATTTCCTTTTGATATTTTATTCAAAATCACTTGATGTCAACCTGTGATGAGGTATGAATGAATAATAAGGCACTAGAATTTTATAAATAAGTGATTTTCACCTCATTTTACATCTCCTACAATCTCCTCACTCATTCAAGCATTCAATCCTACATTTAAAGCATTCAAGCACTATTCAAGAACTTTGAAGTAGCCATTGACATTACTTTAGACTTGCATTATCAAGGGTTAGGTAAGTTGATAGCACTTGCATGTTATTAGTTTATCTTTCTCTTTCATTTCATTGTCTTTTCAAGGGTTTAATTACCAAAAGTGGGGTTTGACCAATGCAAATCCCTATTCACTAACCCCTAATCATTTTTCCCCTATTACATGTTTGTTTGCAACTCTTTTTATGTAGATTTGATAGGTTATTAGGTGTTGAATATTGATTATCAAGTCAACTTGAGTCAAATTCAAGCTTGGAGAGAGTTATTTGTCTATTTTCTGCAGATCTGACTTCGACAACCCAACAAGTAGACATTTCCAAATCTGGTGTTGTAGAGTTGTCTCCTAATTTTTTAGAAATTTGGGAGAGAATTGATTCTCCACCTATGGTGAATGAGTCCTACCTTAGGACTAGAAACTTAAGTTTTTTCAGATTCTGGATCCCAACAGACAAAAACCAGCTCCCAACAGTTTTTCACTAGTAGGTGGATTGGTTCACCACCCTAGGTGAATGAGTCCCACTATGAAAAATTAATGATTTTCATTAGCATTCAAAACACTTTATAATCATTAAAAGTCATCTAAGTGCACTCAAATTCATCCCTATATTCTATGTTTGGCATTATTTCTTCATTTACATAGTTGTTGGCATATCACAATGTGTTTTCAAACATAGTTGTTGGCACATCACAATGTTTTTTCAAACATAGTTGTAATTACACTTTTGCATTCATTTTTGGTCATTCAGATTAGTCAATTTCATTTAGTTAAGTTCATTTATATTAAACAACATTACATACATCCTAATTTGAGTTATATATTAGTATTTTTGGCCCTATCTCTCTCCTTTTAGGTGAAAAACCCTAGAAGTGCAAGAGTAGTCCATAGGGTCCCAAAAATATATGTTTCAAGGACATATTCATAGGTTAAGTTTACGTAGGTCCTAATATTCCTTCTATAATTCTTAATTTTCATATCTAGAACTTATCTTATCCTAGGTTGTTATGACTTATTTGTCTCATGTGATAGGGTTAAGGAACTGGTCATGATCTTGTGTAATCCTATTCTCACCTTGCCTATATAAGTAAGGGTTCATATGTACATTGACATATTCAGTGTGGGTTTTATTTTGGAATTTTTTCATCCATAATCATAGCATGATATATCTACCATATCTCTCTTGTGGACATTATTTTGTCTTGCAGGTGATCCTCGAGTGTTGAGGAGTTTGCCATAAAATCCTACAATAATATATTTGGAGTTATTAACGTTTATACCTCAAATGATGTTTTTGAATGATCTATTCTATCAATATGGACTTTATATTTAATACATATTATCACTTTTATTTTTTTGTGTATATTTCAATATTCTTGAGATGAACTATGACAAATGTGATGATGTTTGTATGAGATGGAAAAATAGTTAAAGAGAGGCTTAGTAATACATGCATAATCAATTGTTTTTTTTTTAATCCCAATTGTAGGTACCACCACATAATATGTGGTACACATAGAGTAACCTCACAAAGGGTCTTGAAAAAGTCCACAATTGGCATGATAAACCATTTTGATAGCCTTGTCTTTCTTATTTTTCTCACTTTTTTCCTTTCTATGTGAGACTTTGTAGATGAATAATCTTTATGGTTTTTCATTTAATGTTAGCTTACTAAACCCAAGGCCATTAATAATATGTTTTTCTAAACATATTTTCATTATCCCACAAGGCCATCTTAGCACACATTCAATGTGTGTAGAATATAGATCCATGTCCCATGCATGAGATAGGCTAGAATATTGCATGGAATGATGATCTAAAATAAAAATTTGACTTCACCTACATTTATGGGCACTATTTTTCCTATTTTTTATTTCAATCATACAATTCCACCACCTTAGAGCTCTACTAGGACAAGACTCCTTTGGAGGTGTAACCTCTTGATCTGGTGAAAGAAATGCGTGTTACCTAACTATGCCACTAGAAGCAAGTTGTATATAATAATTTGGCTAAAGGTGAGAAAACCAAAGCCCAACTTCACTAGCTTAAGAATAGAGACAATGTCTCTACATTATTATTCTAGGCCCCAAGAGTTCATCATGCATCCAAATCCATTAACAAAATCAAAGGATGGTAAAAAAAAAAATAAAAAAATTCTTAACATCCTTTAGGATTCTATTTGGAACTATGAAAACCTTTCTATTGTCCAAAAAAATACTCTTAATAAAATACTACTTTACAATAATGTCTAAAATTGGTGCCTTGCCATTCTTCTAGTCTCAGCTTGTTATTTGTGATCAACTACTCATAAACGATTGTATGCATGGGATATGGGCACCATGTCAAAATATTTTTTTTATAAGTTCATAGATATGAGTCTAGCTAACATATATTCAAAGTGATCACTTTTTTCCTCAAATGAACAAAAAATTATCTTAGATAAGAAATTTAAAATACTAATGCTCAAAATTTGAAGATGCCCCAAAAAAATAGTATACTTAGTTCTCTAAATATCTTTTTCTAAACTACATATTTTGAAAAAAAATTGTGGATATTAAGATGGTCAAATAATTGGAGAACAAAAAGTGTTTATGATTTTTTCCCAAAAATATAACATAGCATTAGGTGTTCTCTCCCTAAAAATTAAATTTTAAAAAGTATTTAACAATTATGTTTCATGAAATTTTAGCTAACATCGTGAAGTTTAAGCTAGAATTTTTGGCTAATTTTTTAATGAATACATGATTTTTTACTAATTTTTTAAGTGATCATGTCCTAAAAATTGAAAATTGAATATATGTTTTTTTAAACAAAAGTGGCAAGCCATTGTAATATATTATTATATATATAAATATTTTATACATAGACCTGGTTTAGAGGGCATACTAACATGAAAGAACTAGGAAGAAAACCTCTAGTTATAGCCCAAATAGTTACAAAAGATTACAAAATTGTCTTGCAGATTGTTATAAATTTGTTCCAAAGTAAGGACCCATGAAAGATTTTCAAAAAAACTAACTAACTACAATACCACCCTAGATTTTTTCCAACTGATATACCCATTATATAATTGATTCAATATTGAGTCATAATTTTCTTGTTTTTGCACATTAGGCCTTTGAAAATTTGAAAAACTTTTCCAAAATTCATTTCCGAAAAAATTCAGCATTGTTAATCTGGTAGAAATCGTGGGTTGGCATTATTCCTCCATACGCTCTACGTATACTAAATTTTCATCTTGTGCTTCAGTATGACTGAGAGGAAGCACATCTTTAGTAAAGAAATCATACCTAGTAAACAGAGCCTTCGCCATCTTTGTCTGACCTATGTTATCAATTTGAGCCCTTGCAACAAAACCATTGTTCATAGCTTTGGAGCTCTCAGCTAATGGTTTCCCATGATTTTTTCCTAAAGCTTGTGCACCTGGCTCATAATGCATTTTCTCTTTCATTCCAGAAAGAGAAGAGTTAAATGAAAGATGTGGCACATGATCACGAAGATGAGACACAACATATAATTTTTCTTTAATGTCAATATCCATAGACACAAAAGTCTTTTTGTAGTGTTTCTTTAAAACTCGTAAAAGAAAATAATCATTCCTAAACTGGAGGGCCAGTCTTATGGCCTCAAAAATTTCTTCAAACCCTTATCACAATTTAACATTCTCATGAGGAAATAGACCTCCAATGTACCCATCTCCATTAAACAAATTATAATCTTGCACCATAATTAGTAAGGCATTTTTATCAAGGAACTGGGGATTCACAATTTTTTCTACAATTATCTCTAATTCCTTCAATGATTGAAACAAATCCATGGTGTTAGATAAAAACACAGATAAAACCTGGGATGGAAATATTAATCGATGAGCACTTGTACTGGTGACCTCCATGCCAAGCACTGACCTCATATACTCCTCCACCCTCAAACAATCTACTTTAAATATAAGGCTAAGATCCTCATGGGAGAGACTTTCCTCAAATAGTCATTCCCAAGGCTAAATAGGGCACTTGATTCTAAAATTCCATGGGCAGAAAGCCATGTCACCAGTATGTAATGCAACAAAGGCACAATATGAAACACGTTAGCAGACGATGCTTCTAGAAGCAACTTGTAACTGAATGAAATGAAAATGAGAAATAAAATGCACTTTAAAGCCCAGAGAAATAAGTAATGAAGATTCACATCTTTCGGAGGGTATGATGACAGCTTAAAAAGCATGTGTGATTAATTGAATCAAATCCTTTGTAATATGTTGAATCATGCGAAATCACTTCAAGCAACTGCAATAGATAAATGTGAAGTACTTCAACACATCTGCAGGTACCTTGAAGCCCTACGTCATGGGAAACTCCATCATTTGTTGGAGAGGTGGAAAAAATAGAGGTGGCAATTACTTGCACTGTAGTATATGGCTTTTCCCATCACCAATTCATAAGTATTTCATAGTCTCCACTAGAGAAAACGATAATACAAGTTAGAAGTACCAATGACGACAGCACAAACACCTTTAGGTGATAGGCTTAATCATTACCTTTCAAAGGAATTTTATATGTAAAACCAAATTGTAGTTGTTACATGGAAATGCCAATTTTAATATCAAACCAAGTTATTTAAATTTCCAATTCATATTTAAAATTGAATATTCTTACCCTTTAATTTTAAGAAAAATAATAAAACATTTTTTTTATATATGAATAGAATGTAAAAATGTAATTTCGTATGAATTTGAATGAGTATATCAAAATGACACCAAATTAGTCATACATAGTTAAAATGGTGAGAGAGATCTTAACATTATTGGGCATATTTTTAGAATATTGTCACAAGTTTATAAATTTGATGGAAAGCATAGTCAACATTTACTTAAATTTCATATTAAATGCAAAACATGTCTTTGGAAAACTGACATGTAGGCCCTTTGGCCTAGATATCCAAACCACTTTCAATCCAAATCCAAGCCTAAGGGTGGGATTCCAAAGCAATTTCAAATGAAAACATGTGTTATAGCACATGTTAATTATAATGTGCACATGCTATAAATTAAAAAGAGAGTGTTTGTTGTGTTCCTATGCAAATATAATGTAGCATTCTTTAATTATGGCTTAATAATTTCAATCCATCCAAATACATAACCCTAGGATATTATAATGTGAGCATATTATGATCTACTCACACTATGTTATACATTTCTTCAAAATGGGTCTTAGCCACCTGTTTTCCTATCATGTATTGGTCCACATACCTAACTCTTGACTTGGATATATTCCCTTGTTATTTTTATAAATCTCTTCGAGATATTGTGGATGAGGATTTCTATAAAATGTATATCAAATAATTCTATTGCAATTCCTTAAAGAGTTTAATTAATAAGAGAAATATTAAGTTCATTACCTACAACTAGTGAATCAAATGACATATATAACTAGTGACCCATCATCTTTCTGAATATCTCAAAAAAACAAATGTCATTATGTATATGACCTCAAGATATGACCAGTTCTTCCTTACATAGTCCAAATAAAGTAAAAAATTTATAAAAATCTAAGGTGCTTAGTATACAAAACTATTACTATCTAGGAAGGGATGGAAAGGGATCAATTCTCTCAAAAACCTACAATATTTCTCAAAAATGGCTTCAAGTATAGGACCTTATGTAACAACCTTTCATTATTTGCATGTTTTAGGTGTTTTGGGCTCATTTTGTGCATTCAAATAAGATTATTTTTTCATATGTCTATAATTGCATCAAAATTAATAGAGGGTGATCCCACAATAGTGGTTTACACTTTTTGTGACATCTTGATTTTTGCTGAAATCACATATTTTTAAAAAATATAACGATTCAATCCTTGAAATTTCCATTTATAGGATTCCAATTGAAGATGGTTTGATCAAACCACCTTAGATCAAATCCCCTTGGATAGAACCCCACTAGTGGAGTCTCCTTTACACCTATCAAAATGTTGATAAAAAACCACTTTTGACTTACCTTTTGGGGGATCAAATTAATTCATGTAAATTTATTTTTTTTGTAAGTATGTAGTCCTTATTATAAGCTTCCAAAAAAAATTAATTTTAAATCTATTTAATTTGATTATTATATTTATTTTTTATTTCTTGTAAATGCAAGTTTTTCATCAAAAATCATGCTCTATCTTCTGTACATGTGGAAAAATGGTATATTATCAAATATATATATATATATATATATATATATATATATATATTTAGGCTAGGTATTGATGTCCTTTATCCAGTAAAAGAAATAAAATTGAATTTTGATACATACAAAAAAAGTTATGTTGTTTACAGTCTTCCTATGTCTAAATAGTAATTGGTTTGACTTCAAAACTTTATTAAGAAAAAATGTTCAATAAAACACTATGAAACCAAATGAACGTGCTAGATATCATAGTTACAAGGAAAAATTTAAAAAAAATTGAATTTTATCCTTCATATAAAAAAGTTATGTTGTTTACGGTGAGCATCACTCTTTAAAAATGGTGTTTACTAATAAAAACTAGTTTTTGAAGGAGATGGAAAAATAAATGCAATTTGATTCAATTTTTTTTTTAAAAGTATATTTAGAATCTACAAACAAAATCTCAAAAATCACTATTTTGCATTATCTTAAAATTCCTCATGGTTTAAATCAACTATAGGTGCCCGAAAGTGAAGATTTAGTTAAAAAAAAATCAGTTCAATGTCCAGTTTGGCCAAAAATTGTAAACCAGTATTGTGGGATCACCCTAGAAAAAAAATTAATTATTTTAAAATATTCCAATCTATCTACCATGGTTTCCCCTTAGCCTATACAATTTATGTTCTTGCTACAAAAGGATCCAATTATCTTTTGACCCATGTGGTCTTTTATATGTTAGTCAAGCACATTGCTTTTGCCAATTCATTTGTTCAACTCATCAATGGTCACTTTGTGTATGACTTCTTTATTAGATTAACTAAGGAAGATAATTTCTTATGGGTCCTTTGTTTCCTTGACATATTTTGCAATGATTTCAATTTGAGTATTCAATACAAAAAGTCTTAATGCTAGAGGAAATATTTTCTTCCTAACATTTTATAGTTAAAATTATTTGGCTGTGTAGACCTAAAACAATGATGAGGGCACAGCCCGAGACACAAAAAATAACCCACAAACAAGAGAATAATTTTATTATTTAGAAAATGGAGCTTCTTACATGCAGAGGATTTCAATCCCTAAGTTCTACAACATATGCAAGTTGCAGAAAGCTACAAAATAACCCTTTCGCAATATGCGAGCTTGTCCCCAAAAGCTACCCAAAAAGTAGAAACCTGCCCATAAATAGAGCTCCTCTTTAGTTTGCAGCCAAAACAACATTCAAATTTGAGTTTAGGCGGTTTGGTGCCAAAAAATTACAACTTGAAGTTCAAATTTTAAAAGAACATTTGCAATTGTATCTTCTAGAAAGTGCGCCAACTTCTCGGGGCCATAACTTTTGATCCAGGACTTCGATTTGCGAACCGTTTGAACCGTTGGAAAGGTCTCAAAGTCAATAAAGCACCTAAAATTTTCTATGCCTATTTTGGCAAGTTTCGGGGCCATTCCGGAAGCTCTAAGTGCCTCAAATCTAACTTGAAAGATTTTCAGGTGCAAATTTGGGAAACTAAAACTATAATATCTTTCAACCCAGGAATAGAAAATAAAAACCGTAAACTGGAAATTTCATTATGACGAAAAGGGTATCCAAAAATGTAAAAACATCTAAAAACTGAGAAACTTGAAATTTAACTATTTTGGGTGATGCAAGATTGCCCTTACACCACTGGATGCTCCTGCATCAGACACCCAGGGTAATTTGAGAAGTGACCCCATCACGTTTCAGATGGTGGAAGAAAACTCAAACAGTCAACCTCTACCTTAGGTAACCAGGATAAATCTTCAACAGGCCTTCCTTTCCATTTCACCAGATATTCTTCATACTGCCTATTCCTAGTACTCCTTCCCACACGACTATCTAGGATTTCTTCAATCTCCTCATTTTCTAAAGTAGGTGCTAAAATCCCACACTGTTCCATCATTGATACTTTCGCTGCACCACCTTCATGATACTCTGTCAAATCTGAAATGTTGAACACAAAGAAAATGTTGAATCCATCTGGCAACTCTACCTCATATGCATTCCCTGAATCATGCCTCTTCAAAATTTTACAGGAACCAAACTTCTTCATCTTCAATTTGTTATATGTTCCCACTGGAAACCTTTCTTTCCTCAAGTGGACCATCACTTCATCACCAATCTGAAACTCCTTATACCTCCTCTTCTAAAATGTCTTAGCCTTATACTACATATTCATCTTGTTAATGTGTTCTCTTACCTTCTCATGTATATCCTTGATGTGTTCTACAAAATCTTCGGATTCAGCACTTATTTTCTTTTCATGGTCCATCTTCCTGAATTCTAGAGTTGTTTTGGGGCTACCTCTATACACAATCTAGAATGGTGATCTACTAGTGCTTTTGTTGATAGAATTATTGTAAGAAAATTCTACCTGGGGTAAGATCAAGTCCCATCCCTTGGGTTTATCTCTTACCAAACATCTCAGTAGGTTACCCAGACTCCTTTTAACAACCTCTGTCTGCCCATCTATTTGTGGATGGTGTGCAGAACTGAAATTCAACTCTGTCTTCAGCTTCTTCCACAAGGTCCTCCAAAAGTACCCCACAAATTTGGTGTTACGATCTGAAACAATACTCTTTGGCAGACCATGTAGCCTCACCACCTCTTTGAAGAACAAGTCAGCAATGTGGACTACATCATGGGTCTTCTAACATGGAATGAAATGTGCCATCTTCAAAACCTATCAACCACCACAAATACTGAATCATTTCCTCGTTGTGTCCTTGGCAAACCAAGAACAAAGTCCATACTTATATCCTCCCATGGCCTCTCCGTACGTAAGGGCTGATATAAGCCCAGATTCTGGCTCACTCCTTTAGCCATCTGATATACCTTGCAGCTTTGTACAAACTTCTTCACATCCTGTGACAATTAAGACTAATAATAATGCTCACTAATAATGGCAATGGTCTTATCCCAACCAAAATGTCCTACCATACCTCCACTATGCTTCTCTTTTATCAGGTTCTCCCTCATGGAACTCCTCGGGATACACAATTGACTTCCCTTAAATAACATGCCATCTTGGATTATGAAATCCAGCCACCTTGTCCTATCCACTATAATAGGTTCTTGGCAAGCTTTCCAAGCCTCTGTGAAATTAGGATCTTCTGCATACAGTGTCTTAAGTTCATTGAATCCAACCACTTCAATCTATATCTTTGTCATCAATGTATGCCTCCTACTTAAGACATCTAAAACCCTATTTAACTTCCCACTCCTATGTTTCAAAACAAAGGTATAACTCTACAAAAACTTTACCCATTTCATATGCCTTTGATTTAATTTTCCCTGACTATTTAGGTACTGCAAGGCCTAATGATCAGTATATAGAACAAATTCCTTCGGCAACAAATAATGTCTCCATTTCTTTAATGCTTAAACTATTGCATAAAATTCCTGATCATATACAAAATACTTTCTCTTGGCATCATTTAACTTTTCACTGAAATAGGCAATGGGCTTACCTTCTTGGCTCAACACTGCTCCAATGGCACAACCACTGGCATCACAATCCACCTAAACACCTTGTTGAAATCTGGGAGGGCTAGAACAGGTTGCTTTGTCACCTTCTGCTTCAACAGTTCAAAATTTTTTGTCGCTCCATGCTCCACTTGAATTCTTTTCTATCCCCTCTCATTGTTTCAGTCAGGGGTCCATAAATACTACTGAAGTTCCTAATGAACTTTCTATAAAAACTAGCCAAACCATGGAAAGATCTCACCTCAATAGCGTTCTTGGGGTAGACCATTCCAGAATAGCCTTCACCTTCTCTGGGTCCATCTTGAGACCTTCTGCTGAGACAACAAACCCCAAGTACACTAACTCCCTCTTCACAAAACTGCACTTCTTCAGATTAATCAATAGTTTCTCTTCTCTTAACTTCTCAAAGGCTCTCTGAATATACATCAGATGCTCATCCAACGTCTTACTGAAAATCAAAATATCATCTAAATACACAATAACAAAACTTCCCAGAAATTCTTTTAATACCTCGTTCATGAGCCGCATGAATGTGCTCGGTGCATTGGTTAGCCCAAAAGGCATGACTAACCACTCATACAGGCCCTCTTTGGTCTTGAAGGCAATCTTCCATTAATCTCCCTCTCAAATACAGATTTGGTGATATCCACTCTTCAGATCAATCTTTGTGAAGTACTGAGCTCCACTCAAAAAGTCCATCAGGTCATCCATCCTTGGCAGGGGAAATCTGTACTTGATTATTATCTTGTTTATGGCTCTAGAATCTGTACACATCCTCCACTCCCCATCCTTCTTTGGTGCTAGTACTATAGGTACTACACATGGACTCAAACTCTCCCGTATCAAACCCTTTCTCAACAACTCTTGAACTTGTGTGTTCAACTCCTCATTTTTTGCTGGAGTCATTCTATGAGCTACCTTATTTGGCAAACTGGCTCCAGGAATCAAGTCAATCTGATGACTGATCTTCCTTATTGGTGGTAAACCCTCAGGTACATTATCAGAAACAATATCCTAAACTCATCCAACATCCCAGAAACTTCTTCTGGAACCTTCTCACTATCCTCCTTACTCACTCTAGGAATCAATGCATAAACACACACGCTCATGCTTCATACCTTCTAAAAATTTTCTTCCATCTACATAACAAATTCTAGCACTACTACATACATTTTCTTCTCCTTTTAGGGGTTTCAACTTGTGACGAACCCCATCCTTTGTCAAGGAATAAGTGTTTGCATGGCCATCATGTATAGCTCGCCTATCGAACTACCATGGCCTCCCCAACAACATGTGACATGCATCCATGGGGATGATATCACAGAGTACCTCATCATGGTAGCTCCCGATCTTGAACTTTACTAGGCACTGCTCATTGACCGAAACTTTGTGGTCTTTCTAAAACCAGGCAATCTGATACGGATGCGGGTGTCTTTCCCTCTTCAACTTCAACTTTGTGACCATCTCCTGTAAGACCAGATTATCGGTGCTCCCACTGTTAATAATGACATCACAACATTTTCCTTCACACTTGTACCTTGTGCAAAACAGATTCTTCCTCTGTTCTGGTTCCTTTTCCTCAGTCACCAGGGCTCTCCTAATCACTAGGGCTTCTCCCCTTTTAGCATCATCTGAATGTTCAGATTGGGCCTCCTCATCTACATACGCAACCCTTCCATGACCTTCTGGCCTTTTGTCTGCCCTTCCTTGGTGTTGTGGACATTCATAGGCTCGATGCCCTTCTTCAACACACTAGAAACATGTTCTTTTGAAACCACCTCTTCCATATCCTTGTCCATATCTCCCTCGTCCTCTACATCTTTGATCACCATTGTTTTGATCACGAGGGTGGTAGAAGTTGTCATTCATTTGGCTTCAGCTGGTACCCACATCTTCACTTTTCTTACATCATCATTTCAGCTTCTTGAAGGTCTTCCACTACCCCTTCCACTTTGACCTCCTCATCCTTTTTACTTTCCATCAAATCTTTTGTTCAGCTTCTCTTCCACCTTTAGAGCAAACTAATACACATCCTCAATGGTGGTCATTCTAACCAGGTTCAACTCCTCTTGAATGCTCGGTCCTAACCCATTAAGATATCGAGCTACCTTCTCCTTATTGGCCTTTGTGTGACCTGTTCTGATGATTATCTTATGAAAATATTCAGTATATATTCTTTCACAGATCTACCTCCTTGCTTCAACCCTTGCAATTTCTTCAACAGATCTAACTTGTAGTCCACTGGTATGAATTGCTTCTTTAGTTTCTCTACCATGCGATCCCATCAGGTGATATTTCCTTTTCCTCTTCAATTTCTTTCCAACTGGACCTCTTTCCACCAAATACTGGCATGGCCCTTCAGCTTCATTTTCGCAAACTTAACCCGATCTAGGTCCTCTATTTCCTCATACTCAAAATATTCTTCTAGCTCGTTGATCCAGTCAATCAACTCTTTCGAGTTCAGACTTCTGGAATAACTGGGGACTTCTACTCTAGGTCTTTTCCCTATCTTCAAAATGGCCCTTATTAGCCACATTTGGTCTTAATCAATTGCTTCTTCATCCTCACTTTCCTCCCTCGGGTTTAACCTCTTCTCAACCGCCTTTTGTAATGCATCAATCTGTCTCTAGAGGGCTGCTAGTGCATCTCTTCCACTAGCATTCTGCCGCCTCGACCACCTCCGGCACCACCATGCCTACCAAGCATCACTCTTGAGGCATCTTTCTTGACCTCAACCCACAACCACGCCCTGGTGCGAAGCTTCACGATCGACGATCTATCCACACGCCAAGAAAACCTTGCTCATACTACTTGATGAGGGCAGTTCCCAAGACACGTAAAATAACCCACAAACAAGAGAATAATTTTATTATTTAGAAAATAGAGCTTTACATGCAGAGGATCTCAATCCCCAAGTTCTACAACACATGCAAGTTAGAAAGCTTAAGAATAACCCTTTCGCAATATGCGAGTTTGTCCCCAAAAGCTGCCCAAAAATTAGAAACCTTCCCATAAATAGAGCTCCTCTTTAGTTTGGAGCCAAAACAACATTCAAATTTGAGTTTAGGCGGATTGGCGCCAAAAAATTACAACTTGAAGTTCAAATTTTAAAAGAACATTTGCAATTGTATCTTCTAAAAAGTGCGCCAACTTCCCAGGGCCATAACTTTTGATCCAGGACTCCGATTCTTGAACCGTTTGAACCGTTGGAAAGGTCTCGAAGTCAATAACGCGCTCAAAATTTTTTATGCCAATTTTGGCAAGTTTCAGGGCCATTCTAGAAGCTCTAAGTGCCTCAAATCTAACTTGAAAGATTTTCACGTGCAAATCTGGGAAACTAAAACTGCAATATCTTTCAACCCAGGAATATAAAATAAAAACCGTAAATTGGGAATTTTATTATGATGAAAAGGGTATCCAAAAATGTAAAAACATCTAAAAATTGAGAAACTTGAAATTTAACTATTTTTGGGTGATGCAAGATTGCCCTTACACCACTAGATGCTCCTGCATCAAACAAAATTGTATCCCCTTTTCCTTTTAGGAATCTCCTACTAATCCTAGTGATTTGGTTGGTATATCTTACTTCTATTCTTAAATTTTTGTTACTACTCATGTTTATTCTTCATGTTATTGGGTTCCTTCTAAGATTTTCCTATTTAAAAATTGAATTTTTTTAAGGAATTTTCTTTTGGTCTCTTCAAATGGAAACAAAGGCTTTCACCATGTGTATTTAGAATATTGCTATCTAGTTCATGATTCTAAAGGTTTATTCTTATTCTCAATCCACCATCATGACTTATCACTTTGTGATAAATGGATTATGAAGGCATTGGAATTCAAGGATGCTTACAAATTCATTATTTGATGTTATATTTCCTCTAGAGTGTGATATGAGCATGTAGCTTGGGAATGTATTGAGATTCATACTTTCTTTATGATAAAACAATTTGTTTAGACACATGATACAATTATTATCAAAATAATTTGGAAGGCTTTGGAATCAATCAAGCCTTGGTTTTTGTAGGCTAACAATTATTTTTATAATGTTTTTTTAATAATCAATAGTATATTAAGCCCCATTTTGACTCCTCTACTATTAAACATGAAGTTTCTCATCTATGTGAGCTTTTAGAACATTTGGGTAATAGCCCTTGTATGGTTCCTAGAGTGTTGTCTCCTTATGTCTCCCACTGAGTTTTCTCCCCTCGACATGGGAATAGATGTAGATGTAGCTAAATTTCTAGAAGAGAACACTAATCTCAGCCACCTTCTAGATGAGGTAAGGATTATCTGCATTGGGATCATCTAAACCTTCTTTCCTACTCTTAGCCTCTTCACAAGGGTGCAATGCTTCTAGTTGATTAGATTCTAGGAAGCTTCCTTGCCTAGATTTATAATTTTTTCTTTTCACATTTAGAAACCTCTAGACAAATATCAAGAAGATAAGGGTGATGTTACTGGTTGAGAAAATATTGTCGATGGTTCCATCCCTATTGACATATGGGGAAAAGTAGATGATTGTGATCCCGCTAATTGTGCAGCTCTCATTGTCTAGCGTTTTTGTTGGTTCTTGTTGTTTAGGCTTGACCCCACTTAGATTTTGAGTAGTTCATGTCTTCTACCACCTACCCCATTTCTTGTGACAGTATATTATTCTTCTTTTATTCTATAAAAAAGTAACTTATATGTGTGTGTGTGTGTGAATACAAAGTTTATATATATATATATAATAATAAATTATACTAGAACAAAAAGATAATTATTTATTACTTTTCTATGTAAATGAACTAAAATTTATTAATTGTTTGATTAGTGTTTGTAACCACACAAATGCATAAGGAGCATGCATGTGATTTGGATCAATATATATCATGTGATGAGGTGTAAAAAAATAAAAAATAAAAAACAAAACAAATGATTATTTTGACTAACATAAGTTAGTTTTTAAATCATGTACATCAATAGTTGTAGAAAAAGTATAGCATGAAACAACCTAGGAAAAATGATGACTACACCACTACTCAAAACAATACTCATCAAAGAATAAACTCACACTCCAAACCAACAAACAAAAGAGACAAAACCACAACTAATAGTAGAATAAAATAAGAAAAGTTGACAAGTACCCACAAATTAAAAAAAACAATAAGACGCATGCACATTAATGATGAACAAACCATCATGACACACACTATTTGATTAAGTGGTTAGACTTACTCACGAATAAGTCATCCTAACACACTATTCAATTAAGTGGTTAGAGTTGTTGTTAAAACCCTCCATCTAAAAATATCAATAGTCATGATTATATAGACTACTCAAATATCCCAAAAAAATGTAACAATTAAATATTCAATAATATTTTATACTTCATTTACATATAAAAATGTTAAGTAACTATTTTATTAAAAAAAAATATTCAACCATTTGATATTCACCTATAACGGCAGGCAAATTGATGTAAAAAAATAAATAAATAGTGGACCGTTGAACGGTGGCTTGGTTTGCTGAGTGCTGGGCAATTGTTGATGATGGTTGTGCTATGTTTACCATAGTGACCTTATCCTTGACCGACAAAATGTCCTTAAATAGACCTCTAACTTGTATATATTGATCACCATCTTCAGTTTAATTGGCCTTATATGTTGTCGCATATTGTAATTTTCATATCCACGTTAGAAGATAATTACGTATTGAGTATGACCAGTACAGAAGTATCATGGCTGGTGTTACATATTACTTATTACTTATTCTACAAACATAAGTATAACAGCTCACCCGTTGGTTATGAAAGAGTCGTCGTTGGTGCTTTTGCCATGATTTTTACAGCCATTACCACAGTTCTCAGTTTGACATACAAAATGTTTAACAGTTCAACAGATTAAAAAAAGCACAAAATGTCTCAATAATGGTTATTTGAAAATGAGATCCCATATTTGTGAGTTGTGATTGAGTTTGAGAATTCATATCTTGCCGCACATTGGATTTCCTGTACAAAATATCTTGGAATAAATATCTTTCTATGAGTATATATTGTACGACTAAAACATCTCCATATCTAATTGGAACTTTGAGAACATATGGTTTCTACAAGTAAAATCATTGGAATTTGGAGAGCCTTGGTAAAAGCCCACAAGATAAAAACAATATGGAAACAACGATGAGACTTTGCCATTGGTATGCAGATAAAGTAACTTGTTTTTTTCTTCTGAAGTAATCTTTTGTTAGATTTAATTAAGATATTTTTCTTTTAGGTTGAAAGAGTTGTTGCTAGTGGCTGGATATAAATTAGTATTAAGTTTAAATTAGATTTTTAAAAAATAGATTGAATGACATGCTTTTTAAAATATATTACTTTTAAATATTTGGAGTGTCTATATGAGATATTATCATGTTTAACTGAATATCAATTATCTTTCGTCAAACATACACAATTGTATGATTTAAATAAGTCATAATGCAATCATTTCATTTTTAGATTTTTTGAAAAAATCATTATAGACAAGGAATATGAAGATATTTTTACAATTTATGTAATATGTAACAATATTTTGAAAAGATTTGTTTAATTCATGAATCAATGTTATATATGACTCTATAAACTATTATCAAGATAATGACAAATAATAAAAATAAAATAAAATGTAATTCAAGAAATGTTATTTTCCATGATGGAATATATAGAACGAAAACCAATGAATAAGATGACAAAAATTACATTTATAATAATTATAATGTAAGAAAAGATATTATACATAATAGCAAATGATTTAGAATAACAATAACCTATAATGATTTCAAATACAAGCTAAATAGATCAAAAAAGAGATGGAGTGTTTCAAGAAACATTATAAAAATATATAAATTATATTATACATGATTTATCTAAATACAAGTAAAGTGTAATATGTCGTAAGAAAATAAAAAGCTAAAATATTATGAAGAGAAGGCTTAGAAATATAAGAGATGGTCTATAATAGTTTTTTTTTTTTTGAATAAATTAGAAAGGTACAAATGAAAAGTATATATGATGGCATTATAGCAAAAAATTTAAGACATGAAGAGATAAATTGGATACATCTTACATACGTTATTCACTACCAATTTGTTCACTTATATATAACTTTTGAAATATTTTTTTTATGCAGATGGCTTGTATATATAATCAAAAGCAACTATTTTCATAGCTTAAACACAACTATATTTTGTTTCAAAGAATAGCCTAACCACCATATCATGTGGTGACCTTTAACATTGATGGTAATGTTATGGGAGTTTTAATTATTAATTCCTCCAATGATGGTCCTAATAGACACTATGTCATTAGCTAGCTAAAAATTTAGTATTTTCTAACTAGCTAGTTTACAATAATTATAATATGGTGAAGACTTTTGAAGATAAATATGTAACATTGTTTTTGAGATAGTGTATTGGAGAAATATAATCTTGGTTTTATTTTAGAAACCATTGGAGTTTAGTAGACCTATATTCTTTGTGGCAACATACTATGTGAGATCCTTGATTTATGTGAACCAATTAAATTGGATTGGCAAGAATAGAGTGCCTAAATAGCTTGATTATGCTAATTTTTTTACCAACACATTGTCCATCTCAATGCCCACAATGAAATAGATATGAAATTCCACTTTGAGATTATTCTCTTTTCTCATAGTCCCATCATTTTAAAGTTCAAATAGGATTTCACATTGATGAAAATTTTATGCACATAATTTTTCTTGAACACATTGCTCATGAGTCACTAAAGGATTAACCACATCAATTCCATTGTTTGGAACTTAAAGTCACATCTAGCCTATCATATTAGCTAGATTGATTAGTAGGATATTGTAATTCTTCATACTATCACATATGTACATAGTTTTGGAAAGGAATTTTCCCATGCCGACATGCAAATTAATGCTAATATTGCTAAGGAATTTGTTGATGTTTCTTAGATTCTCAGAGATAATCGTTTTAATAATTACTTGTTGAACTAGGTTTCATTCTTCAACTATAATATTATGATAATTTACATTTTGGTAAGTATAATATAATGGGTCCATATGGAGGGGATAAAACACAAGGCCAAAAGTAGTTATATGAAATAAGTTGTGAATTTTGTCTATAGGATGTACAAATTATATTTGTTGATGCTTCCTATTGCTTGAGCATATATAGTAGAGTAGATTTCTAGCAAAGGATTTAGCTACCTACTTAACTTGGCCTAGTTAAGGGTATTTCCCTTCCATCTCAAATTAGTACCTTACCAATGTGTATTTTGATGATTTTTTTTATATTGGAGATAAAAATTTCAAACAATTATCACTTAATTAATCAATCCCCTAAAGAAATAACCAAAACCCTAATCCACTATTCTATCTCTTTGATAGCAGTTAATATTCAATTAGGTGTTTCTGATATGATTTTGTTCCTTACATTGTGATGTAGGAGAAGGTGTGACTTTAAAGACCCTAGATCCTATTTTCTTACATAGTAACCGTTATGTTTAATCTCCCTAAATGTGGATCCATATCTTTCTTATGATTTTTTTATTTTGATTTTTTCTAATGGAGGTTTGTCATTTTTGGGATGCAATCCCATACCCTATTTTTTTCTAGAATTAGGAATGTTTCAAAAAAATTATTCTTCTTTAAATCTATAAGTCTATAAATAAACATATTTTTAATTATAATGATATTAGTTATATATTCTCATTGGTATATGACTTGAATTTATTTTATTATATTTACTCTTAGATTCAAGATTAAGTTGAGAAATTGGATTTTTTGTTTGAACACTTGTATGAATTGGTCAACCACTAGGAGAATTGTTCATACATCATGATTTGGGTTACTCTCAATAGTATTATTGATACCAATCCTCCTCTTGTTGTTCATAGATAGTCACTCTTATATTTGAGGTCATTTCTCTCTACCACCTATGAAAAATGATAGTTGGTTTCCCCTTGTGGAAACACATCTAGCTCTCAACAAGATGTCATGGTTATGAGTCTATTACTCATGATGAATCCACTATGTAGATGGAGGGTGTTGATATTCAATATTATCTATTTGATTAGGATATTTTGAGGAGATCAACATCTATTTGATGAACATTATTAATAGGCAATGCCTCAAAATGATGATCCTTCTCACCTTATAATACTATAGTTTAAATTTATAATATATTTTATGGCCTTTTCATATTTTAAATCATATATATTAACAAACCTCTTTTAAATAGAAATTTTCTATGTAGACATTTTACTTTATATTTTAAAGAGATTTAAATTAAGAAAAAATATATTTTATTTTTCTCTATACTTTAGAATAAATGTGATTGTGTGGTTACTAGATAGATAGTACACTTCCATATCTCACAAAAATGATCATGATGACTCTACTATAACTTATAATTATTACACATTTTGGCTATTATTATCATCTAGATGTTTGGATATTAAAATGTTTAAAAGATTAATAGATATTTATATGGGTATTTGTGGTTAATATTATGTGTTTATTGTTATGAATCTACTATCTAGATGGAGTGTGTTTTTCGTGGTAATTTTAGAAGATCCTTTGGTTGATCAACATAGTTGAAAAGATTGACATTTACCTACTTAGAATTTTCAATAGATTATACCTTAATTTTCTATATGACCTTCCAATAATCTCAGGAATTTTTGACCTCATTATGGCAAGCTACTCTTACCAAAATTAAAATAAATGGCTTACTAGGTCACTAAACCTTTATCTCTAGCAAAAAAAGAATAATTTTGTTTCATGATTCTTTTGAGTACCCATTTCTACTACTCTTATTGTTGGTGTTAGAAACCAAGATCTGAAATGCAAACTAGAAAATAACCTTCTAGAGAAGAGAAAAATAGAAAAAACAAAGCTATTGCAAAAAGATGTGCAAATAATATTATTTAGGAATTCATAATTACATGAGAATGATTTTCTTTATAAAAGAAAAGTATGCATAACCCTAATCTTATCTTGAGCAACAAGATAGCTCAACAAGATAAGGATGAGAATAATTAACCTAGAAATTAAAATATTACCTAAGTAAAGTTATGCAATTGTAATTAAATAATTACACTAACACCCCCCCATGAGTGCAACTTAGGGAGAATAAAAAAACATGCACCTAAAACTAAGATAAATACAAGAAAACATGAATGGGTCCCGACAACAAGGCCTGATTAGGTACCCATGTACAAATGCAATAATGGGGTAGAGAGGGAAAACCCAATGGGACAAAACGCCCCCACAATGAGATGACTACTGCAAAGAAGCACTAGAAGAACATTGTGGAGTAACACTGGAACCAAAATCCAACAAGCAAGGAAAGATACTTTTGTCTACAAGAAACCAAAGCGGAATCATAATAATGTGACAGTAGACCTAATGCCACAAAACATTGGAAAACTCACAAACTGGAACAACCCTAGAATTTGTGAAGCAACAGTAGATGAAATGATGGAAAAATATAGAAACCGTGTATCTCGATGCTGATGCCAAACTAAGACTAAAACTCTTCCATGGGAACAAGTACCATAAAAACTCTGGAACATTAACCATAAAAACATGGCCCTCAAATTGAGAAGGATTTGAACCAATGTGAATCAATAACCATAGGCTCTCAATTTGAAGTGTGAACCGATGTGAATCTGATGTGTCAAGCTAAAGAAAGATGCATCCAAAAGAAACTAAGAAACTAGATATAACCCATGCGAGTTGTCAACAAATCAAGATGAAGATGGAGATCAAAGTGCATGCACACTTTAACCAGATTATTATGCATGAAACCCCCTAATGGAACTTTATCTCAGTTCATTTATTACAATAACCCAATGATTGTAAAATGATACAATACAAAAATGAATAAAAATAAAATAAAAATAGACCTCATATCTATGTAGAGGATTGAACCAGCTTTCCAACGTCGCAAGAATGACGAAAAAAGGATCACCGAGTCAAAAGATATGCCCTCTGAAGCAAAAAAAACTTCATCTGAGTTCAAAGACCTCAAAAATAAATATGGAGAAAAATCTGGTAAAAAAAACCCTTCACCACTAGATTGGTGTTAGAATCATCTTTCCAACGGTATCTCGTTTACAAAAAACAAACATCGTATGCAAAAAATACACCCGATTTAGTGAGAGTTGCTAAGAAAAGGCCTAATAAGGTCTACAGGGCCCCCAAGGGCTAAAAAAAAATTGGCCCCTAGTCCTGTGTGCGACCAGGGGCTAGCAGTCTAGGGGATGGGATGGAGCCCCTGGTCCTCCATAGGACCGGTGGGTATGCTGGGAGGTCGATCGGGGGCTGGGCACATAGCGCCCGACGGTCCCCCATACGACCAGGGACGATTGTAGAAGGGCCCGCGAGGGCTGGGTGGAGGGCTTGGTCCCCCATAGGACCACAGTCACAGATTTTAAAGCCCTCGAGGGATAGCAGAGGAGGTCGGCAACGGTTGCATGGGGGTGCCACCCTTTGGCCGCCACTCCTGATGGCTGCCGAGTGGCGCGGCGGTGGCCGAATCGTGTTGAACTACAGGAATTGGCGGTTCGATGAAAAATTCATTTTATTTATTTATTTATTTATTTGAAAAATGTGCCTTGGGGAGCGTGTTGGAGAGGTCATATGACCTCCCTGGCAAATTTGGTTTTCCTTTCAGACCAACTGCTCAGGAATCGACGAAACAAAGGGTGTTTTTAGGGTTTTTCACTGCTACGAACGTGATGGCGAACTCTGTTTGTGCCCAAAATGCTTCAAAAAATTAGCTACCTCCAGAGCTTCCAAAAAATCACCGAACTTGAAACTCTCATGAATCTGGCAAGTGATGGCCAAAATATGCAAAATAAAAGCCAATCTTGACTTTTTTCGGTGCTCTGAATCCAATGGTGAAGCTCGATTTGATCCAAGATGCTGCATAGATGAACTCAAGGAATGATACCCTCGAGGAATCCCAAATGAACTTTGCAATGATTTTCTCAAAAATCTGAGAAGGGGCTGCAAATCAAGGCTCTAATACCATGTTAGAAACCAAGATTTGAAATGCAAACAAAAAAATAACATTCCACAGAAGAGAAAAATAGAAAAAAAAAACCTATTGCAAAAATATTTGCAAATAATATTATTCAAGAATTCATAATTACATGAGAATGATTTTCTTTATAAAATAAAAGTATGCATAACCCTAATCTTATCTTGAGCAACAAGATAGCTCAACAAGATAAGGATGAGAATAATTAACCTAGGAATTAAAATATTACCTAAGTAAAGTTATGCAATCGTAATTAAATAATTACACTAACAATTGGTTTCCCTAAAAAAATTACCATTTTGAAATTAGAGAAGATTATTTGTGAATTTCTCTAGCATTTAAAAAATCATTGAGGTTTTTTTCCCTATAAGTTAGGAGGGTTGGCATTATTGTCCAATTAGTGCCAAGGTTTGGCCTTATGCACTAAGTGGATCGTTTCTACTCTTCAAGGTAGTGAATCTTGGAAAATTTTAGTGCAGTATTACATTTCTTGTAGTCATCTAGTTGGAAGGGGATCTAGGTAATGGTTCTAGTTTTCATACTTGTATTTTTATGAACTAGAAAAATATTCGATTGTCTCCTATTTTTTAATGCTAGAATGGCCCTCTTGTGAAGAATCTTAGGGTTTGTGCTCTAATATTTTTTAAAGGGCATCAAAACATCTGTAGAAATCTCCTATATAACTACTAAGAATCTATTTTTCTAGAATGAAGTCAAGAGTAAATGTTAGCTCTTCAATCAAGATTGTGAATCCTTTGATATAATTATAGAAGTCCTCCTAGATGGTATGGTTCATAAAATTGGTATTAGATCTTATAAAAATTCATGGAAACATTCAAAATGATATTCAAATATTAATTTTTAGGATTATAAGCCTCATCAAGGGTATCATTGACTTTATTCTTATTTCCCATGGTGTGCACCTTGAACCAATGGTTGAATTTTTAGTCTCCAATGTTAATCTAACAATGCAAGTTTCACACCATATGATCAATAGTGTTGAAGCCCAAACTCACCCATTTTTCTTGATGTCATCATTTTCAAGGCCTCTACATTAGTTTTAGGTTACCTCACTTTAGTATTTCTAATTCTTGATGTCTTTTTTAGGACATCATGTGTATCTCAAACATCTCTTCTCATTTTTTCCGAGAGCTTAGGATGTGTATCTCAAATATATCTTTTCATTTTGTCCAAGAGATTAGGATGTTTGGACCTAGACACATGTCTTCTTCAAGTTGTTAAAAATGAGCATTTTTATTGGTATATATTTTTTTAGGGGATTGGCTCTAGATCTCTTACAAATTTAATTAGACCTAACAAGTCCTCAAGGTGAATATTCTCATTAGCAAATGAAAAATTGAAATTTTACTATGGTTTCTTTTTGTCCAATTGATCATTAGTTTTTTATTTATGCTAAAGCTATGATTTATTCTTATGTGTTATTTTTGGTACAAGTGTAAAACTTTAGATGGCTCAGTGTTTTTTTTTGGATCACTATAGTAGTGCCTCTTATTTTATGGCCAAAGTACCTTTGACTTCCACCTCCTCTCAAGGTCTATCCCCATCATGGACATAGTCATTTTTTCTATAGCCATTAGGATGCTTACTCTTAGGTTTCTCTTCCTCCCATGAGAAGGGATTGTGCTTAGTGGGGCTATTTGTAGCCTGCTAGTGGGTTCTTTGCCTCTTTCTTACCTACTGGTGGATGAAAATTTGGTCGGCCTAACTTCTACAAATTTTCTCATTTGCCTCTTCTCATCTCTCCGACTCAAGTGGTTAATGAAGAAACTAAAAAATAAAATGTTAATAATGATGGATGAGAGCCTTCTATGGTTACCTTGGACCGTACTGATGTATGGGGCAAGTCAAATGATTCAGATCCCCCTTTCCTCATTCTACTTGTGCTCTAGCCACTAAGCAACACACTTTATTATTTTTATTATCTTGCTTTTGATTGATGCCTTGTTTAGATATTCAGAGTGTGACTTCTTCCACCCAGCTTTTTTGAATATGTATAACAATATTTTATAAATGATAATATAGACTTTATTCATAGAATAAAACAAAATAAAATATATAAGTCATATAGCTCAACAGATCATTTTCATATAATAACTATTTTATATATAATATGTTAACTTAATCTTTTAATAAATATTATAAATATTTTTCAATAACAAAGTATCTATCTTTTCTTTTCAGGCTTTAGAGTTGATGTGAATATGTGTGGTTATCGTGGCTAGTAGGCTTTCTTTAATGCATCATAGCGAATCTTTTACTATAAACTGCCAGTCACTAAAAAACATATTTTGGGTTGGAGCATCAAGCATTTCTCATACTGGAGGACCTCACGAGGGCATCTCTAATATTGGACGTTAAACGATATAGACATCCCTCTGTCAGATTCTTTACTAATTCGCATGCGAACGACATAACAAGAACACATATTCTCATACATCCAATTACCACCATTCCAATTCAGTAAATATTAAGATGGCTGTAGCTTTCATTTTGATGCTGTTGCTGTAGTTGCTCGTACATTTGTTTATTATAACCTGTTATTTGGCATAACCAGGAGACAAGCAAGCAACTTTCAATGACTGAAAGGTCGGGATAAATCATTACAGTAAATTCATGACAGAGGGTGATGCACTATAAATAGTTTGAGTATTGTAATTGTACAATAATTCAAAAATATGATTATTTTGGAATTACAGGGCACATATATTCTGAGATAAAATATTGTGTACGCCTATTTCATCATGGCTCACTTTGTCCGGAAAGTATTGTGATTTTCCAGTCGATTCCCAATAAAGAATTATACCTCGTCCGGTTCAAATAATTTACCATACTTGAGGATTCTGTTCTTAAACCTTTTTTTAAAATTTTATTTTGTATTAAGCTTAGAAGATTTCAGAGAATAGAGTACAGAAGAACGGTCGAAGACATGCAGACAACAGATATCTGAAAAGCAGTGGAAGAATAAGAGGCACAGTTGAACAATCGTAGACTAGTAAAATTCTATTCCAAAACTTGGCATCATAGACTATGAAATAATTGCATGAGTTTAGGATCTTTTACTAAAGCTGTGGGTACAAGATATAGATCCACTATGTAACTATTACAAATTGAATTTCAAATAAGGCTTTATATATGTATGCTTATTTAATTGTTTGTATTTGTTTTAAAATGTAAATAATAATTAAAATGGTTTAATGCATAATTAATTTTATTTATATCTTGCAGGAGTTTTGAAAATGAATGAGTTGAACAATTCAAAATTATTTAAACTTTTTTAGTGAAAGTTTAGCTAATATTAAGAGAACTTAGTCATGGAAGTAGAATCCATCAACGCGGATATTGTTTAGTTTTTCATAATAGGACTTAAGTTAAGGGATAGAAGAAAAAAATAGGCAAACAAACTTTCGGTACATCAGAAATATATATGACATTACAAAGGATATATTTTTAAAATAGTTGTTCACATTAGTATGTCTATCATTAGGACTTGTTATAATATTTTTTTACCGATTAGATTTTTTTTAATTAAATAATTTGATATGAACTTATTGTGCATTACTTTCTTAAAATCTATTTTAAGATACTTCAATTAAAAAACAACTTGATGGTGGTGTTTTCAATTAAAGAACTTCCATCGTATTTGTTGCTTTTAATTGTTAGAAATACTTTTAAGTTCAAAAGATGGCTAAGTTGTATATATATATAGATAACAAAGAATTTATAATTTTTTTATAAAGATATAATTAATGTTTTTTATTTCATTTCTCATGTGTTGTATAATTATAAATACTTATAGGTTGTATACAATAATATCATTTAAAATATAACTATTTTAGTTCACAATCATAACAAAATTTAAATTTATTAGGTGCATTATCATACTTAAATTGTTATGTTTGCAAACTATCATTTGTATTGGGATATGTGCGGCTTACTTATAGCTAGTATAATATTTTAAGTTATATGATCATTTATATAAATTTATATAGGTGGTTTGGTCAATTTAGGTTGCATCCATGACATATGTATAATATATGAGGTAGTGATTATTTTATTATCAACATACTATGAATTTTTTTCTTATTGGAAACTTTTAGAAAATTTCCCTTTCAAAGTGGTTTACTATATCAAGTATTTGTACCTTTATTTCTACTTTATTAATTTATTATACAAGTAATTTTATTACAATATTTATTGAAGCATGCTCTTACCATCCAAAAGGTAAGAAGTTTTACTTAGGAGGTCAAATTGTAAAGCATATATCTCTCTAAAGTTTGTGATTTTTTCTAAAGTTGTAGGTTTGATCAATGAAATTTCAACATTACTATAGTTTACACTTGAGGTTACTTGAACTCAATTTGAATGAGTCATCATTAAATTAGGTGTTTTAATAAATTATCTCTCAAGGCTATAAAATAGTGAATTTATTGGAGATACTCTTAGTGTAATGCCCCAAGCTAACAAGCTTAGAACAAAAATTGACGGAATAACTATTTTGAAACAATACAAACACCAATAATGAAGCAATGACATGTCACACTTGCACAAACAACGTACACACAAGTGTCACAATGAAACAATGCTAGAGAGAACAAGGCACTTCACCATTGCATAAGAAAGGTCGCAATAGTGGAAGAATAGCCAACCGTGGGATAATCCACCACAATGTACATATGAGAGAGAGAAAGAGGACAACACATCATGATGTTTGGTCACTAAACCATGATCATATTCTCTTGTGACAATACACCAAGATAGGATGTGGGATTCATCAACCTCCAATACACATCCAAACACACTAATCCACTCTAAACACAAAGGTAAACATTCACAATAGGTTACCTAACCAAGAGGCACAAACATACCACAAACTAGAATGAAAAAAAACCACTTCTAAATAACCTCATGCTTCCCAACACATCTCATCACAAAGTGACATCACCCAAGGTAAGAAACTACTCCACAAAACCCCATGACCTATGAGGATTGTTGAGGACACTTAAAAGATGAACCATGAAATATCATAACCTTCACAAAACTACAAGAACAATATCCCCAACCCTAAATTTGACAGTCGAGTTATTTAAGAAGGTTACATGCAAAATGATGCAAGAGAACACACAAGTCCTCAATGAAGACTCTTACGAAAAGGTTCTGAATATCATTAGACCCCTACTACCATGATGAACAACTTTTTTTTAGAGGGTTTACCCATCTAAGGTCTTAAAACTAAGAGGGACTAACAAGATCAAAAGAAGAGAAAAATTGACTAGGTTTTTGGAAGACATAGTCGATGAGAACAATCACCATGAGAAAAAAAGGCATAAAAATTGTTTGACAAGGGGATTAGGCTTAAAAAATTCTTAAGAACATTGGTTAAGAGACCTTTTACATTCTACAATTTGTACGGAACCATTACTAGGCTGCCCCAACATACTAGTAGGTTGTCCCAACACACTTAAGCAAAAATTTGAGTTTTTTTACATACATAACCAGGCCACCCCAATATGCTACTAGGATGACCTACCTGATACCAAGCATTGAAATTTTTTATTGGTGTTTTTTTTTAGTAGGGGATCAACTCTACATCTCTAAAAAATTTAATTAGATCTAACATGCCTTCAAGGTGAATATTCTTGTTAGCATATGAAAAATATAAATTTATTATGTTTTATTTTTGTCTAGTTGATCATTGATTTTTTATTTATGCTAGAGCTATGATTTATTCTAATATATTATTGTAGGTACAAGTGCAAGAAAATAAAGTTACACTTTATTTTAATTTTATTGGATCACTATCGGAATGCCTCTTATTCTATGGCCAAAGTACCTTTGACTTCCACCTCCTCTCATGGTTTCTCTCCTCAAGGATATCATCATGGGCATAGTCATTTTGTTTGTAGCCATCAGGAGGCTTACTTTTAGGTTTATCTTCCTCCTATAATAAGGGAGTGTGCTTAGTGGGGCTATTTGTAGCCTAATAGTAGGTGCTTTGCCTCTTTGTTTCCTACTAGTGGAGGAAATTTGAGCTAGCCTAACTTCTCCAAATTTTCTCGTTTGGCTCTTGTCATCTCTCCTACTCAAGTAGTTAATGAAAAAACTAACAAAGAAAATGTTAATAATCATAATGATGGATGAGACCCTTCTATGGTTATCTTGGATGGGCTATTGATATATGGTGCCAGTCAAATTATTGGTATCCCCCTTCTCTCCTCATTTTACTTGTGCTCTAGCCACTTAGCAAGATGTTTTATAGTTTTTATTATCTTGCTTTGGATTGACGCCTTGTTTAAACTTTAAGAGTGACTTCTTCCACCCACTTTTTGAATATTTATAACAATAATTTATAAATGATAATATAGACACTATTCATAAAAATAAAACAAAATAAAATGTTCAAATCATATACCTCAACAAATCATTTTTTATTATAATTATTTTATATAAACTTAATCTTTTTTCAATTAAAAAAAAAAAGTTAGCTATTTCAATAAAAAAGGTATCTAATCTTTTCTTTTCATCCTTTATAGTTGATGTGAATATGTGTGGTTATTGTGGATATTAGGCTTTCTTTTTCTTTTCATATACTAGAGGACCTCACGAGAACATCTCTAATGTTGGACGTTCAACGGTTTTGACATCCCTCTGCGAACGACATAACAAGAATACATATTCTCATACATCATAACTCTTACATTTTGATGCTGTTGCTCTTACATTTGTTTATTATAACTCTTTATTTGGCATAACCAGGAGACAAGCAAGCAATTTTCAATGGCTGAAAGGAAGTGATAAATCTTTACAACAAATTCATGACGGAAGGTGATGCACTAAAAATAGTTTGAGTATTCTAATAGTACAATAATTGTAAGTTGGGCATCAAGAATTTGAGTATTGTAATAGTACAATAATTGTAACTTGGGCATCAAGAATTCAAAACTATGATTATTTTGGAATGACAGGGCACGTATATGCTGAGATAAAATATTGTGTACGCCTATTTCATAATGGCTCACTTTGTCCGGAAAGTATTGTGATTGTCCAGTCGATTCCCAATAAAGATTTATACCTTGTCCGGTTCAAATGATATTGTCATACTTGAGGATTCTGTTCTTAAACCCTTTTTTTAAATTCTGTTTTGTGTTAAGCTTAGAAAGATTTCAGCGAATAGAATACAGAAGAACGGTCGAAGACTTGCAGACAACAGATATCTGAAAGCAGTGGAAGAATAAGAGGCACAGCTGAACAGTCGTAGACTACTAAAATTCTATTCTAAAACTTGGCATCATAGACTATGAAATAATTGGATGAGCTTAGGATTTTTTACGAAAGCTGTGCGTACAAGATATAGATCCACTATATAACTACTTCATTCAGAAATTGAATTTAAAATAATTAGGCTTTATATATGTATGCTTATTTAATTGTTTGTATTTGTTTTAAAATGTAAATAATAATTAAAATGATATCAGATTTCTATAATCTATAGAGAATGTTACAAATTATTTCTGGATTTGATTGTGTAAATTTTTTCATCAACGTTTCGTATCACACACAGTGATCCATCATCAAGATGAAGAGTTGAAAAAATATCACTGTGTGATCCGAAACTTGATGTAAAAAAACTTACACAATCAAATCTAGAAATAATTTGTAACATAATTAAAATGGTTTAATGCATAATTAATTTTATTTCTATCTTGTAGGAGTTTTGAAAATGAATGAGTTCATCAGCAATTTAAAAGTATTTAAGCTAAGAGAACTTAATCAAAGGAAGTAGAATCCATCAATGTTGATGTTGTTTAGTTCTCCATAATAGGAGCTAAGTTCAAGTTAAGGGATAGAAGGAAAAATAGTGAAACTCATTCCCAATACAGGGGGTACACATATAGCAAATTATAAAGGATATATTTTTCAAAATATTTGTTTACTCTTGTTTAGTTTAATTAAATAACTTGATATGAACTTATTGTGCATGGTTTTCTTAAAACCTATTTTTAGATATTTCAATCAAAGACAAACTTGTTGGTGGTGTTTTCAATTACAAAAATTCATTGTATTTGTTGCTTTTAATTGTTAGATGTATCTGTAAGTTCTAAAGATGGAATATATATAATATTATGTAGTATTTATACTTTTTATAATGATATAATTATTGATTATTTATTTTATTTTTGTGTGTTATATAATTATAAATAAATATAGGTCTTGTACAATACTATCATTTAAAATATAATTATTTTAATTCAAAATCATATCAAAATTTAAATTTATCATGTGCATTAACATACTTAAATTGTTATGTTTGTAAAGTATTATTTGTGTTGGAATACTTGTGACTTATTTATAGCTAGTACAATATTTATAAATGATAATATAAATCTCCCATGACAGGAAGAACTAGGAGAATGTGGATGCCTTGGCAATGACCGTTGTTGCACCAACGAATAGATGGGTTTTTGGTAACTACACAAAGGTTTTAGTTTGAGCTCCCGTTTGAGTGGCCACACATGAGGCAAGATTAGCTCCGATAAGGAGGAATTCCAACTTGTAGAGGTTACACTCCACGGGTTTTTTGGGAATTCACTTGTCTATGTGACACATCTGCACTTGTAATCCTAATTTTTCTATTAGGATTCACATTTGTATACCAGTCGGGAGTAGCTCGGCTAAAGAGCTTCATTGCCGGTTTGAGTCGCCTTGTGATGAGTACTTTTTTCCAGCAAGGAAGGCCCAATTCCTAGAGTTAATAACAGTTTCTCTTGCACTCATAATTGCACAAGTGTGTAAGGGGAGAGGATATTTCTATTATTGAATCAGGGTTACACAAATTGAAAATATTTTTTCATTTTAATTATCCAAATTGTAATGTGGGGGTGGTAAAGTAACAACCTCTAAGTGTTTTTATTTCTCAAGATCGCACAAAGCGCAAGAGAATTGCATACACACTTGTGCTAGACAATCACTACACCACAAGACACACAAGACATCTGTTCATTTTAAACTCAATTTAGTTGTGGGACAAACAAGGTTCATTTTAAGCCCATGTCATGAAAATGTATGTAAATTTTAGCCTTGACAAGTTTCAATGCAAAATTGTGTTCATTTTAAGCCCATCAGTGAATGCATGCTCATTTTAAACCCATGAAATGTAAATGCAAGTTGTAGTTTGTTTGTTTGCTTTTAGGATTGTAAAAATAAAACTAGAAAATCATCAAAAACCAAGGTTAGACTCCTTTTCCAGCGTGCCACATGTTGTAAAACACCAAATTAGTAACACAAAATCTCTAACCTACTAAACAACAAATAGAAATATGGAAAATTATGTAAAAACTCAAAAATAAAATTTTACCAGGAAAATGTGTCATTCTGTAGAGAAAATGGGTCACAAAAGTAGAAGCTAGAATTTACCAGGTAGATGTGTCGTTCTGTAGAGAAAATGCATCAGAACAGTGTATGCATTGTTCAAATCCATAAATGCATTTCAACAAAGCGAATGCATCATTTGGGTAGCAAATGCGGCTCGGGAGGGGATTCTGTAGATCAAAGACATTGCGACGCAGCAATTGTGGCTCAAAAAGTTGCAAATGCAGTTTTATGTACCTATACCTGCAAAATCACAAAAAAACCATACAAAAATCTACAAAAAGAGTGTTTTGGCATTGGGTTCACCAATGTAACTTAGGGAAAATTTCAAGTTGGCATTATAAAGCATAAACAAACTAAACTTAAGTAAAAAAATGAAGAACAATGGAGTTAGAAAACTAAAAACAAGGAACAAGCTCACCAAGCCTTATTGTCCTCCATGAATCACCTTCATTTCACCTTCTCCATTTGTTGCAAGTAGATTTTTTCCCTCAAATTTTTGATGAGCAACCTATGACTATGACTATGTCGTAAGCAAATATTGAAGGATTCTATCAAAAAGCCTCAAATGCAAGTATGCAAGTATGAAGCAAGCCTAAAGTATGTAGAAAATAACCTATGAAGTATGAAGTAACAATGTCAAGAGATGTCAAAATGAGGTCAAAATTGTCTTTTTATAGAAAAGCCAATTTTAGGTGAATGACCAAGATTGTCAGATGAGAGATTCCCTAAGATTAGTGGTTGAAATTAAATGTGACAACCCACAATTAGGGTTAGGGAAACATTAGGTTAAAATTTGAAATGGAACGTTGAGATTTGATTTTTTAAAAATCAAATCAATGGACAAGGTTGCATGTGACAAGAGAAAAAAATGGAAAATCCAATAATAATTTAAAATTATTTGAATTAAATACTGAGTTGACCTTTTGAATTAAAAATTAGTTTAATTCAAAAGTGGTGGAGCCATGTGATAGTAAATAATTAATTTAAATTATTTACTTGGTGGAAGAAAATTAGAAAATGGACAATTTTAAATAAATGTCTTTATTCAAAATTAGAAAAAGCCAAGGTGGATAATAATCAAATAAATTATAAAAATTATTTAATTATAAGAAGACATAAGAAGTTAATGACTTATTTAAACAAATAAATAAAATAAACAAGAGAAAATAGTGGACAAGTAATTAAATAAATTTAAGAAATTTATTTAATTATAGAGACATAAGTCATTAGCGACGTATTTAAATAAAATAAATATAATTTACTTATTTAAATAGTTGGGAGGAATAAAAGACATGAATTAATTAAATAATTGAGAATTATTTAATTAATAGTTGAAATTAGACTATACAACATAGTTAAATATTTTAATTATGTTGGGAAGAAATATGGAGAAAATAAAGTCTGCAGGCTTAGGTCAATTTTATGTGTCTACAACTGGTTAACATTAAGTTTATTTTACAAGACTTCTAGATTAATGTGAGGATGTATTTAAATACATTTTATAATTCTGAATTAAGGGAAGATGGGCTCATTAATTCTAGAAAAGTGTGAAAGTCCTTTACAACACTTTACAACACCTTTACTAGACATCGTTAAATGAATTTGAAAGGGTTCAAGACCTAGTGTGGATGTGAGAAACACCTCACAACACCAAATCAAGGCCTTACTAAGTCTAATTTATCATAAATTATTCCCAATTCAAGTAAGTTTCCTTTTCTCTATGGTACATTTAGGCCCCACTTTAGTGAGAGGATGAACTTGCTTCAAACTCACACTAAAGTACATATTCAAGAGATATCCGAGTGTAGAGGTGCAAATGACAAAGAATGACAAAGATCAAGAAGGCAGTCAATCCCCCAGGGTCCAAGATCCTAAGTCAAACCATCAAGATACACAATCATATAATGGAAAGAACTAGGAGGAGGAGAAAGATGAAAATGAAAAAGGTGGATCAAGCTTCAACCATTTGTCCAACTAGTTGTGGATTAGATCTAGGTTGTTTGTCCAAAATGCATACTCACTCTAAGGTGATGAAACTCTTGGTTGTCCATCGGGTGAGAAGTCCTAAGAGGTGAGACACATATAGCCAATATATGCTCACACACACATAGGTGGCTATGGGGAAAGTCGTGCCTCAGAATGGGCTTCCCGCTCAACCATACCAAAGTTATACCTCCTAATAACTTTAATAAGGTGCCACAAAGGAAAATGTTGGTTTGAGCTCTATGAGGTAAGCAAAATTTTGTATGCTTGACACTCATAGACATTGTAAATGCAAGGTAGTGCAAGGATTGTTCAAAGGAATTTTTATTTTTTCATGAATTGTCTTATCTTAGGGAACATCATGCTTAATGTTTCCAAGAGAGGATAAGTGCAAATGGTCTCATCTTGTTTCCAAGAGAGGACAAGTGCAAGGTCTCATCTAGGGCAACATTGTACCTAATGTTTCCAAGAGAGGAAATCACAAGAAAAAGAAAATCACTCAATGAAACGTGAGTGGTGATGTATGCCCCCCACTTTAAAGTGGTTGCAAACACCAGTACTGTGAGCAATTTATTTAAAGTAGAAGCTCGGTCATGAGATATTACTCAAAAATCCCTATGCCAAGTCATATGTTTTTGAGAAGCCACATCATGAATAAGGTAGTATGTCACATGCGAGCCAACTACAGGCATCTCATCCACATCCCAAGATTGCTCTTATATGTTCATGAAAGATTAATGACTAGTCAAAAGAGGCAACGCCAAGTGACATATGAAGACAAGGCTATCAAACGCCTTGTCCCCACTTAGTGTAAGACAAAGGTGAGGTGAAATGAATGATGAGATGCAAGGTAGAGCAAAAATTAACATCAATTGTAGGAATTAGGTGCCCCCTACATAAGGAAGAACACCAAACTCCTAAAAATTGTTGGATTTGAGTACTCAAAGCCTTACATTCATTAGTGAACTGACCATGAACTCTATGGGTATGTGCAGGATCATGATGGGCCAAAAAGTGGCAATATGATGGGTATGTGTAGGGTATGTGGCTGACGACTTTTTTTTAACCCAAAATTAATGAAATGAAAATGGTTTTTAAAGGATATTTTCAGCTTTCCACCAATATAAATTATGCTTTAATTTGAATTTAATAAATAATTATTATTCATTTTCTATTTGAATTACGACTAAAGTCCTAATTGATAAGCTGATTGAAATTTTTTTATAGCTTTCAAATGGTATCACATTTTTTGAATCCAAAACATGTGTAACATTCTATACTTCACATACTATAAGATTAAAAAAATTAAATTAAATTTCATGAAGTTTTGACCAAGTTAACGTGGTCAGACATACGAGTTTTTATATTTTTTAAAGTTGTAATAAAAAAATCATAATTAATTATTTACTTAGAAAAAAATTACAAAAAAATATGCATCACATCGAGACATGAGTCTTCTACTTATATGTAAAATATTATTAAAAAATATTATCATTTTATTGTGGTTAAGGTGGTCAGACAGGCACCTACTTCTTATTTTTTCCCAAAAATTTAAGTACTATCGCATTAAAATTTCAAACTTTCACCAAATAGATTTTTTTTGTTTTTAAATAACTAGTAGTTTAGAAACTACATTTAATTTCCTACAGATTCTATTCTTACATATTTTTGAAATAATAAAGATAACTTATTCAAATTTTTACGTCAAGTTTCCTAACTCTGATTTTTTTGAATTTTTCGCCACTTAAGGCCCTATTTTTTCCATGATGATCTTGCACATACCCCTATGATATACACAAAATGAAGTCTTCTAATAGCATTTATTATGAGTTCTAGGAGGGAGGGTGATCAAGTGATCTTGGAGGAGTCTCGACAAGATACCCTCTTCATCAATGGTTGAAGGTGGTCTTGTGGTTTACGTCAAAGATACATCTTGCTTAACTTAGTAGATGTCATACTTACACAAGTTTCTCTAGATTGCAAAATTTTGTTCTCACTCTTGTAGGAGGAAGGAAAATCTATCAAATGCAAATGATTGGTGTCTTGTGAGATGACATTGACATTAAGCAAAGATGTAGGTGTTTGTTTGATTGTTGGAAAAGGAGAATGATGAAGACCACTTGTGTCGATTATTTCAAGATGATTTATAGTTAAAGTTGGTTTTGAGGATTTTTGTGTGAGAGTGTTGATGTTGAGTGAAGGATTGACGATTTGTATCACAAGACAATAACCAAGACCATGAGTTATTTTTTGTGTGATAGGAACAATAGGGTTGCAGATACCTTGCTCATTAGCACCACATCCTTTTCCACTATATCCAAATTGTTTCATAAGTTCATAACCTCGTCCATAAATATTTTTCATTGCTTTTGAAGTCAGTGGTTGTTCTTCATTAAGTTCTTCAAAGTTTGTTGTGTAATTTTCTTCGTTGTCTAAAGTGGTTGAGGTGGATGCTTTCAAAAGGTCGTCTGAAGTTTGTGTTGACATTATTGTTGTTTCTTTTTCCTTATTTGAATATTTGTGGATGATTTTGTACTCACCCATGAAGTCATGTTTGAAATCCAAGGAACCCCAATCATCTTCTAATAGCATCGTGACTTGTTTAATTTGTTGTTGTTTATCTTTTTTTTGTGCAGGTTCCACTTGTGTGGTTGGTGTTAATGTGTTCAAGGGATTTTCTCTATTTTGCTCGATGTTCAAACAACTATTTGGATGAGGTTCAGTGTCAAGTGTGTACACTTTGTTTTTGTAGAGGTATTTAATTTTACGATGAAGAGTAGAAGGCACACAATTCATTGCATGAATCCACGATTAGCCTAAGAGAAGATTATATGCAAGATTGTTAGGCATAACATGGATTGGTTTTTCTAATGTGGTCATTCCAATTGTAATAGGTAAACTTATTACACCAAGTAGTTGTTTGCATACATTGTCAAATCCCCTAATGTATAAAGTATCAGGTCGAATGTTTGATCTATCGACACCAAGTCTATTGAGAAGGTTCACTCCACATACATTAAGAGTGGAACCAGTATCCACAAAAGTTCACTAAATCCCTTTTCATTTGTATTGAGCAATAATCATAAAAGCCTCATTTTGTTTTTGCACTTCTAAAGGAGGAAGCTCAATTTGGTGGAAAACAATGTAAACATTTATGGTGTGAATCATGGCTTCTATATCAGTTGGTTGTGTATTAGAAGGGATGGGAACTTGTTGAAGATTCCTTGAATCATGTTGTGATAGTGAGGAGAGGCTTGAATAAGGTCCCATAATGATATTTTAGCAGGAGTATTCTTTAATTGTTCAAAAGGATTGTACTCCTTTCCACTAGGAGGTCCTGGTAAGATAGGATTAGGGATGATAGGGTTAGGAAAGGGTATGGGTGTTGTGGTTGGTTGTTGCAGTTGTGGATTGCTTCAAGTGTTATGTGTATGAGCAATGGTATTATGACTTGACTGCTACGATACATTATTCTTAGGTGGGTAGAGGATGAGTTTTGGTTTGGTTTGAGCTGAGTTTTATGTGAAGGAGGGTAAAGAATGAGTTGAGGTTGAATAATGTTATCATCCCTTAGTAAGTGAGAGTCATCCTTGTCTTTCCTCATGATATCCTCCCTAGCAGGAGGGTTTTTAGGAGAACAAAAAACCAAATGTTCTTGACACTCACAAATTGGTTCTTCTAGAATGACTTTATCATAGGTAGGGGAAGGATAAAGGGTAGAATTGTCATGCTCAACAAGGGTTTTGTTAGGGGAAGGGGGAAAACTAAGATTCTCGTGACCTTCACAAAATAGGTTTTCTAACATCAAAGTATCATCTTCACAACAAGAAGAGATACTAGGAGAAAAAAAAATGTTAGTGTCATGGTTACCTATGGTTGTGTTATCTTGTTTATTAATGTCTTTACCACAAAAAGAGGGAAAAGGACAGAAACAAATTGAATTCTCAAAACTATCATTAATTGGTTCTTCTATCACCAAAATATCTTCATTGCCAATAGGAGATATATTAGGAGAAGAACAAATATGATCGTTAGGAATGTTCAAAGTTGTATTCTCTATCACAAGAACATAGAGGGATAAGATAGGGAATGTTTCTTAATATGTCTAGTTATGTAAGATACTCACATTGTTTGAACAAAAATTTTAAGCACTTGTAACCATATCATGCAATATTTCAACAATATAAACAATATATGTGCAAAGATGCAAAACATTCTTATCCAATATATGCAAGATTTGAAGAATGTACATAATGAATATGCAAGAATAAAAATAAATTTTAACAAACTTATGCAAATTTTAATGAATAGAAACATTGTATATGCAAAATTGAATAGTACTTTTATCAATATTATGCAAAATTGTAGAAATTGGAGCATTTTCAGTTCTAAGGATTGAAGGGATTTGAAGAATGGGTGGTGTAAAATGATGTTTTGGACTGAAATGCATAAAAAAATGTTCCAGAAACTTTCCAGACCTATAATATATGGTAAAAGGAGGCTAAGGAGGCACAAAAATGAGGTTTTTGATGTTATAATAGTTAGTTAAAACTTTGAATAGGGACCAATTCGCCAAGCATGGCGAAGGAGTCCCAGTAAGGGTTTTTTGCAAAAAATTATAAATTTTGAATCATTTTTGATGTGTTTAATGTTATATGATGCAGACCTAAGATGTGGATGGAGAATTTTATAAATTTTAAAGGAACTTATATGCAAAAATCCAAGCTCAATGAGCTTTTCACTAATGCAAGTTTTTGAAACCCTAGAATACAAAACAATGCAAAATCTAATGCATGTAAGCTATTGCTAGGATGATGATGGGATCCTAATTAGAAAATAAAGTATTCTTAAAGTAGGCTCACAAAAATGAACCAAGGATTTTAGGGGTGTGAAATGCTATGACTCTCTTTTGCTCAATTAGGGTCTTTCACCTAATGGAAGGAGATAGATCCCACACCCAAAATCTAGGTGGTTCACTCAATCTAAGGTATGTATGATGAAACTAAGACTAAATGAAATGATATAAATGTAGAAAACTAATAAAATTGATTGATTGCTTATGTAGAACCTAATAAATATGAAGTGTTTGAAAATAGGATGTGTAATGCAGAAACACCTAGAAATGAATGCAAAACTGAAACAAAAATGGATGAAACTAAAAGTGTGCACCTGAGATATTGAAGAAGGCTGGAAATGACATTTCAAATGTTGTTGATGCTAGAAATTTAGCCTATTGGGACTCATTTGTTATTCTGGCTGAATTAGTCCTAGTTCTGTGAAATTGACTTGGAACTCGTTTTGGACAAAAGGGTATCTAGAAATTCAAAAAACCTTGTTCATGCCTGGAAATGGGACTCATTTGAAACCCATGGAAAATGGGACCACTTTTGAATTTTTGAAGATCCAAAAGAGGAAACAAGATCTCTTTGTCTGCACTTTGGCTTTCTACAAGTGTTCGCTTTCGAAACTCTGATTTTTGGGTCTGAAAGTGACTTTTGATGGATATTTTTCCTTATAAAATGAAGGGAAGACTTAAAAAAAATTGTAAGTTCATTCTTAATAACTTCCAAGCTTTCAAGATGCCTAAATTTGCAAACACACAAGATAAGAAGGAGAAATGTTGAATGTTAGGGTGTGGGGGTTTGCCTTGGTCAAACCCCTTTTAGGTAATTAAACTAAAATGAGAAAAGAATGTAATGAAGCATGCAATAATGGAGTAATTATCTTTCCATTATTATTGATCTTGAATTTTTGTAACAAAACATGAGAATCTTCCCTTGAATGTCTAAAAATTGTTATCTTAATGACTTGAAATGATGAAACCCTAACTTGTTTGACTTGAGATGGAAGAATGATGGATGAGTAATGAAAAATGGTTATGATTTAGGGTTTAAAGAGTTAATTTTATAGGAAATTCACCTTATTAGCCTGTAAATTGGATCCCTAAGGCCAACATGTGAAAATAATAAACTTGAATTTTAGTTTTTCCTGCTCAAAGGTCAAAATTGGCCCAAATGGGACTCATTCGCCATAAGTGGAAAATTAATCCAAGTGCGGCCCATTTTCCAACTGGGTTCTTAGGAGATAAGAAAATAAGGTTTATATGATGTTTATGTTGGTTATTTCATCAAATATTTCCTCAAGATGCACAATATGGGGTAATAGGGGCCTATTAATGATGATGTAAAGATCAATTAGGGCTTGAGACACAAAATTCAATGTGAAAATATGATTAAATACACTTTACAACACTAAAATGAGGTCCACTCAATCTAGAAAGGCACACCATCCAATGTGAATGTGTAGCACACATTAAAACACTAGATTAACATTAAGTTTATTTTACAAGCCTTCTAGATTAATCTGAGGATGTATTTAAATACATTTTATAATGTTGAATTAAGAGAATATGGGTTCATTAAGTCTACAAAATTATGAAAGTCCTTTACAACACTTTACAACACCTTTACAAGACATTTTTAAATGCATTTGAAAGGGTCCAAGACCTAGTGTGGATGTGAAAAACACCTCACAACACCAAATCAAGGACTTATTAAGTCCAATTTATCATCAATTATTCTCCAAGTCAAGCAAGTTTCCTTTTTTCTCTAGTACATGATGAATTATAAGGATACTAATATAGGTCCACCCCAACCTATATTATGTGTTACAATTTTGAAATAAGACACGAAGTGTATATGTTTGTATTTTTAACTGGCAAGTTATATTTTGTATGGTACATCTAATTAGGCTAACCTAATTGATGTTCGAGGTTGTAATGGATTTAAGTATGGTTTCATTTCAGTGTTGGATATAGTGTTAGTAAATATGCAAGTGTAGTGGATGTGAGTTGTGTGAAAGTGATGCAAGTGTAGAGAAGAGAAAAGTAATGAAGTGTGCTGACTCTATGTATCAAGGTTCAATGGAACTATATTCCAACATGTTGCAAATGCATTTTTAATAGTTCATTTTGGCTATGTGTTACCCCTTTCTTCTATTTTTTCTTCTTTATATGGGTATTGAGTCCACTACAACATTGATTCCTCCTACATTGAGTACTTTTTAAATATCTTATAACTAGTTATAATATATTGTGAGCTAATCCTCATCGTGATTTTTCCCTTTTTGGGTTTTCCACTTAAAAATCTAGTGTTCATGTGTTATGTGATGTTGATTGTTGATTTCATGTTTTCCATTCTTACTTAAAATTAAATGTTCAATGTGGGATGAATGTTTAAATCTTTAAGTGGTTTCATAGAATACTGAGTCACCCCCTCTTAGTATTTTGTGTGTTAAAAAATTGGTATCAGATCTTGGTTCCTTGGAATAAGCTTAACTACTTGGAGAATATCTTGGAGGTTGAACATGTGGATCTCAAAAGATATCCTACTCCTTCAAAATATATTCCTACTACTGGATTCATATAAGAAGAGTGCATGGCTAACATGAAGGGAGAACTCATAATAGCCTTTGAGGATCTGGAAAGGAATGAAAATCAGCAAAAAGATCTAAAGGAAAATTTCAAAGAAGTAGATAAATGCATCCAAGAATTAAGAAAGAAAATAAAAAAAATAGGGAAATACATAATGAGGTCAGTGAGTAGTTTAACCAAAACCAATGAAAAAATTACCAGTCTAAAAGTGGAAGTTGAAGAAAGAAAAAGGGTTGAAGAATACTTGAATGCTAAGATTAAAACCAAATCTGAAGAATGTTCAAAACTTGAAGAAGTTGTGACTTTATTAAAAATTATTTTTTTAAAAAGAAAGGAGTCATGAAGATAAATTCAAGATGAGATATAAAAATCTCAATGAAATGATTACAAAACATAAATTTTCTAAAGACAAAGAAGAATTATGGTTTGAGAAAGGTGAAAGCTCAAAGAAAAATTAGACACCAAGTGCTAAAAAGAAGAACAGTGAACAAAAGAAGACCAAGGAAAAGAAGCTCGTAATTGCAAGAAAATCCAAAATCAAAGGAAATACTTCAAAACACCACCAATTAGAAGTAGAATATAAGGCTATGTAATGTGGAAGTAGAATGAATTAGAATGTTCAATTGTTTCCCTATCAGTGCTTTACATATAGAATGTTTGATCATAAGACTAGTGAATGTAGATATCAAATAATGAATAGCTATAACAATGGTATGATGTTACAATTTTTCAATGGCTACTCTTACATGCACGTAATGGATTTGAGCATAAAGCTAATCAATGCAGATACATAATGGGTGGAAGTAAGCTTGTTCAAAATACTGTCATATGTTACAATTTCAATATGTTGGGAATAGGATGACATTTGATTGCAATCCTAAACATATTTCATGTATCTCCTAAGTCCTTGGAAAGTGTTCCCCAACACTAAGATTAGAAAGAGATTACATTTGAATGAAATGAGCATGTAAATTGACATTTGCAATTAATTCTAAATGTTAGGAACATGTGAGGGCATCCAAGAAGAGCTCCTACAAAATAGGAGCACATGGGGAACCCACATGGAAGGTGGAACCCACCTTGAGTTAAGTTAACTATTTGGAGAAAGATAACACTTTAGTAATGCATGTAAAGATCCTAGAATTTAGGGATTGATGTTTACATGCATGGAGTTAAATTTAGTTAAGTTTAGTTCAATTAGGTTTAGTTCAATTTAGTTCAGTTCAATATCAATTCAATTCAATTCAATTCAGTTTAGTTTAGTTTAGTTTCTAGTTTAGTTTAGTTTAGTTTCTAAGTTGAGTTTAGTTATGGTTCAATTATCTTCACTTGCATGTAGTTAGTTTTAGTTGAATGCTAGTTGACTTCAGTTTACTTGGAATGCATGACTAATGACTTGAGTTGCATGATAGATAACAAGTGATACATTTAGTTAAGTGGGGATGATCAATCATGCATGATATTTGCATGAATGGTAGAGAGATATGTTTCAGTTATCAGAGATTGACTTGGACCCACCTTGGGTGCCCAAGTTAGCATCTTGGAGTTAACAATTTTTTATGAGAAGATATTTTATAAGGTTGAGTTAAGTGGGCCCATTCTTGGGCACCAATTTTGAGGAGAAGTTTACAAGATATCTTCATAATCAATGTTGAGTTATGACTTTAGTTTTGGACACCCAAATTGATGAAGGAATTGGTTTGACATTTTTTTTCATGGAAGAAATTTACTTGCAAAAAATAGGCATAGGTTTTGTGAGATAATCTTTGTGCTTTGTAATTGTAAACTCTTTGGAGTTTACAAGGTTAATTCTTGTCTATTTATTGCAGCAAGTTGAAGAGAGTTTATCAAAGTTTATTGTAGGTTGTGAAGAAGAATTGTTGAAGGAAAAAAAAGCATCTCAAGCAAGGATTGATAAAGAATTATTGTAATGTTGTTCTAAGGTTAAATAATACAAGCACTATTGATTTTAGTGGTGGATTTTTTTCCCGAAAGGGTTTGTCCATGATACATGTTATGTCACTTCTATCTTCTAGTCTTATTCTTCTACAATCTTCTGTCTACTTCTACAAATGGTAAAATGAACTAAATAGATAATCATCTACAAAGAAGTTGCAAAAAAGAACACTTAATTAGATCTACAATATAATAGTTTTACAAATTATTAAGCTACAATAATTACCTCCATTACCAACACAATACACTAGGACAAGATCTGGAGAAAGAATGAAGACAATGAGACTAATCCTAAGTCAATACCAACATCTAGTGTAGATGTTTCCTCCAAGAATTAAGATAAAAGATTTGTCTAAGGGGGGTCATTAATAGAAGATTCTTTATCCATTTCTAGAGAAATGGTGTTGACATTTTATCATGTAGATATCAGGTTTGGATCAATATCCTTGACCCACTAGAGAAAGAACTAGTGAAAAATATTGAGTTGTGGAAGTTTGCAGAGTATTTGAAGTTGATTGTGCACATAATTAGGGTTTTTACTAGATTTTCAAATTATGTATAATTCAATGAAAAATTAGGTCAATTTATAAAAGGCTTATAAAGTGACCTCATAAACAATATAATTCATTAACAAATGAGCATTTGAGGAGAGAAAACTAGTGAAGGAGAGAAGTAAAGTTTTTGAAGAAGTTTTAGAAGTTCTTGTGCACGAAACCCTAATCAAAAGGTGATTAAAAGGTATTTATAGTTCCATATTTCCCTAAGTTTTGAAAGTGGTTTGATTCTTTTACATAATGTATACACCACAAGTTCTAGAGGTAGTGGATCATAGCCAACCCAAATTAAAACAACATCCTAACAAATCCCAATTGGATGATCTAGATGGTGCATTTTTGCGCATCCCATATGACATTTTGCACACAAAAGTTGTAAGGATTTACATTCATGTTAATTTTGAAGAATATGATCATGGAAAAATGGGTGATGTGTGGGTTAATGAACTCATTGGAGACAACTTCGAATTGAAAACAGAATTTGAGAGCTTAGTTGAGAAGAAGCTCAATGTATGTAACTATTTTTTGAACTTTAGCCATGATGATGCATGAGTAAGATTTGACCTGAGAAGAATCCATGATAGATTTTTTTTGTTTGACATACCCCAATTGATCAACAAAGAGGCGATTAGGTTTTCTATAGGTTTATGCTCAATTAGACCAATTTTGGCACTAACATTTATGAAGATTTAAGTGGTGATGGAGCTAATAAGAGTGGCATATGACAAGAGACAATTAAAAATCAAGAACATTAGATATTCGATAGTCAAGTATGTCACCACATGATGATTGGCTACATAATATATTTCACTAAAAGGGAAAAATCTATATGAACAACCGCCATTACTACAACATATGAAATGGTTGTAAGGGAGTGGATTATGATTTTTGTGAGATATTGAGGGAATAATTGATTGAGAATTTATAGAAGACAAAGGATTCCAATTATCCTTTCTAGTTTGGTACATCGATCATTTGTATGTTGTTTTACTTCTTGAATGAGGTTCCCGGTACAAATAATATATCTACACTAGAGTGGAAACATCTTCATTACGATGATGATGCTGAGTCGGTGATTTCTTTCTGACTATTGAGAAAAAATGCATATATGTATGCATTAGACATTCTGGATGGAGTAAGAGAGAAGGAAATTGATAAGCCAAAAAGCTGAAGAGCCGAGAGCTAGAGAGAGAGAACTATAGAGTAAGGACCAAGTGGCTGGCTGAAAGGCCGAAGCCATGAGGTTGAAGTAGAAGAGAGAAGCAGGTTTTGTTACTGGAATCTCTCCTAACCATGAATGCCATGGTTGATCTCTCATGTTGAGTTTGCTACCGGTTGTTTCCAAAATGAACAAGGTGAATTTCTGAAGAGGCTACGAGCCTAAATTTGTATTGTAACCATTCTGTTGTTGAATAATACAATGGCTCGATCTTTATCCAAGTGTGGGGGTTTTTATACGAGAGGATTTTCCCCACGTAAATCTTTGTGTTCTGATTTCTATCTTGTCTTTCATCTGTGTTGATTTTGTTTCTAGAATCTATCATTGCTTGCTATTAAATTTACATGTGATTCTCTCAAAAGGATTAATGTGGGAATTAATTGTGTCTGTTTCTGCTTTAGGACATAGTTGTAAGTGTCTTTGAGGTAACCTAATTGAAATGAAAGTTACCGAAGGCACTACTGTTTGGATTTTTTATGAGATGTGCTCCATTTAATTACCTTACACCCTTAGGGTACCTGATGGGTACTTGCATGATAAATCTTATCAAGCCTTGTAGGTTCATACACTTGCATGGAAAGAAATGAAACACTGCCCACCTATAACATCCTTTGGCCATGACAGGTGGTGGAAAATCACACCAACCCCATCCCCATTACAAATTCCTTGAATAAATAGAACTTTTTTAAAAATGTTTTTCTTTAATAGTTTCTCATTATTTTTTTTTAAATAAATAAGAAAACTTTAAAGTAATTTTTTCTAAGTTAATAATTTTTATTAAAGCTTTATAATATTTATTTTTAGTTTAAGTTCTCATTAAGTTCTTAAAAAATAATTTTCCCTTTGTTTAGGTGGAAATGGAGGCCCTAGGTCCAATATCTAGATCACTAGGGTCACACATTTTCGGAAAAACAAAGTGAGAAATCCTAATTGGAAAGGATATGCGATTTACTTACAACCTAAAAGGTGAACCAATCAACCTTGGATTTGGGATTTTTTTGTGTTTGGATTGTTAATTGATTTTTGATATGATGCAATGATGTAACTTTTTAAACCATGAAAATGCAAAGTGTTGTTGTGAATTATTGCAAACTAGAAGCAAACAGACAAAATTAGAATCTAAAAATACTAAAGGTAGACGCAAAACAACTTGTGATTTGAATTTGAGATGGATTTAGCTAGTCTAGGATGCTATGTCTCCCAAACTGAACTCCTAATTTCTAAAAATGATTTCATGGGCTTGAGTTCCCTATTCTATAGCTAGATATCTTCTAAATTTTCTTCTCTCTCATCTATATTTTGTAGCCTTATTTTTTCTTTCTTGACCTCACCCTCACTGCCAATGTTTACAATGTTAATATTTTGTTTCTTTGTACTTGCTTCACCTTTTGAAGCTTCAGATTACCTTTTTTGGAAAATTTTTGGTTCTTCTTATTCTTCTTCTTCATCATCAAAATTCACTCCCAAGTATGCTTCTCGTGTTGCTTTTATTTTAACTCTTTTTTCTCAAAGGGCCTATTTGTTGTTCTGTTAGTGGCCTTTTCTTTTACAACCATCTTATGTTTCTTTGTCAGAGATGTCTTCTCCTTCATCGGAGTACTTTAGACTCCTTTCTTTTCTCTCTAATAACAAACTTAGTCTCAGAGGAATTTGGGGCAACCAAAGGATTGATAACTCCAAAGAGTTTACAACATACAAGAAGTAAAACAACATACAAATGAGGTTCTCTCTCTAGCTCTCGGCTCTTCAGCTTTTTGGCTTATCAATTTCCTTCTCTCTTACTCCATCGAGAATGTCCAATGCATACATATATGCATTTTTTCTCAATAGTCAGAAAGCAATCACTGACTCAACATCATCATCGTAATGAAGATGTTTCCACTCTAGTGTAGATATTACCTTCCACACAGAAATGGTTGCAACGGTTCATGTTCTGCCTTCTTGGGTTGGTCCTCATTGCACCACATCGGATAGTCTTTACTTGGTCAACAACAATCAACTTGTCTCGCATGTCGGTGAGACACAAGAAGTGTCTTCCTGATGCCACAAGACCCGTTTATATGTTGTTGCCAAGAGTCATCTCCATCGGAAAGAGGTTCCATCGAGCTTACAATTTTCTTTGACCTCAGCATGCTCATCGGTGAGACTATCACTATCACTAGGAGATCACATTGAAGTTATCATGTCATACTGAAACCCATTGTATTCCTATCGGCATCCATCTATCAACAAGAGTCACTTCATCGGCATGATCGACGAGACCTCTCATCGACCTTTAGTTGAACTCATCCGCCAACGCTATCGCTAAGACATTCAACTGTCGCCAAGAGGTTTCAGTGAGGTCTTCAAGTCACATAGACGTGAATGTTCTCATCGGCAAGACTATCATCTTTCACTAAGACCTCACACCGAGCTTCATGTTATACCGATCTCTAAACAATAGTCGGAAAAACTTCCCTCTATCGCTAAGAGGTTACAGTGATATTCACATTTCACCCTGAAGACTTATGTTCACCAAGAGTCACACCGAAGACATCTGATAATTGGCAAGACATTCGTCTTTCGCTAAGATGTTACACTGAGCCTTCATGTGTTACATCGAAGTTACACAGCCCTCAGCGAGACCATCGCAGTTTTCCAAGACCTCTCACTGAGCAAACATGTCTTACCAAGTTGCCAAGACTTTTGTCTTTCACCAAGTCTTCATACCGATCACCTTATGTTACACCGATGACCCCTAACACTGTTGTCGAGACATCTCCTAGTAGCCAAGAGATCACGCTAATAGGAAGAAGTCATATCGATTTCTTCATCGGCTAGACAAACTGAAGGTCATGTTGATATCGACAAGACTTCCTATCATCGTTGAGACTTCTCATCGAGACCCCTTCAGTTAGCCTGAGTCTATATCGTCAGTGAGACATTTCTCAGTCACCAAGAGATCATCCCAAATTTTTAAGTCACCCTGACATACGCTAGGCACCCGATAACAAACCTTCTATCACCGAGACATTCCATATCAGTAAGATATCTCACCGAGTCTCCATGTCACAGTGATAGGTTCATTCAACAAGACATCAACTTTGTCTCAGCGACATGAGCAAAACACAAGCTTATCTACCAGTCGGCCAAACAATAGGAATGTCACAGCGACTATGCTTTCTCAGAGGTTTTAGCCTATGAGATTGAGGCAACAATTCCAACAATCTCCCACTTGATGAAGATCACACAGGAACCCCCAAAGCAACTAGAAACTAAGATCACACTAGCTCCACAAGTTCAAGCTCTGCAACACTCAAGACACCCGATCAACATGATTCCATAAATAACAGTCCATTAGACACTCTGTAACAAAGACAAGGCATCCAACTGTAACTCACTATCCAACAAAGTAACCAATCACAACCTTCCAGGAAACCACATAGACCTCAACATGCTCTCATGCTCTATCAAGAATTCTGCTCCAACATCCAAGATGTCCACCATTCAAGAAACAATCTTGTCATCCTCCACATGTGGAACAAAGATACGTTGCCAAGGTGAATAAGCACCATTCCAACAAACACAAGAAAAATATCCAAGTGATATCACCAACAAGATAATGCTACCACTTCAGTATGCTCAAATGCTATACAAAAGAAATATCAACTTCAAAGCTTCAATCAGAACACAACAGTGAAGTCATTCTCTAGAAACAAGATAAACAACACTAGTTAAAACAACAATCTGACTGACTGCTTCCATCCAACTGATAAAACCCACACAACTGAAACTAGCAACCACAGCTCATGCTATACCATCCAATCTCACATACGTCAATAGGTATCACCATTAGTAAACTTTTGCCAATTCATTAACCAACTCATTAACAACAAATACAAGCTCCAAGTGTCGACTAGTCAAAAAAGACAAGACACATATAGAGACTCCCACTGCTTGAGTAATCTAGATCTGAAAGATCAAAGGGAAACACAAGTCTACCAATAACAGCACATAGGAAATGTAACCATGTATTGCCAGGGAAATATCCACAATGATATGCACAACTTGCAACAAACTACTTCAAGAAACTTTTCTCTCACCACAAACCTTCATGGCCACAGAGAGAAATTCTTCACATCATCTTCCTGTAGAACATCCTCCTACATACACTTCTAATGGCCAGCTGTGTCAAGAATGATCTCCTTCACATCCTAGAAGAAAAACCTTAACAACATCCATTTGTTCAATCACCAATATCAAACCAACTTCTAATATAATGTAATCAACATGAATGTAAGATTCTCAAAGAAGGTCAAGCTAAAACATTTCCCATTTCAGGAAATCATCCCATGTATCATCTCCTACCAATTCTCATCAGTAAATGACATAACACAAAAGCTCAAGGAGATAAAACAAACTATACAACTTCCACTATGAATCTTCTAGAACCAAATGTTAAACAGTAATTTAAGATCCATATCATGAAAGTGAACTTAATAAAACATATATGAAAAATATAATGGGCTAAATACCTTTTAGATAAACTACTGAGTAGACCAAGAGTGGGAACGAGAATACTCATTCAAGATATGCAAGTCATCATGACTAATCCAAGAGCAATCTCCTCAAAGGTCTCTTATTGAACTCACGTTCAACCAAGGTGTAGGCTTCTCAAACTTTTTGTTGAAAAACTTTAACAAGAGTAACAAGCAGTAATACTTCTCTCATAAGAGAAAAATAGCCTCACCTTATTCTTCATGTATCCATGAGTACTAGCAACCAATCATCTCATGCTAAACTTCAACTACATTACTGTACTATCATGAAGTAACAAGCAAATAATCAAAGCACCCAATATAAAGAATTACCAGACCACTGTCAAAGTTCCAATCAACTAAATCAGGAACTTATCATGACACCATGATCTACACATCCCCTTAGGAGATCCCATGCTTCAAGTGACTTCTCCATTGTCTCAAGTACAATGCACAATGCTAAAACTCTAGTGCACAAAGAGTATACAATGACATAAAGCAAATAGACTCAAAACCAACATCACCTGTCATGCACCACCAACACCTCAGCCAATGACTCCAAGCGTCCTCCATGGTTCCAAGATGTTGCACATCTTCAAATGATGTCCATACAAATGCGAAAGAGCCCTTCTGCAGCAATAGGATCTAAAATCTCTCTCCCTAGAAACATCTGCAACACCAAAGAAGACCATTCACCACCATGTGATGAATCCATAGTCACTGCTAGAGCTCCCACTGAAATGTGACACTCGAGCTCTCCAAGCATCATGACCACCTGCTTCATGTTCCCATAACCAACTATTCAGGTACTCTATAGTATCCATCCCCTTATCTCAAAACAATCACACCAATGCACAAGTGACCAAGGGCAATGCCAACAAACTAGTCTGTACCAACAATGAATCAATCCTCATGGATAAAGACAGTCCACATCCAAGTTATCTCACTACAGCCAATGGGTAGCTAATCCATCAACTGCATAACTCGTAGATCACAATCATCGAACATGAAAATCCATCATCACATTGGAAACTGTAAAACTAAGATTTCAAAGAGAATATCCATGTAGACAACATGACTCAAACACCAGATTATGCCAAATCTGATTTGCCAATCCTGTCCACAATGAGCACCATAATCAGGAAACCCATAAGCATTACCACAAGAATGTTGAGTGACATAAAACACTTACCAACACTCCCATGCAGAGAAGGAGTAATACCTCCTCAAAACCATGCACCAAGCATGCATGTAGAACTGCAACTATCTCATCCACCACCACCCCAAAAATCCAGTGTCTAGAAAATAGCTTAACAACAGTTCCACAATAACCACAAGTTTTTTTTCACCGTGTAAAACCTGCAAAACCACAGAGCCATGCAAGTACAAAACATCCTTAGAAGAAAGATAGCAGTTCAAGAGAAACTAGGCCCCTTTCAGGCTAACTCTAAAACTACCACCATGTACATGCATCTGAGGAACAGAGAAAGGCTATTTCAGAAGCTTGCAAATCATCTTTAGAATGATTAGCTCCATAGCCTTCAAGCATTCGAGGTTAATAGGAAACTGTGCCTTCCAACACCAGGAAACACCACCTAGAATAAGCACTCTCTTCCATGACTGCAAAACAACCTAGGCTTCTCTATATCACCCAGGAGCCTGACACAAAGATTCCCAATATGAAAGCTTTACTACTACACAACCACAAAGCAAAGAAATCCACCTCATACTCCAAAGATATACTATTTCCAGCTAGGAGACACAGATCACAACATGATCGACTCCTTTTTCCATCTTGACCATCCTTCAAGTTGCATACTATCTCAGAATACCAAAAGGCTTCCACTCAACAAAGGATCAATACATCAGTCCATTCCTCCAGATATCTTCTAGCCTATAAAGCTAAGAAATCTTCACAGGAGAAATATCTAGAACCATCATCAAAGGATCAATACATCCGTCCATTCCTCCAGATATCTTCCAGCCTATCAAGCTAAGAAATCTTCACAGTAGAAATATCTAGAACCAACAACTAGAAGAAGGCTCAGATACAACTTGTAAGGAAATCAAATGGAGTGAATCTCATAAAAACTTCAAATAGTAGTGCCTTCGATAACTTTCATTTCAATTAGGTTACCTCAAAGACACTTACAACTATGTCCTAAAGCAGAAATAGACACAGTTAATTCCCACATTAATCCTTCTGAGAGAATCACATGAAAATTCAATAGTAAGCAATGACAGATTCTAGAAACAGAATCAACATAGATGAAAGACAAGACAAAAATCAAAACACAAATATTTACGTGGGGAAAATCCTCTCGGATAAAACACCCCACACTCCAAAGATCGATCCATTGTATTATTCAGCAACAGAATGGTTACAATACAAATTTAGGCTCATAGCCTCTTTAGAGATTCAACTTGTTCATTCTGGAAACAACTGGTAGCAAACTCAACATGAGAGATCAACCATGACATTCATGGTTAGGAGAGATTCTAGCAAAAAAACCTGCTTCTCTCTTCTGCTTTGACCTCATGGCTTCGGCCTTTTGGCCAGCCACTTGGTCCTTACTCTATAGTTCTCTCTCTCTGGCTCTCAACTCTTCACCTTTCTGGCTTATCAACTTCCTTCTCTCTCACTCCATCCAAAATGTCCAATGCATACATATATGCATTCATTCTCAATAGTCATAAAGAAATCACTGACTCAGCATCATCATCGTAATGAAGATGTTTCCACTCTAGTGTAGATTTTACCTTCCACATAGAAATGGTTGCAACGGTTCATGTTCTGCCTTCTTGGGTTGGTCCTCATCCCACCACATCAAACAGTGTTTACTCGGTCAACAACGAGCAACTTGTGTGGCATGTCGGTGAGACATAAGAAGTTTCTCCCCGATGCCACGAGACTCATTTATATGTTGTCGCCAAGAGTCGTCTCCATCGGCAAGAGGTTCCACTGAGCTTACAACTTGCTTCGACCTCAACATGCTCATCGGTGAGACTATCGCTATCGCCAGGAGATAACATCGAAGTCCTCAAGTCATACTGAAACCCATTGTATTCCTATTGACATCCATCTATCAGCAAGAGTCACTTCATCGACATGATCGATGAGACCTCTCACCGACCTTCAGTTGAACTCATCCACCAATGCTATCGCTAAGACATTTAACTATTGCCAAGAGGTTTCAGCGAGGTTTTCAAGTCACGTAGATGTGAATTTTCTCATCGGCAAGACTATCATCTTTCCCTGAGACCTCACACTGAGCTTCATGTTATACCGATCTATGAACAACAGTCGGAAAGACTTCCCTCTATCGCTAAGAGGTTACAGCGATATTCACATTTCACCCAAAAGAATTTTATTTGCCAAGAGTCACACCGAAGACATCTAATAATCGGCAAGACATTCGTCTTTGGCCAAGACGTTACACCGAGCCTTCATGTGTTACACTGAAGTTACATAGCCCTCAGCGAGACCATCGTAGTTCACCAAGACCTCTCACCAAGCAAACATGTCTTACCAAGTCGGCAAGACTTTTGTCTTTCACCGAGTCTTTATATCGATCACCTTACGTTACACCAATGACCCCTAACACTATTGCCGAGACATCTCCTGGCTGCCAAGAGATCATGCCGATAGGAACAAGTCATACCGATTTCTTCATCAGCCAAACAGACCAAAGGTCATATTGATATCGGCAAGACTTCCTATCATCACCAAGACTTCTCACTAAGACCCCTTGAGTTAGCCCGAGTGTATACTATTGGTGAGACATTCCTCAGTCGCCAAGAGATCATCTTGAATGTTCAAGTCACCCCGACATACGCTAGGCACCCGATAACAAACCTTATGTTGCCGAGACATTCCATATCGGTAAGATATCTCAGCAAGTGTCCATGTCACAGCGATAGGTTCATTTGGCAAGACATCAACTTTGTCTCAACGACGAATGGAATGTCACAGCGACTATGCTTTCTCAGAGGTTTCAGCCTGTGAGATTGAGGCAACAATTCCAATAGTGGGTACTATAGTTTATAATTTTTTCAACGTTTTAATTTTTTTGAAATTCATTTGCTATAAAAAATATGATTTTAATTTTCTTTAAAACTATAAATTTCCACCTTGAATAAGGGTATGTGCATGATCATCATGGAAAAAATAGGCCCTTAAGTGGCAAAAAAATTAGAAAAATCAAAGTTAGGAAACTTGACGTAAAAATTTGAATAAGTTATCTATATTATTTCAAAAATAAGTAAGAATAGAATCTGTAGCAAATTGAATGTAGTTTCTAAACTACTAGGTTTGTTTAAAGAAAAAAATAATCTATTTGGTGAAAATTTGAAATTTCAATGCAGTAGTACTTAAAGTTTAGGAAAAAAATAAGAAGTAGGTGTCTATCTGACCACCCTAACCACAATAAAATGATAATATTTTTTTATATAGGATTTTAGATATAGTAGAGGACTCACATGTCAGATGTGATGCATATTTTTTTTTTAAAAAAATTTCAAATAAAATAGTCAATTATGAATTTTTATTGCAAATTTTTAAAAATATAAAAACTCATAGGTCTGACCACCTTAACTGGGTCAAAACTTCATGAAATTCAATTTTATTTTTTAATATTATAGTATGTAAAGCATAGAATGTGATGCATGTTTCAAATTCAAAAAATGTTATACCCTTTGAAAGCTATAGATGTTTTCAATTAGCCTATCACTGAAACATTAGTCATTAATTTGAATAGAAAATGAATAATAATTACTTATTAAATTCAAAGTAAAACTATAGTATATTGGTGGAAAGGCTGAGAATCTCCTTTAAAACCCTTTTCATTTCATCAATTTTGGGGAAAAAAAATGTTGACAGCCACATACCCATCATATTGCCACTTTTTGGCCCATCATGATCCTGCACATACCCATAAACCAGATTAAAAAAATTTAACCTTGATTTTTTGATGCACATGGGATCCATATGGACACCGTACCAACACCACCAAAGGACTCAAAATCTTTTGATGCAGAGTGGGGAGGCCTTTAATCATTAGATCACAATTCAATCAATCATCAACCACACTTCTATCATCCAAACCTTAACTACGTTGTTTTCCAATGCAACTTCACAACTCCTCTTGTAGGTGTGCAAACCTAGTTATTGGAACTTTTCTTTTCACTTTCACTTCTAACTCACAAACCCCTCACCTTTTCAAACACCCATTATTGTCTTCTCAAACATATCTCAAAACAACTTATGGTCACTTTAGGCCATTACTCCCAAAAAAGAGCTCTTACACTGTCCCAATTAGCCAATTAGGCCACAATTGCAAAGCAACTCACCTTTAAATTTCTCTTTGGGAAAAAAACTTCATTGGGAAGTCATAACTAGACTACATAAGCACCAAATCCAAAATTTTCCTCCCAAGAAACACTTAGCAACTCCTCCAATTACAAAACCCTCACTTTGCCTAGGTTTTAAGAGGGTTTATCAAAAATCTAGTCTCCTAACCTTTCAACACATCTCTTAAAACTCTTCTAAAATTCCCTACAAAAGCTTAATCTATCATCAAAAATTGCTTCCCCTAAGGTTTTCACACATTTACATTCTTAAACCTCTCAAATTCACTCAAAATCCACCTTTTCACACCTAGGGCATCATGCCCAAACCTTCAAATGACCTCCCCTATGTTGAGATTATGGATGCACAATCCCTGAAGCTCTGAAATCTTCAATGGAGGACCTTTTCCATGAAAGATAATCAACCACATAGAAAGTGTTGCAACTAGGCATGCACAATATAGATTCTATTGATCTACACTATGAGATGATTACAAATGTACAAATGCCCTGAATATATAGGCATGAGAGAGATGCAAGATGCAAGATGATGTTTCCATGTGTCATGATCTAACAACATCTGACAACATGTGAACCCTATCTAGGAAATTATTAAATGTTGAGATAAGTTCTAGAAGGACAACTTATCTTCTAGAAGGAATCTTATCCCTACAAACAAGGAAGGGGACATTGTTGGTGTAATTAATTATTAATTACACTTTAGCATAACTTTACTTAGGATATTTTATTTCCTAGGATAATTATTATTTAATTATTGTCTTATCTTATTGAGTTGTCTTTTTGCTCAAGATAAGATTAGGGTTGTTTTTTCTTGCTTTATTGCATCATTGACTTTTGGACGACTTTTGTATTATTTGTAAAACATTTTTTTCATTCAATAATCAATAATTTTGATTTTTGCTTGCACACATTGGCTCTAAGGGTTTATAGAACTTCTGTTGTTGTTGTTTTGAATATCTTTGCATGTGATAGGTGATTGCTTGTAGGTGTTCTTAGGGACTGTGAAGTTGGTTTTTCAACTTCTACATGGTATCAGAGCTCCAGACCTGTCGCTTCCTATTCATGATTTGAAGATACTCTCTCACAACGTCTGTTTTTGTGCAATGGTTTCAAGTCAAGTTGATTTTTGGTAGATCTGGGGGTAGCCAAAATTTTAGAGCATTTTGGGCTCGAATGGATGTCGCCATTGCGATTAGAGTGTCCAATAACCCTAGAAACGCCTTTTGTTTCGTCGATTTAGGCGAAAGTTGAAAAAAAAAAGCAAAAAAAAATTAGCTAGAGAGGTCGTACGACCTCCCCAACACGCAAATCAAGGAATGAAACACAAAAAAATATTTAAAAAATATTAAAAAATCAAAAATTTTATTAAGGTTTATGTGCGGCCCGTTATATTTCGCTCTGCCGCCTAATAGACACCAAGTGGCCACTAGCCACCCGGCGGCCACCGCCTTCCTCCACTGCCGCTTCACCGCCTTTGGCCCTCGCGGCCCTTCTACTGAGCTTCGCCAAGCCCCGCCAAGCTCCGCTGAACTCCCTCAACCTCCACTTCGCCCCTGTTCTCAGCCCCCCAGGGCTTTGCCGCCCCGCCAGGGTCCTTTGGAGGACCAGAGGCAGCCAATAGTGTCTAGAAGCTGTGACTACCAGGTTTCTATTGGTGCATGTGACCAGCTAAACCGCTAGCGGTTTCCAAACTTGGCGGATTTTCTTAATAAACATTGCCAGTGCCTGGTCATATGGCCGACTGAGGGCCGAACCGGAGGAGCCAATTTTTTGCCCCTGTTTAGCATTCAAGGTCCCATTTTTAGGCCTTCTTTTCATTTGCTCATAAGTTTTGCAAACAGAGTCATTTTTTCAAAAACAAATAGTCGCTGGAAATTTGATTCGGCGACGGATCTGATGGTGGTGGTTTTATTTTCTAATTTTTCTATTTTGATGTGTTTTTCGCCTGTCAAAGCCAAAAGTTGTTTTTTTCACTTCGGGAGGCATAACTTTTATGTCCTGGCTTCGTTTTTTGAAAACAAGCAGGCATTGGAAAGCTAGTTTAGTTCTCTACACAGATCTCAGATCTATTTTTTTTAATTTTTTTACCAGGTATGTGATATTTCTGTTTGATCTTAGCCTTTACCTTTTCAATTATTTTCTTGGGAAGCATGCAATCAGGGTATTTTTTTGAGATCAGCGAGCATTTTTTTTCTTATTTGAGAGTATATATTGTTGTTTCATGTCATGGATTTACACAACATTGTACCCCTTACTCCATTCAACTATTTTGGTTGGAAAAACCAAATGGAGATTCACTTGAAACATAAAGGGTTGTATAGGGTAACCATGGGTATAGAAATTGACCCTAAAGGTGCTACTAAAAAGAGAAAGTGGTTTAATAGGTGTGATGAAGCTTATGGTACATTATGTCTTTCTCTTTCCTTTGACCTTCTTTTTCACATTGAATCTTGCACTACACCAAATGAGATATGGGCTTCTTTGGAGTCTTTGTTTGGGAAGCAGGATACTATGAGAGGGTTTCAGTTAGAGAATGAGCTTATTGGCTTAAATCCTAGGGATTTTGATAGCATCCAGGAGTTTTTACACAAACTCAAGTCTCTTAGATTACAGTTGTCACAGTGTGTTTTTCAAAAAGAGTACTCTCAGTTGATATTGTCCATTCTTTCTAAGCTTGGACCATATTATTTAGTTTTTGTATCTACCTTTTATGCCACTAGGGATGCACTTGGTACGAGATTCACTATGCCATCTCTTGATGACTTTGTTTCATATCTCACTTGAGAGCAAGCTAAGTTAGCTAGCATGGGCATGGTGAAACCTTATTTCTCTTCACATACACTTATTGCATCACATGAGCCCAAAGATCAGAAGGCTTCTATAGGAAAAGGTAAGAAACATAAACAAAAGGATTCCAAACCTCATGAGCAATAAAAGGAGTCCTCAGATTCATCCTCCTCTTCTAAGGGGAAATCATCTTGGAAGGAGAAGTCTACACGTGCATATTGCAAGAGGGAAGGACATGCAAAACATAATTGTTACAAGGACATTGATGAGCTGAAACATCTTCTTCTAAAAAATCAAATTGATTTTCCTTCTAGGATGTTTGCATCATCTTCTTCTCCTCATTCTTCTTCTTCAGAGCAGCATAACATAGGCACAACTGTTTTACATACTTCGTTAGATATGAAGGGACATGCTCTTTATGCTTCTTCAGGTATTGGATCAGGGAGATGGCTTCTAGATTCAGGAGCATTTTATCATATGGAATCTTCGCTGACTATGTTTACTTCCTTTGAGCCTTGCACTATGTCTCCCATTTTGATGGGAAACAACACTTACACGAGTGTTACAAGGAAGGGGTCTATTCGTTTTGGGGACCACTCCTTTCAGGATGTCTTGTGTGTCCCTCACTTGACAAATAACCTTCTTTCCATCTATCAGATAACACATGCGGGCAATGGGAGATCTGTGGAGTTCACACCTAATTTGGTTATCATCATAGACTTGGAGAGTAGAGCAGTTATTGCTACTGGGATAGTGGATCACTCATCTTGGTTGTATTCTTTCACTGATTTTGCTACTGGTGGTGCTTCTGTTCCTAAAGCTATTCCTCACACTTCGAGTGTGCATCATCATTCAGAGGATACATTTGGCTTCTTGAACATTGATGTTCTCACTTCGGATCCTATTCTCGACCCTTCCATTCCATCTCCTCCGCCTCCTATTACTTCTTCTGTTTCAGTGCAGCAAGATCTAATTTATCATATATCTTTGGAGGTTTCTATTGTGTCTTCACCTACTTTGGATTCTTCATTTATTGAGGTCACACCTACTTCTATGGAGACATCTTGGGCTACACCTATTCCACCTTTAGAGATTTCTTTGATTCAGCCTATTCCCTCTCACTTCTTTCAGGAGATGCAGTTTCGTCACTTTTTTTGGAGTTACTTCATTCTGGGGGGGATCTGTGGTCTCTTTCTTCCTCTCTTAAGGGGGAATTTATTTATGTATCTTTTTGATGGATGGTGTCCTTGGGGGGTCTTATGGAGTCCTCCATCTTTCATCACTTAGCTGTTTATTGCATTCTATTTTGGGGAGGAGTTTTGTTCCCATGTGGTTTTCTCCTTTACCCTGTTTGATTTAGTTTGCATTGCATTTGTAAATGAGTACCTGATCAGGCCTTGTTATCGGGACTCATATTTGCATAATAATTTTCTTCTCCCTAAGTTGCACTTATGGGGAGGTGTTGGTGTATTTAATTATTAATTACACTTTAGCATAAGTTTACTTAGGATATTTTATTTCCTAGGATAATTATTATTTAATTCTTATCTTATCTTATTCAGCTTTCTTTTTGCTCAAGATAAGATTAGGGTTGTCTTTTCTTTCTTTATTGTATCATTTCCTTTTTGAAGGCTTTTGTATTATTTGTAAAACATTTTTTTCATTCAATAGAATCAATAATTGTGATTTATGTTTGCACACATTGGCTCTGAGGGTTTACAGAACTTTTGTTGTTTTTGTTCTGAATATCTTTGCATGTGATAGGTGATTTCTTGTAGGTGTTCTTGGGGACTGTGAAGTTGGTTTTTCAACTTCTACAGACATTATCCCATTATTAAATGATTTATTAAAAAGCAACCTAGGACTAAATGATGCAAGACCTAAGTTAACTTATGCTTGTGTAATAATTAATTTAATTACACTAACACCTTGCTCCCCAAAAATCTCCTAGCATCTATTCCTATCCTATTTGACCCATTCCACTCAATTACAATGGTCATAGAATGTGAAATGGGCCTTTGAACATTTTATGTCCTCAAACCCTTTATAACCCTATTTTCTGGCCGCCTATAGAAAATTGATTACTAAATGCTTCAAACTCAATAAGATTCTATCAAACCAATTGTAAAAGGAAGTTAACACATATATCTAGTGATTCAAAAGAAATTTAATCTAAAAACACATTGTGCAGGTCCGTATAGATAAAGAGAACAATAAATTTTCAAAAAAATCATACTATTTTGGGAGTTTTCAAATTGTTTTCTTCACCAAAACTTGAAAATTAGTGTTTACAACGAGATAAAAAAAAAAAAAAAACCAACATTTTCCCTCCTAAAACCAACCAATACAACCATAAAAACTAAGTTTCAACTCCCATGACTGTTGGGATTCCAAGTTTTTCACTTTCACAACTTTTAACACAACATTTTCACAATTTTTACAATATTTGCATCTTTTTCCAAAATATAAGAAAATGAGCTAAAAAAATCCTAATTACATAATAGGTGGTCTATTAGGACCTTATTGATGAAAAAATATAAGACTCAACACTAAAAATAAACATTAGACCCTATTCCTAAAACTTGCGCATTGAAACCTTCACGGTGCCCTTGCACCATACACCCGGCCTAGAAAAAGATTCCAAATCCAATTGGAAATGTATTTTTGTAGATCCATCTTCTTTCGAACATCTCCTTTCCCTTCAAATTCTCCTTCATGTGGTGATCTTCCTTACTGAGTCAGAAACTAGGATTTTGCCTCATTCCTTGCACAAGTGACCTTGTTGTCATCTACACTTTTCTCCCTCTTCATACCCTACCTTGGTGGGAAATATTTGACCTTTCCTACATTCAAAACTGATGTTGTACTTGCTCTTTGACTTGAAAAATAATCCTTACCATTTTTCCTTTGACTTAACCTCTTTTCCACCTTTGCTTCATGCCTCAGTCATATACCCTTGCCAAACACCCTTATGCCCTTCACTTTTTGTTTTCATCTTTACTTGTAGACTCTCTACGACAAGTGCCATTTTCCTCTCAGACTGACAAACTTATGACTTATTAGATTTAGGAACCCCTGTTATAACAAATATTGACTATTCGTTAACTCCTCTAGTGTTCAATGGACAAAATATTGTCCCAACCAAAATTCCATCACCCTTTCCTAACTCATTTTGATCCTTCTCAAGGAATTCATCCTTGACGTTCTCTGTTTTAACATTGGATACCAAACTATCAACTCTCTCCTTCAACCTTGCATAACTCTTTGAATCTTCAAGCCTTGAAATGGCTACATACTCTTTGTTTTTGATCTCCTCAGACTTTATGTACTCCTTTCCAAACATGATGATCTTTGTTTCCTTGCATTTTTCCTCATCATTCTCCTGCAATGATGTTAGTGTGAAAGTAATACCATCCTTCTTAATGGTGTAAGTGTTCTCGCTACCATCATAAAGTGATTTCCTATTAAATTTTCATGGCCTTTCAAGCAATAGATAGCAACATTCCATTTGTAAAATGTCACAAAGTACCTATCCCTATATCCACCAATTTGAAACTCAACTAAAGCTTGTTCATTCACTAAAATTGATTGATTATCATTTACCCTTGAGAGGCTCTAAATGGTGTTTCATGAGGAATTTTTTCTAACTTCAACTTATCAACAACTTATAAAATTCTTCAGTTTATGTTTTCACATCCATTTCTTTTTGCTTTAAACTTTGAAGTTTCTTAAACATTTGAATTTCATAATCTTTATGCAAGATCTTACCTTTCATTTTTGCTACCATCTTGTCCCATGAAACAATCTTGGACTTACCTTTCTTTCTCCTCTCTAATTACTCATAATCCCACCATAAAAGTGCATGAATTTCCAGCTTTGTCTTTGCAATCTTTGCCCTCTTCTCTTCAAGAATATCTTCACACTCAAAGTGATTATCCAAGGATGCAATCCAATCTAGAGGCTCCTCATTATTCAAATTTCCACCATACTTGGGAAAATCAACCTTCACCTTGTGTGTATCACCTTTGAATACTTTTAGAAGCTTGGTCATCCTCTGTTCCTCAGGGTCCAATGGCTCTTCATCAGCCTCTTGAAACTCTTCCTCTTCATGTTCATTAGTTTCACTCACATGACCCAAATCTACACCTCTTCTCTAATTTGAATCCAAAGTAGCAAGCCTTTCCAAAATAGCATTATGACACTCCATCAACCTAGCATTCCTTTCTTTCAACTCTTGTAGCTCTCTAACAGTTGCACTGTTCTTAGGAGGCATCTTGACCCTTCAAATTCCAAGCTTTTCCTTATGCAAACTGCAACCTTCTCCCTCAAAAGATCTACTACCTAAGCTCTTATACCATTTGATGTAGAGCATGGAGGCATTTAATTGCAAGATCACAATTCATTCAATCCTCAACCACTCTTCTATCAGCCAAACCCTAACTAGGGTGTTTTCCAACACAACTTCACAACTCCTCTTGGAGGTGTGCAAACCTGGTTATTCAAACTTTTCTTTCTGTTTTCACTTCTAACTCAAAAACCCCTCACCTTTTCAGACACCCATTATTTTCTTCTCAAACATATCTCAAAACCACTTATGGTCACTTTGGACCATTACTTCCAAAATAGGGCTCCTATGTTGTCCCAATATGCCAATTAGGCCACATTTGCAAAGCGACTCACCTCTAAATTTCTCTCCAGGCACAAAAATTCATTGGGAAGTCATAACCATACTACATAAGCACCAAATCCATAATTTTCCTCCCAATAAACACTTACCAACTCCTCCAATCATAAAACCCTCACTTTGCTTAGGTTTTAAGGGGGTTTATCAAAAATTTGGTTTCCAAACCTTTCCACACTCTAAAATCTCTTCAAACTCTTCTAAAATTTCTTGAAAAATCTTAATCTATCATCATAAATTTCTTCCCCCAAGTTTTTCAACACATTTCCATTACTAAACCTCTCAAATTCACTCAAAATCCACCTTTTCACACCTAGGGCATCATGCCCAAACCTTCAAATGACCTCCCCTACTCCCAAAAAATCTCCTAGCATCTATTTCTATCCTATTTGACCCATTCCACTCAATTATAGTGGTCACAGATGGTGGAATGGGCCTTTGAGCATTTTATGTCCTCAAACCCTTTATAACCCTATTTTCTGGTCACCTACAGAAAATTGATTACGAAATGCTTCAAACTCAATAAGATTCGATCAAACCAATTATAAAAGTAATTTAACACATATATCTAGTGATTCAAAAGTAATATAATCTGAAAGCACACTATACAGGTCCATAGAGATCAAGAGAACATAAAATTTCTAGAAAAATCACAGTATTCTGGGAGTTTTCAAATTGTTTTCTTTAGAAAAACTTTCAAATCAGTGTTTACAACGAGATACAAAATATATACCAATTATTTCCCTGATAAAACCAACCAATAGAACCATCAAAAATAACTTTCAACACCCATGCCTATTGGGATTCCAAGTTTGCACTTTTAACATGACAACATTTGCATCTTTTTCCAAAATATAACAAAATGAGCTCATCAACTCCTAAATACATACTAGGTGTATGAGGACCTTATTGATGACAAAATATAAGACTCAACACTAAAACTAGACATTAGACCTTATTCCTAAAACTTGCACATTGAAACCTTCATGATGCCCCTGCACCATCCTTCCAATAGATGATTGTGATCAATATATTGTGTGTTTATAGCTAAACTTGAGCGGTTTTAACCTTCTATAGTCAACTATGGACTTTTATCTAGACCAAGAGACACTTACTAAAACTTGGTGGATGGATCTTCAATTGGGGAAGCTTGTTGCATGATGAGATATTTGATACTATGTGAGAACTACTAGAATATATTGGATAGAATGTAGATACTAGTTGGGCTATGAGAGACTAGATGTCACATTCCTTGCAAGTTTAAAAAATAGAGAAAATGATGCAACACTAGAAATAATGTGCATAAAGGAAATGGTTAAATATCCCATGATTATTAACTAACAATGGATGAACATATTTATGGTGTACATGACATAAATTACCATCCATAATCATGGAGAATTAGCCTAAGAATAGGTATGTAACTTTTTTGATCTCAAACTAAAGGCATACAAAACTCAATGCAACTATAAGTATAAAATGAAGCACACATAATCAAGCTTATCTCCCTAGATTATTATCTATAAGAAGGAATATTCTACACTAACACTTTTGACCCTTTTTGGTAGCTAATTGATATGCTCCTAAACGATAGTTGATGATAATGACATATGATCCCAACCAATATAGAATAAATAATTCATCATATTTGATGAGGAATATATTTTTTTCCATATCCATGCTGATTTTCTTAGGTTTCCTTCATTATAAAACATTTTATTTACCTAGATATATTTTCTTGGTTTACCTTTTCTATAATAAAATCTCAAGGGCTAAGAGTTCTTTTGTTTATTCTCATGTGGGGACATCTAAGAAGGAAAATAATCCAAATCTTACCAAATTTCGATTGGTCATTTCAATTTTATCTTCTCCCTTTCGCCAACCCTAGTGACATGGTGGAGGTCTCACGTCTACATGAACATTTGGAAGAAGGTAAATATTTTCTATAGAAGTATGACCTAAATGAACTTTTCTTTGGATAGGAAGTTTCACTTTAGATAAGATTTTTTTGTAAAATAACTATTTATCTATGATTGAGTTAAATAGTGAGAATATGACTGATGAAGGCGTAGCCCAACACTTAGAAAATAACCCACAAACAAGAGAATAATTTTATTATTCAGGAAATGGAGCTTCTTACATGCAGAGGATCTCAAATCCCCAAGTTCTACAACACATGCAAGTTATAGAAAGCTATCGAATAACCCTTTCGCAATATGCGAGCTTGTCCCCAAAAAGTTACCCAAAAATTAGAAACCCACCCATAAATAGAGCTCCACATTAGTTTGGAGCCAAAAAAACATTCAAATTGAGTTTAGGCAGTTTGGCATTGAAAATTTACAACATGAAGTTTAAATTTCAAAAGAGCATTTGCAATTGTATCTTCTATAAAGTGCGCCAACTTCCTAGGGCCATAACTTTTGATCCGGGACTCTGATTCGCAAACCGTTTGAACCATTGGAAAGGTCTCGAAGTCAATAACAAGTCTAAAATTGGCTATGCTGATTTTGGCAAGTTTCAGGGTCAATTTGGGAGCTCTAAGTGCCTCAAATCTAACCCGAAAGATTTTCAGGTGTAAATATGGGAAACTAAAACTGCAATATCTTTCAACCTAGGAACCAAAAATAAAAACCATAAATTGGGAATTTCATTATGACAAAAAGGGTATCCAAAAATGTAAAAACATCTAAAAACTAAGAAACTTGAAATTTAACTATTTTTGGGTGATGCAAGATTGCCCTTACACCACTGGATGCTCCTGCATCAATGACCCTTCACACCCACTCATGAATTTATATCCTAAAATGTTCAATTCCTATTTAAAATCCATAGGAAGCTTTCTATGCATGACATTCTCTATTTGTAAGAAGTTAATTTTTAGTTTTCTATTTTTTTCTTGCATGTTCAATATCATTTGGCCTAGTACTAAATTTTTGTGTAGAATTCATGAAATAATTCAACATGGATTATTCATTTTTCTATCTCTTATGTTTCTTAAATATTTAGTATATTAAGGGTGTGACCCCATGAACTAAGTGTTATGACTCTAGAAATTAGTAATAATTGTTAGTGTGAATAAATGTCTTGTACCTAGTTAATTCACTTACTAGGGACTTAGGGGACATGCTCACTTGTTAAGTTTACTTAGGTCCTAAGATTCCTTCTAGAAGCCCGATTTTTCATATCTAGAACTTATCTTATCCTAGGTTTCTGACTTATTTTTCTCATGTGATAGGATTAAGAAACTTGTCATGATCTTGTCTAATCCTATTCCTCACCTTTCCTATATAAGCAAGGGTTCATATGTATATTACCATATTCAGTGTGGTTGTCATTTTGGAATTCTTCCATCCTTAATCATACCATGATATTTCTACCATATGGGTATGTGCAAGATCATCATGGAAAAAAATAGGCCCTTAAGTGGTGATGAGAATTCAAAAAAATTAGAGTTAGGAAACTTGACGTAAAAATTTGAATAATTTATCTATATTATTTCAAAAATATGTAACAATAGAATCTATAGAAAATTGAATGTAGTTTCTAAACTACTAGGATTATTTTAAACAAAAAACTATTTGGTGAAAATTTGAAATTTCAATGAAGTAGCACTTAAATTTTAGGGAAAAAATAATAAGTAGGTGCCTGTCTGACCACCCTAACCACAATAAAATGATAATATTTTTTATAATATTTTAGATATAAGTAGAGGACTCATGTCCCGATGTGATGCATTATTTTTTGTAATTTTATTCCAAGTAAATAATTAATTATAATTTTTTTTTTACAACTTTTAAAAAATATTAAAAATCATATGTCTGACCACCTTAACTTGGTCAACACTTCATGAAATTCAATTTTTTTTAAATCCTATAGTATGTTAAGCATATAATGTGACACATGTTTCAGATTCAAAAAATGTGATACCATTTGAAATCTATAGATGTTCTTCAATAAGCCTATGAATCAGGACTTTAGTTGTAATTCAAATAGAAAATGAATAATAGTTATTTATTAAATTCAAAGTAAATCATAATTTATATTGGTGGAAAGATGAGAACCTTTTTAAAAACCTTTTTCATTTCATCAATTTTGGGTTAAAAAAAGTCATTAGCCACATACCCTACACATACCCATCATATTGCCACTTTTTGGCTCATCATGATCCTACACATACCCATATCTCTCTTGTGGAAGTTTTTTTTTTTGCAAGTGATCCTGAGGTGTTGAGGAGTTCACCATAAACTCCTACATGGTATCAAAGCTTCAATGCTGTAAAATTCTTCCTAGATATGAGGGACTAATCTTGGAGTGAATTTTTTGTTGGGTGTGAGATGGGGTCTTAAGAGCCTCACTATTGAATCCAAGGCATCAAAGAAAATCAGATTTGGTTTTTATTTTGTCAAATTGGTAAGGCTTTGAACAAGGGTTTCAATTGATAGATTTGGAGGGTAGTTGATATTTTTGAGAAGTCTAGGAAAAAAAAACTAACCTCATAGTTGCATCCATAAGGCTCGATATCCTAAATATCAACTACCAAATCATCAATTTTTGACACCATCAGTTGGAGGGTCATAATTTTTTTTAGGCCCTATGGGCATATGGATTCATACTTGGTCGTACAATCATACGACATTAGATCTATAGCGAGTTGCTATTAAATCAACATATTCTGAGTGGAATATTCCTCTGCAAGTGTCATTTATCAATGTGATTACATTTTCATCATACTTTTGTAGTCAAATCATCCACTGTAGTTTGCTAGCATCCTTTTTTATCACTAGTACAGTGGTCATTAATCATGAGTATGACTGCAATTAATATCAATGTTTTCAATAGAGATTTTAATATTAAAACTTTGGTTTTATTTTATTTTAGTTGACCAAAGTACTTAAATACCATCGACTGTGCTTTTTAAATCAAACGATTGGTTGTTTTATGTAACCCTTGGTCACAAGGTCTGGGTATGTGTAGGATCATGATGGGCCAAAAAGTGGCGATATGATGGGTATGTGTAGGGTATGTGGCTGGCAACTTTTTTTCTACCCAAAATTTATGAAAGGAAAAGGGTTTTTAAAGGAGATTCTCAGCTTTCCACCAGTATAAGTTATGCTTTACTTTGAATTTAATAAATAATTATTATTCATTTTCTATTTGAATTATGACTAAAGTCATGATTGATATGTTGATTGAAAAACATCTATAGATTTCAAACAATATCACATTTTTTGAATCTGAAACATGTGTCACATTCTAAGCTTCACATACTATAGGATTAGGAAAAATAAAATTGAATTTCATAAATTTTTGACCAAGTTAATGTGGTCAGACATATGAGTTTTTATATTTTCTAAAATTTGTAATAAAAAAAACATAATTAATTATTTACTTGGAAAAAAATTACAAAAAAATATGCATCACATTGAGACATGAGTCCTCTACTTATATCTAAAATCTTATAAAAAAATATTATCATTTTATTGTGGTTAGGATGGTTAGATAAACACCTACTTCTTATTTTTTCCCTGAAATTTAATTACTACTACATTGAAATTTCAAATTTTCACCAAATAGATTTTTTTGTTTTAAAATAAACCTAGTAGTTTAGAAACTACATTCAATTTGCTATAGATTCTATTCTTAAATATTTTTGAAATAATGTAGATAACTTATTCAAACTTTTACGTCAATTTTCCTAATTTTGATTTTTTTGAATTTTTTGCCACTTAAGGGCCTGTTTTTTCCATAATGATCCTGCACATACCCGTCTAATGCCCATGATCAACCAGTAGTGTTAAAGGCCCAACACTTGGGAGTGGCACAACCAAAGGCTCACTGACCCCCTTCACTCTTCCTAGTTTTGGTAGATGGTCAGCACTCCCCTTGGGATTCGTGGCATGAACTAACTTCCTCTCATGGATTTGTTAACTCTAGTGGTTGTATCTGGAATTAATAGGTCAACCTTTTGGTGCAATGAGAACTATGGGGCCAACAATTGGTATCAGAGCCAAAGGTGTTGGGCTCAAATCCCCTCAGATAACGTGAGGGGAGATTGTTGGAAGATTATCAGTGCTCCCCTCGAGATTTGTGATATGGGCTAATCGCCTCCCATGGATCCGTTAACTCTAGCAGTTGTATTAGGCATTCATAGGTCAACCTTTTGGTGAAACAACAACCGTGGAGCCAACACCCAATGGTGCCACTACTGTTGGTAGTGATTCCTCATTTTAAACACATTATTGTAACCTACAATGGTCATATTGGGTGACTAGGGGCTAGTTTTTTGCACTTAGAATTAGTCTGCAAATACCCTCTTTTAGGCCCTTTTTTTGTTTTCTCATAACTTTTGATCTAGATGGAAAAAATTAGAAACAAAATATTACTAGAAAGTTGGCAATGCATATTTTTCAAGTAGTATAGGTGATTTTTTTGAATTTCTCTATTTGGTAGAATTTATTGTTGGTTGAAGTCAGATCTCCATTTTTGGCTCCTGAGCTTATAACTATTTTCCACAATCTCTATTTTTTGTGATTCTTACAATGCTGGAAAAGTATTAAGTAGCTATACATTTCCATCCGCGTACTTTTTTATGTATCTATCCTAGGTTGATCATTATTTTAGTTTTTATCCAAAGGGTATTCATGATATTTCATGAATATTTTGATAGTTGGTAGGGTGCAATTTCGATCTATGTTCTTCATTTTAGGTCTAAATCATTTATCAATGAACTATTCCTTCATAAATTCTAGGGTTGTGTTAGTTTGTGATTTTTCCATTATTCCCTTGCATCAGGTCTATTGTTGCTTTATCATGTTTCTGACTTGAATCCTTGAGTGACTCTAATATGGTTTCTAGCAAACAAAATTATCTTTCCTTGCTTGCGAGATTAAGGATTCCAGTGTTACTCCACAAGTATGCTTGTAGTTATTCTTTGCAGTAGGTTATCTCATTATGGGGGTGCTATATTGACTCTCTTATCATTCTTTGTGTGGATGGAGATTGATTAGATTTGTGATAGATATTATTTTATTTATCTCTCTTTCGGGGAGGACTTTTGTCCCATTCATTTTTCTCCTTTTCTTCATTTGTGAGAGATTGCATTACATATTTACATGGGTACCTAACATGGCCTCGTAGTTGGGGCCCATCTTTGTGTCATTTGTATAATAATATTCTCTATAAGTTACACTTAAGGGGGTTGTTGGTGTGAATAAATGTCTTGTACCTAGTTAATTCACTCACTAGGGACTTAGGGGACTGTGCCATAGAAAAATGGCCCTTTTTCATTTTCATGGCCTTTTAGGTCTTGTTTCACAGTCTTGGAACTATGTTGCTCTGATTTTATGTTGTAACATGGCTTGAACATGCTGATTTAGGTACTAAAACTCAAAGAACGACACCTTGTAAAGGTGTTGTGAAGTTTTGTAAGACATTTCTACATTCTTCTAGACTTTATTTAATGCAATTTTCCTAAAAATCACCTTTTTACTCATCAACAAGTCCTATTGTGAAGTGTTGTAAAGTCTTGTAACAAGCTTTCAAGCTCTTCTAGGCATATTTTCGCTATTTACACCCTTCTCATGCTTTCTTTGGTCTCTTTACGCCCTCATAAGTTGTAATTAAGTGTATTATTTCATATTATCCTAACAAACAACATTAAATACAACATTTTTCCTGACACATGTTTTTAGGTCCTAGGTGGGACCCATTTGCCATGGGTGGCGAATGAGTCCCCCTTGGCCCCAAATTCAAAATATTTCAAATTTCCTTTTGGGATTTTATTCAAATTCACTTGATTTCGGCATGTGATGAGGTATGAATGGATACTAAGGCACTAGAAATGTATAAATAAGTGATTTTCACCTCATTTTACATCTCTTACAATCTCCTCACTCATTAGAGCATTCAATCCTACATTTCAAGAATTCAAGCACTTTACATCAACAATTCAAGCACTATTCAAGCACTTTGAAGCAAGCATTGAAATTATTTTAGACTTACATTATCAAGGGTTAAGTAAGTTGATAGGACTTGCATGTTATTATTTTATCTTTCTCTTGCATTTCATTGTCTTTTCAAGGGTTTAATTACCAAAAGTGGGGTTTGAAAAAGGCAAACCCGTATTCACTAACCCCTAATCATTTTCCCCCTATTCCATGTTTGTTTGCATCTCTTTTTATGCAGATTTGATAGGTTATTAGGTGTTGAATATTGATTATGAAGTTAGATTGAGTCAAATTCAAGCTTGGAGAGTTATTTGTCCATTTTTTGTAGATCTGACTTCGACAACCCAACAAGCAGGCATTTCCAAATTTGGTGTTGCATAGTTGTCTCCTGATTTTTTAGAAATTTGGGAGAGGACTGATTCATTACCTATGGTGAATGAGTCCCACCTTAGTACTAGAAACTTAAGTTTTTTCAAATTTTGGATCCCAATAGATAGAAACTAGCTCTTGATAATTTTTCACTAGTAGGTGAACTGATTCACCACCCTGGGTGAATGAGTCCCACTATGAAAAATAAGTTATTTTCATCATCATTCAGAACACTCTACATTACAAGTCATCCAAGTTCACTTAGATTCATCCCTGTATTCTTTGTTTGGCATTATTTCTTCATTTAGATAGTTGTTGGCATATCATAATGTGTTTTCAAACATAGTTGTAATTACACTTTTGCATTCATTTTTGGTCATTCAAATTAGTCAATTGCATTTAGTTAAGTTAATTTCCATTAAATAACATTGAATACATCCTAATTTGAGTGATACATAAGCATTTTTGGCCCTATCTCTCTCCTTTTAGGTGAAAAACCTAGAAGTGCAAGAGCAGTCCATAGGGTCCCAAAAATCTATGTTTCATTTTGGTCAACCTGACTTTTGAACACTTTATACTTATGATTCCATTCACATATTGCACCCTAAGTTTCTATTTTCATTAGCATTCAATTAGGATATTGATTTGTTATTGCATTCTAGGACTTTTCATTTTGCATTAGTGAAATCTTCATGTAGCTTTCATTTTTGCATTACATCTCATTGTAAAAAGTAAAAAATTCCATTTTACATATGAAAATAGCATACTTTAGTGCATTTAAATCATCTTAACATTTCTAAAAAACACTAAAAAGGTTCATATTGTGACTCATTCACCACCCAGGGAAAATCAGTCCCTCAACACTTTTTGGACAACATTTCTGGCATTTTTTTGGCATTTATTTCTATTTCTATTTTTTGTAGTTGGTTCTTTGTTATAGTTAGAAGACTCTCTGTTATTTGCATTTTAGAGCTCTTATATTAGCTTGTATTTGTCTTCACCCATCCTTTGTGGTACTTGCATGAGTGTTTGTTGCCCCATTGATAATACTTTAGTGAGACAAAGTTCTAGACTCATGGCATCCCATGATAGCACTTTTGTTGTTGACCTTGGGATATCACAAGATCCTACTCCTAGTATGGACAATGGTGCATTAGGCCCTAACAATACTACTTCCATGCATTCACCTTTCCATCCAATGAATGTTGACAACCAAAATAATTCCCTCTTGCAAGAAAAGGTCATTAATATTCATGAGGAATTTGCACATTTACAACAAGATTTGTCACTTGAAAATATTTCCACAACTACCATACCTGCAATTGAGAATATTCATCATTTGATTGAAAGTGTTGATGGATTACAAGTGATGAAGAAAATTGTTGAGATTTACAATAAACATGCCTCTTCCAACAACCAATCCATAACCATTCTTGTAAACCAAGGAGCACCTCAAGTTCCTCCCCCTTCAACCATTGCTTCCATCCCAACCTATACCAATCCACAAGTCCATACAACTCTGCCTCAGGCTACTTCTTTCCTGATTTCCACTAGGATTCCTACTTCTTTTATGGCATCACAAGTCCCTTCTACCACTTTCACACCTCTTAGAATTCCTTTCATTTCCCCTACCATCACTTACACTCCATCACCATTTTCCCTTCCACCTCAACCCATATACCCTGATCCTCTTCTTACACAACTTCTCACTACAATTTCATCTATGCAACATCAACTTTCCAACATCAGTCAAGGTCAATCTACTCCAACCACATATCATGTCTATAGTAGTCCCTTATCCTTAGAAATTTTACATACCCCGATGCCACAAGGGATAGAAATGCCTTTTTTTGAGAAATACAAAGGAAAAGGAAATCCTATAAACCATGTTAACGCTTATACAACTTTGTGTAGTGACTTTGTCCTTGATGATAAAATTTTAGCAAAACTTTTTCCAAGAACCTTGAAAGACACTTCCTTAGAATGGTTTTCCAACATGCCCAATCATTCCATCCATTCATTCAATGAATTGGTGGATGCTTTCATTAGTAACTTTCAAGTTCACATGACACCCAAAAAGACAATGGAAGACCTTATGAGATGTAGACAAAACACGGATGGAAAAGTAATGGATTTCATGTCATGTTACCAATCCTTATATGCTCAAATTGATGTCAAGCTTCCTGATGCACATCTGTAGAAGATGTTTATCGAAAACTTGCACACCAACCTTCAGGATAAGATCACCATGATGAAATTCCCTTCATTCAGGAATTTATGTACAACCTTATGTGAATACCAAAATTTGGTTTCAAGTCATGATTCAAAATCCACTTCCAACCAAGTTGACAAACTAGAACACGCTAATAAAAAAAATCAAGAACCAAAACTTTCGCAAACCTAATAGAGGCTTTTTATAGTTTAATCCACCTCCTCAACTTCAACCACAACCAATTGAATTTGTTCCAAATCAAGTGGCCGCTATTAGGGAAGCCACACCTTATCATTATGGAGATCCAAATAGATAATTCACTCCTTTACCCGATACTCTTCATCACACAATGAACCAATTAATTCAAAAACACATGCTCACCTTACCACCTATTTGCCCACTTGATCCAAATCAGCCATTATTACCTACCTTCAAACCTAATGCTTATTTCCATTTTCATCATCCAAATGGCCATGACACTGAACATTGACAATGTCTTAAACATTTAGTTCAAGACCTCATTGATTCAGGTGAATTGACCATTGCGGGTGTTAATGATCAAGGAAATAAGTCTGTTGCTCCTCCTAACCAGAATTTACAAATTTTTGCCAATCCTATGCTGAAACATACTACCTCATTTTTCAAGGCTAGTAAACCTTCCAAGCCTGATGTAATTACTATTGATACAAATAATGAACAACATGATACAACTCCTATTGTTACCCAAGCTAGTCCTATGGATAACCTTGTGGCTACGATAGACGTTATCCCTTGTAAGGGCCAAACCACTAAATTACTTGATATTAATTTTTCTACTAAAGACATGTACTCGAAAAGCTTCCTGATGGTTCTCTCTACATAGCTGGTAGAATCTCTGATAAACACACTAATAGGATATTAACAGATCCTGCTTGTGGTATGAACATGATCACATAAGATTTTTTGGTATTACATGAACTATATCAAGACATGATTACAATAAACCCACTTCCTGCATTCAAATACATAATGGTTTTGCATGCCCTACGATTGGATCGATCATGCTACCCTTACAAATAGGACCCAAAACTTTGGAGGTAACATTTTCAATTATTCCTCAATTTGACCAATTTTATTTGTGGCTAGGCCTCCCTTGGCTTCGCTCAATGAAAGTAGTCCCATCAGTTGTTCATAAGTGCTTGAATTTTCCACATGACAACAAGATAGTCACCATACACCATAGTGGCTTTAATCCTTTATCTTCCAAAGGTAACTTCTCATTAGAAGCCTTCTAGCCTAAACCAATGGAACCTATCACCCCTCGTAAGAACTTTTTCATAGCCTATGAAAAGTTTAAAGCCAAAAAGATAGCCCAATTATCTTTTCATAACTCATCCCTATCCACTTCCACACCTCCTATCATAGACGAAACCATGCTTCAAACCGAGTCTGACATTGAGCAACCCATCCAACCTCTTGAACGACCACCCTTCAACACTTCCCATCCATCATTTAAAAGACCAAGAGATAGTGAAACCAACCCCATTGTTCCTCGTCAAATTAAACAAGTGTATAAAGCCAAAGAGAAAGTGGTTGATCCATCCTCTTCGGTTTCTTTTGTTCTTCTCCCTTCAGAAGTAGAAGAACCTATGATGACTCAATCTGCTCCTACACCTCAACAACTCCAAAACATAATTAAACAGAATATCGGTGCTAGGGAATGAAAGCATCATCATCATCTCCTTGCTAGTCAATCTCGCATAGAAGACAATAAACAAAATCAACCTTTACCTTTGATAGAAGTAATAAATGACCAACCTCCTCCTAACCTGCCACAAGACAGTCCAATGCAACAATCACAACAAATTGAACCAATCCAACAACCTCAGCTTTTGATACATCCATCTTTATAAATCACCCTTTTTCCTCCTATTGTCATTAATCTTAATGATGGTAATGATGATAATGATGATGCAAACATTTCCAAAATTGATGAAGAAGTGCATAAAAATTTAAATTGCTTATTTTCATCTACAATGAGCTTAAATGATACATCCTCTCCACCAAGTGAAGAACCTGGTACAACTCTTGGTTCAACACTTGTAATTATTCCTTTGGACAGTCAGCCACCCTCACATTACAATGAATATGATTGGGAGGTAGATGACCTGTTAGATGGTTGACTTGCATTCACCTAACTAGCCTTTTTACTTTTATCTTTTTATTTTCCTTTTCATGTGCGTATCGTATTCCCCCATATCATGTGTTTGATGTTCTCTCTCTTTGTACACTTCTATTCGTTCCTCTATTCTTCTATTCGTCATGTATTATCTTTTTCATTTTAGTTTTATGTTCTCTTTTCAGGGATGATGCAATGCATAGAGATGCCATATGTCTCTTCCATGTTGACCCAAAAGGTCCTTTTCTTTTTCTTTTTTCATTTTGTGTTCTCCTTTTGGGGACGACGCAAAGTGTAGAGATGCCCTATGTCTTTTCCATGTTGACCCAAAAGGTCCTTGTCTTTTTCTCTTTTTTTTTGGTTCTCCTTTTGGGGATGATGCAAAGTGTAGGGACAACCTATGTCTCTTTGATGTTGACCCAAAAGGTCCTTGTATTTTTCTCTTTTCATTTTGTGTTCTCCTTTTGGGGATGATGCAAAGCGTAGAGACACCCTATGTCTCTTCCATGTTGACCCAAAAGGTCCTTGTCTTTTTTTATTTTTCTTTTTTGTGTTCTCCTTTTGGAGATGATGCAAAGAATAGAGATTCCCTATGTCTCTTCCATGTTGACCCAAAATAGACTCTTTTTCCTTTGTTTTCGCTCTCTTGGTGTCATTCTTCTAGTTCTATGTGTCTTGGGGAATGATGAGAGTTTCAAGCTCTTTAATATAAAAACATTGCAAAAAAGAACATACTAACCCAAAATCCATAGATCCCTTATGTGTTTGGTGTGCTTTCTTTTATGGGGGGGGGCTGATCCTATAATAGTGGTTTACAATTTTTGGCCAAACTGGACACAAAAATTATTATTTTTAACTAAATCTTCACATTCGGACACCTATAGCGGCTAAACTGTGAGGAATTTGAAGATGGTGAAAACTAGAGTCTCATCAAATTTTCTCTGTAGATTCTAAAAATATTTTTTTCAAAATTTTTGGAATCAAATTGCACTTCTTTTTCCATCTCCCACGAAAATAGATTTTTTAGAAAACAACATTTTTAAAAAGTGATGCACACCGTGATAACACAACTTTTTTTCCATGAAGGATAAAATTCTAATTCTTTCAAATTTAGATTTGTAACTCTATATCTAGTGCTTCCACTTGGTTAGATAGTTTTTATTGAATATTTTTTCTTAATCAAGTTTCAAAGTCAAAAAATTATAATTCTAACAACGCCTTGTATAACACATAACTTTTTTTGTATATGTCAAAATTTTATTTTATTTTTTTGTTGGATAAAGGACTTCAATATCTAGTGCACTTATATTTTTCAAATTTTTTGATAATCTTCTATTTTTCCACATGTGAAGAACAAAGAAATTCATTTTTGATGAAAACCTATGTTTAATAAAACTTAAAAATAAATACATAACAAAACAAAACATATTAAAATTATATTCATTGGATAGATTGTTCTGAGGAATACCATAATCATTTGAAATAAATTTTAAATGAATTCATTTGATCCCCCAAAATCTAAATCAAAAGTGATTTTTTATCAGATTTTGATAGGTGTAAAGGAGACGCATTTATAGGTATGGTTTAAAACTAGCGAGGTTCTATCCAAGGGAGTTTGATCTAAGGTGATTTGATCAAACCCTCTTCAATTGGAATCCTTAAAATGGAAATTTTTAAGGTTTAAATCATTATATTTTAAAAAAAAATGTGATTTCAGCCAAAATTCGTTCCTCTCAGGAATTGTAAACCACTATTATGACAGCACCCGGGGGCAACTCCCTTTCTTCATTTTTCAGTTTTTTTTGACATGACACAAACTAAATTTGAAACATATGACTTGGAATAGGGCTTTCCAAGTTGGCTCTCATGTCTTGTTTTCTTTTTCTTTTTCTCTACTTTAAAGTAATTTCTCACAAAATGGTGTGTAGCAATTCCTTTAAAGTGGGGCCCATACATTACCATTAATTCATTTGCACTCTTACTTCCTCGTGTAGCCTTGTCATTTACAAGATGTGTTTATCACTTTATGGATGACATTGGGTGTGATGTCCTTCATAAGTGTGATCTATCTTAGCGGTAAACCCACAAAAGTGGTTTACAATTTGAATGAGGAAGGAAAACTTGTCAAAAATGACCCCATGCCAAAAAAAATAATTTGGGGGTTCGAATGAAATCATTGCTTCACACGAATCAAAAAAGGGTTTGAGCGAACCCATTTAATGCATGTATGGACAAAAAAAAATGAAAACCCCTTGAATGAACTAGGGTTCGAATAAACCCTGGTTCTAGCGAACCCCCTTGGTTCTAGCGAACCCCCCTTTTCCCTGATTTTTGACCTTGTTCACAAAAAACCTAAATTTTTATGCTTCAAAGCTCAGGTTGAGGATGAAAATGGAGGAATCTTCACAAACCCAACTGGAATAAGGTATTCCTCGAAACTAGCTATCCAACAAATATAATTTTTTTATTTTTTTATTTTATTATGTATTTATTTTTTAGTTTTATTAAACATAGGTTTTTAATCAAAAATTAATGTCTTTGTTCTACACATGTGCAAAAATAGTAGATTATCAAAAAAAATTGAAAAATATGAGTGCACCAGATATTGAAGTCCTTGATCCAACAAAAAAAAATTGAATTTCGATATATACAAAAAATGTTACGTGTTATGCAGTCGCGCTATGTCTGAATTGTAATTGGTTTGACTTCAAACCTTGATTAAAGAAAAAATATTCAATAAAAAACTATCTAACCAAGTGGAAGCACTAGATATCAGAGTTACAAATCTAAATTTGAAAGAATTAGAATTTTATCCTTCATGGAAAAAAGTTATGCATTATACGGTGTGCGTCACTTTTTTAAATTGGTATTTTTTGAAAAAAACCATTTTTCGTGGGAGATGGAAAAACAAGTGCAATCTAATTCCAAAAAATTTGAAAAAAATATTTCTAGAATATACAGAAAAAATGTGAGGAGACTCTAGTTTGCATCATCTTCAAATTCTTCACAGTTTAGCCGCTAGAGGTGCCCGAATGTGAAGATTTAGTTAAAAATAATAATTTCAGTGTCTAGTTTGACCAAAAATTGTAAACCACTATTGTGGGATCACCCTTAGCATATTACATTCCTCTTGGTGGATTGATGTGATGCAATGCATCTCCTAAGTTGTGAATATACTATTCTTTGATTGGTCCTCTCTTGGAAGGCATTAAACACAATGTTTCCTAAGTGACTGACCTTGCATAAATTGAACAAGACTCCTTTGAACATCTTTTCACTTCTTACATTTTATGTTTTACATTTTGCATTCCTCTTTTCCACCTTGCATAATGCAACTTGAATGATTGTGGTACCTTTCTTTTTTTTTATGAGCATTTTCTTGTGGCACCTTGTTAATGTTATCAATGGGTATAACTTTAACATGGTTGAGTGGGAAGCCCAACTAGCGACACGACTTTTCCCCATAGCCACCTTTGTGTTTTGTGAGTGCATACCAATTAGCATATGTTTCTTACCTTTTTGGGCTTTCTCACCCCGTGAACAACTAGTTTCATGGCCCCAGAGCGAGTATATAGCTGGGCCTTCTCACCCCATGGATAACCTGAAGTTTCATGGGCCCAGAGTGAGTACACATTCTCTTTTTCAAACAACCAACCTAGAGATCTCTTTCGACAACTAGTTGGATGGATGATCGAAGCTTTATCCAAATCATTTCAACACTTGTGTGTTCCTTTGTTCTTATGTCTATCTTGCCATGGGATCTTCATCCTCGGGGCTTGATCATCCCTCTTGACCATTCTCATTCCATCTTGCTAACATAAGTACATCTGAACCCTCCCCTCGATGTTCATGGCTACTTTAGTGTGAGTTTGAAGCAGGTTCATCCTCTAACTAAAGTGGGGGATAAATTTGTTGTAGAAAAATGGCCCTTTGTCATTTTCATGCCCTTTTAGGTCTTGTTTCACGGTGTTGGAACTATGTTCCTCTGATTTTATATTATAACATAGCTTAAACATGCTGATTTAGGTACTTAAACTCAAAGAATGGCATCTTGTGAAGGTGTTGTGAAGTGTTGTAAGACATTTCTACATTCTTCTAGACTCTATTTAATGCAATTTACCTAAAAATCACCTTTTTACTCATCAAAAAGTCCTGTTATGAAGCATTGTTGTAAAGTCTTGTAACAAGCTTTAACACTCTTCTAGGAATATTTTCGCTATTTACACCCTTCTTATGCTTTATTTGGTCTCTTTATGCCCTCATAAATTGTAATTAAGTGTATTTTTGCATATTATCCTGACAAACAACATTAAATAAAACATTTTTCCCGACACATGTTTTTAGGTCCTAGGTGGGACCCATTCACCATGGGTGGTGAATGAGTTCCCCTTGGCCCGAAATTCAAAATATTTCAAATTTCCTTTTGAGATTTTATTCAAAATCACTTGATGTCGACCTGTGATGAGGTATGAATGGATAATAAGGCATTAGAATTGTATAAATAAGTGATTTTCACCTCATTTTACATCTCCTACAATCTCCTCACTCATTCAAGCATTCAATCCTACATTTAAAGCATTCAAGAACTTTACATCAACCATTCAAGCACTATTCAAGCACTTTGAAGCGACCATTGACATTACTTCAGACTTGCATTATCAAGGGTTAGGTAAGTTGATAGCACTTGCATGTTATTATTTTATCTTTCTCTTGCATTTCATTGTCTTTTCAAGGGTTTAATTACCAAAAGTGGGGTTTGACCAATGCAAATCCCTATTCACTAACCCCTAATCATTTTTCCCCTATTACATGTTTGTTTGTAGCTCTTTTTATGTAGATTTTACAGGTTATTAGTTGTTGAATATCTATTAGCAAGTCAACTAGGTGCTTCAAGTCAACTTGATTCAAATTCAAGCTTGGAGAGAGTTATTTGTCCATTTTCTGCCTTCGACAACCCAACAAGCAGACATTCCCAAATCTAGTGTTGTAGAATTGTCTCCTAATTTTTTATAAATTTGGGAGATCATTTATTCTCCACTTGTGGTGAATGAGTCCCACCTTAGGACTAGAAACTTAAGTTTTGTTAGATTCTAGATCCCGACAGTTTTTCACTAGTAAGTGGATTGATTCACCACCCTGGGTGAATGAATCCCACTATGAAAAATTAGTGATTTTCATTAGCATTAAAAACACTCTATAATCATTAAAATTCATCTAGGTGCACTTAAATTCATCCCTGTATTCTATGTTTGGTATTATTTCTTCATTTACATAGTTGTTCGCATATCACAATGTGTTTTCAAACATAATTGTAATTACACTTTTGCATTCATTTTTGGTCATTCAGATTAGTTAATTTCATTTATTTAAGTTCATTTATATCAAACAACATTACATACATCCTAATTTGAGTGATATATTAGCATTTTTGGCCCTATCTCTCTTCTTTTAGGTGTAAAACCCTAGAAGTGCAAGAGTAGTCCATAGGGTCCCAAAAATCTATGTTTCAAGGACATATTCACTTTTTAAGTTTACTTAGGTCCTAATATTCCTTCTATAATTCTTAGCTTTCATATCTAGAACTTATCTTATCCTAGGTTGTTATGACTTATTTGTCTCACGTGATAGGATTAAGGAACTTGTCATGATCTTGTGTAATCCTATTCTCACCTTGCCTATATAAGTAAGGGTTCATATGTAGATTGACATATTCAGTGTTGGTTTTGTTTTGAAATTTTTGCATCCTTAATCATAGCATGATATATCTACCATATCTCTCTTGTGTATGTTATTTTATCTTGTAGGTGATCCTCGAGTGTTGAGGAGTTCGCCATAAAATCCTACAATAATATATTTGGAGTTATTAATGTTTATACCTCAAATGATGTTTTTGAATGATCTATTCTATCAAGATGGAATTTAGATTTAATACATATTATCACTTTTGTTTTTTTGTGTATATTTCAATATTCTTGAGATGAACTATGATCAATGTGATGATGTGTGTATGAGATGGAAAAATAGCTAAAGAGAGGCTTAGTAATACATGCATAATAAATTAGTTTTTTTTTAATCCCAATCGTAGGTACCACCACATAATATGTGGTATACATATAGTAACCTCACAAAGGGTCTTGAAAAAGTCCACAATTGGCATGATAAACCATTTTGATAGCCTTGTATTTCTTATTTTTCTCACTTTTTTCCTTTCTACGTGAGACTTCGTAGATGAATACTCTTTATGGTTTTGCATTTAATGTTAGCTTACTAAACCCAAGGCTATTAATAATATGTTTTTCTAAACATATTTTTATTATCCCACAAGACCATCTTAGCACACATTCAATGTGTGTAGAATATAGATCCATGTACCATGCATGAGATATGCTAGAATATTGCATGGAATGATGCTCTAAAATAAAAATTTGACTTCACCTAGATTTATGGGCACTATTTTTCCCATTTTTTATTTCAATAATACAATTCCACCACCTTAGATCTCTACTAGGACAAGACTCGTTTGGAGGTGTAACCTCTTGATCTAGTGGAAGAAATGTGTGTTACCTAACTATGCCACTAGAAGCAAGTTGTATATAATAATTTGGCTAAAGGTGAGAAAACCAAATCCCAACTTCACTAGCTTAAAAATAGAGAAAATGTCTCTACATTATTATTCTAGGCCCCAAGAGTTCATCATGCATCCAAATCCATTAACAAAATCAAAGGATGGTAAAAAAAAGAAAAATCTTCTTAACATCCTCTAGGATTCTATTTGGAACTATGAACACCTTTCTATTGTCCAAAAAAATAATCTTAATAAAATACTACTTTACAAGAATGTCTAAAATTGGTGTCGTGTCATTCTTCTGGTCTCAGCTCGTTATTTGTGATCAATTACTCATAAAGGATTGTATGCATGGGATATGCTCACCATGTCAAAATATTTTTTTATAAGTTCATAGATATGAGGAGCTAAAATATATTCAAAGTGATCACTTTTTTTCTCAAATGAACAAAAAATAATCTTAGATAAGAAATTTAAAATACTAATGCTCAAAATATGAAGATGCCCCAAAAAAATACTATACTTAGTTCTCTAAATATCTTTTTATAAACTACATATTTTGGAAAGAAATTGTGGATAATAAGATGGTCAGATAATTAGAGAACAAAAAGTGGTTATGCTTTTGTCCCAAAAATATAACATAGCATTAGGTATTCTCCCCCTAAAAATTAAATTTTAAAAAGTATTTAACAATTATTTTTCATGAAAATTTAGCTAACATTGTGAAGTTTAAGCTAGAATTTTTGGCTAATTTTTTAATGAATACATGAATTTTTACTAATTTTCAAAGTGATTATGTCCTAAAAATTGAAAATTGAATATATGTTTTTTTAAACAAAAGTGGCAAGCCATTGTAATATATTATTATATATATAAATATTTTATACATAGACCTAGTTTAGAGGGCATACCGGCATGAAAGAACCAGGAAGAAGACCTCTAATTATAGCCCAAATAGTTACAAAAGATTACAAAATTGTCTTGCAGATTGTTATAAATTTGTTCCAAAGTAAGGACCCATGAAATATTTTCAAAAACACTAACTACAATACCACCACCCTAGAATTTATCCAACTGATATACCCGTTACATAATTGATTCAATATTGAGCCATAATTTTCTTGTTTACGCACATTGATGAGCTCAAAATATGCTCATAGTTTGGATATTATGATGAACTTTTAATGCCTTTACTTTTGTTATTCGTGGTTGTTTAAAACTCTTTTGAAACCTTTTATGGGGATATCCTGTAGCAAAACACTTTCATGTTCCTGCATCTTATTGTGTTGACTTGACTGCATTTATTAACCTATTGACTCCCTAAATGAAAGTATATCGCATACAATTTTTGAATGATGAAATAGATTTAAATGTGTGATTAATGAATGGATATTGTGTATATGCCATACGCCTTTTCTTTCGCATCTGTTACCTTTTGTATCACAGGTTGTTGAAGAATGATCGAGTCAAGCACAACCGATCTCAGCCTTGTAGTAAAGTCCATTTCCTGCATGACTTCAAGGAAGCTCCGACAAAGACTCTTTGACCGAAACCGTTGGGAAAGATTTTTAATGACAGTCAATCTGGAAAGAGTGAAGTGCTAGATTCTCTCTGAATTGGGTTGAACGGATAAATTCATTTATGAAGTTTGTTCCTTGATTTTGGGATACGCTTTATTTCCACGTCTTTCTTTGATGGGGTTAGTTAGTTAGTTGCTCTCCCAATTTTAAATAAAGTACTCCTCCTATGTGAGTGAGAGGAGATGATAGTTAGAGTAAGATAGAAGCATAGTGATAGCATATATCATGTAAGAGTCAGTATGATAATGAAAAGCAGAGTCTGTTTGATAGGAGACAGAGTTTGTTGTTAGTTTATATCAACAAAGCAATGTATACCATTTTGTTTTCATGAATAAAGTTTGATGAAGTTCTGAGTTCAACACCTGCATAATCAGTAGATGCTTGCTAAGGGGGCCCACTTAGTAAGTATTTGTAGCTAGTTAGTTAGCTGTTCTTTTCTGTTGATCTTCAGTTAGCTTTCATCTTTGAAGTGTTCATACAAACTCAGTCTTGTATTGCTCCTACAGCATAGGGAATCCATCCCTGTGCCTATTCCTGCAGCATAAGGTCAGTTCTTAGTTTGTGTTTCAGTTGTAGTTGTTATGGTTTCTGTTTTAATCAAATCATAGTTGAGTTAAAAGAACTTTGCATTACCTTTCTTATAGCGTAGATAGAATTCCCTTCTAAGTATTTATTTTTGCTAATTTTTGACTGAAACTAGTTCTTAGTGCATATATTTTGCTGCGCCATTTAAAGTATACATCCCCTGGTTTGACAAGTAAATGAACATCCATAGAGAGATATTAGTCACCTGTTGGAATGTCCAATTCCCAGGAAAGGTTTTACTATGATTATCATATCCTTTTGTGGGCACGACCATTTTTAGCACCGTTGCCGGGGATGGCATTAAGCTAAGGATTTTTTGGAAGTCATTTTTAATATTAGTTTAGTTTGTTAGTCAGAAGAAGAAGAGACGCACTGGGAAGGTTTCTCCCTAAAAACTTGTTTGTTGAACTACCATTTGACCCAGCTGACAACGAACCTGAGGAAAATCCATTTGCTCTATTGTTCCAACAAGCAAACATGGCAAATAATCCACCCGATAATCCACCTCCTGCTTTTGATTTTTTCATTGTTCCCCAATGAGATGCTAACAATCTTAAGAATATACCTTCTTCATTACTTCCAAAATTCTATGGCATAGTCACAGAGGACCTTGAAACTTTTCTATTTGAGTTTGATGTCCTCTATCACAGTTATGACTACAATACAGATGCCCATAAGCTGGAGTTATTTCCTTCCACCTTGAAGGAGGGAGCTCTCAGATGGTTCATGAGTCTGGGAAGAGGTGTTGTTGATAGTTGGGCAGCCATGCAGACGAAATTCCTTGAGAATTATAAGGAATATTGTAAGAGTGCCAATAAAGGAGATGACATATTCTAAATTCAGCAGAAGGAGGATGAAAGTCTAGAAGATTATATTTCAAGGTTCTTATTTTCACTAAAGAGGAACTCAAACCATACTCTCAATGAGGACACTTAGAAACTAATCTTTCTAAGGGGAATCAGTGATGCCTGTATAGATGCCCTGGACCTGATGGGAGGAGGTGATATAGCCCAACTATCTTGGAATGATATAAAGAAAATATGTCTTAACTACTCTCGAGCAATAGTTAAGAAAGGTCGAGGTCATCATGCTACAATGGGGAAGTCTTCTTCTGGTGGAGTTTCTCAGATGGAGATAACAAACTTCCTGTCTAACTTCAAGCAGGACATCATTAATAATATGGCTACACAACTGGACACTATGCAAGCTCAGAAGAAACATGATGAAGCTAAGGCAGTTTTGGCTGAATTTTTTCCATATTGCAGACAAAAGAAGTGTGACTGCAGATGCAAGATGGTGGCTAATTTGGAAGCTAGGCAACTACCTACTGACTTCAAGCTAGTAGAAGGTGATGATGATCAAGTGTTCTTTGTTGCACAAAGGAGACCATGGGCCCAAAGATAAGGTATGCCTCAAGATCCTTTAACTTTTGGTAATCCTTATTTTGGCTATAATAACCAATGGCAACATGCATATGGATCACCACCACCCTGGAATCCACCTCAACCAAGTTGGCCTAATTATCAGACCTCACTATGGCAATCTCCTCAAGGAGGTTGGTAGCAGCCACAAGGACAATGGATCCCACCTTCAGGTAATTAGTAGCAAAATCCTTAATGGAGAGGTCCTCAGCAATGGAAAAACTAGTCATTTGGATTCCTGCAGCTTCCACAGATGCAACCACAGGCCCTTATGCCACCTCCTGCAGCAACTGCCACAAATACTGGACCTCCAAAACAAACACCTGTGCTAGCCCAGTCATTGCCAAATCCCAATAATAGGCAACAACAACAGCTACAATAGCCTATGCATCTTGCTGAAGCCAACCAATATCAAGCTTATGCTTTAGATGTTAATGACATCCATTTGAGTTCTGGAACCACTTTACTTACTCCAAAACCAGCTCTAATTACTGAAATACCAGATTCTTCCCATGAAGAATCTATTGCACCTGCTGATCCTACTGAGCATATGCCTATACCTGATACGGTTTCTAAGGAGCCTGTTTTGCAAAGTCAAGACAAACCACCTTTTTCCTCAGAGGTTGCAAAGTACTACATTTAAATCTATGGAAGAACCCACTTTTGACATTCTGGATCAGCTCAAAAATGTACAAATTCAAATCCCCTTATTTCAGGCTATTAAAGATGTATCCATTTTTGGAAAAGCTATTAAAGAGGCCTATTTGAAGAAGCCTAGACGAAAGAAAAAGGATCCCCAAACAATTCATGTCTTAGGGAAATTGGCTGATATAATGTTGGGAAATGTAGTCATCCCAAAGTATATTGACCCTAGAAGTCCTGTAGTGCAAATACATATAAATGGCCAAATTGTGAAAAATGTTTTGATTGACTTAGGTGCTACCATTAATGTCATGACAAAGCATACTATGGACTCTTTGAACATTTCAAACATTAGGTCTACACCCACAGTTCTGCAGCTTGCAGATAGTTCCACAGTTAAACCTGATGGGATGGTGGAAGATGTAATTGTCACTCTTTAATCTTGGGAGTATCCAGCGGATTTCACAATATTATCAGTCAAAGAAACTTTAGGAGGGTATCCAATTATCCTTGGTAGACCATGGTTAGCAATTGTTGATGCTTTTATAGGATGTTGCTTTGGAGATATGACCATTTCTGATGGGCAGTCCACAAAAAAATTGGCTCTGTATCTGCCTGCTAGACCTCAACTAAATTTTTCCTAACTTGTTTGGCCAGATGAGGGGGAAGAAACTGAAGAAGCCAATTCTTTGACTCAATTAATGATGCTTCAAAATGATTCATTCTCACAACTTCAGAGTGAGGATGCTTTTCTTTTTCAAATGCTACAGTACAACTCTGATATAGCTAGTTCATTTGATCCAAGTGGCAGCCATCTACAATATTTCCTGCAGCAACCAAATTTTGAGAGTTCACTGCCTAAAATTTTAGCAATTTTTCATCACTTGCTTCCACAAGAAGTACAAACATCACCTGTAGATTCTATGAGTAATCTTACTAAGCAAATACAATTGTCTCCAGGTCACTATTTGAATATCAATAGCAAGCTATCACAATCTCAACATGCTATCTTATTAAAAATGCTACAAGATCAACATAAAGCTTTTGCATGGGAATATGGAGACATGCAAGGAATAGACCCTCGAGTTTGTACTCATAGGATATATATCAAAGAAGATTGATTACCAGTTATACAACCTCAAAGAAAAGTAAATCCAACACTTAGAGAAATAGTTAAAAGTGAGCTTCAAAAGTTGCTTGATGATGGTTTTATTTATCCAATATCTGATAGTTAATGGGTTTCTCCATTAGTTATTGTTCCCAAGAAAGGAGGAAAATGGAGAGTGTGTGTAGACTACAGAGAGTTGAAAAATGCCACTAAAAAAAATCACTTTCCACTACCTTTTGTAGACCAAGTACTAGACTCATTGTCTGGCAAAAGATATTTTTCCTTTTTGGATGGTTACAGTGGGTACAATCAGATAAAAATTTCCCCCGAGGATCAAGATAAGACCACTTTTACCTATCCATGGGGAATATTTTCTTATTTGGTCTTGATTTTTGGTCTATGCAATGCGCCAGCAACATTTCAAAGAGCAGTAATTAGTATATTTGTTGATATATCTCATGACTGTATGGAGATTTATATGGATGATTTCACCACCTATGGAGTCACATTCGAAGAAGCACTGGTGAATTTAGAAAAATGTATTGAAAAGGTGCAGAAAGAAAAATTTGTCTCTAAACAGTGAAAAGTGTTTTCTAATGATGGAAGAAGGTATTGTTCTAGGTCATCATATTTCAAAAAATAGAATTCAGGTCGACCCTGCTAAAATTGAAGTTATTCAGAATTTACAAACTCCTGCAAAACAAAAAGATATCAGAAGTTTCCTTGGCCATGTAGGATATTATAGAAGGTTTATAAAAGGCTTCAGTAAAATTGCCAGTCCACTTTATTCCTTGTTAACTAAGGATTCTCAATTCGAGTGGACAGAGGCCTGTGAAAAATCTTTCCTGCAACTAAAGGACTTACTTACTCAAGCCCTTGTTCTTCAAGGTCCAAAATGAAATTTTCCTTTTCACATACATGTTGATGCCTCTGATTTTGGTATAGGAGTAGTTTTAAGTCAAAAAGAAAATTCAATTGAGTATGCCATCTACTTTATCAGTAAGAACCTTCAAGGTCCTCAGCTCAACTATACTGTTACAGAAAATGAATTGCTTCCAGTAGTGTATGCTTTGAATAAATTCAGGCATTATGTCACAGGTTATTAGATATTCATCCATACTGACCATGCAACAATCAAGTATCTGATGAACAAACCTACCATTTCTGGTAGATTGGCAAGATGGCTCCTATTGTTACAAGAATTTGACATTACAATCATTGACAAACCAGGAAGAGCTAATGTTGTAGCTGACTTTTTATCAAGACTTCAATCAGCTGCACCTGTTGAACACGAGGTCATTGATGATAGGTTCCTAGATGAACACTTGTTTTCCATTACTACACATACACCATGGTATGCAAATATTGCCAATTATCTAGCATCAAACAAAATATTAGCTCATTTTTCTCTAAAAGAAAAAGAAATTGTTAATAGAGAAAAGTTTCAACTTTTCATGGATTGCAAATTGTCTATTTTATACTGGACCTAATCAAGTGATTCGAAGATGTATAAGAGAAGATGAGACTTATGATAGCTTGCATGCTTTCCATGATGAACCATGTGGGGGACATTTTGCAGCAAAGAGAACATCAATTCAAAGATTTTTACAACAGGGTACTACTGGCCAATATTACACAAAGATGTTGTGGCCTATATAAGGAAATATGACAGATGCCAACGTATGGGAAGACCAACCAAGTCAAATGAAATGCCACTATATCCATATGTAATAGTCACCCCTTTTGATAAGTGGGGAATGGATTTTGTGGGACCAATTGATCCACCATCAAATGGCAAATCATACATTCTAGTTTGCACGGACTATGTAACAAAATGGGTTGAGGTAAAAGCTATGACTCATGCTCGAGATAAAAAGGTTGCTAAATTTCTGTATAAACAAATTTTCACTAGATTTGGAGTTTCCAGAGAGCTTGTAACTGATCAAGGAGCTCAATTCACATCGAATCTGATCACTGCACTAATGAATGACTATAAGATCAAACATAGGAAGTCCAGCCCCTATCACCCTCAAGCCAATGGTTAGGCGGAGGTAACAAACAAGGAAATTGAAGTAATCCTAACAAAGACTATGCAACTCCATAGAAAAGATTGGAGCAATTGACTTCCTGAAGCAGTTTGGGCCTACAAAACTACATGGAAGACAACAACAACTGGGTTTACACCTTTTGAGCTGCTTTATGGGAAAACAACCATGTTGCCCATAGAATTTGAGCACAAAACCTTGAGGACAACTCTTGAACTCAATATGGAAATATCTGAAGCATAGAAGGACTGTCTTCTATAGCTAAATGTTTTGGACGAAATGAGAAAAGTAGCTCTGCAGCAAACAGAAGCAATCCAACAACAAAGGAAGAAATGGCATGATCAACACATAAAAACCAAGAAATTTTCTGCTAGTGATTGGGCTCTGTTATATGATTCCAGATATCAAGAAAACTAGGGTAAGCTCACAACACACTGGCTTGGTCCCTATGAAGTTGATAATGTGTTTGACAATGGAGCTTTATAGCTAGTGACAATTGATCCAATCCATTTTAAATTACTAGTTAATGGCCATCGACTCTGGTTGTACCATAAATCAGTTTCAAAAGAAGAATTCATGCAGTAGATTGTTCAGGTTCCACTCGCTACTCTTCCTACAGCCGAAGGCTTTAGCCTTTCTCCTGCAGCTTCATCGTAATTTTGAAAAAGCATGCTCATAATAAAAGGTTTTCTTTTTAAAAGGTAACCCCTTTTTCTCCATTCTCATTTATCGCCCCCATCTCACTTCTTTATCTTCCATCCATCCATCTCATCCATTCATTCCATCCATTCATCTCTTCTGCCCACATCACCCATCCACTTCATCCATCTGCATCACCCTTAATTATGATATCATTCCCAACTGTCAACTCATGAAGACGTCATCATCTTTCTTCACACGTACCTGCAAATATCAAAGGTACGCCATATCTTTTGTTATCGCATATTTGATTTATTTTATTCTATTCATTTACTGCTATAACAATACTAGTCATTATTACCTGATCTCCGCCTATTCTTTCGTACATGTGAGGACACATGTCATACTCTCAATAGGGGGCGGGGTAATCCACCTTTTAAAACCTATCTTTTCGCCACCGCCATAACTGCGCAAATAACCTTTCTTTATTATTCTTCTAGTACATTCCAAATATGATCGCATGTCCTTCTTTATTGCATATTTTTCTTGTAAATTACGATTAAGACTCCTTGTTTAAAAAGTTCATTTTTGGAAAAAAAAAGAAATGTGACGGCACGACAGAAGAAAAACCAGAGCAGAAAGAGAAACAGAAAATTTAAATTTTCAACAAGGAATTGAGTTCAGCTAAGGGAAAACTATGAAAATTGGTGGTCAGCTGGTGCGACATGAGCTGTAGCTCATAAATTATTACTGCAAAATCCCCAAACAGTCCACGCATTCAGCCTCTATGGATGGTTAAACAATTTCTTAAGTTTAAATGCTTTTGATGAGGAGGCTACTGGAGAATTTTTGAGAACCATTTCTGAAGGGGAAGCTACTGTATGGGGTCTAACGGTTGTTGCAACTAAAGACAGAATTGCTGAAATAACTGGGCTTCCAACTGTTGGAGAAAATTTTTCTTCAGATGTTGCCGCTGCAAGGGCTGAGTTTTCAATGCCCATTGATGGACCTTTGGAAGTCTCCAAGCAAGGATGCAAATGGGTAACGTTGCCTCCTTATTCAGAATACACCACTTACATAATCAGGTATTTAACCTGTGAAGGCCATTTCTCCTACCTGCATTCGTATCATTTCAAATTATTAAGTCATATGAGGAATGGGTTAGTTGTAAATGTTCTAAATTTCATGTTAAAACTTCTAGAACAAAGTGCCCATGGAACCCAACAAGGGAAAGATAATTTTGTTGCTCACCATGGCCTTATCAAATTACTGATTGAACGCTCTTTGAGAGATGTCTCACCTCTTTCCTGGCAACAATTTGTTTCCCAAAAGAGCTTGCAAATTCCACAATCCCATAGGGTACTTACCCTACAGCCTCAGAAAAAGAAGAAAGAAATTGCGTCTACCAATAGAGCAGAGCAAGCGTCATCTACTCCTATAGCACCTGGTCTTGCAACTCTCACACCTGAATCCTCTGCTAGGATACAAACTAGGTCTGCCACTAGGAGAGAGAAGGGAAAAACAAAGGCAGGTGAGTCATTTGGAGCAGAACAAACCCCAGAGTCTGACCCTCATTCTCAAAAAGGGAAATGCTCTTCTCTTGCAGCACCTTCCCCCGTAGATGTCTCTCTTACAACAACACCTCTTGCTGACACTAGTTCACCATCATCCTCTGGTAGGGCAGAACCCTTTAAGCAAACCAGAAAGAGGAAGGCTACCAGAACATCTCCTGCAGCTGCATCAGTGCCAAGAAAAGTTTCCACAAGGAAACAATGTAAGACCTCCCCTGCTTCACCTCAACCAGAGGTTATTGTAATCTCAGAAGGATCTGTAGGGTTTGAATTTGATGTTTCTCAGAATGTGTCTGGAAATGCTACATAGAGTTCATTCGTTCCTGAAGAGGAACAAGTTGAGACAAAAGAAACAAGGCATAATGAGCAAGGGTTACCAAATCTTGATGACTTAGCTACCGCTGCTATGCAATTTTCAGAGGAAGCACAGTCTTCTCCACCACAGCAACAAGAATTCATGTTCCTGTAGCTTATTGTGTTGACTTGACTACATTTATTACCCTGTTGACTCCCTAAATGGCTGGTATATCACATACAATTTTTGAATGATGAAATAGATTTAAATCTGTGATTAATGAATGGATATTGTGTATATGCCATACGCCTTTCCTTTTGCATCTGTTACCTTTTGTAGCGCAGGTTGTTGAAGAATGATCGAGGCAAGCACAGCTAATCTCGGCCTTGCAGTAAAGTCCATTTCCTGCACGACTTCAAGGAAGCTCCAGCGAAGACTCTTTCACCGAAACAGTTGGGAAAGATTTTTAATGATAGTCAATCTAGAAAGAGTGGAGTGCTAGATTCTCTTCGAATCAGGTTGAACGGATAAATTCATTTATGAAATTTGTTCCTTGATTCTGGGATACACTTTATTTCCACATCTTTCTTTGATGGGGTTAGTTAGTTAGTTTCTCTCCTAATTTTAAAAAAAGTACTCCTCCTACACGAGTGAGAGGAGATGATAGTTAGAGTAAGATAGAAGCATAGTGATAGCATATATCATGTAAGAGTTAGTATGACAATGAAAAGAAGAGTCTGTTTGATAGGAGACAAAGTTTGTTGTTAGCTTATATCAACAAAGCAATGTATACCATTTTTTTTTCATGAATAAAGTTTGATGAAGTTCTGAGTTGAGCACCTACGTAATCAATAGATGCTTGCTAAGGGGGCCCACTTAGTAAGTATCTGTAGCTAGTTAGTTAGTTGTTCTTTTCTGTTGATCTTCAGTTAGCTTTCATCTTTGAAGTGTTCATACAAACTTAGTCTTGTATTGCTCCTACAGCATAGGGAACCCATCCCTGTGCCTGTTCCTGCAGCATAAGGCCAGTTCTTAGTTTGTGTTTTAGTCGTAGTTGTTCTCTTCTAAGTATTTATTTCTACTAAGTTTTGACTGAAACTAGTTCTTAGTGCATATATTTTGCTGCGCCATTTAAAGTATACGTCCCCTAGTTTGACAAGTAAATGAACGTCCATAGAGAGATATTAGTCACCTGTTGGAATGTCCAATTCCCAAGAAAGGTTTTACTGTGATTATCATATCCTTTTGTGGGCGTGACCACACATCAAGCCTCTGCAAAATTGAATTTTTTTTCTAAAATTCATTTCTGACAAAATTCAGCATTGTTAATCTGGTAGAAATCGTGGGTTGGCATTATTCCTCCATACGCTCTACATAGACTGAATTTTCATCTTGTGCTTCATCATGACTAAGAGGAAGCACATCTTTAGAAAATAAATCATACCCAGTAAATAGAGCCTTCGCCATCTTTGTCTGGCCCATGTTATCAATTTGAGCCCTTGCAACAAAACCATGGTTAACAGCTTTGGAGCTCTCAGTTAATGGTTTCCCATGATTTTTTCCTGAAGCTTGTGCACTTGGCTCATAATGCATTTTCTCTTTCATTCTAGCAAGAGAAGAGTTAAATGGCAGATGAGGCACATGATCATGAAGATGAGACACAACATATAATTTTTCTTTAATGTCAATATCCATAGACACAAAAATATTTTTGTAGCATGTTTCTTTAAAACTCGTAAAAGCAAATAATCATTCCTAAACTAGAGGGCCAGTCTTATGGCTTCAAAAATTTCTTCAAACCCTTATCACAATTTAACATTCTCATGAGGAAATAGACCTCCAATGTACCCATCTCCATTAAACAAATTATAATCTTGCACCACAATTAGTAAGGCATTTTTATCAAGGAACTGGGGATTCACAATTATTTCTACAATTATCTCTAATTCCTTCAATGATTGAAGCAAATCCATGGTGTGAGATAAAAACATAGATAAAACCTGGGATGGAAATATTAATCGACGAGCTCTTGTACTGGTGACCTCTATGCCAAGTATTGACCTTATAGAGTCCTCCACCCTCAAAAAATCTACTTTAAATATCAGGCTAAGATCCTCATGGGAGAGACTTTCCGCAAACAGTCGTTCCCAAGGCTAAATAGGGCACTCGATTCTGAAATTCCATGGGCAAAAAGCCATGTCGCCAGTATGTAACGCAACAAAGGCACAATATGAAACACACTAGAAGACGATGCTTCTAGAAGCAACTTGTAACTGAATGAAATGAAAATGAGAAATAAAATGCACTTTAAAGCCTGGAGAAATCAATAATGAAGATTCACATCTTTCAGAGGGTATGATGACGGCTTAAAAAGTATGTGTGATTAATTGAATAATATCCTTTGTAATATGTTGAATCGTGCGAAATCACTTCAAGTAGCTGCAATAGATAAATGCAAAGTACTTCAACACATCTGCAGGTACCTTGAAGCCCTACATCATGGGAAACTCCATCATTTGTTGGAGAGGTGGCAAAAATAGAGGTGGCAATATCTTGCAATGTAGTATATGGCTTGTCCCATCACCAACGCATAAGTATTTCATTGTCTCCACTAGAGAAAATGATAATACCTTGGAAGTACCAATGATGACAGCACAAACGCCTCCAAGTGATAGGCTTAATCATTACCTTTCAAAGGAATTTTATATGGAAAACCAAATTGTAGTTGTTACATGGAATTTGCCAATCTTAATATCAAACCAAGTTATTTAAATTGACCTTTCATATTTAAAATTGAATATTCTTACCCTTTAATTTTAAGAAAAATAATAAAAAAGAATTTTTATATATGAATAGAATATAAAAATGCAATTCCGTATGAATTTGAATGAGCATATCAAAATGACACCAAATTAGTCATACATAGTTTTACAAAGAAAATGAAGGCACTAGAAAATGAAATTGAAGATACAAATAATAATTTATTTGAAATATAATAAAATTACATGCTTATAATGGTGGGAGAGATCTTAACATTATTGGGTATATTTTTAGAATATTGTCACAAGTTTGTAAATTTGATGGAAAACATAGTCAACATTTACTTAAATTTCATATTAAATGCAAAACATGTCTTTGGAAAACTGACATGTAGGCCCTTTGGGCTAGATATCCAAACCACTTTCAAGCCAAATCCAAGGCTAAGGGTGGGATTCCAAAGCAATTTCAAATGAAAACATGTGTTATAGCACATATTAATTATAATGTGCATAGGTTATAAATTAAAAAGAGAGTATTTGTTGTGTTTCTATGCAAATATAATGATGAGGGTGCAACCCACGACTTAGAAAACAACCCACAAACAAGAGAATAATTTTATTATTCAGAAAATGGAGCTTCTTACATGCAGAGGATCTCAAATCCCCAAGTTCTACAATACATGCAAGATAAAGAAAGCTACAGAATAACCCTTTCACAATATGCGAGCTTGTCCCCAAAAAGCTACCCAAAAATTAGAAACCCGCCCATAAATAGAGCTCCTCTTTAGTTTGGAGCCAAAAAAAATGCAAATTTGAGTTTAGGCAGATTGGCGCTGAAAATTACAACTTGAAGTTCAAATTTCAAAAGAACATTTGCAATTGTATCTTCTAGAAAGTGCGCCAACTTCCCGGGGCCATAACTTTTGATTTGAGACTCCGATTCGCGAAACGTTTGAACCGTTGGAAAGGTCTCGAAGTCAATAACGCATTCAAAATCCACTACACCAATTTTGGCAAGTTTTGGGGCTATTCCAGGAACTCTAAGTGCCTCAAATCTTACTAGGAATATTTTCATGTGCAAATCTGGGAAACTAAAACTGTAATATCTTTCAACCGAGGAATAGAAAATAAAAACCATAAATTGGAAATTTCATTATGATGAAAAGGGTATCCAAAAATGTAAAAACATCAAAAAATGAGAAAATGGAAATTTAACTATTTTTGGGTGATGCAAGATTGCCCTCACACCACTGGATGCTTCTGCATCAGACACCCAGGGTAATTTGAGAAGTGACCCCATCACATCTCAAATGGTTGAGGAAAACTCAACTAGTCAACCACTACCTTAGATAGCCAAGATGAATCTTCTATAGGCCTTCCTCTCCATTTCACCAGATATTCTTCATACTACCTGTTTCTGGTACTCCTTCCCACACGACTATCCAACATTGCTTCAATCTCCTTCCTTTCTGAAATAGGTGCTGGAATGCCATACTGCCCTATTGCTAGTGCTTCCTCTGTTCCACCTTTATGATACTCTATCAAATCTGAAACGTTGAACATAGGGGAAATATTGATTCTATCAAGCAACTCTACCTCATATGCATTCCCTGAATCATGCTTCTTCAAAATCTTACAGGGACCGAATTTCTTCATCTTCAATTTCTTCTAGGTTCCCATGGGAAACCTTTCTTTCCTCAAGTGGACCATTACTTCATCACCAATCTGAAACTCCCTATTCCTCCTTTTCTGATCTGCCTTAGCCTTATATTGCATATTCATCTTATTAATGTATTCTCGTACCTTTTCATGTATATATTCTTGATGTGTTCTGCAAAATCTTTGGTTGCAGCACTTATTTTCTTCTCTCGGCCCATCTTCCTCAATTTTGGAGCTGTTCTGGGGGTACCTCCATACACAATCTAGAATGGTGATCTACCAATGCTTCTGTTGATAGAATTGTTGTAAGAAAATTCTACTTGGGGTAAGATCCAATCCCATCCCTTGGGTTTATCTCGTACCAAACATCTCAGTAGATTACCCAGACTCCTGTTAACAACCTCTATCTGCCCATCTGTTTATGGATGGTGTGCAGAACTGAACTTCAGCTATGTCTTCAGCTTCTTCCACAAGGTCCTCCAAAAGTACCCCACAAATTTGGTGTCACGATCTGAAACAATACTCTTTGGCAGACCATGTAGCCTCACCACCTCTTTGAAGAACAAGTCAGCAATGTGGACTACATCATGGGTCTTGACATGGAATGAAATGTTCCATCTTCGAAAACCTATCAACACCACAAAGACTAAATCATTCCCTTTGTGTCCTTGGAAACCAAGAACAAAGTCCATACTTATATCCTCCCATGGCCTCTCGGGTATAGGTAAGGGCTGATATAAGCCCGTATTCTGGCTCACTCCTTTAGCCATCTAACATACCCTACATCTTTGTACAAACTTCTTCACATCCTGTGACAATTAAGGCCAATAATAATGCTCACTGATAATGGCAATGGTCTTATCCCGACCAAAATGTCCTGCCATTCCTCCACTATGCTTCTCCTTTATCAGGTTCTCCTCATGGAACTCCTCGAGATACACAATTGACTTCCCTTAAATAACATGCCATCCTGATTATGAAATCCAGCCACCTTGTCCTCCACTGTAATAGGTTCCTTGCAAGCTTTCCAAGCCTCTACAAAATTAAGATCTTCTGCATATAGTGTCTTGAGTTCATTGAACCTAAATCCACTTCAATTGCATTCTTTTCATCAATGTATGCCTCCTACTTAAGGCATCTGCAACCCTATTTGACTTCCCACTCCTATGTTTCAAAAACAAAGGTATAACTCTCTCAAAAAACTCTACCCATTTCATATGCCTCTAATTTAATTTTTCCCCTCGACTATTTAGGGTAATCGGAAGGCCAATGATCAAGATATAGAACAAATTTCGCAACAAATAATGTCCCCATTTCTTTAATGCTTGAACTATTGCATAAAATTCTTGATCATATACAAAATACTTTCTCTTGGCATCATTTAACTTTTCACTGAAATAGGCAATGGGCTTACCTTCTTGGCTCAACACTGCTCCAATGGCATAACCACTGGCATCACAATCCACCTGAAACACCTTGTTGAAATTCAGGAGGGCTAGAACAAGTTGCTCAGTCACCTTCTGCTTCAATAGTTCAAAATTTTTTGCTGCTCCAGTGCTCCACTTGAATTCTTTTCTATCCCATCTCATTGTTTTAGTTAAGGGTCCACAAATACTACTGAAGTTTCTAATGAACTTTCTATAAAAACTAGCCAAACCATGGAAAGATCTCACCTCGGTAGCATTTCTTGGGGTAGGCCATTCTAGAATAGCCTTCACCTTCTTTGGGTCCATCTTGAGACCTTTTGCTGAGACAACAAACCTCAAGTACACTAACTCCCTCTTCACAAAACTGCACTTCTTCAGATTAATCCATAGTTTCTCTTCTCTCAACTTCTCAAAGGCTCTCTGAATATGCATTAGATGCTCATCCAACGTCTTACTGAAAATCAAAATATCATCTAAATACACAATAACAAAACTTCCCAGAAATTCTTTTAGTACCTCGTTCATGAGCCGCATGAATGTGATAAGTGCATTGGTTAGCCCAAAAGGTATGACTAACCACTCATACAGACCTTCATTGGTCTTGAAGGTAGTCTTCCATTCATCTCCCTCTCGAATCTAGATATGGTGATATCCACTCTTTAGATCAATCTTTGTGAAGTACTGAGCTCCACTCAAACAGTCCATCAAGTCATCCATCCTTGGCAGGGGAAATTCGTACTTGATTGTTATCTTGTTTATGGCTCAGGAATCTGTACACATCCTCCACTCCCCATCCTTCTTTGGTGCTAGTACTGTAGGTACTACACATGGACTCAAACTCTCCCGTATCAAACCTTTCTCAACAACTCTTGAACTTGTCTATTCAACTTCATTTTCGTTGAGTCATTCTATGAGCCTTTATTTGGCAAACTAGCTCCAGGAATCAAGTCAATCTGATGACTGATCTTCCTTATTGGTGGTAAACCCTTAGGTACATTATCGTAAACAATATCTTGAAACTCATCCAACATCCCAAAAACTTCTTCTGGAACCTTCTCACTATCCTCCTTACTCACTCTAGGAATCAATGCATAACACACACACTCATGCTTCACACCTTCTAAAAATTTTCTTCCATGCACATAACAAATTCTAGCACTACTGCATACCTTTTCTTCAGTCTCCTTCAGGGGTTTCAACTTGTGATGAACCCAATCCTTTGTTAAGGAATAAGTGTTTGCATGGCTATCATGTATAGCTCACCTATCGAACTACCACGACCTCCCCAACAACATGTGACATGCATCCATGGGATGATATCACAGAAAATTCCTCATCATGGTAGCCTCGATCCTAAACTTTACTAGGCACTGCTCATTGACCAAAACTTTGTGGTCTTTCTGCAACTAGGAAATCCGATATGGATGCGGGTGCCTTTCGCTCTTCAGCTTCAACTTTGTGACCATCTCTTGTGACACCAGATTATCAATGCTCCCACTGTCAATAATGACATCACACTGCATCTTTGTGTGTGAAATGTGATTCTTCTCTATTCTCCGTTCCTTTTCCTTAGTCACTAGGCTCTCCTAATCAATTAGGGTTTCTCCCCTTTCAACATCATCCAATGTTCGATGGGCTCTCATCTGCATGTGCAAACCTTCCATGACCTTCTGCCCTTTTGTTTACCCTTCCATGGTGTTGTGGACATTCAAAGGCTCGATGCCCTTCTTCACCACACTGGAAACACATTCCTCTGAAACCACCTCTTCCAGATCCTTGTCCATATCTCTCTCATCCTCTACCTCTTTGATCACCACTATTTTGATCAACAGGCCTTAGCTGCACCTTCGCTTCGCCGTACCCATCTTTACTTTCATCATCATTTTGGCTCGTCCGCTTATTGCCCCTTCTATTTTGACCTCCTCGCTTTTCTTGCACATCAAATCTTTGTTTTCAGCTTTCCACCTTAGAGCAAATTAATATACATCCTCACGGTGGCTGTCGAATCCATTAACTCTCAATCGCTCGGCCGTGAACTCCATTAAGATATCAGGTAATTCTCTCCTATTAGCCTTTGTGTGACCTTATTCGATGATAACTTGTGAAAATATTTTATATGATTCTTTCATTGATCTGCTTTGCTTCAACCCTTGTATCTTTAACCCCGAGTCCAATCGTAAGCGAACTACTTCTTTCCGCTTTCTACCATATCCCATCCGTGATCTTCCTTTTCCTTTGATTTCTTTCCAACCGGACTTTTCTACCAAATATTGGCATGGCCCTTCAGCTTTATTTTTCACAACTTAACCGATCCGGGTCCTCGATTTCATAATTAAAATATTCTTCTAGCTCGCTGATCCAACATCAACTCTTCGTCTGCACTTAGAATAACCGACTTCTACTCTGGGTCTTTTCCCAATCTTTGAAATGGCCCTTATTAGCTGCATTTGGTCTTGATCAATTGCTTCTTCTTCCTCTCCTTCATCCTCACTTTTTTCCCTCGGGTTTAACCCTCTTCTCAACTGCTCTTGTAACACATCAATCTATCTCTGGAGGGCTGCTAGTGCATCTCTTCCACCAGCATTTATGTTGCCTCGACCACCTCTGGCACCACCACACCTACCAGGCATCACTCTTGGAGGCATCTTTCTTGACCTTGACCCACAACCACAGTCTTGGTGCAAATTGCCTCATGATCGGCGATCTGTCTACACGCTCAAGAAAACTTGCTCTGATACCACTTGATGAGGGTGCAGCCCAAGACTTAGAAAATAACCCACAAACAAGAGAATAATTTTATTATTTAAAAAATGGAGCTTCTTACATGCAAAGGATCTCAAATCCCCAAGTTCTACAACACATGCAAGTTACAAAAAGCTACAGAATAACCCTCTTGTAATATGTGAGCTTGTCCCCAAAAAGCTACCTAAAAGTTAGAAACCCGCCCATAAATAGAGCTCCTCTTTAGTTTGGAGCTAAAACAACATGAAAATTTGAGTTTAGGCGGTTTGGTGCCGAAAATTACAACTTGAAGTTCAAATTTCAAAAGAACATTTGCAATTGAATCTTCTAGAAAGTGCACCAACTTCCCGGGGCCATGACTTTTGATCCGAAACTTCGATTCGTGAACCATTTGAACTGTTGGAAAGGTCTCGAAGTCAATAACGCACTCAAAATCTGCTATGCCGATTTTGGCAAGTTTCGGGGCTCTTCCGGGAACTCTAAGCGCCTCAAATCTAACTCGAAACATTTTTAGGTGCAAATCTAGGAAACTAAAACTGCAATATCTTTCAACCTAGGAATAGAAAATAAAAACCATAAATTGGGAATTTCATTATGACGAAAAGGGTATCCAAAAATGTAAAAACATAAAAAAATAGAGAAACTTGAAATTTAACTATTTTTGGGTGATGCAAAATTGCCCTTACACCACTAGATGCTCCTGCATCATATAATGTAGCATGACTTAATTATGGATTAATAATTTCAATCCATCTAAATACATAACCCTAGGATATTATAATGTGAGCATATTATGATCTACTCACACTATGTTATACATTTCTTCAAAATGGGTCTTATCCACCTTTTTCCCTATCATGTATTGGTCCACATACCTAACTCTTGACTTGGATATATTCCCTTGTTATTTTTATAAATCTCTTCAAGATATTATGGGTGAGGATTTCTATAAAATGTATATCAAATAATTCTATTGCAATTCCTTAAAGAGTTTAATTAATAAGAGAAATATTAAGTTCATTACCTACAACTAGTGAATCAAATGACATATATAACTAGCGACCCATCATCTTTATGAATATCTCAAAAAAATAAATGTCATTATGCATATGACCAGTTCTTCCTTACATAGTCCAAATAAAGTAAAAAAATTATAAAAATCTAGGGTGCTTAGTATACCAAACTATTACTATCTAGGAAGGGATGGAAAGGGATCAATTCTCTCAAAAACCTACAATATTTCTCAAAAATTGCTTCAAGTATATGACCTTATTGAACAACCTCTCATTATTTCCATGTTTTAGGTGTTTTGGGCTCATTTTGTGCATTCAAATAAGATTATTTTTTAATATGTCTATATTTTCATCAACATTAATAGAGGGTGATCCCACAATAGTGGTTTACACTTTTTGTGACATCCTAATTTTTGCTGAAATCACATATTTTTAAAAAATATAATGATTCAATACTTGAAAAGTTCCATTTTGACGAGGGAGCAAAACCGAGACACAGAAATACACTCACAAAAGAGAATAATATTTTATTCAAAAATATGGAACTCTTACATGCAAATGATCTCAAATCCTCGAGATTTGTAATACATGCAAATTACAGATTTACAGAAAATTACCCAGATCCCCTTTAGCAGCATTCGAACTTCTTTTCCCAAAAAGTTATCCAAAAAAATTAGAAACTAGCCCATAAATAGCCCCTTTTCCCTTTGGAGCCAAAAACAACATTCAAGTTATCAGTCTTGGCGGTTTGGAGCCAAAATTTCAATTTGAAATTCTAATTTAAATTCACATTCAAAAGTTAGTACATTTCTAAAATATGCACCAACTTCTGAAAGCCCTAACTTATAATTCGACTGTTGGATCTTCATTGATAATACGTTTTCGGAAAGCTCTCGAGAAGACAATTTTTTGCGTCCACTTGGGTGTTTCCGCAAATTTTTAGGCCCATCTGGGACCATTTAGTGCCTCAAACTAAGCTCGGAAGGTTTTTCAGGGCAAAATGCAGAAACTGGAACTTGAATAAATTTCAAATCATGAATAATCTTGACCTGATTCTTTCACCAAAGGGTTTATTTTTCCATCTTGAACCTTCCCCTAAATTTTTGTCTTCCCACGCCTTAAAATTCACACCTGCTAAAAATAGCAGTTGAGCAGAAAAAGCAAAAAAGCAATTTTGAAAGTTGGAAACTCTTATTCGATGAAAAGGGTATCCAGAAATGCATAAACATCTACAAAAATAAAATAACATGAATATAAATGGAAAGTATCTTTTTGGATAATGCAAGATTTCCCTCATGCCACTGGATGCTCTTGCATCACATTTATAGGATTCCAATTGAAGAGGGTTTGATCAAACCATCTTAGATCAAATCCCCTTGGATAGAACCCCACTAGTTTTAAACCATACCTCTAATGGAGTCTTCTTTACACCTATCAAAATGCTGATAAAAAACCACTTTTGACTTACCTTTTGGGGGATCAAATTAATTCATGTAAAATTTATTTTTTTGTAAGTATGTAGTCCTTATTATAAGCTTCCAAAAGATTTCAATTTTAAATCTATTTAATTTGATTATTATATTTATTTTTTTATTTCTTGTAAATGTAAGTTTTTCATCAAAAATCACGCTCTATCTTCTGTACATGTGGAAAAATAGTATATCATCAAAAAAATTAAAAAATATGTTCAGGCTAAGAATTGATGTCCTTTATCCAAAAAAAATAAAAAATTAAATTTTGATACATACAAAAAAAGTTATGTTGTACATACAAAAAAAGTTATGTTGTTTATAGTCTACCTATGTCTAAATAGTAATTGGTTTGACTTCAAACTTTATTAAGAAAAAATATTCAATAAAACACTATGAAACTAAATGAACATGCTAGATATCATATTTACAAGGAAAATTTTGAAAAAAATAGAATTTCATCCTTCATAGAAAAAAGTTATATTGTTTACGGTGAGCATCACTCTTTAAAAATGGTGTTTACTAATAAAAACTAGTTTTCGAAGGAGATGGAAAAATAAATGCAATCTGATTCAATTTTTTTTAAAAAATATATATTTAGAATCTACAAACAAAATCTCACAAATCACTATTTTTCATTATCTTAAAATTCCTCATGGTTTAGCAACTATAGGTGCCCAAAAGTGAAGATTTAGTTAAAAAAATTCAATTCAATGTCTAGTTTGGCCAAAAATTGTAAACCAATATTGTGGGATCACCCTAGAAAAAATATTAATTATTTTAAAATATTCCAATCTATCTATCATGGTTTCCCTTTAGCCTCTACAATTTATGTTCTTGCTACAAAAGGATCCAATTATCTTTTGATCCATGTGGTCTTTTATAGGCTAGTCAAGGACATTGCTTTTGCCAATTCATTTGTTCAACTCATCAATGGTCACTTTGTGGATGACTCCTTTATTATATTAACTAAGGAAGATAATTTCTTATGGGTTCTTTGTTTCCTTGACATATTTTGCAATGATTTCAATTTGAGTATTCAATACAAAAATTCTCAATGCTAGAGGAAATATTTTCTTCCTAACATTTTCTAGTTAAAATTATTTGGCTATGTGTAGACCTAAAAAAAATTGTATCCCCTTTTCCTTTCTGGAATCTCCTACTAATCCTATCGATTTGGTTGGTATATCTTACTTGTGTTCTTAAATTTGTGTTAATACTCATGTTTATTCTTCATCTTATTGGGTTCCTTCTAAGATTTTCCTATTTAAAAAATGATTTTTTTTTAAGGAATTTTCTTTGGGTCTCTTCAAATGGAAATAAAGGCTCTCACCATGTATATTTAGAATATTGATATCTAGTTCATGATTCTAGAGGTTTATTCTTATTCTCAATCCATCATCATGACTTCTCACTTTGTGATAAATGGATTATGAAGGCATTGGAATTCAAGGATGCTTACAAATTCATTATTTGACGTTATATTTCCTCTAGAGTGTGATATGAGCATCTAGCTTGGGAAGGTCTTGAGATTCATACTTTCTTTATGATAAAAAAATTTGTTTAGACACATGATACAATTATTATCAAAATAATTTGGAAGGCTTTGGAATCAATCAAGCCTTGGTTTTTGTAGGCTAACAATTATTTTTATAATGTTTTTTTATTAATAAATAGTATATTTAGCCCCATTTTGACTCCTCTACTATTAAACATGAAGTTTCTCATCTATGTGAGCCTTTAGAACATTTAGGCAATAGCCCTTGTATGGTTCCTAGAGTGTTGTCTCCTTAGGTCTCCCACTGAGTTTTCTCCCCTCGACATGGGAATAAATGTAGATGTAGCTAAATTTCTAGAAGAGAACACTAATCTCATCCACCTTCTAGATGAGGTAAGGATTATCTTGCGTTGGGATCATCTAAACCTTCTTTCCTACTCTTAGCCTCTTCACAAGGGTGCAATGCTTCTAGTTGATTAGATTCTAGGAAGCTTCCTTGCCTAGATTTATAATTTTTTCTTTTCACATTTAGAAACCTCTAGAAAAATATCAAGATGATGAGGGTGATGTTACTGGTTGAGAAAATATTGTCAATGGTTCCATCCCTATTGATATATGGGGAAAAGTTACAGATGATTGTGATCCTGCTAACTATGTAGCTCTCATTGTCCAACATTTTTGTTGGTTCTTGTTGTTTGGGCTTGACCCCACTTAGATTTTGAGTAGTTCATGTTGTAGACATCAAATTCTGCATTTGTTCAAAACACACATTAGTATTTCCATTTAAAACAAAACAAAATAAGATCATCCCTATGAAATAATGAAACATGTTAATCATGCAATGAAAGGAATCAAGGAAACTAAACAAAGCATATAAAAAACATGATCCAACTTTATCTCATAGTGGATTGGTCCTTCTATGGAAAGAAGCCCTTTCCCAATCCTTTGCTAAGCTCAATGATGAAACTGATAAGAAGATACTATGAAGATGGGAAAAATTAGCTCTCAATTGAAGAGAGTAACCTTGCATGAGAGTTGTGGATGTTTTGATGAAGAATCAACCCCTTATTTATAGATTTTCAAATTGGAAGAGAGCTGAAAATAGAGCAATGTGGGATAAAGATTGGACCAATGAGATGAGGCCACTTGTCAACTTGCCATAGGTTGAGGAATGTGCAAGTTTTGGCCAATGTTCCCAAGAGAGGGAGATTCAAATTTGAATTTGTGAATTAAATGTTGAGTTTGACTTGTGCAAGGGACATGTAAGAGCTCATAAATGCCTTGTTGGATGTACATGTCAACTTGTTTTTGAATTCAAATTTGAAGGAATATTTCTCAAAGATGCCATGTTGATGGAAAATGCTGATTTTAATAAATCAATAAATTGATTTATTGGTGCAAGTGGGAAAAGCTAGAGGATGTGATGGGTGGTTAGATTAGCTTAGATGATGATTAGATGCCTTTTACCAGTTTGATTTAAATACTTTGATTTATTTAAATCAAGAGGGAGAAATATGATTTAGATTTCAATTAAATAAAATCTTGATTTATTTAATCAAAGAGGGAATGATAGGCTTAAATTAAATAAAGTTAATTTATTCAATTTAAGTGGATAATCCTTAGAGATTAAATGAACCTGACTTTCCTAATGAATAGATTTAATGAACTTGATTAATTTTATGAGTGGATGAATATGAACTAAGTGCATAATGCTAATTTCACGTGTCTACATTTTTCCCCTTTTTGAAGCAATGTACTTGCTTCGTTGGTTCAAAGAATAAACTTGCCACGATCAAAATTCAAAAAATTTCTATTTTTTTCACTTGTCCTAGTTGAAATAAGTACACTAGTACAATGCCCCCTTGAGAGATCGAACGAAAGATTCCATTTGAGGGTTGATCTCATAATAAAGAGGTTCAAAATGGATGGTTATGGATGATGATGCAAATGAGATGGTTTTAAGATGCTTATAATAACAAATCTATATTATCTTAAACAACTTAAATGATGATATGATGTGAGATGGATGAGATTGATGATGTGATATGTTGTGATTATGCAATGGATGCTCTATGCAAATTCTTAGACTAAGAGATCTATATTATGATGATGAAAATGCATGTGAAATGATCATTGCTTCCTATTATGATATGAATGATATGTGCAATGCTGATGGTTTGTGGATACAGGATGGATGCACTGATGATGATGATTAACTAATCATGATGTGATGTTAGTGCAGAAAAGAAGAAATTAGGTGATGACAAGAGGATCCAACAAGTCCATGATCTGACGAGACTTTATTAGAGATGATGATGATGATAGATGATGATGATTTGCTTATCAAGGATTGTTATTTTAAAAGGGCTACTTACCATATGTTTGATAACACACGTAGGCACGATGTATCAAGGTATAAAGAACTAAGATGGTGTTGTACCTAGTGCAATGGACTTTGACTCAACAAATAGATAGGAGTATTCTTGTTCACACTTGACATACGGAAACCTTGCTAGGATGTACCTAACAAAGCAAGTATCCGCCAAGTTATTTTACAAGAACGTCCAACAAGCACAACAAACAAAAGGATAATGATCGTTTCCCCATTCCTATCTCTCTAAATCCTTCGTTTGGATATCATCGAGAGGTCCTTGGAATGAGGGCAATAAGATAAATCAAAAGAAGAGATCAAGTACACAAACAAGCCAATGTTCTTCATACCTCTAGCCAAAGGGATTTGTTTTGATAGGATAAGAATCCAAAGTGATATCCAAAATGATGCCCATTGTCAGAACGATATATCCTAGGACATGCATTGTATAGGATGATGATGGGTTGATAAGTTGATTGATAGGCTATTGATATAAGGTTGATTGACATGTCTAAAAATGATCAAGAGTTTGATTTAAAGGTCTGTTGTTTCGATTTTGATTTTATAATTGACGCTTGCTTTTGCTGATTGTTGTGGTTGTTTCTATTTGTTTTGCCAAAGGATGAAGGTGACAATCAGTTTATTATGGATGATTGATTATTTTGAGTGAGAGTGAGATGAGACGGATGGATTTTTTCAAATATTTGGATTTTTTTTATGTTTTTGGGATGTTTGAGGCTGTTTTTGGGTTTTTTCAAGATTTTACAAATGTTTTGATTTTTGATTTTTTGAATGTTTTTGGATTTTGATGTTTTTGTTTTTTTTTGGATTTTGATGTTTTTCAAATGTTTTTGGATTTTGATGTCTTGGGGGCTGATCAAAGATTAGCCTTACCTACATTTAAGCTCAAAGACAACGTAGTTCAGATTCCAACATTTTTTACGTTTCTCAAAAAAATTGAGTGTTTTTGGATTTTTCAATGTTTTTGATGTTTTTTTTGGATTTTTTGATGTTTTGGATATTTTTTGGATTTTTCGCACGATTTTAATGATTTGGATATGGATATGATATCAGTGATCTGTTTTGGATTTTGTTGAAGACCAAGCTAAGGCTAATTGATCGAATCAATGGATTGATGATGATGATAACATTGTTGAGGATACACAACAATGCAAGGATTTGATTGATCAAGATTGATGACGATAATATTATTGAGGATGCACAACAATGCAAGTATTGATTGATCAAGATTTGATGATGATAACATTGTTGAGGATGCACAACAATGCAAGGATAGTGTTAAGAAACACAAGGATATCCCGAGATGATGATTTTTTGATTAGATTTGATTGATCATGATTGATGAAGCTTGATTTCGAACAAAATATGTTTGAATGATTGATGTGACATTAACATGAAAACTAGATGTGACTGATAGTGATTATTTTGATTGATGTTCGATGAAAGATGAAGCTTGATAAGGAACATTTGCTCGTCAAAATATGCCATGGGCTAGTGATTTGGATTCTTTCTCACAAGTGGTGGACCAATTTTATTTCATGTTTTCCAATGTTCGGATCACCACATAAGTTGGAGGATATAGATCAAGATTTCTTCTCGAAGCAAGATGTAAATATCTACCCCCAATATCTAGCAATGTATGGAATGTTATGGATGAATTCCTAGATAGGTGTATGGATGGATGGATATGGTAAGCATGCAAAGGATCCAAGGATTATTTTGTGATAAGATAAGGTATTTAGATTTAAAGAATGCTCATTGGATAATGCTTCATGGCTCAGATAACACTAGGTAGCATAGGATCAATGAAAATGGCCCATGTCAAGATGTTTACCATAAGAAAGCGTAAAGTGTACACCAAACTTTGTCAAGATCAAGATAACTTGGGCTATGAATGCAAATGGATGAAAAAAGATTGGATAAATGGTTCATGGATGAATGGATTTATTATGGATGAGATGGATGAAATGTTGGATTTATTATGGATGGGACGAGATGCTTTCACTTGAATTGGTGCACGTCGATGCTCAATTCCACACATGATGCCTATTTTCTAGGTTTTCATCATGGTCTTGCCCAAAGTTCCACCATAGTGGTTTTCACTAGACGACAATTTTTTTCTTTACTGTTTTCAATCCTTTTTTCTGATTTTTTTTGGATTTTCATATTTTTTTATTTTTTTGATTTTTCTGAAAGATTTTAAGCTCATGCTGAATCTCAAGGTGTTACTGATGTAGATGCCCCTATTATAGTGTGTCATCGATATCCTTCTTGAATAATTTTCTTTGATAAGATAAGTGCACTTGAATACAGCTTTTGGGATTCCTAATTTGCTTTGTTGATACCAGAGTTAACTTTGTCTCTATGCACACATCGTGATAGAGTGCCTTTGAAATCCTTATGATGAAGGGTTGTTGCCAATACATGGTCAATGTGAGAATTGGATATCATGTGTGGAGGCATGGATGGAGTGTGTTTAGGGATAAGAAATGGATTGGTTGACAGTTTGGAACCTTTGACTCTCCAAACTTGGGAAAATGAGGAATGATGGGTGGATACGAAAGTGTGCATAGAATTAGGACCAACTGCTTGATACACTTTGTGTGTCGCTTGAAAATATTTTTTTTGCTTTTGTGGACATCTTTGATGGATACTTTTCCCTTTTTTATTTTGCCCCATAGTTTCTTTGACTGATGGAGTTTGATAGGAATGATATTTCTTTGTATTCTTTGGTATCCATGTGTATTTGATTTGTCTATTATGCTTCTCAGCTTCTTTTTCTTTGATAGTGTTCTTCATACTTTGATTCAAATATTTCTTTCGACATTGGTCCCAATTCATGGATGGGATGATGGGTGGATGAAGATTTGTGACGTGGCTAGTTGTAGTATTGACATCGGTTTCATCATAAGGATTCTTCGTGCTTCCTATGTTGATGTTTTCTTGAGACAAAGTTGCCCCTAGTATGGTGGTGGTAGTACCTTCATGCTTTGATTATGCCTATTCTGAGAGCTCTTGTTTAGAATGAACTCTTTGATAAATGACCAGTGTAGATGATGTTATTGGAATTTGTTGCACTGCTGACTCTAGAATATCTTGTTATGTCAGACATGTTTCCTTGAGTGGATAATGTTGGATATCTTCATACATGATGTCTTCAATCTAGATTTTGGATATATTTGATCCTGATGTTGATAACTCAGTTTGACTATAGGAATTAATACTCTACTTTTTTTGTGTAACACAATCTTGTTCTAGATGAAGATCATCTACATGTCCATCCACAAAAAACATCTCATGGGTAGATGGAGGAGTATGTGCATCTTCAATAGATAGGAGAGTGTCCATTAGATTATTGTAGTATCTTGGAGATACAAATTCTTGATTTTGAATGTTTTCAGAGTTGCTTTTGACATGCTTTGGATCAAGTTCTTGACATGGGTCAGTTTCAAAGGATGGATTGCTTACAAAGGGTTCTTGGATGTCATCATTAGACATGGTAAGTGGTTCAATATCCTCAAGTGTCCAGTTCAAGGTTCTTTCAGTATCTGTAACCATGAGGTCAAAGGATGTCAATATGTCTTGGAAAGGACCATTGCTAGACTTTGGTGAAAGACATCGACATTATGTCAATATGTCAATATGTGTGTTATCTTAAAATTGTTTTCTCTATCCATTGTTGAACAGTATCATATTGTTGTTAAACTTAATCTTGCTATTTCTTTGCACTAATATTGATGTTTTCTTTAAATGCAGAATTAGCAAACTATTGAATCACTGAATGATCACTTCTTAACATATGTTCTTGTTAGTTTTTTTTTTTTTTAAATGATTCATGAATATATCGATATTTGACTTGCAAGATTTGAATATGTCAATAATTGATTTGTAGGATTTCTTGAAGATGATGATGTAGAAGGCGAAGGAATTCAAAAACATCAAGCAGATTTGAGCTAAAGAAAATTGGACATTAGAACTTGAAACCAACAAAGTATTTTTAAATGCTTAAGGCTTCTATTTTATGCTTTAGTTTTATGTTTTAGATCAACTCACATACTTTTGGGCTCTAAAAAGAACATTTTGATTTTTGCTATAAAGGCTTAAAATGAACATTAGGACACAAACTAAAGTTGGTTTTGGATTTAAACAAATTGAACAAACAAATATTCACATTTGATTTTTTGGTGCTTAAAATGAATTCATCATTGCTTTGAGGCTTAAAATGAACATGTGTTTTTCGTGTTTCGTAATCTCTTATTCAAAGTAATCTCATCTAAAAAGGCGTATGCACTTCTCTCACACTTCACCTCAATCTTGAGAACCAAAAGTATTTTTGATGACATTAAGTTGCATAAAAGATTGCCTCCATGCTTCAGTTTCGGTTTAAAAATTGAACAAAACATTGTGCGAGTGTGAGTAAACCTATTGCATGTGTTCTCCCTTTGTTTCTAAATGAAGGTTGGTCGAACTATGAATATGTTTGCTTGATTTTGTCTATCTTAGAGGGCCTGCCTTGGGGAAAAAGTACTTACCCAAGGGAACAACTCAACTGGTAACACTCTAAAGCCAAGAGTATTTCCAACCGGGATATAAATGTGGGTATTGGAGTAAATGCCAGTATCACGCAGTTGGCTTCGACGAGATGATCTAAAAAGGGACTCTTGCTGTATGGGTCAATCTCCACAAATGGAAAGTCTAAACTAAAACCCTTGTTTGTAGTGACCAACTGATCCATTCAATGAGTTTATCAAAGTGGTGCATTAGAACTTAGATTCCAAGAAGTTACTTGCCATGTCCAATCTTGGTTAAATTATAGAGGTTAAGACTTCCTTCTTAACATACCTTTACACTCTTTCCTTGGTTGCATGTAAAATCATCTCTTCTTCTACGAAGGGCATGAGGCAAGCCCACCAAGAAAAATGTACCAATTGAGCTAGGATGTCATATTGCTTGTGAGTTAGTTTGAAAACACAGTGCTTTGATCGAAAACATTGGAAAACCAGCATTTAACATGAGCATCAAATCTCAAACTCTTTAGGAGAAGCAAATATCCTTGAAAAAATTCACATGTTATTGCTTTCCCTTGGGATTTGTATCCTTAGAGGCTTCTAAACATTTGGATTTCATCTCAATTTTCTCCTACTAAGGTCAACAATAGGTAACTCTTGCCTCAAATTTCCTTGGTTTCCACATAATACACTTTGCGGGATAAGGGGAAAGTTGAGACATTAGACATATAGATTCAAAATCTAATCAAGAGTGTGTTTGTGGTAAAAAGAAACCATTAAGCAAAGATTAAATCAATTGGACCCCACATATGTGCTTGGCATATTTTGGTCATATGGTTTTCATGCAAACATTGGTTTTTTTTATTTTGAATTACTCTTAGAGAAAAGCATGTTCTTCACTATCTTGGTCTAGTATATTAAACAAGTCCTTAGGTTCATTTAGGATCAAATCAAACATTTCACCCATCCCAAATATTTATCAAAATCCATCCCAGCAAACAACTTTAGAGCTTTGGAAACATCACTCTAGACTTGGGTAAATCATCAAAATCTAAACCACCTTGTTTAGTTAGGTGTATGGGAATGCATCCTTTCTCATACATTTAATTGAATTAGCAATCCTTTGAACAAGTTCATCCTAAGATAACATTTAACATCTTAGGTTTTACAAGTACATTATCCAAATCCAATCAAACCAATCAAAATCAAACCCTAAGTCTAGCATTGATCCAAAGTCCCTAAACGTTCAACACTCATATCATTTCCCCTTTTCATCCTTCATCTCGTCATTGGTCCTAAGAACTTTAGAGGTCACTTTTGCAACAAGGTCAAAACACAAGAGGAACATGGAATATAAACTTGATCCATACATCATGAGTAATCTAAATCAATTTAACTTTCAAAGTCTTACAACACTGATTGATTATCAACACAAACCGTACATGGGATCATTACCTTCAATAAATGTCAATAGTACAACAAATGTGAGTATGCCCAAATAGAAGTTTGGGACACCTTTCCCAATGGTATATTTAAATCCAAGTCTCAACCTACAAATCCACCAACCAAACAATCAATGCATGAGCCTTCAAACAAACAACATCATCCCACCAAATCCCTACTTGCCAAATGAAAATGTACCAAGTACAAGTTTTCCAAACACGAATCCAGCGAACTTTGGGATAAATATGTTTGTAAATCATACAAATGTTGTTCAAAGTCCAAACATGATGTTAATGACTCCAAGACAATGTGACACCATGCAAAATAAAAGTTACCTAAATCAAGACAAAGTTCAATTTCAACCTATCATGCCAAATCTGAACATTGTTCAAAATCTATTTGTCCATGATCCCATTCAAAAACCACAAGTATGCATCACAAATCTGCTTGAACAAAAACCAAATCAACTATATCAAGGGAGTCAAGATTGAAATCAAGATCAAATTTGGCAAGATCAAATTGCTACACTTACCAAATTAGATCAGTCATTGCTCCAAGAGACATCTCCACCACCATTACCCATATCAACATCATTCCTTGGTTTAGGGATTCCCCCTTTACCTAGCACCAATTACTCCATCCAAATCAATCCACCTAACACCAATCAAGCCATCACATCAAATCCTATGAATATACCATCAACATCGCACCAACAGATGGTATCTAATCAAATGACAACATCAATCCCGAAAAATCAAAATATGGTCTCCCAAGGACCTATCACCTTGGTCATTCTGACCATCCCTATCACTTTGATCATTCCAACCACCATTATCATGCCCATCACATCTCAAACCCTCATGATCACTCCAAGCGTATCTCAATGACTCATGACTACATCCAATATAATTCCAAATCCACCACCACTACCACCAAAACCAAACACAACAAGACAATATAACATTGCGCTAAAAGCTCACCAGGCCTACCAAAAGGCCATCCAACAATATCTAGCCATGCAACAAGCAACAAGAGCTCAACAAGTGCAACAAGCCTCTCAAGTTGCCCAAGCCTCTCAAGCTACCCAGCAAACACAAGAACAAACATGAAAAATGATAACTATTGGGGACAATGACCAAGATCTATCCATCAATGAACACCTTGAAGATGTTTCCACCTCATCGAATGATCAAATTAACATACATCAAGAATCACTTTTCAATCATGATCAAAATCCACCAACAATACTCGACAATGATCCAATTCAAGAAATGTCAACATCACTTAACTCTATGGTCAAAGACATTCACAATCTCTCCACCACAATTGTTGAAAACAATTTTCAAGATCTCTCAATTAAGGAGCATATTGAAGATTTTTTTTCCCCACCCAATGATCAACTCACCATACATCAAGAGCCATTTTTTAGTGATCTATTTCAAGGAGTGTTAGGACTATTTGATTGTATTGACACAATGCACGATCTGTTCACCTACGATCATGTTGAAAATGTCTCTACATCGCCAAGTGTAGAGACATAATGCACAATCCGTTCACCTATGATCTTATCCTCAAATGTCGAGTTCAGGGTTCCTTCTAGTGCCATAATGTGGACATCAAATTATGCATTTGTTCAAAACACACATTAGTATTGTCATTTAAAAAAAACAAAATAAGATCATCCCTATGAAATAATGAAACATGTTAATCATGCAATGAAAGGAATCAAGGAAACTAAACAAAGCATATAAAAAACATGATCCAACTTTATCTCATAGTGTATTGGTGCTTCTATGGAAAGAAGCTCTTTTCTAATCCTTTTCTATTCTCAATGATGAAACTGATATGAAGATACTATGAATATGGGAAAAATTAGTTCTCAATTGAAGAGAGTAACCTTGCATGTGAGTTGTGGATGTTTTGATGAAGAATCAACCCTTTATTTATAGATTTTTAAATTGGAAGAGAGCTAAAAATAGAGCAATGTGGGATAAAGATTGGACCAATGAGATGAAGCCACTTGTCAACTTGTCATAGGTTGAGGAATGTGCAAGTTTTGACCAATGTGCCCAAGAAAGGGAGATTCAAATTTGAATTTGTGAATTAAATGTTGAGTTTGACTTGTGCAAGGGACATGTAAGAGCTCATAAATGCCTTGTTGGATGTACATGTCAACTTGTTTTTGAATTCAAATTTGAGGGAATATTCCTCAAAGATGCTATGTTGATGGAAAATGTTGATTTTAATAAATCAATAAATTGATTTATTGGTGCAAGTGGGAAAAGCTAGAGGATGTGATGGGTGGTTAGATTAAGTTAATCAGGGTTAGATTAGCTTAGATGATGATTAGATGCCTTTGACCAATTTGATTTAAATATTTTGATTTATTTAAATCAAGAGGGAGAAATATGACTTGGATTTCAATTAAATAAAGTCTTGATTTATTTAATCAAAGAGGGAATGATAGGCTTAAATTAAATAAAGTTAATTTATTCAATTTAAGTGGATAATTCTTAGAGATTAAATGAACTTGATTTTCCTAATGAATGGATTTAATAAACTTGATTAATTTTATGAGTGGATGAATATGAACTAAATGCATAATGCTAATTTCACGTGTCTACACATGTATTCTACCACCTACCCCATTTCTTGTGATAGTATATTATTCTTCTTTTATTCTGTAAAAAGTAACTTATATGTGTGTGTGTGTGAATACAAAGTTTATATATATATAACAAATTATACTAGAACAAAAAGATAATTATTTATTACTTTTCTATGTAAATGAACTAAAATTTATTAATTGTTTGATTAGTGTTTGTAGTTCCACACAAATGCATAAGGAGCATGCATATGATTTGGATCAATATATATCATGTGATGAGGTGTAAAAAAATAAAAAATAAAAAATAAAACAAAACAAACTATTATTTTGGCTAACATAAGTTAGTTTTTAAATCATGTACATCAATAGTTGTAGAAAAAGTATAGCATGAAACAACCTAGGAAAAATGATGACTACACCACTACTCAAAACAATTCTCATGAAAGAATAAACTCACATGCCAAACCAACAAACAAAAGAGACAAAATCACAATTGATAGTAGAATAAAATAAGAAACGTTGACAAGTACCCACAAATAAAAAAAAACAATAAGACACGTGCACATTAATGATAAACAAACCATCATGACACACACTATTTGATTTAGTGGTTAGACTTACTGACGAATAAGTCATCCTAACACACTATTCAATTAAGTGGTTAGAGTTATTGTTAAAACCCTCCATCTAACAATATCAATAGTCATGATTATATAGACTCAAATATCCAAAAAAAAAAAAAAAATAATTAAATATTCAATAATATTTTATACTTCATTTACATATAAAAATGTCAAGTAACTATTTTATTATAAAAAAAACATTAAACCATTTGATATTCAACTATAACGGCATACATTCAGGCAAATTGATGTAAAAAAATAAATAAATAGTGGACCGTTGAACGGTGGCTTGGTTTGCTGAGTGCTGGGTAATTGTTGATGATGGTTGTGCTATGTTTACTAATTTGTATGGCCACCATAGTGGCCTTATCCTTGACCGACAAAATGTCCTTAAATAGAGCTCTAAGTTGTATATATTGACCACCATCTTCAGTTTAATTGGCCTTATATGTTGTCGCATACAGTAATTTTCATATCCACGTTAGAAGATAATTACGTATTGAGTATGACCAGTACAGAAGTATCATGGCTGGTGTTACATATTACTTATTACTTATTCTACAAACATAAGTATAACAGCTCACCCATTGTTTATGAAAGAGTCGTCGTTGGTGCTTTTGCCATGATTTTTACAGCCATTACCACAGTTCTCAGTTTGACATACAAAATGTTTAACAGTTCAACAGATTAATAAAAGCACAAAATGTCTCAATAATGGCTATTTGAAAATGAGATCCCATATTTGTGAGTTGTGATTGAGTTTGGGAATTCATATCTTGCCGCACATTGGATTTCCTGTACAAAATATCTTGGAATAAATATCTTTCTATGAGTATATATTGTACGACTAAAATATCTCCATATCTAATTGGAATTTTGAGAGCATATGGTTGCTTGCAAGAAAATTAGTGGAATTTTGAGAGCATATGGTTTCTACCAGTAAAATCATTGGAATTTGGAGAGCCTTGGTAAAAGCCCACAAGATAAAAACAATATGGAAACAGCGATGAGACTTTGCCATTGGTATGCAGAGAAAGTAACTTGTTTTTTTCTTCTAAAGTAATCTTTTGTTAGATTTTATTAAGAAAATTTTCTTTTAGGTTGAAAGAGTTGTTGCTAATGGCTGGTATTAAGTTTAAATTGGATTTTTAAAAAATAGATTGAATGACATACTTTTTAAAATATATTACTTTTAAATATTTGGAGTGTCTATATGAGATATTATCATGTTTAACTGAATATCAATTATCTTTCGTCAAACATACACAATTGTATGATTTAAATAAGTCATAATGCAATCATTTCATTTTTAGATTTTTTGAAAAAATCATTATAGACAATGAATATGAAGATATTTTTATAATTTATGTAATATGTAAAAATATTTTGAAAAGATTTGTTTAATTCATGAATCAATGTTATATATCACTCTATAAACTATTATCAAGATAATGAAAAATAATAAAAAATAAAATAAAATATATTTCAAGAAATGTTATTTTCCATGATAGAATATATAGAGCTAAAACCAATGAATAAGATGACAAAAAATACATTTATAATAATTATAATGTAAGAGAAGATATTATACATAATAGAAAATGATTTATAATAACAATAACCTATATTGATTTCAAATACAAGCTAAATAGATTAAAAAAAAAAGAGATGGAGGGTTTCAAGAAACATTATAAAAATATACAAATTATATTATACATGATTTATCTAAATACAAGTAAAGTGTAATATGTCGTAAGAAAATAAAAAGCTAAAATATTATGAAGAGAAGGCTTAGAAATATAAGAGATGGTCTATAATAGTTTTTTTTTTTTTAATAAATTAGAAAGGTACAAATGAAAAGTATATATGATGACATTATAGCAAAAAATTTAAGACATGAAGAGATAAATTGGATATATCTTACATACGTTATTCACTACCAATTTGTTCACTTATATATAAATTTTGAATTATTTGTTTTATGAAGATGGCTTGTATATATAATCAAAAGTAACTATTTTCATAGCTTAAACACAACTATATTTTCTTTCAAAGAATAGCCTAACCACCATATCATGTGGTGACCTTTAACATTGATGGTAATGTTATGGGAGTTTTAATTATTAATTCCTCCAATGATGGTCCTAATAGACACTATGTCATTAGCTAGCTAAAAATTTAGTATTTTCTAACTAGCTAGTTTACAATAATTATAATATGGTGAAGACTTTTGAAGATAAATATGGAACATTGTTTTTGAGATAGTGTATTTGGAGAAAGATAATCTTGGTTTTATTTTAGAAACCATTGGAGTTTAGTAGACCCATATTCTTTGTGGCAACATACTATGTGAGATCCTTGATTTATGTGAACCAATTAAATTGGATTGGCAAGAATAGAGTGCCTAAATAGCTTGATTATGCTAATTTTTTTAACAACACATTGTCCATCTCAATGCCCACAATGGAATAGATATGAAATTCCACTTTGAGATTATTCTCTTTGCTCATAGTCCCATCATTTTAAAGTTCGATTAGGATTTCACATTGATGAAAATTTTATGCACATAATTTTTCTTGAACACATTGCTCATGAGTCACTAAAGGATTATCCACATCAATTCCATTGTTTGGAACTTAAAGTCACATCTAGCCTCTCATATTAGCTGGATTGATTAGTAGGATATTGTAATTTTTCATACTATCACATATGTACATAGTTTTGGAAAGGAAGTTTCCCATGCTGACATGCAAATTAATGCTAATATTGCTAAGGAATTTGTTGATGTTTCTTAGATTCTCAAAGATAATCGTTTTAATAATTACTTGTAGAACTGGGTTTCATTCTTCAACTATAATATTATGATAATTTACATATTGGTAAGTATAATATAATGGGTCAATATGGAGGGGATAAAACACAAGGCCATAAGTAGTTGTATGAAATAAGTTGTGAATTTTTTCTATAGGATGTACAAATTATATTTTTTGATGCTTCCTATTGCTTGAGCATATATAGTAGAGTAGATTTCTAGCAAAGGATTTAGCTACCTACTTAACTTGGCCTAGTTAAGGGTATTTCCCTTCCATCCTCCAATTAGTACCTTACCAAAGTGTATTCTGATGAATTTTTTTTATATTGGAGCTAAAAAATTCAAAAAATTATCAATTAATTAATCAATCCCCTAAAGAAATAACCAAAACCCTAATCCACCATTCTATCTCTTTGATAGCAGTTAATATTCAATTAGGTGTTTCTGATATGATTTTGTTCCTTACATTGTGATGTAGGAGAAGGTGTGACTTTAAAGACCCTAGATCCTATTTTCTTACATAGCAACCATTATGTTTAATCTCCCTAAATGTGAATCCATATCTTGCTTATGATTTTTTTATTTTGAATTTTTCTAATGGAGGTTTCTCATTTTTGGGATGCAATCCCATAGCCTATTTTTTTCTAGACTTAGGAATGTTTCAAAAAAATTATTCTTCTTTAACTCTATAAGTCCATAAATAAACATATTTTTATTTATAATGATATTAGTTATATATTCTCATTGGCATATGACTTGAATTTGTTTTATTATATTTACTCTTATATTCAAGATTAAGTTGAGAAATTGGATTTTTTGTTTGAGCAATTTTATGAATTGGTCAACCACTAGGAGAATTGTTCATACATCATGATTTGGGTTACTCTCAATAGTATTATTGATACCAATCCTCCTCTTGTTGTTCATAGATAGTCACTCTTATATTTGAGGTCATTTCTCTCTACCACTTATGAAAAATGATAGTTGGTTTCCCCTTGTGGAAACACATCTAGCTTTCAACAAGATGTCATGGTTATGAGTCTATTACTCATGATGAATCCACTATGTAGATGGAGGGTGTTGATATTCAATATTATCTATTTGATTAGGGTATTTTGAGGAGATCAACATCTATTTGATGAACATTATTAATAGGTGATGCCTCAAAATGATGATCCTTCTCACCTTAAAATACTATAAGTTTAAATTTATAATATATTTTATGGCCTTTTCATATTTTAAATCATATATATTAACAAACCTCTTTTAAATAGAAATTTTACTTTATATTTTAAAGAGATTTAAATTAAGAAAAATAATATTTTATTTTTCTCAATACTTTAGAATAAATGTGATTATATGTGGTTACTAGATAGATAGTACACTTCCATATCTCACAAAAATGATCATGATGACTACTATAACTTATAATTATTCACATTTTGGCTATTATTATCATCTAGATGTTTGGATATTAAAATGTTTAAAAGAATAATGGATATTTATATGGGTATTTGTGGTTAATATTATGTGTTTATTGTTATGAATCTACTATCTAGATGGAGTGTGTTTTTCATGGTAATTGTAGAAGATCCTTTGGTTGATCAACATAGTTGAAAAGATTGACATTTACCTACTAATAATTGTCAATAGATTATACCTTAATTTTCTATATGACCTTCCAATAATCTCATGAATCTTTGACCTCATTATGGCAAGCTACTCTTACCAAAATTAAAATAAATGGCTTACTAGGTCACTAAACCTTTATCTCTAGCAAAAAAAGAATTATTTTGTTTCATGATTCTTTTGAGTACCTGTTTCTACTACTCTTATTGTTGGTGTTAGAAACCAAGATCTAAAATGCAAACCAGAAAATAACCTTCCACAGAAGAGAAAAATAGAAAAAACAAAGCTATTGCAAAAAGATGTGCAAATAATATTATTTAGGAATTCATAATTACATGAGAATGATTTTCTTTATAAAAGAAAAGTATGCATAACCCTAACCTTATCTTGAGCAACAAGATAGCTCAACAAGATAAGGATGAGAATAATTAACCTAGGAATTAAAATATTACCTAAGTAAAGTTATGCAATTGTAATTAAATAATTACACTAACAACCCCCCATAAGTGCAACTTAGGGAGACTAAGGAAACATGCACCTAAAACTAAGATAAATACAAGAAAGCATGAATGGGTCCCGACAACAAGGCCCGATCAGGTACCCATGTACAAATGCAATAATGAGGTAGAGAGGGAAAACCCAGTGGGACAAAACCCCCCCACAATGAGATGACTACTACAAAGAAGCACTGGAAGAACATTGTGGAATAAAACTAGAACCGCAATCCAACAAGCAAGGAAAGATACTTCTATCTACAAGAAACCAAAGCGGAATCATAATAATGCAATAGCAGACCTGATGCCACAGAACACTGGAAAACTCACAAACTGGAACAACCCTAGAATATATGAAGCAACAGTAGATGAAATGATGGCAGCATCTAGAAACTGTGTATCTTGTTGCCGATGCCAAACTAAGACTAAAATTCTTCCATGGGAACAAGTACCATAAAGACTTTGGAACATTAACCATAAAAACATGGTCCTCAAACTGAGAAGGATTTGAACCAATATGGATCAATAACCATAGGCTCTCAATTTGAAGTGTGAACTGATGTGAATCTGATATGTGTCAAGCTAAAGAAAGATGTGTCCAAAAGAAACTAAGAAACTAGATATAACCCATGCGAGTTGTCAAAAAATCAAGATGAAGATGGAGATCAAAGTGCATGCACACTCTAATCAGACTATTATGCACGAAACCCCCCTAATGGAACTTTATCTCAGTTCATTTATTATAATAACCCAATGATTGTAAAAGGATACAATGAAAAAATGAATAAAAATAAAATAAAAAGAGACCTCATATCTGTGTATAGGATTGAACCAGCTTTCCAACGCCGCAAGAATGGTGAAAAAAGGATCACCGAGTCAAAAGATATGCCCTCTGAAGCAAAAAAAAGCTTCATCTAAGTTCAAAGACCTCAAAAATAAATATGGATCAAAATCTGGTAAAAAAAACTTCACCACTAGATTGGTGTCAAAATTAGCTTTCCAACGGTATCTCGTTTGCGAAAAATGGACATCGTATGCAAAAAATACACCCGATTTAGTGAAAGTTGCTCCAAAAGGCCCAATAAGGCCTGCAAGGCCCCCAGGGGCTAAAAAAATTCGGCCTCTGGTCTTGTGTGCGACCAGGGGCTGGTAGTCTAGGGGATGGGGTGGAGCCCCTGGTCCTCCATAGGACCGGTGGGTGTGTTGGGAGGTCGGGCGGGGGTTGGGTGCATAGCGCCCAACGGTCCCCCATATGACTAGGGTCGACTATAGAAGGGCCTGCGGGGGCTAGGTGGAGGGCTTGGTCCCCCATAGGACCACGGTCGGATACTTTGAAGCCCTCAAGGGCTGGTAAAGGAGGTTGGCAACGATTGCATGGGGGCGCCACTTGGTGGTCGCCGCTCCTGATGGCTGCCAGGTGGCATAGCAGTGGCAGAATCGTGTTGAACTGTAGGCATCGGCGGTTCAACGAAAAATTCATTTTATTTATTTATTTATTTATTTTTCAAAAAACATGCCTTGAGGAGCATGTTGTGGAGGTCGTACGACCTCGTTGGCAAATTTTGTTTGCCTTTCAGACCAACTACTCAGAAATTGACTAAACGAAGGGTGTTCTTAGGGTTTTCATTGCTACGAACGCGATGGTGACCTCTGTTTGTGCCCAAAATGCTTTGAAAAATCAGCTACCTCTACAGCTTCCAAAAAATCACCGAACTTGAAACCCTCATGGATCTGGCAAGCAATGGCCAAAATATGCAAAATAAAAGCCAATCTTGACTTTTTTCAGCGCTCTGAATCCAATGGTGAAGCCTGGTCTGATCCAAGATGCTACATAGATGAACTCAAGGCATGATACCCTTGAGGAATCTTGAATGAACTTTGTAATAATTTTATCAAAAATCTGAGAAGGGGCTACAAATCAAGGCTCTGAAACCATGTTAGAAACCAAGATCTGAAATGCAAACCAAAAAATAACCTTCCACAGAAGAGAAAAACAAAAAAAAAAAACCTATTGCAAAAAGATTTGCAAATAATATTATTTAGGAATTCATAATTACATGAGAATGATTTTCTTTATAAAATAAAAGTATGCATAATCCTAATCTTATCTTGAGCAACAAGATAGCTCAACAAGATAACGATGAGAATAATTAACCTAGGAATTAAAATATTACCTAAGTAAAGTTATGCAAGTGTAATTAAATAATTACACTAATAGTTGGTTTCCCTAAAAAAATTACCATTTTGAAATTAGAGAAGATTATTTGTGAATTTCTCTAGCATTTAAAAAATCATTGAGGTTTTTTTCCCTATAAGTTAGGAGGGTTGGCATTATTGTCCAATTAGTGCCAAGGTTTGGCCTTATGCACTAAGTGGATCGTTTCTACTCTTCAAGGTAGTGAATCTTGGAAAAATTTAGTGCAGTATTACATTTCTTGTAGTCATCTAGTTGGAAGGGGATCTAGGTAATGGTTCTAGTTTTCATACTTGTATTTTTATGAACTAGAAAAATATTTGGTTGTCTCCTATTTTTTAATGCTAGAATGGCCCTCTTGTGAAGAATATTAGGGTTTTTGCTCTAATATTTTTTAAAGGGCATCAAAACATCCGTAGAAATCTCCTCTATAACTACTAAGAATCTATTTTTCTAGAATGAAGTCAAGAGTAAATGTTAGCTCTTCAATCAAGATTGTGAATCCTTTGATATAATTATAGAAGTCCTCCTAGATGGTATGGTTCAAAAAATTGGTATTAGATCTTATAAAACTTCATGGAAACATTAGAAATGATATTCAAATATTAATTTTTAGGATTATAAGCCTCATCAAGGGTATCATTGACTTTATTCTTATTTCCCATGGTGTGCACCTTGAACCAATGGTTGAATTTTTAGTCTCCAATGTTAATCTAACAATGCAAGTTTCACAACATATGATCAATAGTGTTGAAGCCCAAACTCACCCATTTTTCTTGATGTCATCATTTTCAAGGCCTCTACATTAGTTTTAGGTTACCTCACTTTAGTATTTCTAATTCTTGATGTCTTTTTTTAGTACATCATGTGTATCTCAAACATCTCTTTTCATTTTTTCCAAGAGCTTAGGATGTGTATCTCAAATGTATCTTTTCATTTTGTCCAAGAGATTAGAATGTTTGGACCTAGATACATGTCTTCTTCAAGTTGTTAAAAATGAGCATTTTTATTGGTATATGTTTTTTTAGGGGATTGGCTCTAGATCTCTTACAAATTTAATTAGACCTAACAAGTCCTCAAGGTGAATATTATCATTAGCAAATGAAAAATTGAAATTTTACTATGGTTTCTTTTTGTCCAATTGATCATTAGTTTTTTATTTATGCTAAAGCAATGATTTATTCTTATGTGTTATTGTAGGTACAAGTGTAAAAATTTGGATGGCTCAGTGTTTTTTTTTAATCACTATAGTAATGCCTCTTATTTTATGGCCAAAGTACCTTTGACTTCCACCTCCTCTCAAGGTCTATCCCCTTCATGGACATAGTCATTTTTTCTATAGCCATTAGGAGGCTTACTCTTAGGTTTCTCTTCCTCCCATGAGAAGGGATTGTGCTTAGTGGGGCTATTTGTAGTCTGCTAGTAGGTGCTTTGCCTCTTTCTTACCTACTGGTTGATGAAAATTTGGTCGGCCTAACTTCTACAAATTTTCTCATTTGCCTCTTCTCATCTCTCCGACTCAAGTGGTTAATGAAGAAACTAAAAAATAAAATGTTAATAATGATGGATGAGAGCCTTCTATGGTTACCTTGGACTGTACTGATGTATGGGGCAAGTCAAATCTACTTGTGCTCTACCCACTAAGCAACACACTTTATTATTTTTATTCTCTTGCTTTTGATTGATGCCTTGTTTAGATATTCATAGTGTGACTTCAAGAGTGTGAATTCTTCCACCCACCTTTTTGGAATATGTATACCGATATTTTATAAATGATAATATTAGGCATTATTCATAGAATAAAACAAAATAAAATATATGTCATATACCTCAATAGATCATTTTTATAAAAATAATTATTTTATATAATATGCAAACTTAGACTTTTAATAAATATTATAAATATTTTTCAATAACAAAGTGTCTATCTTTTATTTTCAGGCTTTAGAGTTGACGTGAATATGTGTGGTTATCGTGGCTAGTAGGCTTTCTTTAATGCATCATAGCGAATCTTTTACTATAAACTGCCAGTCACTAAAAAACAGATTTTGGGTTGGAGCATCAAGCATTTCTCATACTGGAGGACCTCACGAGGGCATCTCTAATATTGGACGTTCAACGATATAGACATCCCTCTGTCAGATTCTTTACTAATTCGCATGCGAACGACATCACAAGAACACATATTCTCATACATCCAATTACCACCATTCCAATTCAGTAAATATTAAGATGGCTGTAGCTTTCATTTTGATGCTGTTGCTGTAGTTGCTCGTACATTTGTTTATTATAACCTGTTATTTGGCATAACCAGGAGACAAGCAAGCAACTTTCAATGACTGAAAGGTCGGGATAAATCATTACAATAAATTCATGACAAAGGATGATGCACTATAAATAGTTTGAGTATTCTAATTGTACAATAATTCAAAAATATGATTGTTTTGGAATGACAGAGTACATATATTCTGAGATAAAATATTGTGTACGCCTATTTCATCATGGCTCACTTTGTCCGGAAAGTATTATGATTTTCCAGTCGATTCCCAATAAAGAATTATACCTCGTCCGGTTCAAATGATATTGCCATACTTGAGGATTCTGTTCTTAAACCTTTTTTAAAATTTTTAATTTGTGTTAAGCTTAGAAAAATTTCAGGGAATAGAATACAGAAGAACGGTCAAAGACTTGCAGTGCAAGAATAAGAGACGCAGTTGAACAATCGTAGACTACTAAAATTCTAAAAAAGGTTTAGGATTTTTTACGAAAGCTGTGCGTTCAAGATATAGATGCACTATGTAACTACTTCATTTACAAATTGAATTTAAAATATTTAGGGTTTATATATGTATGCTTATTTAATTGTTTGTATTTGTTTCAAAATGTAAATGATATTAATTAAAATGGTTTAATGTATAATTAATAGGAATTTTGAAAATGAATGAGTTCAACAATTCAAAATTATTTAAACTTTTTTAGTCAAAGTTTAGGTAATATTAAGAGAACTTAGTCATGGAAGTCGAATCCATCAATGTTGATGTTGTTTAGTTTTTCATAATAGGAACTAAGTTAAGGGATAGAAGAAAAAATAGGTAAACAAACTTTCAGTACATTGGAAATATATGAAACATTTCAAAGGATATATTTTTAAAATATTTGTTCACATTAGTATGTTTATCACTAGGACTTGTCATAATATTTTTTTTCTCATTAGATTTTATTTAATTAACTAAGTTGATATGAATTTATTGTGCATAGTTTTCTTAAAATCTATTTTAACATACTTCAATTAAAGAACTTTTTATCATATTTGTTGCTTTTAATTGTTAGAATTGGGTTATGTGGTCTACTTATAGCTAGTATAATATTTTAAGTTATATGATCATTTATATAATATTACATAGGTGGTTAGGTCAATTTGGGTTGCATCCATGACATAAGTATCATATATATGAGGTAGTGCTTATTTTATTATCAACATATTATAAACTTTGTTCTTAGTGGAAACTCTTAGAAAATTTCCCTTTCAAACTGGTTTATTATTATCAAGTATTTGTACCTTATTTTCTACTTTATTAATTTCTTATACAAATAATTTCATTACAAGATTTATTGAAGCATGCTCTTACCATTCAAAAGGTAAAAAAGTTTACTTAGAAGGTCAAATTGTAAGAGCATATATCTCTCTCAATTTTGTGATTTTTACTAAAGTTGTAGGTTTCATCAATGAAATATTAACATTACTATAGTTTTCTTGAGCCCGTTACTTGAACTAGATTTGAAGGATTCGTCATTAAATTATTTTTCTTAAAAAATTGTCTCTCGAGGTTATAAAATAGTGAATTTGTTGGAGGTACTCCTAGCAAGGTGAGTTAGTGACTTAAGTTAACATAAATTTTGTAGTTAATATTTATGGCATCATGATAAGGTTGTAGACTAAACATCAAGGCGACAATTTCTAAACACCAAATAATAATACCAGCAAACATGATGCATAATTAGAGTTAGAATCAAGTGGGAAATCAAATATGATTTCATGTTAATGGGATGATGAAGTGGAATAGTTAAAAGAGGGTATGGACATCATGCATGGGCATTTGGATAACATGGAAGTAGATTTAGAGTGCATCCATATAACATTGTCTAATATAAAGGAATCTATCTAAATTCTATCGTTATCAGTATTTTGGTGTCCATGTATCCTATTACATTTTTAGATTCATTTATCTCTTTCCTTATCCTTTTCCAACAATGATTCCAAGGTACTGCTTATGCTTATGTCCTCTTGTGGTATATTTTGTGTAAAATTATTATTTTGCTACATTAACCTTACCCTTTTTTAACATCTAGAATTTTCAAAAGTTATAGATTCTAACACTCAAATTCAACACATGGAAATCCACATGTTGCAAAAACATTACATAGGAAATTGTTGTATGGTTATCACTTTTTAGCATTTCATCACTTTACTAAGTATATAGGTCATAGATAATAATTTTGAAACAAATTGAAATGGATTTTGAAGACCTTTGAAGCTCTTATTTTTCTTTCCAACTTTAATTTTGAATCTATCAATCAAGAAAATAAAAAATCTCAAGCATTCTTGCAATCTATAACTTACATACAATAATTTCTCTCTCTTTGGTATTGAAATGTTTTATGTTCAAACCAACATAACACTTATTGAAATTCTTGGATGGTTTTTCAAGTAAGTTATATCTAGATGGGTCTTCCTTGACTTACCTACATTTATTGAGGTGATCTCCCCCTTGGTTTTTCTATAGATCCATCTTTATAGTCTTACTTGACGTTAGATCTTTGCCTACTCTTTTATTTCTTTCATTGTTACAAAATTCATTGTAGTGTTCTTGGAGCCATTAGGTTTTCTCATTCGGCTTTTGTCATTTCTCCTACTCAAGCGGTTAATGAAGAAACTAAAAAAGAAAATATTAATAATGATAATGATGGATGAGACCCTTTTATGGTTACCTTATACCCTACTAATGCATGGGGAAAGTCAAATGATTGGTATCCCCTTCTCTCGTCATTCTACTTGTGCTCTAGCCACTTAGTAACATGTTATATTATTTTTATTATCTTGCTTTGTATTGAAATCTTATTTAAACTTTAAGAATGTAACTTCTTCCACCTACCTTAATTTGAATATATATTTAACAATATTTTATAAATGATAATATAAACATTATTCATAAAAATAAAATAAAACAAAATATTTAAATCATATACCTCAACAAATCTTTTTTATATTATAATTATTTTATATAAACTAATCTTTTAATAAATATTATAAACACTTTTCAATAGAAAAGTTATCTATCTTTTCTTTTCATGCTTTAGAGTTGATGTGAATATGTGTGGTTATTGTGCCTATTAGGTTTTCTTTAATGCATCATAGTGAATCTTTTACTCTAAACTGCCACTAAAAATCATATTTTGGGTTGGAGCATCAAGCATTTCTCATACTGGAGGACCTCACGAGGGCATCTCTAATGTTGGACATTCAACGGTGTAGACATCCCTCTGTCAAATTCTTTAGTAATTTGCATGCAAACGACATAACAAGAATAAATATTCTCATACATCCAATTACCACCATTCTCATCCAATTTTCAATGACTGAAAGGTCGGGATAAATCATTACAAGAAATTCGTGACAGAGGGTGATGCACTAAACATAGTTTGAGTATTGTAATTGTACAATAATTGTAAGGGCATCAAGAATTCAAACATATGATTATTTTGGAATGACAGGGCACATATATTCTCAGATAAAATATTGTGTACGCCTATTTGATCATGGCTCACTTTGTCCGGAAAGTATTGTGATTGTCCAGTGGATTCCCAATAAAGATTTATACCTCGTCCGGTTTAAATGATATTGCCATAATTGAGGATTCTGTTATTAAACCTTTTTTTGAAATTTTATTTTGTATTAAGCTTAGAAGATTTCAGGGAATAGAATACAGAAGAACGGTCGAAGACTTGCAGACAACAGATATCTGAAAGGCAGTGGAAGAATAAGAGGCACAGTTGAACAATCGTAGACTAGTAAAATTCTATTCCAAAACTTGGCATCATAGACTATGAAATAATTGCATGATTTTAGGATTTTTTACGAAAGCTGTGCGTACAATATATAAATCCACTATGTAACTACTTCATTTACAAATTGAATTTTAAATAGTTAGGCTTTTGTACTTGTTTTAAAATGTAAATAATAATTAAAATGGTTTAATGCATAATTGATTTTATTTCTATCTTTGAGGAGTTTTGAAAATGAATGAGTTTATCAACAATTCAAAAGTATTTAAACTTTCTTAGTCAAAGTTTAGGTAATATTAAGAGAACTTAGAATCCATCAATGTTGATGTTGTTTAGTTCTCTATAATAGGATCTAAGTTAAGGGATAGAAGGAAAAATAGGCAAACAAACTCTCAATACATCAAGAACACATATAATTTTTCAACATATTTGTTCCCATTAGTATGTCTATTAGTATGTCTATCACTAGGACTTGTCATAATATTTATTTTTATGGATTAGACAAAATAACTTGATATGAAATTCTTGTGTATGGTTTTCTTAAAATCTATTTTAAGATACTTCATTTAAAAAAAAACTTGATGGTGACATTTTCAATAAAAAAAACATTCATCGTACTTGTTGCATTTAATTGTTAAATGTAATTGTAAGTTCAAAAGATGGTGTGTGTGTGTGCGTGTGCGCACGTGTGTGTGCGTGTGTGTGTGCATACATACATACATACATACATACATACATACATACATACATACATACATACATACATATATATATATATATATATATATAGTACGTAGTATTTATAATTTTTTTATTTAAAATATAATAATTTTAATTCAGAATCATATCAAAATTTAAATTTATCATGTGTATTAGCATACTTAAATTGTTATGTTTGTAAAGTATTATTTGTATTGGTATATGTGTGGCTTACTTATAGCTAGTATAACATTTTAAGTTATATGATCATTTAAATATAATTTTATATAGGTGGTTAGGTCAATTTAGGTCGCATCCAAGACATAAGTATCATATATATATGAGGCAATGATTATTTTATTATCAACATATTATGAACTTTGTTCTCATTGAATTTTTTTGAAAAATTTTCATATTTGTACCTTATTTTCTACTTTATTAATTTCTTATACAAGCCATCTAATTACAAGATTTATTGAAGTTTTCTATTACTATCCAAAAAGTAAGAAAGTTTACTTAGGATGTCAAAATTATAAAGCACATATCTCTCAATTTTTTTATTTTAAAGTTGTAGGTCTCATAAATGAAAATATTAACATTACTATAGTTTACACTTGAGGTTATTTGAATAGATTTGAAGGAGTCATCATAAAATTAATTTTTTTAACAAATTATCTCTCAAGGCTATAAAATAGTGAATTTATTAGAGGTACTCTTAACAATGTGAGTTATTGACTTAAGTAAGTTACAATAATTGTTTTAGCTTATTTAAATTTATTTTGAATGTTATTATCAAACTATGTTTTTGCATCATGATCAAGTTGTACTTAAACATCAAGGTGAGAATTTTGAAATAGTAAATAAACACTAGTAGAATTTGGAAAATAAATGACTACATGACTAAAACTTTTAGTCACGTGACTAAAACTAGTAGTATTTGGAAAATAGATGACTAATTTGGTCATTTATAAGTGACTAATTTGGTCATCGGGTAAAATCAAACTAAATGACTAAATAAATGACTAATATCAGACAAATAAAAATAAATAAAAATGACAAATAAAAATGACTATTACTCCTCTATTCATTTTTCTTTTGAATTTGATCACAATCCATAGAGCTTAAGCCCCCCTCGTGGGACCCCTACCTAAGCGGGCCATTTAGCCGCCTAGATTGCTTGGTGCACCAAAAATACCTATTGCATGGAAGGCATTGCCTCTCGGTGCAGTCTTAAGTCCTTTACATATTTTATAATTTTTTTTAACATTTCACTACTAAATGGTAATCATTCCTACATCCATGTGTCACTACTATATAAAGGGAGGATTTAAAACATTAATTTAAGAAAAATATTAATTGTCTTAAATATATTTACACCAAAGGCGTATCCTATATGAAGAAGAAAAAACTAATTTTGTCGATCAATGGTTGGTATCAATCTGCTGACCATTAAACGAATCTCAGCTGTTCATCATTTTTTGCAATTTTTTTCGACTGTTTTCTACTATTTTTTCATTGCTTTCCCCGCTGCTCCTCTAAACTCTTCCTCACTAGTATTGACCATTCACTTTTCCAATTTGGTGAGATATAGCCTAAAATAAGGTTTCAACGAGGGTTTTTGAGTATATTTATCAAAATAAAACTTTCTGTCGTCACCTCAATAAATGCCTCCACTTCATAACGATTAGGGTTCACTTTTGTTTTTTTTAATTTATTTATTCCTATCCATCACCGTGAATACTCTCTCCTCCATAATTTGAAGGGAATGTTATAGGTATGGTCCTTTTAGATTGATTCCTCTTAAATGGAAAGAGACTGAAATGAGTTGTCATTATTAATATTTATCTCATAAGCCTAGCCTAACTCCGTGAATGAAAACAAGTATTTTGTCATATATATATGGATTAAAGTTTAATTGGTATAAGTGAGTTATATTATTTGATTATACTATTTATTGAGTTTTAAATTTTCCATGGCTATAATTTTCATGCATGATATTTAATTAAAAAAATTTGGTGACAAGTAAATATGAATCCTTCTTCTGAATGTTATTTATTTTTTACAATAATGCTACTTTGTTGACAATTACGCCTCAATTTAATTTACATATAGTAATCTATAGTCAATTTTCATCCATAGTATTTATAAGTTATTAATCAGATTCAAATATTCATGAAATTTTGCATTTGAATATAATATTACGTATTTTTTCTTATGCTTGTAACTATAATATGTTTTCTATGCCTTTAATTGTTCTTGCCATCATTATATTTATTTCTTGTTTTAGAACTCCTTTACATGATGTACTTGAAATCCTTTATGTTAGTGACTTTTGTGCTTATGCCACCTTGGATGTTTAAGGTATAATTGATTTTTTAACTAAATATTACCAAAATAGAAAATGCTACTTAAATCTATAGCCTTTAAGTTTGAACATGTAAGTTGTGACATAATTTAATTGTCTCTAAGAATCTTGGGTCATCTTGTGCCAAGGTGATTTACATTCATGACTAAAAAAGGATTGCTAATTCTGTCTGTTTTGCAAGTTCGCAACATGACAACTAATATCAATTTTATTCTTGATGTACTACGAAGCTCAAATATGGTCAAAGTGTAGGTTTGAAGTGCTTAATTTGGGATGTGGCATTATAGTTTAATGTTTTTTATAAATACTTGTAATAAGTACCTTTGTAATATAGAGTTGTAGATTCTCAATTCTTCCTTTTATATATGGTTACATTAATATTTTCTCTTTTTGCCAGGGTGATAAGGCAAGGAAGAATGAACTGGTTAAAGTGGCTTCCATCTCATTACAATCTTTACTACATTAAGGGGGATTTTAAGACATTAATTTAAGACAATACATTTTTAATTTTCTAATTGTCTTAAATTAAGACAATAAAAAAAAACTTTTTCTAAAATAATTTTTTTATTTTCCCTCCCTATATTTTCCTTTCCCGTGCCACTTCTCTTTTCCCCCCTAAAATACATTTTCCTTTTTGTTCAAGGTTACGTTGTGAGCAATGAACATAGTGTTTACCAGGTAGTAATTTTTAGACATGTTTTGGTGGGGGTAGCATTAATCAAGTGGCAAAGCAGAAATAGGCCGACACCACAGAAAAGACAAAGTGGGTTTGTCTTCCTGTCACCTAGTTCTCTGTTTTCTATTTCTTCTTTTTAAAAAAAAATTGTTCTCTATTTTCTGATTCTGTCTCATTTCCAAGAACACAATCATTCCAAATAGTCCTTTGTTGACTATACTAGTAAATAAGAGGTGCAAAAATAGTCAAGCTACTTTCCATAACAAAATTGAAACAAACATGGAACTCTGACCGGCTACAGAAGACAAGGCTAATCTCTTTGCTAGTCCCAAATTGAGATCTTAAAATAGGGCATGCTTTCATAATGTAGACGCCTAAACTAGGTTCAAGAATCAATGGTAAAATGCCTGAAGGATGAGTGGTATATATCATGAGTGTTGTGGTTACATGATATTTACAAGAATGTTGATGGTATAGCCTCATGAGTAAAACAAAGAACAGGTGCAAGCCCGATTCCACAATCTTTCCAAACATCTTATTAGCCCGAGCCAAAATAAGTGCTAAGGAATAGAGCAAGGATATCTATCATAGCATAGTAGTAGGGAAAAAATTCAACAGATAAACATGCATGCAAAATATAAAGCACAGGCAGGGCACATAAGCTGCTTGGAAAAATGCCTCAAAGAAATGTGGTCGCATGATAGATGAGGTAGTTCTATCGTCTTATTGCTTCTAAAAGTATTAAAACCTCTTCATAATTTTCCTTAGGTTGGAAAGTGCAGTTGAAAATTGGTGCTTCAATTTTTAATCATAGGTACTAAATATGTGATAAAGCATCCTTTGTCCAATGGAGGAGATAGATCACATACACACATTTGGGAATGATGAAACAAAAAATCAAATAAGGAATGTTATCACTGATCTCCAAATTTTATTTATTTTTAGTTTTGTTAGAATAAAACTTCCCGCCACATTCACCGATTTTGTTTTCTTTTGGCCATGGCTAGCATATTTTAAGATCACAATATGTGATGAAAATTTCAAATTTTTGAACATTAATAGTTTTTAAATCAATATATCAAGTACTGAGTATGCTTAGGATTCATACTGTGTATTTTAGACAATTTCAACATAGATGTTGGTACTCACTGATTTTTTGTTAGGATTTTGAAAATAATTACCATTTGGTCTCCTAGGGTAATCATTTGGTGGCCTCAAAAGCATATTAGTCTCGGGCTTATATGTCTATCTTGAAAGCTTAAGATGATCGCCATAAACCTCTCAACCGCAAATGTAACCTTTAGCATAATGGCAACTTTCCATTTGGCATTAAAAGATTTTGTGTGTAAATAGCATTTTTTTGAGTTTCAGCTGTTGTTTGTGAATTACCCAGTATAGTTTCTTCATATTAACATGTTGGGAAAGCCCTGTAAGTCAGATTAGATCATATTAATCAATAATCCTATTTTCCAAACAACCCTATCTTCCATAGACCTTTGGTTTAATCATATCAACCATGACATTAGCATCAAACAACACAAAATTTAGTATCTGTTCTATAATTCTCTTTTCCATGAAGTATATGATTTGTGAAGAAGCCAAAGTTATTAAACCATGGGCCACAGAAACAGGAATTTCTGATTGTGAGGTATTGAAGTATAAATTGATTTGTGTAGTTTGAAAACAATCTTATGATTCAAAATATATGGATACGGTAGCCATATATTTAAACTGCATTAGTTTTCTTAGCAGCATGATTGTTGGGATCATTATAGTTATCAGGTGAGAAGTTACGTTGTCATGGTTGCTTATATCATAACCCAACTTATAGATGAAGAGCATATAATCATAATCCCTCACAAGCATTTTCAACATGAAGAACCCTCTAGAGCATTTGATATCTGTTTGTATAGAAAAACAAAAAGTATAATTGTTAAACCAAAGTTGAGAAAGGCATGTTTTGATTATTAGAATCATTCATAGGATAAGTCTCCTATTTTCCACTAACTTCACTAGATCAATAAATAAAATAGTCTGTCTTTTTTCCAAAATAACTGGAAATGCATTGGGCTCAAGTGAAGTCATAGATTTAATTATTTTATCAATATCATCATTACTGGATGTAACAAGGTCAACAATAGGGCTTCCATAAAACCTTGGCACTTCCTTTCCAGGATGAACCCAGCCTTACAAATGTAGGATTAGGTAGAAAATAACTTAGAGAGTTTCTATATATTAAAGAGAGTATGCATATTGCGCCACATTATTGAATTTTGATCAAATGCAATCTCTCTATACTTAATAGTTATTTGATCAGATCTGCCAATATTATTATTTGAGGAATTGTGGTTTCAAATAATTTTTGTTGTTGCTAGAATATTCTTTCTACAGCTGCAAAGGCATATTTCAAACTTCATGTATCTCACCTTTCTAAAAAGTTAGCTTTTATCTATTTCACTTGCTTTGGCCATTCACAACATTTGGTTATGTTGGACATCTTTATTGACATTTCAAACTTAGGTCTGGTTAGTCAATGGATGCTTATTAGAAGTTTTTATGCTACATAATAAATTTAGAGAAGTGCCAGTACCCATTCCACCTTTGATCCTTATAAAACTTGGAAATATGAATAAAAAACTAGCCTTTATGAGTTTGAAGTATGGTGTGATTAGATGTGTTTATAACAGAGGCAGATAGTTTGCCTAATTAGTGATTACCCAAAGCCAACTTGCAAGGAAAATTGGATAGTTTAAATCAAAACTATAAAGGGGATTCTGCAATCTATATCTTGATGGTTGTCTTCAAGCAAAGTTACAAAATGTTCAGCTAGATATATTTGAATCTTACTTAATGTGATTTTGCCATTGTTGTTGTAAGATTGATGGTTGATACCTTCCTCTGGCTGTGTGAACACATCTTGCATGAATCACAGTGATATTTAGAATTTTGTATACTATCTTTATAGTTATTCTCATGATAAAATAACAATTAAATATTTGAAATTTTGTGTTTGTATTTATCAAACTCATTTCCATTTTCAATGTTCAATGCAGGGAATGTTATGTTTGTTCTTTCAATGCAGTTCTAAAAAATCTTAAGAGATGCTCAAGTATGTAAATAAATAACTATAAATTGCATATATTTTGAGCTGTCCCATACCCCGACCGACCAAAATGCTAAATTTTATCGCTGAAACAAAATAAATGTGCTCCCAATAGATTTGCTACATGCAAGAGCTATAAACCTAAGAGAGATAGTGAATTATACTCTAAACAGTTTTCATGTATAGATCTGCAACTAGTGAGCCAAATACTATGAAATTAAAATCTAAAAAATAGCTTAGGCACTCGAAAAAGATACCATTCAGACTCTATTTACATCTTATAAAAACCCACTCCATTTTATAGCTCTTCATGATTGCCATGTTTATTAGAAGTGGTACTCTTACTCCCACCTTGAGATGCAGTATGTTTAATCTTCTCCCCAAGATCTCCGGCTTAGGATGTAGTCTCCTTAGCAGCCTCATATTTTTGCTTGGCCTAGAATAACTCTTAACCGTGGCTTCAAACCTTTAGCAACAACATTAATTATATTTCTATTTTCTTTATGCTTATTGATCTTCTTGAACCTGATGTGTAGGATGAGGTGTCAGGAGGAAGGGGAAAGCCATCTACAATTGTTGAAAAAAATGAAAGCTTGGGGAAGGTACCCTCTATTTTTTGAACCATTTTTTGTCATGATTTCTACTAAGCATCTGATTCTTCTAAATTTATGATCATTGTTTTACTTTTCATGAATAAACATCAAGATTGTTACAGTGACAAGGGTCATAAAGCTACAAACTATGGCACCCTGTAATGTAAATATATAGCACAAAATAGATAAATCGGAATGATTATGAATATTTTAATTTGAAGGGTCTAAATTTGATGGCAAAAAAAATGCAAATTTAGGAGGATTTTCAACTCCCATGTCATCTTCTATTGAGAGATTATTAGCCATTGGAAGAGATTACATGCATTTGAAGCTCTTTAATTTTAGTGGATAAAATGAATAAATTAAGCATCTCTTTTATTTTACTTTCCAATCAACCATTGAATCATTCTCTTTTCTACTAGTACATACCCTTTTCATTAACTCTGTTATTATTTGCTCTCATTTTTTGTATAAAAAATTACACTATTCTGAGTTGCGCTTCTATAATTTATTATAATATTTTTTTCTGCTTTGTTTTCAGATGTTCTATGCAATTGACACCCTACAAGCCAAAGAAGTTCTGAATTTAGGGTAAGATTCTTTGTTTTTGCATTTTTTTGTTTGTGGGGGCATGTTTTCATATTGCCTCTTAAGTTAAACTACTTACTAAAGTTGTGAGAAAGAGAATGTGCCTTATAAAAGCTTCGTTAATTCTATATTAAGCATTTAAATTAATTTTGTGTACTCGTGGATGTGGTATTGGTCTTGTGTACGTGGTTATCTTTCTTGCTGATTATTGCATACAAAAACAATGGGAAGCAATTGGAAAGAATAAATCTTTTGCCTTCAAAATAAAAGAATATTGATTTATCATGTATGCAAGAATGTTTAGGCCATTTCGTCTTTCTATATCTTCAAACAATAACTGAGAAGCAGAGTTGAGACTGTTGCAGAACTTCAAGTCATAGGCAGGACAATGCTAAAATTCCAAGGTAGGTTCTAAGTGAAAAACCAAATTCTGTAGCATAGATTGGCACAACGATTAGTGTTAAACTAAACTATGGTGGTGTTAAGCCAGAGGTGGCATAGCTCACCAGATTGCTTAGTAAGTAGTATGGCAATCAACCATGGAGTTCCACCCTTACACTTCTAGTAATGACTCTAGCATCGTTCATTATATGATGTACCATTGAAACTACACAATAGAATTAAATTGCTCCAAAACTTCTTATTTTCAAAATGTAGGTAGTGCAATGTAGCTCCAACTCTTCTCTACATAGAATAGTCGTGCGAAATGACTCTTAATTCATAAAGAGATATTAATTTTTTCTACAAATTTTATGTTGAAGGGAGGTGATGTAAATTTAAATGACCATACCGGAGTATAATTACTGAAATTTCATTTTATTTAGTCACTAGTGAGAATTCATTCTTTGAAAGGGTGGGTTTGGAAGAAATTTCAATTACTTCTTGATTCGACTGGCTTATGTAGGAGGAAAGCAAGGTAGAACTTTTGATGCTTTTAAGTTTTCTTTAATGTTGAAATTATTGTTTTGTTGTTTGGGTTAAACCAGATAGCATCGGGGTTTGTTTATCTTGCTTGTGGTGTAGGAGTAGCAGCTTTCCTTGGTAAGATATTAAACATATTATTATGATTTTGCAGATTATTTATGCTTTTTCAAGAAATTATTCTTTTTGTATAGTATAGCTACACATTTTTTTATATTGCAAGTCTCCACATTTTCTTGCTTGTAACCAGCAGCAAGTTTGATGCTTTATGATCTCACTTAACTTAATCCTTGCTGGCAGGGGTGTCTTGTTGGATGTGCGTAACGGAAAGACAGGCTGCACGTATTAGGAGTCTCTACTTAAAAATGATTCTAAGGCAAGATATTGGATTCTTTGACAGTGAAACATCGACATGAGAGGTTATTGGAAGGATGTCAAGTGACACCATACTAATTCAAGATGCTATGGGAGAAAAGGTCAGTCAATAATTGGTAGTACTAGTAATAACTTGCATTGATCTCAACAAACACATATAGTTTGGTTGATATTCAGCAAAATTTGTAGCCAAAGATATGTTGTGTTGACTTCAATTTTCCATTGCCCAAGCATTAAAGCTTTGAAAACATAGAATAATTATTTTAACTAGCAATCGATCAAGCACCCAATGAAATCTAGAAGTTGACTCTTGGTTTTAGGAATAATTTATTTGACCACTAAACTCCCAGTTTACTTGCATAGATAAGAAAATTCATAGAAAAATGACAATTAATTAAGTCAAAATGATGGCATCTTTATAGTTTGTCCAAATATCATGTTAATAGAAGCCACAATAACACTTTTTTGCATACAATAGAAACCATCATGTGGCTTGCAAGAAGGTCCATAAACAATCATCTCCCATAATATTCACCATGGTTTCTTGATAAGTTTGTATGTAACAACATTCATTTCCTTCTAAATCTATCTTCATTTATGCAAATTGAGTTGGAAAATAAATCTTCAAAGCCAAGTTGATCTTTTGGGAACAATATAGGAGAGTAGTAAAGATAGGATTGTCAACACAATCCGTCTCTAATATAAAAACTTACTGATGTGATTATCTGCTATTCTTTAATGTGTGGATATATGTTTTCTATATATTTGATAAGCATGTAACAACATTGGTTTCCTTCTAAAGCTGTTTTCCTTTATGTAAATTGGGTCTGGAAAAAACAACTTCAAAACTAAGTTGATCATGTGGGAATGGCAAAGAGAGTTGTAAAGATGGGCTTGTAGACATATTGTGTCGCTAATATAAAAAGTTACCGATGTGATTATCTACTATTATTTTAAAATGTGGATAGATGATAGATTGAGTCATTTTAGTTTCACCTGTGAAGCTATAGTTGTCTTCGAGTGTGAGTTAGACTATACTGCTATCACTGAGCTTGACATGGTAGGTGTTAAACCTAGTGACAACTTTGCAAATGCTTGTTCTCTCTCTTTAGTGTAAAAGGGTCTTGAAAGATAGTCCTTTAAAATGTGCTCATCTATTTTGATGTTTTAAAAGATTTTCAAATTTCACCCAAGACAGGTCTGCAAACTTGAGTCTTGACCTAGGTCATTAAACATGTAGTCATTAAGTATGCCTATTTAAAACTGTTTTCCAATAGATTCTATTAAAGCATCTATAGTCCTACCATAGTAAGGGATAGTAGTCTCTATTTTAGAACGTCCTTCCTTAAAAAAGAACTTCTAGCGATGGTGAATTACTGGTGGTGAATTTTTCATTATGATTGTAAATTGTTGGCGGTGAATTTGTCATTTCGATTGTGAATTGCTAGTGGTGAATTTTCCTAAAGTCTTATATAATATAGTCTAGTATTCATTTTCTCCATTTTTGTGTAATATTTGGTATTTAGCTTATACTTGACCTCAAATTGAAAGATGGGCAATAAAGATAGTGCAATAGGGGGTGAATTAACCCAATTAAATTAATCAGATTAATAGATGAAAATGATGTAATTACTAAACCTAAAGATTTTTTTTCTGTCTATTCGTTTTATAATTTATTCTCCTGCTTTCAAGATAATTATATGGAATCTATAAATAATTAGTTTGGAGACTGATAGATGGGAGGATAACCCTTGATGTGATTTAGAAACTCATTACAACTAACGAGTATAGGCTTGTTGGAGCACAACCACCATATTGTAGCTCTTCAAACAATATTAGCAACTCATTACAACTAACGAGTATATTGTTGAAGCATAACCCTTGATGTGATTTAGAAACTCATTACAACTAATGAGTATAGGCTTGCTAGAGCACAACCACCATATTGTAGCTCTTCAAACAATATTTCCACTCTCACAGTCAAAATAAACAATCAACAATATGCAACACAATTTTTCAAAAATTTGTTTCTTTTTGTTATGCAACTTTGAAAGCCTTCAGGGAGAGAGTTCAGAAATCACACAGAGACAAATAGCTTCCTCCAAGGTGAAGAAATAACACTTCCAGCCGGATGGAGAATCCCAACAATGATGAAGTGGAAGGACACAAAGGAATAAATGCAACAACTGCAAATTTGACACAAAAATAGAACATAATATAAAATAAGATCAAGGATTGCCATGACTTTTTATATGCAAATGGACCATACAACATATGGTCTAGAGCCCTGGTATTAGATAGAAGATAACCAACACTGGAGGATATTATCAACTCAAGTTGACAAGGCTATGCTCAACATAGGAACAACTTTTCCAAACAAGTGCAAGAGAAGGCAATGAAGGCTATTTCCAAATTCTTGGAAAATGCACAAATAGACTATGGAATCCAACACTTCAAAGACCAAGCATTAGATAGAATAACATTAATTCCAGCAAAATAAGAGAAGCATGCCTGACTGGGGCACCACTCACTCCAGACAAGTTCAAACAATAAATACAAATACTTTCAATTTATTTGCATTTGTATCTAATGAGGGTAAGTGTCTCCTAGCATAAAAGCACCAAAAAATAGAATATTTTGATAAAATCATAAGAAGTTAGACGACCAGCATATGCCCAAAATAGAATAAACAATATGACAAAATACAAGAAATTCAAAGAGAAGTTTTTAGTTGTTATACACTCTGCACTTACAATTTGAAGCTTGATTGTCTTTCCATCCTACTCCACGGTTCTGATTTTCTGGATGAAATAGGAATTTTTCAAATTATATAAATGATGTTTTCTTTATTGACATTTACCAAACCCTCAAACATTATCCACATGTATACAACATTTCTAAAAATAGAATTTAAATAAATTGCATTAGACGGTAAGTCAATAGGTACACTTACAAAGTCCACCCCTATTGTACTGATGTAGCTCTCCAGATAAGAGTCATCCTATAGTTGAGAAAAACTATAACAAATTAGTACAGCTTTTAAGAAAATGCAGCTAGTATTTCATTAAAGAGGTTCTAATGTACAATAGTCACTGTAACTCACAAGAATAAATAAAGTAATTCAGGAAAATGAATGGAAATAACACACTTCACTAGAATACAAAAATGAAACTAGGATGGGTGCCCCATAAAAGCACCACACCTTTCTTAAAAGTGCATTAGGTTCTATCAAAAAAATTTGATACCAAAATTGTCATGAAAGTTACATATAGTAACTTCAAATGAATTCCACAACTAATCTTGGAAAAAAAAAGAAAACCTCACCACAAATCTTAGAAGGAGACATGATTTTCCGACCCTGGAATCTCCAATCAACAGAAGCTTGAACAAGTAATCACTGTAGAAGGTTTATATGTCAGTATGCGCACAATCGATACACCTAGGGCAGAAAAGGAATACTTTTGAAGAGAAATAAAATATGTCTTTCAAGGTGAATGAATAATGATATTGAAACAAAAGAAATACAAGGTATACAAAGTGGGATCGATCAAGCTTACAACCAAGAATGAATGCGATCAAGCTTATAACCAAGAGCATAAACAAACAGGATGATCAAGCATTGAGGTAAGAGTAAACAAGAGATTGATTAATCCCCACCATAAGTAAAAGAAAAACATATGCAATATTAATCACTAGTTTGCAAGCCAAGATGTAAACCAAAACACTAAGGCGCAAGCACATGTCACTGTGAAAACACAACACATATAAAGCAAGGAACCTACAAATTACAAAAAATATTAATCTGCACATCAAATAAGGATGCAAATGGCTTAAAAAACAACATATTGGACACAAGGTGCAAGACAATATAAAATCAACAGAAGTCACTTGCTAGTAGCAAAACATGAAAGATACGAGATACACCAAAAAATTATAAAGGACTTGCATTCCAAAAACTAATTACAAGATTTGCATTCCAAGATCATGGTGTAGAGTCTGTAGATAGTGACCTACCAACCAGATAATTTGGAACAAAATTACGGAAGAATCTACTATTTAATGCTTATATGCTGACAAATGAGTTTGTACATCAAGCATCTAAAATAGTATAACAGAAAGATATGAAAGGACTTTTAATGTTAAAATTATTTCCATCGTTTAATATAGATCATCTAATCACTCTTAATTAAATCAATGATGTTTGAGAAGCACCCTCAGCAGAGACCTGACATAAATTGCAATAGGAATGCTCCTCCCAAGAGACTACCTAGCCACATGAGATGTATAGAATCAAAAAATATCTTATGGGCAGAGATTATTATGAGTCAGTAAATACAACCCAAACAATTAGGATTTATGATATGCCCATTAATAGTTCACAAACTCTCTCTATGCAAACAAAATAGGGCAATGTCTATTTTATTAAGAAAGCATACAAAAGAGTTCATTTATGTGGCTGACCAACCCATTCTCACTTAATACTTGAAAAGATAATTGTCATAAGGTATGCAATCTGAGGTTAAAACTCAAGCTCACTTGCACAGAAAAGAGATGGCGTGCTAGTTAACTATGGCCATAAAACTACTATTTCAAATCAAATCCCATCAAAAGCAACAAAGTCCTGGTTGCTTGTGAATCTGAAAATTAACAAAGTGAACTTTGTACTTTGTCAGCACATAAAGAATAGATCCAATGACTATCTTTTACTACCAATAGAGAACTCATCCAATGTTTTTGTTTCATTTCACTCTGCATGTAGAAAATTACTGAAAAATACATGAAGCATACATCAAAAAACACATCCAATCATTTCCTTTAAGTCTCCCTATGACAGAAAAATTGCCTCCTTGGCTACTGGCATGTTCCAATAGCCACTCCTATAATTTAAGGAACCAACACATCTATGATTCCTCAAGTTTCGAAGGAAATCTACTAAAAATTAAATGAAGAATCCATCAAAATACACATCTAATCAATCTCCTCTAAGTCTCCCAATGACAAAGAAAAATCCCCTCCCTGGCTACTCACATGCTCCAATAACCACTCCTATAATTTAAGGAACCTACATGCATGTGATTCCTCAAGTTTCAAAGGTCCTCTATAACTAGCTACAACACCTACACTTATACACCAAACATGAATATCATGCCAATATTTCTCTTACTTTAGCCAAAAAACATTAACACATGCCCCTGTCAATAAGAGGTGAAAGGAATAAGATATCATTCATCTTCTTGTAGTTAAAGCATTGTTATAAGGTTAGATAAGGCATATGGGAGAAAAATTCAACATCATCCAGCTACACTAGGAGCTGCACCAAATTCACATGTTATAAAATCAAAGAGAACAAGCAGCCAAATCCTCTCTCCCCTCTATCACTCCACAGAAATTTTAAAAAAATGAAGGCAAATTTGATTTGTCTCAGATCTATTTCCCTAGACACTTGTGAAAAGTCTAAAACACAGAAAAAACACTTAATTTATAGTAAACACCAACTCTATAATTATGACTTGATCAATTAAAAATAGGGTCTTAGTAGTTCCTTATTTTTTCAGATCCCACCAAATGATTAAATTTTCTTATTGAAAGCTTCGTCAATTTATTGCTACCTCTGGGATACACCAATACCTCTCAATGTTAATGACAGTTGCTAGGAAACTCCATTATATGAATGTGGACCACATACCCGCCCCCATAGCCACATTCCCAGTGAGTACATTTACATAAAATATAGCCATCTCCTTATTCATTTCCTCCCATACCCTAATTTTATTGGCATCCCATTGCCATCCCCATACTAATACCAGTACCCCTGTATCCTGGTAACCATGATTTTACTTAATTATAATTTTTAATTGCACACCCATCCAATCATCATATAGAACAATAAATCTTGTAAGAAATAACTCAGTATCCTTGAATGTATTAAACAAAAAAACCTCCCATGATCCCTGTGGTATGAATCAATTGATACAGGCTTTAGTGATTGGAAGGATTATTAGCAGTATTACCATATTTAGATACTGCCTACTAGATTTAGATTTTTACTTATTTTGTGTGGGTGATGCCAAAGAATGTAAAAATTTAACACATGCTTATTAGGAGGACAACCTGCGATTCAGCAGCAAATAAACTTTCCAACACGGGATATGCACCACTTTCTGCCAGAAAGATGATCCTGTTGACACAGGATAAATTGTAATTGCAGAAGGTATCACCATTTCACTACAAATGGGAATCCCATTAGCCTCGCTTCTGGACAACCTACAAGAGATTTGGACTACCCAATTGGGTATCATCTCAAAAAAAAAATTTAAGTCACCATAGTGGCAACCGATGCAGGCTTCTATAGAGCCTACCATTATATCAATTCTGGCAAAGTAAACTACATTAAAAAAAACACAAAAATGAGCTACTATGTATTCCTATCAATAGCCTATGGCTTGACTGGAGGGGACTGGCTAAAAAAATGTAAGATCAACAAACATCATCAAATTTAGAAGCACAAATTACAAAATAATATCCTCAAAAATATCGTAAATACAAATCCCATTCCATGGACCATGTTACCGAGCCCTATTGCACAAAAGATAAGCAAAAATTTAAATAGATAAGAATGAATTCCCAGAAACTTAATTAAATAGATGTATAAAGATGAATGCTACCTGAAACTTATTCCAGATACACAGTTCTTGGTACTAATATGAAATATCCTTCCTACACTCTTCTTGCTATCCTTCCAAGGCACCTGTCTTCCTTTGGAAACTTTGTTGCAGATACGGGGTTCTTAATGTTGATCTCCTCTCTACACTTTTCCTCTCACTATAAGAATGATGAGTGTTTTATTTAGAACATGTCTATAAGAAGTTCTGTTAATTTTCTTAAATTATATTCATTTCCAAAGTCAAAATTAATTCAGGAGTGTTCATAGCAGCAAAAGATGCTGATTAGTCTTTTTAGACAAGCTGCACTATATACAAACTGATATTTTGTATCTCTGATTTCTTTGAAAGCCAAGTAATTAGGTTGTATGGTTCCAAAAAGGAAAAATTTGTAGATCACAGAAAGATAAAGATGATCAATGATTGAAATGTTTGTAGAACACAATTCAATATTATTCAAAATATTGATTTTGTAGCTGTTGCACTCTTTTTATTTAATAATTGGGAGCAACCTTTTATGATGACTACCTGAGATTAGCATGGGAACAATTACTTTTCTAATTAAGTCATGGTTAGTGGATTTGGTGAACCATCATCAACCATCAATCAATAGCCTCTGACTTTATGATATACACAGTTCAAAAATGAATCTAAGTTCCACCTCTACTTCTTGTCTCCATGCTATTGGGCTTATGCACTTTTCACAAAATCCTATGATGGAATGATCCTCTTGCACATGATAATACCAGAAATAATCGCAATCATGATATTCTTTGTGTTTCCTCTTGTTTTGTTTTTGTGATAATTTTGCAAGATAAATAGATGGGTTCTGTTTTTTTAATTGTGATAGTCTAATTATGTCTATGTGATTCTGTTGTCTTCTAATTTGCAGAAACATATTGTAATGGTTGTTAGGATTAGCATGTGTGATTGATCAAGAGAAGAGAAAAGTAGGATACAGTCACATACTTACGTGTTCACCCCCTAAAAATCATTTGAGTAATCATGAAGTTGTCCTTCTACCAAGCTAGCTGCCTTGATAATCATTGCTACATGACCCAGCCAATTGACAATCTAGTTGTATCTTCCTGGTTAAGTTGTCAGTCTCTTTCCTTGATTCAATGGATCATTGATTGGCCTATTAGATCAGCTGCAACTATCGATATGTCTGGATAGCATTCTTAGACTTTGCATTGGTACTCCCACTGTGTACGATGGAATTTTTCTTGGCTCCTCCAATGCATCTCAGAGCATGGACACTTGAGGATTTTGGTTTCTCATCTAGATGGTTTTCTATTATCATCTTATGGGGTCCTCCCTCTCCTCTTGTATTACTGTCCTTGCATGGGAGTTTGCTGATTTTAGAGTAGATGATGTTTATGTTTGCTTTTTGTCTAGGGCCTCTTTTATGGCCTTAGTCCTTTGCTACTGTACCTGTTGTATGTTCTAGTCTTGTTGATCCATTTTTTTATCATTTTTGGACATTAATTTTCTTTTCTTTCTCTTTCTTTTTCATAGAGATGTTAACACAAAGAAATCAAGAAATGAGAAAAGTAGCTAAGAAATACACAATTTGTTAGAAAATGCCTTCTTTTTCTCTTGCATGAAACTAAAGAGTAGAATCTGCTCTTGCATTGTTAACAATGGGTATGCACTAAAGCACTTAATGCATAAGATGGTCATCAAATTAGCTAGCCTTCTTGATGAAGGCATTAAAACAAAGCCATCAACAGACCTCCTTCAAAGAATCAATTCCATGGTCAGTGCTTGACCTACTTGTTATCATGTTGCACAGGGATGAAGTCTAGAAAAGACAAATTTGAGATGATAAATTCTGTATTTGGGGTTAAATCCAAAATTGGAAATTGTTCGGAAGGTAAGTGCAAAGGGTCAAAGTGCTCTGAGCATTGGAGTTAATCAATAAATTTGAGTGCAGTGAATGTTAAAAGAGAGATAGATAGATACTGGAATAATTTGTCTGTAGCATCTTTTGATATTGTTTATGAAGAAGCCTTTGAAAACTTACTTTGGTTTTATTTCATTTCATCAGTATTTGGGGTGTGGATTTTCCTTTGGGAATCAGTTTTAGACAATCCATGGATGCTATCAACCCCTCATAACTTCACATCATTAAGACATTATGGTATGCAAATTTTGTGACAATAACTTCATGATTCTCCTACAAAATTTCTAACATGACCTTGAAAAATACCAAATGATTTGAAGATAATTTCATGATCTTCCAACAATATCCCAATCGGATGTACATCAAAGACCTACTTATAGGAATATTGATGTCAGCTACAAAAATACAGATTTATCAACTCTACATTTTTCTGAATTGCATGTATCCTGTAAGGAATATTGATCTTAGTGATAAGAATATATATAATTTCTTAACTCTCTCTCTCTCTATATATAATAGAGTTCTACAAGAAAATCTACATCTAGTTCCTCATCTCATGAGTATGG
>VDFB02353493.1:399357352-399694626 GCA_007258455.2 Sequoia sempervirens | reverse complement strand
CCTAGCAGACATTTCATCCTTGCTCTACAGGCTTCACAATGGATATCTCAGTTTGATCATAGCATCACTCTATCATCTAGAAATCATAACTGAACAGGGGCAATTGTGACTTTGCAATCAACTATAAAATAGGAAGTTAGTGAAAAAGCTAATAACTCTTGCAAATGGATGCTTAGAGGGTCAAATAAGGACTTTTTGGAATCAATGAAGTTTGCCAAGTGCATCTAGATGCTATGCTTTTTTGTCAACTGAATTAAAATAATATTTAATATTTATTTTGCATGCTAAGGCATTAAATGGCAATTTTTCTCAATAATTATTATTGGTGCCTTTTTTATGTTGGGTTTCAAATTCGCATGTAAAGCAAGATGAATATTTTATTATTATTTTATAATTTGGGACTTTGAGTCAGTATCAGTTCAACTGGAGGGGGTCCAATCAGATAATTCTTTTTAAAGTCAGGGTTTTAAATCTTGCAGTCATGCTTTTATGGTGCAATTTTGCTCTATTTATTCAAGTATGGCATCCATTCTCATTCATCCAACTTAGCAAAAGAGAATTTCTCTTCAAAGTTGGGTGAATTTTCATCAACAATCAAGTTTGAAGACACCAAAATTATTCTTTTGCAGGTACAAGTCCAAATTCATCAGCATAATTCAAGAGAAATTGGCGATTTTTACAAAAGAAAAAGCATCAAAACTTAAATCTTTTGTCTCAAATTTCATTCGCATGTTTGAAGAATTGGCAAATTTTGATAAAAATAAATCTTCTAGGTTTATTCAGAATAGCTTCCTCGAGAAAACCCATGTGCTAGAATTTTTCAGGAAAATTTACTCTAGAGCATTAGCTCTCGAAGCTCTAATTTTCTCAACTAAAAATTCCTTGCATGGTTGAGTAGAAGTCAAATTTTCACATTTCTGACATTTTGGGCTGTCTTAGAATTTTTTTCTGGACAAAACCCATATCTCAAATTTTTTCGTGAAAATTGCTCTCCAATAGGTTATTTTTAGCCTCAGTAGGGTATTTTTAACTTTCCAGAAAAGTTGTCAAAATATAGTTGTGTTCACAGTCAATAGGCAAGTTTTTCAAAATGCAATACACTCAACTCGAATTCAAGACCAAGTCAGTCTTGACTCATGACCTCATCGAGACAGTTGATACAAATCTACATAAGGTGCTTCCAGAAGCAGTCTTGGATCCTATCAAGATTAGAGATTTGATACTTCAAAACATTCAAAAATCTAGGTTGCTTGAGGCACTTCCATACCTATTTCAGTTCATTGTGTAGAATCTCTAATGTCTTGTGTTAAGCATTACAATTTTGCTACTCATGAGATACAATCAGTAGATGGATGAGTTATATGTAGTCTCAAACCCCTGGACATCGAAAGATGTTTTAGTATTCCTCAACACCCGAACAGTATGGTCATTTCCATGGAGCAATGTGAGCGTGCATTCAATGTTGATATGGACAAGTGTCAAAGTAAGATGGCAGAGCGATGGTTAAAACAAAAACAAACAAAAAAGTTGTTGAGCAACATGGGTTGTGGTGAATACAAGGATGAGTACACGATTCTAATTACACTTTTGAAGTGTGTCTTAGGTCATGCAGATGCAAACATATTTTAGCCTTGGATGTATTACATCATTGGTCGGATCATCTTTGGGCAAGAGCATTATGACTAGGCATCCTTCATCAGCTGTGTTCTCCACAAGCAAATCACCAATTTTCTAGTTGCCCATGAGTTTCACATGTGTTCCTACCTCATGTACCTGATCACCTACCAGGGTCAGTTTAGAGGGTTAGACATGGTGGGCATACTCAGTGTTCAGAAATTCTACCACTACTATGACCACCTTGACTTCACGAAGACTGAATGTCATTTCAAGCATGTGTAGGAGGCTTTCTTGACATACACAGTGAGGAACTTAGACCAGGAGTTGCACGTTTGTATCTCAATGGTTGCTAGAGAAACAATGGTTGATTGGGTGGACTGGTTCATTCAGTTCCCTACATACACCTACATCTGCGTATATGGATTGATAGGAACTCCAGCCATGCTTCCACGCTATCCTTTGGATAGGATAGTGTTCGTGGAGTCCCTGAGGAAACTACATGGACTATCATTTGTGCCACAAGCATAAATAATTTTCCAACTTTCCCATGCAGTTTGGAATCTATTGGTGCAGAATGACAATTGATGCTAAAGTTGCAGGACAAGTTAGAAAAGTTTTTTCTCAAGTACCTTGTCGATGCATGCGCCTATGATCCTTAGGGTATTACATAGCACGCCTTGGTGGTCGCCCATACCATAAACCTACAATGGAGAATTATTAGGTGAACTGTGAGGATGACTTTGAGGTGTGCAGATGTAGCTATGGTCGCTTCTCTCTCTCGTAGATTTCTATCTTCTTAGCAGAAGATGTGGGAGGTTTATTAGATGATGAGGGAGATACACTTAGTTTTTCAGAGAGCAGGTTGATACACAACCACTATCAACAATTGATTGGTTTACCAAAGAATACACATCAGTAAAGGAGAGTTCTAGTAGAGTTATTCAAAACAATATACTTTACCTCGACAACAAGAAAACTAGGAGGGTAGTCATGCCTAGAATAGAGCCGCCGTCGATGGATGCTTCACTACCTTCCTCATCTAAACCTAAACAGAAGAAAAGGAGTAAACCTCGTAAGAAGAATAAAGTCCCTAACAACTCAAAAGGGAAGGCACTCACCGTTGAGACACACGAGGATCCAGTCAGAGTACCAGTTCAGAGTTTACCAAAGTCCGAGGTTTAGCCTCACATACCGTCACCGACACCAGAGCAGTCACTAGTCCCAAATCACATTGAATTGGACTTGAACTCACCACCTCGCAGTAGCACCTCTACATGTTCACTCTTGTCAAAGCCTCTCAAATCTAGTACAAATCCTTCTAGTGGGATTAGTCGAGACCAATCTTGGATTAAGACTCAAATGGGAAGGAAAATGAGGCTGCCATCCTACGTTCTTGATCATTCAGACTTTGATCATGCATACCACGATGCGCCAGACAAGAGGGTCAAGAAACAAGTCCATGTGGAGAGGAATGCTGATATGGAGATTGTTGTTGAGACTACTATACCTCTAGAGGGGAAGGGTCTGAATGAGGTTGAAGTTCAGGACTTTGAGGTGATCACAGTTAACCTTGGTCATAGCACCTTCCAGACAGAGGTTGATCTCCTACAGGTTGCAATAGACAATGCAAGGTATAGAATAATAAAGGACGGAGAAGACAAGGCAACCCTCAAGGCTAAAATCAAGCAACTTCATCAATACATTTCTAGCCTTGTACACAAAATGGAGAATGTCACCGTCACACTCTCAATGATGCTAGAGCCACTAGCAGCACATGGCCAACTTAATCACCTAGTTGCATACGACAAGTGTTTGGAGGATTGGGAGGAGTTCATTACTAGAGGCTGCTTTGTGCTCGCAGAGTTATACCAATTGCGGTACAATGCATGCGAACTCTGTCTACGTCTCCAAGATGAGGAGCAAGACATGGCAATGGACAGACCTTGAGATGCGATTATGATTGCTCACCTAAGTATGGCATATGAATCAGTCATAGATGCAGAAGATAAAGAGGCTATCTACGCTTAGATGACACAGTTGGTATTCAAAGCGAAGATAGAGGAGACAATGGCATTAGACTTGGCTGAGAGTAGAGAGCTTGTCACTAGTGCACTTCGGTATGTGAGAACTCTCGTGTCTCACATACCATGCCAATATCAGCTTGAGGGTGTGTATGTTGAGTTTGCTAACGTATAGTCAGAGCCCTAGGCACTCATTCATAATATTTTTAGTGGGGAGACTATTGGCTGTAAGATGAATCAACTTACAGTCATGTCAGCACTGTTTCATGAAGCTATCAAGAGCAAAGGTGAACTTTAGTGCCAGGTCACGGCTGGTGAGGACATGTTGCTCAAACACAGTATACTTTAGTAGAGTATTAATGCTCTAGATAGTGACGCATTCAACAACCTCTTGGAGGGTTAGTTGCTCAAGATCACAGCCAGTAGAATTCAATTCCCACCTCTCAAAATAGACATTAGATATAGCATTTAACTCGACACTTCTTTCTGAGTTAACTCGTTGTTCCACATCTCATGCATGTCTATTCTTGGATTATCTATGTTCACTTGGAGTTTCTTTTAGGGTTTTCATTAACTAATGGTAATATTCTAATTAAATTTTCTTTCAATAAGGACGTGCATGCTTGCACATTGTCCATTTAGATTGGATGTATCGATTAACTGATGGTAGCTTTCTAGTTAACTGTATAGTTTGCTTTATTAGGGTTTGGCAATAATCTTGCATGCATGCAAGACTATAGTTGACTCAAGGTGATTTTAGGGTTTCATACACCTTTCGATGTCTATAAATAAGAGCTTTTTCTCATTTTTAAATAAATTTTGCATGCGATAGTAATATATGCTAAGCCAAATTTTCCTGTAATAATGTTATTTTGTATATGTTCACTTTGGTTGGATGATCATTGTTATGTGTTCTTGTGGTTATAAGCCTATTTCATAGCTACACCTCAAAAAGGTGTCGTCACCTCCTTGGGAATTTAGAATTAAGACTTATTATTTGTTGTTACTGTGTTAATGCGCTTTGTTTCATGTCTACACCTTGGAAAGGTGTCGTCACCTCCTTAGGAATTCAGAAGTAGAGTTCATCGTCTAGTGTTGTTGCCAATAACTTTTCTTTCAGCCTACGCCTCAGAAAGGTGTCATCAGCTCCTTGGAAATCTTGTCTTAAAAGTTATCATATAATCATTCCTGCTCCATTTCCTCATGCTTTGATTTCTTGAGGGGATTGGATAGTATAAGTTACTTAGTTTTGTGTTGTAGTTAAGTCCTACAAAACCAGAAAAACCTTGGTTGCAAATTTCAAAGTTTATTATGAACCTTGTGCCTCTTTCAGCTAAGACAAAAAGATAGGAATTAGTTTAGTTTACTTTTCAAGCATTTTTGTCTACACAATGAGGGAGCTTCCCCTCCTAATTTGAAGAGCACTCATCACATAGTGTCCATAGCTATCTATACCAACTTGCACTCTAGAGGTGTTAGTTGTTACGCCAATAGTTTTATGGCACCCATCGTGGGGCACAAGGCAAGAGAACTTTCCAAACCTTAGGCTTTGCATGGTTATGACTATTTGGCATCCTACTGCTCCAGTACAACAACCAGCACTAATTTTGCATGTTATTTAATCGAATCTAGTTTTCATTGAAGCAGAGTAGTCAAAAATCATCTATAGCTTGCGCACTTTTATCTTTGAAAATCATACATCTACCACTCAGTGGAGAAACACGGCTACAACTCTGGATAAAGAAGAAGAGAAAGCAGATCTTACAGTAGGTAGACCAGTCTTGCCACCTCCTACGTGGAATTTAGCATCCTAGCATACCAAGTATATACTAGAATAAGGAGAGGTAATCCTCCCATCTAGCTAGATCATGTCTTTCAAGAAGCCCCTGATCAATTCATTGAAGGAGAAATTTTAGAAGAAGAGATTCGCATTTCAGCAGAAGAAATAGGTGATCATAACAAAAACAATAACCACAATGGTCGACATGGAAGAAACGCAAGACATCCAACCCCCTTGCCTTGGGGTGACAATATTGGACCGTTGGCTTTACAAGGACACCATGAACTATCTAAGGGTTCATACAACTTTTTCCTAAGATTTCATGGCGATGGTTCCAAACATCCTAATGAGCATCTTTCAGCATTTACGGCGACATGTTCCGTCTTGCACATTGCAGATGAGGACATTGTAGTACGTCTCTTTATGGAGAATCTTGAGAACAACACAGCAGACTAGTTCAACAGTCTTGAACTAGGAATCATCACCAGTTGGGCCATCATGAGTGAGAAGTTCTTGGCAAGATTCAAACCTACCGAGGACAATCACAAACTTTTTGTGCAACTCTCAAATTCAAAGATGGAGAAACATGAACTGATGAGAGAATTTGTAGCAAGGTTTAATCACCTTGTTACATGTCTTTCTCACACTTTAAATCCATCTGACAAAATTTTGATGAGTTCTTTCATCAATGCACTATTGTCAGAGATAGCCTTTTTCTTGAAGATAAGTGAAGAAGATAGTCTACAACTCCTTCAAGAAGCAACAATCAAGCTCAAAGATAATATGATTATGATGGGAAATATGAATGATGATTCAATCAGACCGCTTGTGCAAGCATCAGCTGATCTGTTGCTACAAAAGGTAGCAAACGAGGGGACTATACTAAAGAGACAGTCACCCCCTCAAGGGAAACCAGCCTTGCCCACACCACCGACATTTCAACCACAACAATAGTACAAGCCAAGGAGAAACAACTTCTAGTCGTATAATAACCACAAGTCAAAGTTTTCGCAAGGACAACTGAAGCAAAACAATGAAGTTAAGAAGCCCACAGTCTTTTGCACTTTCCATGATTTTGTTGAACACACCGGCGCGACATGTCTAGAGAACCAAAGAATGAATCAGCTCATGGGATTTGTCAATTCTACTCCTAGTTCAGGTTTCATACCTTCCAGTTCAAACGTCATCTCTTCACAGACGAAGGAATTTGATGGCGACTCCGCAATGGGGTATTTTGATTGAGAACCCGTAAATGAAAAACAAGAAGAAGAATACTGCCACTTTTCTCTCACGGTTAATCATGAGAATATCACCTCACTTATGTTCACACATGCGCAACATTTCAAACCACAAAAGGAGGAAGAAGAGAAGCGAAATTCAAATGGAAAATGAAAGGAAGTAGCTTCTACTTCCAATTCTAAAATTTCACAAGAAAACATCGTGCCGACTGCTTCAGATTCATCTTCAGCAAGTTTTGACATCATGTCTTCTATGATGAAGATGAAGGTGCAAATTTCTCAACTGGAGTATCTACAAGATCATCCAAAGTAGCTGGATAGAATCTTGAAGGTTGTGAAAAAGAAGGCTACTACCCAACCAACATTATTGCAGTCCTTTGTGTCGAAGCCAAAACCATTCTATATATCCTTATATATAGGAGGTTTCAAATTGAGCAATTGTATAATTGATAGTGGAGTTTCCAACAATGGTATGCCTCTATAGATTATGAATGCATTGGGACTATCATGCACCCCTACTCAAGAAAAGTGTTATTCACTCGAGTCCAAGCCAATGTCGTTAGTTGGTCAACTTAAAGATGCACAAGTTAGGCTAGCATCATGTCATGAGAAGAAGATCATGATGACCATCTTGGTGGCTGATATTCCAACCAGCTACGAGATGCTACTTAGCAGGAGTTTTTGTAAAGACCTCAAAGGAGAGATTCAAATGGATTGGTCATTCATGACAATTCCATTAAAGAAGGACACATTCAAGTTGGAGCCTGAAACGAGTCAAAGTTTACAATGGTTAAGTCCTAGGATCCACATGCTCAAGTGTTACATCAAGACATTGGTCCAAGCACATATGTTATGGTGTCAAAAGTGATTGAAGATGTTCATAATTTTTCACTTTCCATGGAAACATCAAATGAAGAATCTAAAATGTGGACAATGCAGTTTGACAGCAGTTTGACAACAGTTTCTCGACATCAGGCTTAGGAGTGGGAGTAGTCATGATTTCTCCCAAAGGTCATCTATATCCATTCACATATAGGTTGAAATTTGAATGCACCAATAACACTATTGAATACGAGGCACTTTTATTAGGTCTCAAGAGCGTGAAGGATATTGGAATCAAACTACTTAGAGTCGAAGGAGATGTAGAATTGATTGTAAAATAGATTAAAGATATTTTCCAAGTCGAGAATAGTTGTCTTTGATCCTACAGACAGAGGGTGCAAAATGCAATCGACTGGTTTGATGCATTTAACATCCAATACATTCCAAGAACAAACAATAGCAAAGTTGATGCTCTTGCAATTTCAGCTACTCTTTTCATGCCAAACTCTGACTTTCATCAGAATTCATTTGCTATTGAGATAATTTATAGGCCAGTTGTACCTGATAATTTAGACAACTAACAAGTCTTTGATGACAATGATGATATCGAAGAATTTCTCGTCATGGGAGATAATTACAAAGAGTTGTTCTTTGAAGAAAGCACTACTCCTTCTAAAGAATTACTATTAGAAGATTCTAAAGATGCAGATTCTGGGATCATACAATTGAAAGGAAATAAGATTCCTAAGGGTTTTGTATCTTTAGAAGATATTTTTGACCAGCATGACTGATACATCCAAGATCAAAAGAGGTCAGGTGCTAATACTTCTTCAGAATACAATCAAGTCAACATAGGCACTGAAGACAAACCTCGGTTTGTAAATTTAGGAAAGTGTTGTACTATAGAAGAGACTAAGAGGTTTATCGCCTTGTTCAAGCAGTACAAGGATGTGTTTCCTGGTCATATGAAGACTTGAAAGTCTTCACACCCATAGAATTTTCTCACACAATTCCGTTGAAGTCTGATGTTAAGCCTTTCAAGCAAAAATAAAGACATTACAATCTGTGAATTCAAAGCACTATCTACATGGGGATTTAGAAGATGGTGGACTCAAGGATAATATTTCCTATTCATCACTCCACCTAAGTGTCTAATATAGTTCTTGTACATAAAAAGAATGGTGAAATTAGAATTTGTGTTGATTTTAGGAACTTAAACCAGTCGTCCTTGAAGGACAATTATCCCTTACCTATCATGGAGCATACCTTGTAGACAATCATTGGATCAAATATGTTATCACTTCTTGATGGTTTTTCTGGTTACAATTAGATTGCAGTGGCAAAGGAGGACTAGATTATGACAACTTTCACCACATCGTGGGGGACGTTTGCTTATGAAAGGATGTCTTTTGGCCTTATCAACACCGGTGCTACATTTCAAAGGGCCATGGAATTGAAATTTTGGGATCTCAAAGATAAGATTATATTCGTCTATGTTAATGACTTAACCATTTTCTCAATTAAACAGGGTGATCACTTTTCCACATCTCGTGGAAGTGTTTGAAAGATGCAAGTATCACAAGATATCATTGAACCCAAAGAAGACCATCTTTGCAGTAACGGAGGGCAAGTTACTTGGCCACATTGTTTCTAAAGAGGGGACCAAAATAGATCTAAATCAGGTAGATTCAATCAAAAACCTGTCTCTTCCTACAAGCAAAATGCAAGTGCACTCCTTTTTCAGAAAGGTTAACTTTATCCGAAGATTTGTACCTAATTTCTCAGAGCTGACAAAGGAGATTTCAACAATGATGAAGAAGACATCCACTTTTGTGTGGATAGAAGAAGGAAAACAAACCTTTATTAAAATCAAAGAAGTTATTTCTAACACAATAGTGTTGGTTTGACTAGACTTTCAGAAGGATTTTATCCTCTATTGTTATGTGTCGGAACACTCGTTATCTGCTATTCTAACATAGAATCTCAGCAAAGAAGGAGAATCTCCTATTGCTTTCATGAGTTCTAATTTTAAGGATGTTGAGATGCGTTATTCTTGGATTGAGAAGAATGTGTATGCTGTCATCAGATCTATCAAGAATTTCATATTATATCTCTTGAATTCTCATACAACGGTGTTTGTCACCGATCTAGTAGTTAAAAGTGTGCTAACTAAACAAGAGATGGGCACGAAGAGAGGAAACTAGATCACAAAAGTTCAAGAATATGATCTAGAAATCAAGCTGACCAAGCTCGTTCACGGGAAAGGTCTTTGTCAATTATTGACAAAGGATGGAGATCATAAGCTTCAAAGCAATGGTGGAGTTGATATTGAACAAGAAATTGAAGAGGACCTTCCTTTGGTCCTATTTGTTGATTCTACAGAGGAATGGTACACACCCTTGTGGTATTATTCAACATATGGAGAATTTCCACGTCACATGGACAAAAAATAGAAGAGAACATTGAAGTTGAAAGCACAAAAATTTGTGCTTATTAATAATGTTTTGTACAAGCGTGGCCTTGATGGAACTTTCCTTTTATGCATCGGTAGAGACCAACAACAGAGATTGTTGTATGCTTTTCACAGTCAAGCATGTGGAGGACAATTTTCATCGAGGGTCACTACATTCAAAATCTTGCGAGCACAATTTTATTGCCCAACGATGTTTTGTAACACATATGAATGGGTGTATAAATGCGAGCTATGTCAATAGTTTGCTAGTAAAGTCAAATTGGCAACTACTCCACTCAGGCCAATTATCATCGATGCTCCATTTCAGCAACAGGGTATTGATTTTGTAGGTCCTATCAACCCAAGTTCTAGTAAGGGGCATGTCTATGTCCTAATAGCAATGGACTATTTCACGAAGTGGGTTGAAGTAGTTCCTACTAAATGAGCTACTTCTGAAGTGGTTTGCAACTTTCTAAAAGAGAACATCATTTATCACTTTGGAGTTCCTCAAAAAATTGTGGTTGATAATGCAACATGCTTCTCATCAGAGGATATTTTGAGTTTTTGTTTTGATCATGGCATCATGTTGTCACATTCATTGGATTATTACCCTCAAGGTAATGGACAAGACGAATCATCAAATAAAAACATTGTCACAATTGTGCATAAGTTGGTTGTGTCAAATTAGTAGCCTTGGCACACAAAGTTATATGAAACTCTTTGGGTTGATCGTATAACTCCTAAAAGAGCTATCGACACCTCACCCTTCGTACTCTTGTATGGTACAAAAGCATTTTTACCCATCACTTTGGAGTTGTCTGCCTTACAACTGACATCTACATTGGAGGATCAAGAGTTCAAAGACTCTATTCATAAGCGGATACTATATCTAATGAAGCTTGAAGAAGAGAGGGTGGAGGTTGTTGATAAGATCACTCAGCACCAAGAGAGAGTGAAAAATATTTTTGACAAGAAGGCTCGTCAGAGAGACTTCAAAGTCGAAGATCAAGTCCTCTTGTGGAACAAAAGGCATGAACCCAAATGAATGCATGGTAAATTTGAGTCCTTGTGGTTAGGGCCCTTTCAGATCCATGAATCCGCAGGTGAGAACACATACATTCTCTCGCATTAGGATGGAAGGCTCTTCCCGCTTCCCTATAGTGGGAAATATCTCAAGCACTTCAACCCTCCAGGGGAGGAGTGATATTTTGTAAATACCTTTTTTATGCTTTATCGTTATGTTGTATTGTGTTTCCCTGTTCTATGATGTTTTGTCATGTTTTAGGTGATTTAGGTAGTCTTGTTTTACATGATTTTTAGGTTAGGTTTTTATGAAATTCCAAGTTTTTAGGTGATTAGGGAAAAGTCTTGACTCTGATGCCCAAATCTTAAGTCATTGGTCTACATAACACATAGATTCTAGGGTTCTCCTATGTTGTAAGTATCCAACATGGTCACTAGATGGAGCCTAATGTTGTACCCAAACCAAATTTTTTGCTTCATTAAGGAATTTTGCTTAAAAGAGTCTAAACCTTGTTAGAATGATGTCAAAATATAGTTTTTGGGCAAGTCAAATATGGACTTTGATCAGTTTCATGTCAGTCATTAGTAGCAATTGGTTAGTACCTAGAGATCAAAACCTGAATCTGGGACTCAAGGCAGGACATATTATGATGGAGAAGTGCTTCATGACAGAATTATACTCCTACAGGGTCAATTCAATGACCAAAATAGTGTTTACAGAGGATGAAAAGGATTAAGATTTCAAGAAGAAAGCAGATTTGTGCCCTTGTAGCCCAAGGGAACCCATCTTTTTGAAGGCTTAGATCTTGTTGCATGTGCTTGCAAATACATTCAATCTCTTTGGAGTTAGTCTGGCTTTCTGACGAGCTATCAAGCAAAGTAATATGAAGTGTAGAACTTCGATAGTTGATGTCAGAAGTGGAAGGTATGAGGAGGCTATAAGTCACAAAGGATTGTCATATTGCAATTTCTGCACCCTTGTAGCCCAGGTCCGCCCTTGAAATTGACCCCTCAAATGATTAAATTTGCAGATATTGTCTTCCTAAGATCTTTTCTAATCTAGTCTAGCTCTATAATGCACTAGTTCACGAGACGATCTGACATGCTGAATGATCGTGACAAAGGTCCTACTAGACACGTAAAATAGAGGGTGGAGAAATGTTGAGATACACACCTATACCTCTGTAGGCCAGGGGTGCCCAGCCTTTAGGCCTATCAAATGGGGATTTAGCATATATAGTCTTCACGAGACTTGTGCGCAATTACTCCAGCTATCCAACAAGCCCAACCATCAACCTCCAGGATTTGGCAAACACTTGTATGTGTGAGGTTAGTGTAGGATGTTGAAGAGATCAAATAGCTGAAAAAATAACTAAATATGGAAAATGTGCATCCCCTTGGAAAAGGAACCCTTCTTTTTGAGGTCTTCGTGTAGTTTTCTCACTTCGTCACTTGCCGAGACATCCCTCGTAAGTTGTTCTAGCTACATGATGAGACTAATGGTGTGTGAATTGGAGCACTCCAGCTCCCAGTATCAGGGGTCAAAGTAGGGTATCTAGATGAAAGTTACACTTTTGTCAAAATGGTGTTTGTGCCTTCACAGGCTAGGGGCGCCCTTGCTTTTGGGGTCCTTAACACAACTTTCAGGTGCCTTACATATAGTCGTTGGATGCGAAATTCTTCTAGTCACACAATGAACCTATCATTCAGTTAACAGGGTTCATCCTTCACCGGTAATGATAGTTCGAGGCGTCAAATGGAAAAATAGAGAAATGGCTAAGTTTGGAGCCTTTTGCATCAATTTAATCAAAGGTGCCTAATTTTTTGAGGTGTGAAACATTGATTTTAGCAATTGCAACTCCTAACAGACATTTCATCCTTGCTCTATGGGCTTCGTGATGGATATATGAGCTTGGTCACAGCATCACTTAGTCATCTAGAAATTAGAACTGAACAGGGGCAACTGTGACTTTGTAGTCAACTATAAAATAGGTAGTTAGCGAAAAAGCTAATAACTCTTGCAAATGGACACCTAGAGGGTCAAATAAGGACTTTTTGGAATCAATGAAGTTTGTTGAGTGCATCTAGATGCTATGCTTTTTTATCAACTAAATTAAAATAATATTTAATATTTATTTTGCATGCTAAGGTATTAAATGGAAATTTTTCTCAATAATTTATTATTGGCACCTTTTTGATGTTGGGTTTCAAATTCACATGTAAAGCAAGATGAATATTTTATTATTATTTTGTAATCTGAGACTCCAAGTTAGTATTAGTTCAACTGGAGGGGGTCCAATTAGATAATTCTTTTCAAAGTCAGGGTTTTAAATCTTGCAGTCACGCTTTTATGGTGCGATTTTGCTCTATTTATTCAAGTATGGCATCCATTCTCATTCATCTAGCTTAGCAGAATCAAATTTCTCTTGAAAGTTAAGCAAATTTTCATCAACAATCAAGTTTGAAAACACCAAAATTATTCTTTTGTAGGCACAAGTCTAAATTCATCAACATAATTTAAGAGAAATTGGTGATTTTAGCAGAAGAAAAAGCATAAAAACTTAAATCTTCTGTCTCAAAATTCCATTCACATGTTTGAAGAACTAGCGAATTTTGACAAAACAAATCTTCTAGGTTTATTCAAAATAGCTTCCTCAAGAAAACCCATGTGCTAGAATTTTTCAGGAAAATTTACTCCATAGCATTAGTTCTCGAAGCTCTAACTTTCTCAACTGAAAATTCCTTGCATGTTGAGTAGAAGTCAAATTTTCACATTTCTGACATTTTGAGTTGTCTTAGAATCTTTTTCTAGAAAAAACCCATATCACAGATTTTTCCATGAAAATTGCTCTCTAGGCTATTTTTAGCCTCAACAGGCTATTTTTAACTTTCTAGAAAAGTTGTCAGAATATAGCTGTGTTCACAGTCAACAGGCAAGTTTTTCAAAATGCAATACATTTAGCTTGAATTCGAGACCAAGTCATTCTTGACTGATGAATTCATGGGGATGGTTGATATGAATCTACATAAAGTGCTTCTAGAAGCAGTCTTGGATCCTGTCAAGATTAGAGATTCGATACTTCAAAACATTCAACAATCGAGGTTGCTTGAGGCCGCTTCCATACCTATTTCAGTTTATTGCGTAGAATTTGTAATGTCTTGTGTTAAGCATTACAATTCTGCTACTCGTGAGATATAGTCAGTAGATGGACGAGGTATATGTAGTCTCAAACCCCTAGACATCAAAAGATGTTTTAGTATTCCTCAACACCTTAATAGTTTGGCCATTTCCATGGAGCAATGTGAGTGTGCATTCAATGCTAATATGGAAAAGTATCAAAGTAAGATGGCAAAGCGATGGTTAAAATAGAAAAAGAACAAGTTGCTAAGCAACATGGGTCGTGGTGAATACAAGGATGAGTACACTGTTCTAATTAGACTTTTGAATCGTGTCTCAGGTCATGCAGATGCAAAAAAAATTCAGCCCTAGATGTATTACATTTTTGGTCAAATCATCTTTGGGCAAGAGCATTATGACTGGGAATCCTTCATCAACAATGTTCTCCATGAGAAAATCACCAGTTTTCTAGTTGCCCACAAGTTTCACATGTGTTCTTGCCTCGTGTGCTTGATCGCCTATCAAGATCAATTTAGAGGGTTGAACATGGTGGGCATACTCAATGTTCAGAAAGTCTACCACTACTATGACCAGCTTGAGTTCACAAAGGTTGAACATCATTTCAAGCATGTGTAGGAGGCTTTCTTGACATACATAGTGAGGAACTTAGACTAGGAGTTGCACATTCGTATCTCAACGATTTCTAGAGCAGTGATGGTTGATTGGGCGGACTGGTTCATTCAATTCCCTACATACACCTACATCCGTGTATATGGATTTACAAGAAATCCAACCATGCTTCCATGATATCCTTTGGATAAGATAGTGTTCATGGAGCTCCTGAGGAAACTACACGATGTTCACCATCATTTGCGCCACAAGCATAAATAGGCTGCCAACTTTCCCATGCAGTTTGGAATCTATTGGTGCAGAACGGTAGTTGATGCTAAAGCTGCAGGACGAGTTAGAAAAGTTTCATCTCAAGTACCTTGTCGATGCTCGTGCCTATGATTCTTGCGGTCATTACATAGCACACCTTCGTAGTCGCTCATACCATAAACCTACAATGGAGAATTATTGGGTGAACTGTGAGGATGGCTTTGAGGTGCGCAAACATAGCTATGGCCACTTTTGTCTCTTGCAGATTTTTGTCTTCTTGGCAGAAGATGTTGGAGGTTTATTAGAAGATGAGGGAGATACACTTCCTCAGTTTTTTAGAGAGCAGGTTGATACACAATCACTACCAACAATTGATTGGTTCGCCAAAGAATACACATCAGTAAAGGAGAGGTCTAGTAGATTTATTCAAAATAGTATACTTTACCTCAACAACAAGAAGACTAGGAGGGTAGTCGTGCCTAGAACAGAGCCGCCATTGGTGGATGCTTCACTACCTTCCTCATATAAACCTAAATAGAAGAAAAGGAATAACCCTCCTAAGAAGAATAAAGTCCTTAACAACTCAAAAGGGAAGGCACTCATCATTGACACACATGAGGATCCAGTCAGAGTTCCAGTTCAAAGTTTATTAGAGCCCGAGGTTTAGCCTTGCATATCATCAACGACACTAGAGCAGTCACCGGTCCCAATTCACATTGAATTGGACTTGAACTCACCACCTCACAGTAGCACCTCTACACGTTCACTCTCGTCTGAGCCTCTCATAGCTACTACAAATCCTTCCAGTGGGATTAGTCAAGAAAAATCTTGTATTGAGACTCAATTGGGAAGGAAAAGGAGGCAGGAATCATACATTCTTGATCATTTAGATTTTGATCATGCATACCAGGATGCGCCAGACAAGAGGATCAAGAAATAGGTCCATGTGGAGAGGAATGTTGATATTGAGATTATCATTGAGACTGCTATATCTCTAGAGGGGAAGGGTCTGAATGAGGTTGAAATTCAAGACTTTGAGGTGATCAAAGTTAACCTTGGTCGTAGCACCTGCTAGACAGAGGTTGATCTCCTATAGGTTGCAACAGACAACGCAAGGGATAAAATAATAAAGGGTGGAGAAGACAAGGTAGCCTTCAAGGCTGAAATCAAGCAACTTCATTAATACATTTCTAGCCTTGTACACAGAACGGAGAATGTCACCATCACACTCCCACCGATGCTAGAGCCACCAACAGAATAGGGCCAGTTTAATCACATAGTTGCATATGACAAGTGTTTGGAGGATTGGGAGGAGGATTTCATTACTAGAGGCCACTTTTTGCTCACAGAGTTATACAAGTTGTGGTACAATGCACGTGAACTCCATCTACATCTCCAAAATGAGGAGCAAGACATGGCAACAGACATACCTTGAGATGAGATTATGATTGCTCACCTAAGTATGGCATATGAATCAGTCACAAATGCAGAAGATAAAGAGGCTATCTATACTTCGAAGACACAGTTGGTATTCAAGGCAAAGATAGAGGAGAAAATGGCATCAAAGTTGGCTGAGAGTAGAGAGCATGTCACTAGTGCAAGTTGGTACATGAGAACTCTTGTGTCTCATATACCATGCCAATATTAGCTTGAGGGTGCATATGTTGAGCTTGCTGACATACAGTCAAAGCTCCAGGCACTCATTCATAATATTTTTAGTGGGGAGACCATTGGATGTAAGATGAATCAACTTACAGTCATGTCAATGTTGTTTGATGAAGCTATTAGGAGCAAAGGTGAACTTCAGTGCCAGATCACAGCTAGTGAGGACATGCTACACAGACACAGTATACTTCAGTAGAGTATCAGTGATCCAAGTTTCTCGAGATCATGGCCAACAGACTTCAGTTCCCACCTCTCAGAATAGACATTAGACACAATAGTTAACTCGACACTTCTTTCCAAGTTAACTCATTGTCCCACATCTCATTCATGTCTATTATGGGATTATCTATGTTCACTTGGAGTTTCTTTTAGGGTTTTCGTTAACTGATGGTAGTATTCCAGTTGACTTTTCTTTCAATAAGGATGTGCATGCTTGCAAATTTTCCATTTAGATTAGATGTATTGGTTAACTTATGGTAGCTTTCCAGTTAACTATATAGGTTGCTTTATTAAGGTTTAGCAATAATCTTTCATGCATTGCAAGACTATACTTAACGCAAGGTGATTTTAGGGTCCCCTACACCTTTCGATGTCTATAAATAAGAGATTTTTCTCATTTGTAAATAACTTTTGCATGCGATAGTAATATATGCTAAGCCATATTTTCCAGTAATATTGCTATTATGTATCTGGTCACTTTGGTTGGATGATCATTGTTATGTGTTCTTGTGGTTATAAGCTTATTTCATATCTACACCTCGGAAAGGTGTCGTCACCTCCTTGGGAATTTAGAATTAAGACTTATTGTTTGTTGTTACTATGTTAATGTGCTTTGTTTCATGTCTACACCTCAGAAAGGTTTCATCACCTCCTTGGGAATTTAGAAGTAGAGTCCATCGTCTGGTGTTTTTTCCAATCACTTTTATTTTAGGCTACACCTCAGAAAGGTGTCATCGCCTCCTTCGAAGTCCTATCTTAAAATTTATCATATAATCATTCCCACTCTGTTTCCTCATGCTCTAATTTCTTGAGGGGATTGGATAGTATAAGTTACTTAGTTTTGAGTTGTAGTTAAGTCCTACAAAACCAAGAAAACCTTGGCTGCAATGTTTGAAGTTATTGCAAACCTTGTGCCTCTTTTAGCTGAGACAAAAAGATAGGAATTAGTTTAGTTTACTTTTCAAGCATTTTTGTCTGCATGACGAGGGAGCTTCCCCTCCTAATTTGAAGACCACTCATCGCGCAGTGTGCATAGCTATCCGTACTAACTTGCACTCCAAAGGTGTTAGTTGTTATACCAACAATAGTGTATCAGGTCTACCAGTGATAATGTTACCAGTACAAAGTACATGTTCAGAATAGTTTGTATTCCACTGCAAAATAACATCTAGTCATGCAGTTTTGTGGTAGTGCTTACAAGTATCAAGAGAGTGTTTGATCCAAGTGGAAAGTGTTTTTTAGGTTCAAGTGTCAGTTTGTGGATGATTAGTTGGTGTATTTTAATGCTACTTCACTAGCGGTGCCAACATAATGAAGTTTGGGGTCATGCAGAGTTAAAGGAAGTGTTGATTGGACTTATAGGAGTTATTATAAGTCCCTTCTGACCTATTTGGATGAGTTACAAGTTTTGAATTATGACATGAACTGTGTTTGTTTGAATCTTGAACCAACAAGTTATTATATTGCATGTTTTAACTAATTAGGCCGACCTAATTGATGTTGTAGGTGTTTGTGAATGTAATGCATATAAATACAAGTTCATTTTGGTATTGTAGAGGTGTGATGAGTATTGTAAAAAATGTGTGATGTGAATTCCTAAGCAGAGCATGTGAGTGTGATGTGAATGTAAAGAAAAATAGAGTGTAGAAGTGGTGCAGTATGAAGTGTGTTTATTCAATATTTTGAGCTTTAGTGGAACTGTATCTCAGGTGCATATTATAGATGCATTGTAAGAAGTTTGAATCTTGGTAGTGAGCCACCCCTTTTTTCTATTTTCTCTTATTCTCTGGATAGTGAGTCCTTCAAGTAGTGACTCTAAAAGGTAGTGAGTCATTCTATAATATGTTATGATCGGTTATAATATATTGTGAGCTTATCATCACCATAGTTTTTCCCTTTTTGGGTTTTCCATGTAAATATTTGGTTTCCATGTGTTATGTGCTTTAATAATTACTTTCATGGTTTCTTTTCTTAATACAAATTGAATATCCCATTTCAAATAGATGTTTAAATATTTAAGTGGTTTCGAAGAATATTGATTCACTCCCCCTTCTTAGTATTTTGAGTGTTCAAAAATTCGTATCAGAGCTTGGTTCCTTGGAAGAAGCTTAATCATTTGAGGAAGATCTTGGAGTTTGAACACATGGCTACTAGGAGATATCCTACTCCTGAAGAAATTCCTAAGATAGGATTCACTGAAGAAGATTGCATGGTTGATATGAATGGATAACTTAGACTAGCCCTTAAGGATCTAGAAAAGACTGAAAGTGAGAATGAAGATCTAAAAGAAAATTTCAAGGAAGTAGATGAATGCATCAAGAAATTGAGGGAGAAAATCACTTAGAAGTTTAGAGAAAGTCATAAGGAGGTTAATGAGCAATTGAAGCAATCAAATGAGAAAATCACCAATCTGAAAGTGCAAGTTGAAGAAGGAAAAAGAGTTGAATAATCCTTGAATGACAAATTGAAAAGAAAATTTGTAGAATGTTCAACGCTTGAAGAAGAAGTTGTGACTTTGAAATCAAATCCGGAGAAAGAAAAAAATCATGAAGAAAAATTCAAGAAGAGCTCTACAATACTTGATGAAATGATTGCAAATAACAAAAAAACTAAAGATAAAGGAGGATTAGGGTTTGAAAAAGGAGAAAGTTTAAAATGAAATCAAACACTGAGTACTGAAAAGAAGAAAAATGAACAAAAGAAGATTGAGGACAAGAAGGGAAATAGCAAGCAGATATGGAATCAGAGGAAATACTGCAAAAGACTGCCTGTCAGATAACCAAATGCACAAAGGTACTCATCTTTTAATGTTTATTGTTATTCTTGCAATAAATTTGGACATAGAGCTAAAGAATGTAGAAGAACAATGAATCAAAATGTTCAATCATTTCTTGGTCAATTCTATACACACAATAGATTTGGTCATAAGGCTAGTGAACATGTAGAAATCAAATAATGAATGGTTATAACAATGGTATGATGTTTCAATCTTTTAGTGGCTAACGTTATACATGCAATGGATTTGGGCATAAGGCTAATCAATGCAGATCTAGAATGAGTGGAAGTAAGCTTGTTCAAAATGTTATCATATATCACAAATGCAATAAACTTGGACATATAACCAAATTTTGTAGAAGCAGGAATGTGAAGGTTGATCTGGTAAAGAAGAATGATCCAGTGAAGAAGGTTGATCCGATAGCTAGATGAAGAAAGAGATGAACAATATATGGAAAAAGCAAGAGGAGAATGAGGTTAAGAATAAGTCTGAACCAACTTCTATGTAACGTGCCCAATGTTCAACCCAAAAAATTTCCTAAGTTTTGACCAACAAGTGAATAAATCATGAAGCCATAACATAACTATAAATTTTTCTTTTCCAATATGTAAATTACTTGCACATAAGAAATAAAAACTATTTCAAACTTCCATTGCATTCCATTGTAATGTCATAAATATTTTCATAATGTTGATTTCATATAGAATAAACTCAAGTAGAACATACATGTATACATCTTTTCATTCAACGAATACAAGTAAATACATAGGTCTTATGAGCTTCTAGCACTAGAAACACATATGATCCAGGTTGTCCACCACCTCCAAAGCTTTGGCCACCAACTAATGAGGAGAAGCATAACTCAAGTGCTTTTCTGCCAACCACAATCTTATTGTGGTCCCCTACACATCTACCTATTAGGTAAGATGGCCTTACCCTTCGACAAAGAGATTGGTTGGATAACCCCATAAAACTAGCCTTCCCCAAGCTTAGTGTTGTGTCCTACAAACTAGAACTTAATTGCATGGTAGCTATCTACCTACAAGTATGACAATCCTGGACTAGAAATTCTACCTAGAACATAGTGAATTGACAATGTAAACAATGGCAACTTACACTAGTTTGGCCAAAGTATTCATCATCCTGAATTTAAAGTGGATGTCATCCTATTCACACACCTCTACAACTCAATCTTTTAAGATCACATATATTCTATTCATAGGTAATTCCCTTCGTAGGATAATCTATAACCCCAGAAACAACCTATTTCTACTACTTAACCTTACACTAAGGTAATCAAACTGAAACTATAAACATTCTCTCACAAACTTCCTTTTAAACAACTATGACTATTTAAGTATGACTTAACATAGTTTATAGATTAACACATATGAAATCATTCCTGCATATGTAATATGCTATAATAAATCCCTTATATGGGTATAAGCAACACAAAGACATATATTCCCTATATCTATCAAATTAAGCAACACTCATAAGAGAAAATAATCTTTTCAACTTAAAATAGAATAGAGAAGTAGAGGACTAGCATGCCTATAATCAAATAGCTCTAATTGATAAATCAGGAATCCTAGCACAACCTCTACCAACCAATTGGAAATACTTTCTTTGACCAAATCCCTCAAAGATATCTCACAACAAATCACACTAAACTATCACCAAAACTCTTAACCACACAGCTTAATATTGCTGCAAAGAAACACTAAGAAAAATAAGAACTTAGAGAGCAAGAATGCCTCAAAAATGAGGTGAAAGGCTCATCTATTTATACAAAATGATCATCAACTAGAAACAAGGTAGTAAAATTGACATCACATAGCTCGTCTCAACAAAGACAATAAAAGGTGGCAACAAAAAATAATGTGCAGAAGACACAAACATGACTTAAGAATGGGTCAACTCAATAATTTAAACAACAAGAAGGATTAGTAGAAAAGCAAGGCGTTGGTCTCCTACAGATTGACCTATTTGGCCAGCATCACATTTTGACCAATCATGTATTCTATTTGTATCACATATGTAATTCATATTTGCAGATTGAGACTTCGATTTGGTTTGGTTCGCTCTTCCTTAGTTTGGTGCCACCAAAAACAACATGTTTCTTATTCTTTTGGCCAATTTAAAGCTCAAGACTTACTCGTAGTTCATTTCCATGTGTTGCAAATTGGTATACTTTTATTTGATGACTTGGTCAACCTCTAATAATCACATATTATCTTGGCTTCACATCTTTGTGCATATATTATAGCATTGCCCACATATTACATCAGTTTTAATCTTTTATCAATTGTATATAGTTTCAAGTGTTTCATTTCAAATATGAATGAAATGTGTTTCACTTTATTTCATTTGCTTTATATTATAAACAAAACTTACAATATATAAATCCGCGCTATCAATTTATATAACAACACTAACTATATTAATATTTATATAACATATATTATATATGATATACATATATACATACATACATACATATATATATATATATATATAACATTACATTTTATTATGTATATATGTGTGTATATATATATACTAATATATCAACTTACACAATTATACTATGCATCCTTCAATATTCAAAATGCATATACAAATATTCATTCATATAATAATAGCACATATGTATAAATATATATACATACATACATATATAGTAATACACTCATATGGACATTCCCAATACGTCAATACATATGCGTATATCAATATATATATATGTACACATATATTGTATATCTATTTAACATAGCATCCATACATATAATCTAACATCGACTGACATATATACATTAAGTATATATATGTATATATATAAGTACATATATATATACTTGTTTGCTCAACGTTCCCGTGCATATGGGTATTCCATCCATAAGCATACATTGATACATCTATCTATGAATACTCATGTACATACTTACTCATGTGCATGAGTTCATCGTAAACATGTACATGTATACGTATATATACATTCAATGTATATAACACATCAATCAAATGTAAATACATTAAGGAGAACTCATAACTGACAAAAAATCACACACTTAATGTAAATCAATAATGAACTCAAACCAAACCATAACCTCTCCTAGCTCATCCACAAACAAGACTCGAGTAACTTACCTTTTTCCAAGTCATTGACTAGACTCGACTATACACAGAAGTGAGTTTTTGAAAGCTCAGTTAGACTCTTTTAGGGGTTATCTGACCAATACTCCTCTCCTAAGTGAAACTTCACCTCTCTTCTAGAGGATTGAATCTATTCCTTGCATCCAACTTAGTACATTGAAAACATAGTTAGCTTAATCAATTAAAAAAAATTACATCATGTATTTCATAAACAAAATCATTTCATAACTTCATTTGAATCAAATATGCATTTATTGTATTTTTTAAGTACATAAAGAATAAATACACACATTTAAAGCATTTTCACACAACTAGGTAAAAGTAAATAAGTACTAGCTCAATGGGGTGTAACATTCTAGTGCAGATGTTTCCTCCAGAAACTAAATAAAGAGCTTTGGCTGGAGGGGGGTTAATAGATAATCATTAAGGCCCTCTCAAAGATATGGTGTTGATGCATTTAGCACATTGGAATAAGGTGTAGGTTGACATGCTTAACCTATTGGTGAAACATCGGTGGAAAATATTTTGTTATGAAGATTTGTGAAGAGTTTGAAGGCGACTATGTCATTATAGTTAGGGTTCATTAGCTTTTAATCTAACTTCAAATCAATGCATTCAATGTGATTTAGGTCATTCAAAAAGGGTTTATAATTGATTTGACATATGTTTAATTCATTTTTAAATGAGTATTCAAGGAGAGAAGATCAGAGGGGCGAAATGAAGTGATTTGGAATTTGTGCACGAAACCCTAGCAAATATTCAAAAGGTATTTACAGATTTCTACTTTTCCCTAGTTTCAAAAGCATTTCAAATTTTTGCAAGTTGTATACTCCGCAAGTTGTCAAGGTTGTAGATCATCCTCGATCTAAATTTAAGAGGCACCATGCTAAGTCAATGATGATGGATCCGAATGGTGCATTTTCAAAGATTTTGTATGGTGCATTGCACATAAAAGATGTTAGGATTTACATTCATGCAAAATTATAAGAGTATAACCACTCTAAGCTAGGAGATGTATCATTTAATGAGCTTACCAAAGATGAGTTTGAATTGAAACACGAGCTCAAGAGCTTGACGAAGAAGAAGCTCAACATCTAGAATAATTTACCCATCTTTTGCTACATTGATGAATGGATCTGATATACATTGAGAAGGATCCATGACAAGTTTATTTGGTTGGATATACTACATATGATTAATAAGGATGTGATTAGGGTTGTAACAGGGTTATATTATGAAGGACCAGTTCTAACACTCAAATCAGTGAAAAATGAAATGGTAATGAATTTAATAGGTGCAAAATATGACAAGAGAGCCTTGACTATCGAGGACATTAAAGACCCTATAGTAAAATATGCATCAATGGTGATAGGGTACAAGATATTCTTCACAAATAGAGAGAATTCTATGTCAAAATTTGCAATCAATACAACATATGAGATGGTGAAGAAAGGAATGGACTATGATCTATGTGAATTGTTAAGGCTACGCTTGTTAGAAAATCTACATAAGACTAAGGACTCTTGGCACCCTTCCACTTGGGGACTTTGATCATTTGTTTGTTGTTTTAATTTTCAAATGAGGTCCCAAAAACCAAGAATATTTTATGGGTTGAAGGAAGAAATAATTATGGGGATTATTCAAAACTTTCCAAGATAATATGCAATCCAAAGAAAGGATTTTGAAGAGTGTGGTAGAGAAAAAAAATTACATTATCTTAATTGTGAGTAAGGATTGTTGCATAATGGAGGTTGTTGAGCCTAGAATAGTATGGATTCCATAAATGGGATATGAGGTTATTGAAGAGGTAATTTTTGGTCTGGAAGATCACATGCTTAATAGTAGCCTAGAGACTCAAAGGAAGGAAGCTAGGTACTTGTGAAGAGAATTCTATGAAGCACACATGAAGTGGAGAGAAAGGAGATCAAGCATCATAGATAGCATGATGTCACAAGTTGCCTAAGTGGTCAAGCATTACCCTTGCTGACATTTTGAGAAACCAGTGCCATACTTTGGTCCTCCGTATAAAAGCCCTACCATACAAGAAGAAGATCAGTTAGAATGGATACCTCTAGTTGCCCCCTAAGTCCTCCTCGAGACTAAACCTACTATTGGTGTTAAAAGGAAAGAGTCAACTAGTGCTCCAAAAAATTAACAGAGTATGCCTGTTAAAGAGAAGAGTGCTTTGGTGAAGTAGCAAAGTGCTCAACAAATGAGAAAGAAAGAAAAGGAAAGAAGAGAGTAGTATATGAGTGTAAATATAGGTGAACAAGAGGAAGAAGAAGAGGGACCACATTTGGTCCAAAAGATTAAAAAAAAGTGTCTCTCAAGTAGAGACAAGTGTGAAGAAAGCTAGAAGGTTGATATTGTAGATAAAGACAATGAAGTTGAGGTGGAGAAATAGAAAGAAGGATGCACAATTCATGTGAGGGAGAAAAAATAAAATTCTAGTAAAGGAGAGAAGTCTTTAGAGGTAAAGAAGAAGAAAGGAATGACCCCTCTAGCCCAGAAAAATAGTCTGATGAAGCTTGAAGCTTTGGTGAGTTGCATTTCAAAATATGGAAATCTTGAGGAGACTAATACATTGTATCATACTATAGATGATGCAAAAAAATAAACTATGGAGGAAGCTATTTTAAGGTATATTGTTGCTTTTGATGTTAGATTGAAAGACATAGAGGATCGGCTACTTGAGGACGTGAAAGGTGTATTATATGCAAGAAGCATTTGATGTGGATACTATAATGAGAGCATTTACCTTGGAAAATATCAGTGCTCCTATCATAGATGAGGATAGAGCTAGATTAGCTCAATTATACAATAAAAAAATTTAGAACTAAGCAAAGGGTCACTACCCTAATGACCATGGATAAGAATGATATTGAGAGGCTAAGGAATGAGATAGTTGAAAAGGTTGCCAATATAGAAAAGAAATTAGGAATGTATATGAATAGTGGAGAAAATTTACATGGTGATCTCTCTATCCTTGAAGTGAATTTACCAAAATATGCTCAACATGAGCATGTAGTTGAGGAGGAAAATATATAAAATGATGTGAATACTAATAACACCCCTTTGGTGGAAGAGAATATTGTTGGAGAAGAAAGAGATGGTGAAATTTAGGAGGATGTACAAATAGAATATAATAGACCTCCTCTAGACATAGAGAAAATAGTAGAGCAGGAAGAAGAAGTTGTACAAGACAACCCGAGGAATAATAAGGAATAGGATATTGAAGATTTGCCTCATCTAGAGGATAATGTAAAATCAATTGAAGAAGAAAGGAAGAATGAGGATAAGTCCAGTAATACAGAAAAAGAATAGAATGATGGAAAATCTAAAGGTCGCAAGGAAAAATATGAGGAGAAGAAGGATGAAGAAGGTGTGAAGATGGTTGGTGAGTCCTCCAGAGCCTCTAAAGAATCCTTGAAGATCCTATTGTGTATACAACTCAAATTCCAACTGGTTGTATCAGCACTGTTTCTTCATATTCCAATATAGCAAGGCCAAGTCAATATGGACAAGATATCCCCCTTACATAAACTACAGCTTGGTGAAACATTCCATACCTTTGCTAGAAAGGAGATCTTGCAAAATCACTAGAAAAGTGTTGAATTGATAGATGAGAATGTGAAAGTACTACAAGAAATATTTCTCGATGCTTGTGTTGACAACTCATTATTCGGTGTGCAACAATTGAAATTACTCCTAGATTCTTTCAAAGAATACTCTACTAATTTAGAGAAGTTGGAGAAGGAAGTGAACAAGAAGGTGAATGAGAAAAGGTTGGTAGATATCTCAGAAAGGTTTGCTACTACACATGGAAAGCTACAAAACAACCTTAAGGAGTTTCAAAATTGTGTTGAGCAATCCAAAGTTTTGTTTTATTTTTTCTTAAAGTGTCCCTATTCCACTAAGAACACTAAGGATGAGATGGACTCCATTGAGTCTCATATTGATAAGGAATCTGATGCATGTGACTTGAAAAATGATGTTGATGGGACTACAAGATTAGCTATAGATAATCTACACAAATAGTTCTTCCAACTACAGGAGCAAAAAAGTGAAGATTATAATGTAATTTGGGAAGCTCAAAGACCTAGTGAATGCCAAGTTCACATCCATATCTAGTGCTCTAACTAATGCAGAGAAGGAAATAAGGTTGAATCTTGTACCAAATACTCTTGATGAAGGTGAGGAGCTTCTCATGGAATTTGAGACATAAAGTTGTATACTTGGTTTAGCCAAGAAAGATTGGGAAGATGGAAAACAAAATTGGAAAGCACAACTTGCTAAATTGTAGATGTCATACATTTCTTCTAGTTGATTGTTTATCATTCTTTTATGTTTATTTAATTTCATATTTTATTCTATATATACAAAAGATGGTGGATAAGTATAATAGTGCAAATTTGTAATCAATTTTGATGGATAGCATTGTTAGGGTGAGTTGTCTTGATTTTTGAAAGAAGATTGTTACTCTCATGCATATATCTATATATCAGTTAGGAGGAGAAAATCAAAATTGATTGACAATATAAAATCATGTATGTATCAAAGAGAGAGAAAGATGGTTGATGGAGAGATTAAGTATGTATGCTTGTACAATGTACCATTTTCCCTTGATGTCAAAGGGGGGGAAGAGTTTTGTGCATGTTTCCATCAATGACAAAGGGGCATATTATTGGAAGTTTCAGGAAATTTTTGGTTTTCTTGTCATTGATATGGTTGTTGGCAACATGAGCATGATCATGTACAATGTTGTCATTGATTGTAAAAGTGTGGTTTGATGTCAAAATTGAAGTCTACATTGAGGTTCAATTGATTGGTGAAGCATAAGTATGGTGATGATAATCCATTATACAAATGCAAGAGTTTTGATCCAATGTAGAACAAATATTTGATATTTGGCTAAGATATTTGGCTAAGTCACAAAGTTTAGTTTTCAGTGTGCAGAGTATTATTTTTTAGGTCCACATTGCTCCACCATGAAGAATTTTGGTCACTGGTTCTAAGGTAATTTTGGTGTATGTCATAGGAATCTAAATCCAATGTTTTGTGTCTTTGTCCTCTAGTATCAAAGATAATTATGGACAATGTATCGATCTACCAATGATGTTACTAATAATAAAGAATGGTTTGGAATGAGTCCGATTCCAGTAGAATAACCCAGCTATAGCGTTTTGAGGAGTGCGCTTACAAGTTTCGAGAAGTGTGTGGTCCAAGTGGCAAGTGTTTTGGTGGTTCACATGTTTTGTGAATGAACAGATGGTTTATATCACTAGTCTTTACTATCTAGTGTTGACCTAAAGAGCTTAGGGTTGTGAAAAGTTAAAATATGATTTAAGTGAACTTAAGGGAATGATTATAGGTCTTTTTCGACCTATTTTGATGTGTTACAAGTTTTGAGGAATGTGTGGTTGGATCTTGACCCAACAGGTTAATATATTACATGTTTCATCTAATACATATAAATTTGTGGGTGTATGTAATACATATAAATTTAAGTTCACTTTAGTGTTGTAGATATGCTCGAGTGTATGCAATGTAATGTGAAGTGTGTGAATATAGTAAAAATGTGATGTGAATATAAGTGGAGTAGAGTGTGGAAGTGGTGTACTATGAAGTGTGTTGATTCAATATTTTGAGCTCTAGTGGAATTGTATCTCCTACATATTGTAGATGCATTATTAGTAGTTCAAATCTTGGCAATGAGCCACCCCTCTTTTCTATTTCTCTTATTCTCTGGATAGTGAGTCATCCACACAGTGAGTTCAAAAGGCATTGAGCCATTATGTAATATGTTATGACCAGTTATAATATATTGTGAGCTAATCCTCACCGTGGTTTTTCCCTCTTCATATTTTCCACGTAAAAAATTTGTGTTCATTTGTTATGTTCTTCGATGATTACATTCATGTTTTCTTTCCTTCCTACAAATTGATCTTTGTGTACTTGGTAAAAATTATAGAAAATTAACTTTGAGAATTATGTAGACTATTAAACCAACTTTTAAATGTTGTAAGAATCATAAAAAATAGAGATCAAAGCCAAAAATAATGAATTTGGAAGAAAAAATAGGTAGATCTAACTTCAACATGCAATAAACTCACCAACAAAAAAAATTGAAAAAATACAAGCAACACTAGAAAGTTCTTTTGATCCAAATTTTGATGATATCTAGTAAATGTAAAATTTTGAGTCCATATACTCAAGTTGTGGATTTTAAAAAAACAACTCTTTTGGGCAAGGTGGGTGGAGGTTGATGGCCCTACAATGGCAACCTAGCAATGGGATAATGGAACCACTCATACTAGTGGCACTGACTCAATGGTGATTGCTTGTCAATCGAGCTAAGGGGTAGTAGTGACTAGGATAATAGATGGAAAAGTTGCACCTAACAACCTAACAACAAAGTTTTAGCAATTTTTGTAATGATCAACAATAGAGGAGGTCATTTTTGATCCAATCTTTGGATTATGAAGGGATCCCCTTCCGATGTAGAAGGTGTTTTAAAACAGGACATGCTACGGCACAATGCGGATTTGAGAAAAAAGCTAAGAAGGCTACTTGGTGGAATGGTGCTTCACTACAACATTATACGGTTGTGAAGAAATCTGATCAACTTAGGATTTTTTTAGAGGTGGTTGCTTATGAACCTCAGGGTCTTGGGGCATCCCCTTCAGATGCCTTAAATGGCAGTGCTGCTATGGCTTCCCCTTTTGAATAGGTGACTAGGTCTCAGGCAGCCAGTCCTAGTGATAGCGCCGAGGCTTCCTTGTCTAGTGACTCTTCAGATAAGTCTTTGCCTGTGCAAAGGAATAATGACGAAATCTCTAAGACTTTGGCTGATAAGGCATTGCAAGTGGAGGAAGGCTAGATTACTGTAATGGGTAAGAAAGCTAAAATCTCTAGGCCTTCTTTAGACATGACTCTCCACTACCACAAGAAAAATGCTAAATGTAAATCTTGAAGAGTCTTGTTTTGGAGTTGGTTTTTTGGCTGGTTGCAGGCTATTTTTTCTACAGTCGTGTTCATGTTTGTAAAGGGTTTTAGGTCCCTTCAAAACCTGTTTTAACCTTTATCAAAATAATTGAGGGAGGTCATTGCTAGTGACAAACCTAGCTATGGTGGTAGAAACTAGAGGTGCAACTTGATAGATGGTGACAAGAGATTTCATTGGTATTAGGGATTAAATAAATGGACCTAAATCACTAAGGTGACTAGGGTCTTAAGAACCCCCATCGCTAAAAAATATAAATGGCTGAAAAATGTAACACAAACAACTAAAAAAATGGTTGTAGTTATGGACATGCAAGAGCATATTATTTATTAAGACCTGATAAGAGCAAAAATTCTTAAAAATCTTCATTAGTGCTTTTGTTTTTAATTTTTTTGTTGATTTTGGGCTACTTGTTCTTTCTTGCTATATCTTCTACAACGTTCTTTTTGTAAAGGGTTTCAAGTCCCTTCAAAACCTATTGTATTGATTATCAAAAACACAAACTACTAAAACCAGAAAAAAATCTAAGATTTCTTAAAACTTGCTATAAATTTTGAAACTTCCTCACTATAAAAAATGCCACGATAAAAAACTCCAAAAAAATTGATGTCAATAGCCCAAATTTGTACACAAGGCCTACAATAATAGGTATGATGATGTACAAAATATAGATTTGTACATGTGTATGGATTTCATACAACTATATGGATTTTACTTGCACAAATTTTAATGATTCCAAAAAAATCACCTAAATTTTTCTTTGCCTAGATTTTGATGAGTTGACAATTGGTATATCAAGATTTTTAGGCACTTAGAGTGTAATATTGAGGTCTATTTTGCTCCAAGGTGTATTGTTTGAATGCTAAGGACACATATCTCAAAAAAAGAGAATTATAGATTTGGTTTTTTAGTACCACACATCATGTGTTGGAGTTGATACTTGAACCCCATAGCTACTAGAGATCACCTACAATCAAAATACCTATCACAAAAGAGGTAGAAAGAAATAAATTTTCTATGAAATCCCTGAGAATTCTAGTGATCCCAAAAATAAATGAATGATGCAACATATAATGAATTACCCTTGATAGCAAATAAATAAACCCTAAATAAAACCCTAGGTGAAGATCAAATTTGATCATGACATATGTGCTAACCTTATGACTTGTGAGAAAAAATGTGCATGACATAAGTGAGATTAAATATGCTAGTGTAAAAAAAGATTTAATATTTAATTAATTAATTAATTAATTAGGCAATTACTTTTTTACTCTAATATTGTTCACATGAACCCATATCTCATGACTATGAATGGTTCACTTAGCACCCATTGCATCTCAGTGATGCTCATATGGGTGAAGCATCAAAACTTTCTAGGAGGTCACCCATCTTAGTACTACTCCAACTCCAATACAATTAAGCAAGGTTTTTCCACCAAGATCAAGCCTACTTAGCTTGCTCCCCCATTTGTAAATTCTTCAGCAAGTGTTGTGCTGCATGAATCATTCATTGCGAAGCCCTTTTAGTTTATCCATTGATAAATAGGAGGTTTTTTTTTTATTGTGTGAAATATTATATTTATATCAATATTTGATTGCACATTTTTTAGTCAAATTCATTGACTGATATTTCATGAGGAATGGTTTACATGAACCTATCTTTAATAAAAATGAATGGTCAAATTAGCACTAATGGTTCACTTAGCAGTCATTTCAACTAGTTGATGCTCATAGGGGTGAATCTTCTGGACTTCTTTTGAGGGTTCACTCATGCTAGTAATACTCTGGTTAAAGCATGCTTAGTCATGGAGTTCTTCCAAGATTAAGCCCACTTACCTTGCTACCCCATTTACAAAACCTTTAACAATATTTATGCCTTAGTGTTCTAACAATAAGCATAGTTATCAGTAACACTAAAAAAAAAAAAATCCTATCAAATGAAAACTACCTACGTAATTACCAGCAATCAAGAGACAACAGAGGGGGACAGTTACAAATAACTGCAGCAGGTAAAAGAAGGGCAGCATTACCCATCAATAACAGTCCAAGACTGTAGTTGCACAAAAAAACACAGTGACAGTCTATCATTGCAACATACACACAGAAAAGAGTCAGAAACCAGAAGTTACAATCAGTAATCAAAAGATAACAGAAAATGACAGTTACAAATAACTGCAGCATGTAAAAAGAAGAGCAGCATTACCCATCAATAACAGTCCAAGACTGTAGTTGCACAGAAAAACATGAATTGCAACATACACACAGAAAAGAGTCAGAAACCAGCAGTTATAATCAGCAATCAAAAGATAACAGAAAAGGACAGTTACAAATAACTGCAGCAGGTAAAGGAATAATAGCATTAACCATCAATAACAGGCCAAGACTGTAGTTGCACAGTCCATAAACTATACAAACACAGTGACAGTCCATTATTGCAACATACATAGTCAGAAACCAGCAGTTGTAAACAGAGTACAGCTGGGAAAAGGAAATATACATCTGTAGCACAACAAAACAACATCAATAACAACTACTGCAATCCCACAGTCCATAAAAGACTCTTCAATTAAGAGTGACAGTCCACCAGAAACTCTCCAGCTTACCTAATTATACTGGGATAATCATTTACCATTTAGAAACTTCTTACCTTCCATGCATTAAAAACAAATAAATAACCAAAATGAAAACGATATAACTTATCTCAGTAACAGGAAATTAGAACCCAGCACGTTACTTTATGAAAGCATTAATCTTTCTGTCCCTTGGATCTTACTTATAATGGCAACAGAGAGTGAGACAAAGAAAAGACTAGAAGTATGAGAAAATATCAGGCGAAACATATTCTCAAGGTATATATATGTTGTCAAACAATGTAATCAAGTCATCACCTCCATTCCTTTTCAATGTCGTGATTGGCTGGGCCTCTCTCGCAGAGATCCCGCAATTAGCGTGAGTAGCAAAACTTGGGAACATCCTTCATTTTCAATTCCAGACTTTTGTCGAAAATGAGGTCCAGCCTAAGCCAAGAATTCAATTTAAACGCAGTCAAGGTGAATAATGTTTAAGAAACGTGCAGGTCATGGTAGTTCGTTATGGAGCCCTCCTTTAGACGTTCTTTTCATCATAATTGTGAAACAAGGTAACTTCCACTTAGAAGTCTAAGAGGGGAGTTCTATCTTAGCCTTTATACTTATTAATAAAATATAATATTTAGTTGAATGAGGGTTTATATGTAGACTTTTGGATATAAAATTTTTAAAAGATTTGGTCAAGAAGTAATAAGCGATGTTTGAAAAATATAAGATCCGATCTTTTTTAGTGAGATTTTATTTAAAACAATCGCCTTCTAAATTCTAAGTTAGATTAAATCATACATTCTTCCACATAAATTATAATAAAAAAACATTATTCAAGATTATTGTTGAATTTAATGGTTTAACTTGTGTCTAAAAAATGACAAACCATACCAACCATGTGTGAAATTACAACTAGATATGTAGCTGAAATCTTGAATTTAAATAATGAATTTTAATTGAATTCAACAAATCAACTATGAATGTCTTCCATTCAAGTGAAAAAATTGACATGAGTATGACCATCTAATTTATACATGCCCAAAGATAAGAAACAAAACAATGTCAATCACATGTTAGGAGATGCTAATGTATACATAGTCTTGTACTACCAAGAATTAGATCTCCAAAATAATTAAAATGATGAAATTTCCATTATGTTTTGAGCGAAGCTAAAATATGTTTGAAAGTGCATGTGATGCAAGGACTTAAGGCTCACCAACACGGATAAAGATATTCATTGTATTTGATGGATCAAACCTTTTTCTTAGCCATGTGTGGCAATTCAACTATTGTGGGTTGGATCTCACCAATAGTAAAGACCAAAAATCATTTGGTTTCATTTGACAAAGGAGTATAACAAATGTCGAGCCCATTTGTTCTAGGCATTGAAGGCTAAACCACAACCATCCCATCGAAAACAATTTTTTTTGACATGTGCCACTACCCATTCAATAAAGTCCTCCCAAATAATTTTTTTTTTTTTTTTTATCACCCAGAGGTATCCCCCACCCTCGCGACATGCGCTCAGATGTGCGACTCCGCCCAGCGGGCCCCAACACCCTTGCCCTAGTCTTACTTTTTTGCCAGGTTTTGGGGGACAGAGGAGGTGAGCGGAGGCAAGACTAGTCCTCTGGAGGCACGGACCACACCCGACACGACCCATACCATTATAATCCAGGAGCATGAGTCGACCTCGGGACCTATATGGGACAAGCCCAAAGCCCTTAACCAACCATGCTAATATAACCTCCCAAATAAATATAACATGCAATTTATCCAACTTAGAAGACTTACATTTTCAATGGCACTCGAAATCGGGTTGTTGTTAATAATTTGTATTTCTGGCTTGTTTCATTTCTGTGGAGAAATAGAATTTCTTTTTAGTTTATATATATAGTTTTTATATAGTTATTCATGTAGAGAAATAAAAAAAATTAATGTATTAAAAAAATTATTAGTTTTTGATATGTGATTATGCAAATAAATTGAAGTTAAATTATTTTCTTATTTCAAAAATATATTTAGTTTAAATTTATGATCTATATTTTATTTGCATGTGTCATCCTACTAAGTTCTATGAGCAATGACACTTCTAAATATAACAACTTATATTTATTTGAAAGTATATTATATTTTTACTTTTTTTTTAACTAAAAATATATGATATGGATGCACGCGTGATGGATATATACTTGATCATCATATATACCAATTTATATGGAGAATAGCCACTACCTAGAAACTGAGGGTCCTCTACTAAATGCGTATAAATATTTTTTTATTTTTTTTTTTTAATCATAGCTTAATAAATTTAATTTGTAAGGTGAAAATTACAAACCTTTTAAATTTTTCCTTTAATTTGATTGTTTGATTAGGTTCTTTTTAATATAAACATATTATTAGAAGCTCATTTGTTCTTATTTGTATTTATGTCTATAAACAAGTTTTTCTATGCAATTTTTTCTTTGTCTTGGATCAAATTCATAATTTTAGAAGTGAGCTAGATCATTTCCACCCTCATAGAAATTACCCTTTTAACTTTTAAAATTTAAAGTAAAATTTTGGTCGAGTAATTTTCCCACCATCTAGATGTTATGTTTCGACTTGATATTCAAAACATTTGATTTCCCTTGGGAAGCTATATAAGAAGACTAATAATGATTCATTCAAATCACCTAGTAACTATGTAAAAGGGCAGATATTACACACATCACAAACTTAGTTCAAAATAATCAAACTTTATATTATCACTCCATTAATATTCCAAGGCATATTGCACAACTACTTGTTATCCCTAAAAATTTTCAAAATTTGTTAATTCAACATACTTACATGGTTTAATACAAGGGAGTAATTATCTCTACCACATGCAAACTAAGAAACACAAAAATCTATTTTTATATGGGAATAAAAGTTGAATACTTTAAGATGAGATGAAAGAAATTTTCTAAAAGGGAAAAGCTTGAATCCACTCTTAAACAATAGATTCACAAGTTTGGTTCAAATATACTCTTGTGATATCAATTCCATAGTTGTAAAAGAGATCTAAAAAATGTTGAGAATGGCCTAGTTCATAATTTTTTATTCTACTTCTAATACATTCAAAAAATCATGATTCAAAGTTTTTGATTTAAAAGTTATGATTAAAATAACATACAACTATTTATTGATAGTGTGAAAAGTTTTATTACTAAACTATCTTACATTTACCTAGTATCTAGTTCTTCCTATGAACACACTACTATTAAGATCCCTTGGAGAGACATCTCACTTTTTTTCTCACCTCGTATGGTTTCACCATGTGTTAACACACTTATCTATAGAGTCCTACACATGTTTCACATTTGGAGGGGTAGTTAGAGTTTCACTCCTACCTTCTCACCTCCTCATCCTCGCCTTTATATGTAACTCTCTTTTGTAAATTTTATAATATGCACATAATAACTATTTTCATCTTAAAATTCTTGCTTGTGGAATATTTTTTATGTTGCAAGAAGATCTTGACTACTCCAACATGGTATTAGTGAAAGATTGCAAGTCCATTCCCTTTTTTTCTTGAATTTACTAGGGTTCTAGGCATTGATTTTCAAATGGTACATCTTAGAGTAAAAAAACAACACCTTGTGCTCAAAATTATTAAGAGAAACTCTCATATAGAACGCTATATATTTTGGCAATGAGAAATTTTAATGATTTTTTGGAGAGGTTTTCAATGGTGTTCATATTAAAATCTATATGGATCTATACAATCGTATGGTCATCATACCATCTAACTACATCAAATATCTCTTAAAGCTCAAATGTAGTATTGCATTAAATGCGCAAGTCCTACATAATAGCCATATGGAGGTGAAATATCATTATTTTTAAGTTAAAAGTAATTTGTATAGGTTATAGCCCCCACCTAGGGATAACACTTTCAAGTGATAGTAGTACATATATAGTTATCAGATTTCATAGGGAAATAATATGTAGCCATTAGGAAATAGTTATATCCACCTAGACTCTACCCTAACACCACTAGCTACCCATATTTTATCTTACCACCCTCTATGCCACAAAGACCTACCCATTGAGTTGCCACTACCTATTGTCATGACCCCTAAATTGCCTAGCATCGACACACCACCCATGCAATACCAGGAATCCATTCTACCATATTGTTGCTACAACACTACCCACCTAAGCATTACCACCTTATAGCCACCAAGGCCCTTATAATACTCTTTAACAAGACATTTTTTTTCTTTTAGTCATAATTAACACTTAGGAAGTCAAATTTTTGAATTCTTATAGAAAATTTTTGAATTCTTATAGTCGACGAAAAAGCTAGTTCCGTGTGCTTCAACATGGTATAAACTATTTTCTCTAACATGTAATTTTCTAGAACTCACCTCCAAACCTATAATTTTTTGTTCTTTGTATTTGACATTTTTCAACAAGGCATAACGTTTTATAAATAATTTAATAACAAAGATGATAAATCAACTAATCAATCGAATCAATTAACTAATTGATTAAAATAGTTAATAAATCAATCAAATCAATGAACTCGTCAATCAACATGACTAACTAATTGATCACAGGAATTAAATTATTATATTAAATAAATAACTCATCAATTAAATGAGTTAACTAGTTAATAATAACTTTCACCTCTCCACATCCACTCCATCATAAACTCATGATCCAAGATAAAATCCTACCCATTTATTCATCTTCTCTTAAATCAAAAAATTGAGATGAAATTCATCATTTCATCCTTTCAATTTTGAGCAAGTAGATGTTGTATGGGCGAGCAATAAGCATTTTACCATTTATAGAGCACATGTATTTGTCAATAGGAAATTGCATTTTGGTTTTTATTTGATATGATTATGCAATTCATATTTTCACTTTATTAGAAGTAAGTGTTTAATCCAATTTGAAGTTTGTGTTTTGTTTATTGAAATCTTATCTTTTGTGTTTGAATTTCACTCTCACAACCTCTAACATCCACTTCTAATGCAATATCAACTATCAAATTATTCACAAATATCAAACATAATAAAAACAATCACAGAATAAATCCAACAAACATAATACCACAAATTTAATTTAGAACTAATTGAATTATTCACTCCACATTCCAACAACTCCCTTATTTTAATAAAAAGCCATTTCTAATTTACAATTTTTATCTCCACTCAATTCAATTCATATTTATTTAATTTGACTTGAACATCAATGAATCCCGCCCTTGTAAGTTTCGAATCTATAGAAAGAATACAAATTTGAAGTCAAACTTAGTGACTCCTGGATACTTCATTTATGACGTGTTGAAGCATGCCTTTGAATTTCATTGGATGCGGAAGTCCTAGGGGAGAGGGCCCAATAGTCGTGAGGGGTCCAATAGTCACGCACCCAATCGTAAATATAATACCCAATAGTCATTTATATAATGTCCAATAGTTGTGATTTGACTACCCATAATTAAACAAAATGTATGCTTTTGATCTAAAAAGCAACCAATCATGTGATACCACATCAGCGCTCAACTACTCATGATGTAATGCACGAGAATTGGTCTCACTATTTTTTGGGGCCTTTTGGACACCTTGACAAAAACGCATGCTGATGTGGCATCATATTTGATGATGTGGCCCTGAAACCTTAGTTATAAGCAGAGAACTTGCCAAGTAAGCTGCTGTAAAAAATTGGGAGTGATTGAAATTTCGACGTAGGATAATTAGAAGTGAAGTTAGGGTGCACGACTATTGGGCCCTCTCCCGTAATACTTATAAGAAAGAAGTTGAATTTGTCATCCAATTCTTAAATCACAAGCAACTGCAAAAAATAATATACTCAGTCAAGCTAGTGAGATATTTTTGAAGCATCTCCCTTGTATAAATTCTTGAAATGGTCTTCGAGTGTTAATTTTTTTAGCAAAGTCAGAACCAGATGCTGTTCTTGTTGATCTGAAAGGGACAACTAAAATTAAACAAAGGAAAAAGTTTCATTACTTATTCAAAGAGTAATTAAACTAATTGATTAAAATAGTTAATAAATCAATCAAATCAATGAACTCATCAATCAACATGACTAACTAATTGATCAAAGTAATTAAATTATTATATTAAATAAATAACTCATCAATTAAATGAGTTAACTAGTTAATAATAACTTTCACCTCTCCACAATCCACTCCATCAAAACTCATGATCCAAGATCAAATCCTAGCCATTTATTCATCTTATCATAAATCAATAAATTGAGATGAAATTCATCATTTCATCCTTTCAATTTTGAGCAAGTAGATGTTGTATGGGCGAGCAATAAGCATTTTACCATTTATAGAGCACATGTATTTGTCAATAGGAAATTGCATTTTGGTTTTTATTTGATATGATTATACAATTCATATTTTCACTTTATTGGAAGTGAGCGTTTAATCCAATTTGAAGTCTGTGTTTTGTTTATTGAAATCTTATCTTTTGTGTTTGAATTTCACTCTCACAACCTCTAACCTTCAGTTCCAATCCAATTTCAACTATCAAATTATTCGCAAATATCAAACACAATAAAAACAATCGCATAATGAATCCAACAAACATGATGCCACAATTTTAATTTAAAATTAATCGAATTCTTGACTCTACATTCCAACAACTCCATTATTCTAATAAAAAAACTATTTTTAATTTACAATTTTTATCTCCACTCTTAACACACAAACTCAACGCAATTCATCTTTATTTAATTTGACTTGAACATCAATCAATCCCGCCCTTTTTGAATCGATAGAAAGAATACAAATTCGAAGTCAAACTTAGTGACTCCTGGATACTTCATTTATGACATGTTGGATGAAGCACGCCTTTGAATTTCATTGGATGCTAAAGTCCTAATACTTATAGAAAAACAATTGAATTTGTCATCCAATTCTTAAATCACAAGCAGCTGCAAATAATCATATACTCAGTCAAACTAATGAGGTATTTTTGAAGCAGTCTCCCTTGTATAAATTCTTAAATGGTCTTCCAGTGTTAAGTATTTTAGCAAAGTCAGAACCAGACGCTGTCCTCGTTGATCTGAAAGGGACAACTAAAATTAAACAAAGGAAAAAGTTTCATTACTTATTCAGAGAGTATGGGTGTTAGGTGAAGGATATGGCAGAGCCCGTGTAAGGAAGGCATATGTTGTTATCACATTAATCTCTGCATGAGATGATTTGACAATGTAGAGGAGACCATACAAACAAACTTCCGAGATTATGGAAGGAGTATGTGATTAGGTAACCTACTCAACAGATAATCAGCTACTTCATGGGACCCATCCAATTATTTCAACAGTTACAGTGCCTAGTTTTTGTCTTGTATCACAATAAGAGGACCCTTTTTCTCTTTTTTTGGCTGTAAAAAACTTGAAAAGCTTCTGGTACTGGCTAACTACGTATGTTGTTTTCACTTGAAAGATTATTTTGCCACATAATTTTATTATATATATGAAAAAACAAAGGAGGTGTAATAATTACAAGGAAATCTTATCTTATTTAAAGGAGGTGTAATAATTACAGGGAATCTAATTTATATAGAATAATATGAGCTTTAACCTTTTTCAAAACATAAAGTACTTTGAATTGATATCTATGCTATCTTATATCTTATCTTTATGTACATGAAATATTTCAATCAATTGAATGTCTTATAAATTTGAAGTACCATCATGAATAATTGTGATAGCTTATGATTTTTTTATTAAAAAACAAAAATATATCTTGATTTAGAAGTAATAGATTACGATAAATATATACAATTTTGATATAAATTGTGTGAAAGATATTTATATTAATATTTAAGATTTATTTAAATTTAGATGATATTATATGACTACAATCTACAACTATCTAATATTATTATAACAGTAGATTATAAAATGTAAACTTAAATATTAATATGAAAGATCTTCACACATTTTACATTAAAATTTGTCTATATTCATAAATAATGATATTTTATAATGATTACAATTTATAATTATTTAATATATTATAATGATAAATTATGAAACAAAATCTTAAATATTAATATTAAAAAATTACTGCAAAATTTAATAGATTTTATTAAAGCATATATAGTGTAGGTTTTATTAAATGATATATTTCAAATTTGTTTGTACCCTTAATCATTTTGAATGTTAATTATCTTAACACAATTTGTTCTCACAAATTTAATAGATTTATCTTTATATATTTATCTATAAAAATGTAATATTCATATTATTATTTATAGTTAATGTTTATTTAGAATTCAAATAAAGAGAAATGAAAATTAGAAAATCATAAATGACAAAATGTTATAGAATGACAAGACAAAATTAAAAAATGGAAAGGGAGAAGGCAAACCCTTTGAATTTTTTAATCAAACATAAGAAGTAAAATGAATGACATTATAAATATGAAATAGTCATTACTCATGGAACTAAAGCAATACTAAATCAAGATACAAAAAATAATTTGGGTATGCGAATTTTCTCACATGTCCTCAATACACACCCTAGAATCAATAATACTTTTAAATCCATAGCATGTAGAGAGAGACAAGACCATGGTATACAACATTAAGGAACCAAGACATCTTAAAAAGTTAATACATGGCATTGTTGAATGTACACAAGAATACAAAAAATAAAATTGAAATCAACTTTTTTATTAAGATTTTTGTGAAGGTAATTTGTGTCGATCCACTTTCTTGGAAGTGCTAGTCATACTTTTTGGGCCCAACCATATTGTATATCAGCATGCAAAGAATTTCTTGGATTTGTGGTTATGTGCACACAAAAAAAAATGGAATCAAATTAATAGTTACACATTAGAGGGGAATATGAATTCCCTTAATATCCAAGATAGGGATATAAAGTTTCTTATTATTGGCATATTTTTGAGCTAATGGACTAAGTGTTGCCTCTAAACAAATCCAATACAAGGATCTCCAATTCTTTTGTCATGTATTTGACATGTGTGTGCTAGTGTCTTTGGCTATCCAACTATCTCTATAATTTGTCCAAAAATGACCTATAAGTTACAACAATTGTTGAAGGATTAAGGCAATAAGATGAATGATAGCAAATTAATTGCAATTGTAATTGTTTAGTGATGGATTGATAATTTTATAGATAGAGGATTTGATTTGCTATATTTTTCCAATTAGAAGATTTGAGTTGCTATATTTTTTTATGGTTTTGTAAAGATGTTTCTTGGTGAGTTTAAAGTTATTTGTCAATAGTCTTACATGTATTTTACAATGTGAAGCAAATTTATAGGTTCATAAGTCCACATAAGAAGTCTATCAACTAATTACAATTACATATTAAATAGGTGATGTCTTTTGTAGTTGAGTTTTGATAAAACATTACATAACATCATAATTACTTATAGCACTCAAATAAAAATCATGAGTTCTGCCCACTCTCATGTAAGGTCATGGAGGAAAGTGATTGCTGCCTATCAGTGTCAATTGGGTGGCCCACTCTCATGTAAGGTCATGGAGGAAAGTGATTGCTGCCTATCAGTTTCAATTGGGTGGCCCACTCTCATGTAAGGTCATGGAGCTTGTAAAACAAGCTGATGCAGACTTTCCCACCTCTGAAAAAACTATTTAAGATCTTTAACAGCATTGGGGACCATCCAATAAATTTTCCTTGTTTTTGAAGTACACGCTTCAAATTCTAACATGTCGATCAGCTACCCAAACAAACATCATCTTCACCTGGGGGCCCGCTCAGAGGCGCCAACCATTCTAATACTGACTCTAGTAGATCGAGGGTTGGTGCAGCAGAGATAAGCTGTGAAAAAATTCCCAAACTTTTCCTTGTTCCACACTCACGAATGCACATACACAAATTGGCATCATTTTCAAAAACAATCTTTTTATAATTGCAATCAAGAGCGCGATTACAAACTTCAAAATAAAGCTTTAACAACTGGCTTGGATTCTGTTGACCAGACCTTGCCATGCCTTTTAATTTAGGTCCACCAGAATTAACAAACTAAATCCTTTGCAAAACAATAAATTATAAACAATAGAACCAGAGCTAAAAGCCCACGTGTAAAGTGAAAAAAATCTCGACTTCATGTACAGAATAAATAATTCCCTTAGGAATAAATGCCCTGGCCTTGAATAACGGTTGCACTCTGGTCCACGGTAACCGCTACGGTAGCAGGAACCGCCACATCTGACTCGACAACGACTTTATTGTTTGAAACCTTTCTCAGCACATGCCTTGGGAAAGAGGACTGCACCGGGGTGTAAAATGAATACTGCACATTCTGTATACGGTTTGGAAACAGCAAATATGGGGAAAAATCCACGGTCCACGTCGTCCCGTTGCCCTGAACGGTGCCTCTCGCCACCGTCGATTTCAGACTCATCCCATAAACATTGTTTCTGTCTATGACCGTCTGCTCAACTGTGTGAAAGGATCCATCAAGCTTTATAATGGGGACACCGTTTCCGCCGCCGGAGAAAGCGTTGTCCACAATATTGACGCCTTTCACAACCTTTCTTTGCCCCGATTTCAATGTTATCGTGCCGTCGCCCAGGAAAAAACTGTTTGTAATGTCCAGCTGTACAGGGTCCTCTGCAACGATGCCGGTGTAATCCATATAGCAGCTCAGGATTCTTGTTTGGGTTAACCCGGGTAACCGGAGCCGTATTCCGACGCCGCCGAATCCCGTCGCTTTGTTGTAGCAATGCACGCCGATGAAAGCATTGGCCTGCCCAGTGACATCAATGCCGACGGCGGCAGAGAAGATGACGACGTCGGTGACTGCGTTGTCGTTGCCAAGGAGACTTATTCCGACACCGGAGAAACTTCTTTCATTGCTGCTGCTGCCGGCGGTGATGTACTGGCCAATGAAGGAGTTGCGGATGTAGGTCTCGTGGCCACGCTGGACCATGATGCCGTCGCTGGTGAAGTGCGAGATGTAACAGTTGTCAATATTTGTACGGACGGAATGGATGACTAGGATGCCACCACCCCGGAAGTTCGCGTCCAGCATGAGGTCACGTAGCGTTATGTCCTCGTAGGACGCCGTCCTGTCGCTGTTGCCGTCGACGTCGTTCTGCAGGGCGGTTACGAGTTCTGCGCTGTTGAGACTGGTGTTGATTTTGGAGGAGGAAGGAGACCATAGCTCGATGAGATAGCGGTCTTTCGGAAAATCTTCCGACGCCCGCAGAGTGCCGCCGTGAATCTGTAGATTCAAAATGTTCGATCGTTAGCTTTGAAACTACAATTTCTTTAGCTAGGGACAAAAATTACGAGAATTTTGTATTGAAATAGACTCCGAAAGGTTGTAAATTTTCTGGAGGATCTTACCCACTAGCGCCCAACACGGATAGTAAATTTTTTTCTAACTTCCTTCTATTTAAACCAATTAAGCAGAACTATACAACTAAATGCATACTTGCATATACAGTAACCACAGAGAGCATTTAAGGATCACAACGAAAACTACTCGGAGGACTTTGAAGGCCCACTTGTACCATAAAAAAGTGGGAAAACAAATGCGATCAAGATCATAACCTGGATCAAGATAGCGTTTTTTAGAACAATTTGAGAAAAACCCCAATAATTTAAAGATTGAAATCTTGAATCAAGACAGATACAAGATTACAAATATAATGAGACATTTGCAACAAGAGAATCTTCAGTCAAAGAAAATTTAATTAGGGCCCGGAACAGTACGCAGCCCATGATAAGCAAAATCCTTTTCCTCACACCACTGATCAGTGCCTGATAGCCACAGAGAAACATACATACAGCTAATAAAATCTGAGAGCCTGAGAAACTATTTGTGAGCATTTTCTCGTTTAATTTCCTTGAATGCTATTTTCTCTGTTCTGGTTCACTGTCGTTTTCTTTTCAAGTTATTTCCCCCCCAGCAATTAATTGGGGTTTTCCAAGGTCTGAAACCATGGAGACTCCAACTAACTTAAAGCTACTGCTAGAATAGGCAATAAACTTTACCACAACAAAGAGAATTGAACAAAGATGCAGCTGAATTTTTTACCAGAATATTGCCGCCTCCACCTCCGGGCATCCGCAGCGGGGCGCTCAGCTTATAATTTCCTCCCTGAAGATGAATCTCGGCGCCCCCAAAGTCGGACACGCCGGGCATCAGCTGATCCTCTGTGGTTAAACTAAAAGCATCATCGATTGCCATCATGAGCGCCCGTGTGCTGTCGGACGCACCCGTCGGGTCCGCGCCATACTCTGTGACATGAAAAATCCTTCCAGTAGCAGGAGCCTGAAAATAAACATATCAGAAAAGATTCAATCTAATGCCCACTATGCCTGCATTACCTTCAATTACATAGAAGTCATAATGATTAACATCAATAAAGCCATCCTTAAAAGTCTATAACCTGCAAAGCCAGCATTAAATGTCACTACAACCTACAATCTTTTCCAATTAGATATAAATAGCTACAATTGCATAAAGGACTACTTGAAACCTACCTTGACTGGGTCATTCGGAGCAGGCACAGAAGAAGGAGCAGCCAGAGGAACTGGAACAGGGCCTGGCGCAGCCGCAGGCCCAGTAGATGGAGCGAAGGCCTGCAGAGACTGCTGCGTTTGTTTCAGGCGGACAGCGTACATTTTCTCGGCCTCGGCCCTGCTCATAAACTTGGGAACCCCGCTGGAATCCTGCGGTCGCCTGCTGGGCTTAAAGAAAGAATTTCTCCCAAAACGGCCCTTCTTGAATGACCCGAACAGCCGGTGGCCATCGACAGCGCCGGAAAACATAAGCACCATCAATGTCCAGACGAGAACACTCATAACTTTTCCCCTTCTTTGAAACACCATCATCATGCCTACTCAAACAGGCCAATTCAGATTTTATGCTAAATTCTTTGTCCCCAATTTCTTCACCAATCCACACGTCCTCCACAATCTGGAAAGAAGGAAAAGAAAAAAGCTTAGGACGGAAAGAAACACGCCGTCCAAGCAAAAAGCTCCACGAAATCTTTGATGGAATCTGCCGATACTTGAAGGGAGCTTAAATCAATTCTGCGGATTGCGTATCACGTGTAAACGCGCTTGAGTTTTCTGATGCTCATGCAAAGCTTGCCTTAATGGAAAGGGAAACCTTGCAGAGATTAAGTAATTATCTGTAATTCTTTTGAAAGACAGAAGTACCTTCGATTTAAGTGTGCATTTATGTTTTTACTGTATACTGCTGATATGCGCTCTTTCAGCTGACCTAATTTTTTCTTTGGTTTTTTTTCGGTTCTTCCGAAGAGTCCGGCGGCCACACACAAGATGCTGCATCTATTTTATTATTCTAGATTTTCCATTTTAAAGGTTAAGGTGCCTAACCCATAACAGAAATCATAATTATTATTAATTCTTTGGGAACTGTTAAATGATGTGCCTGGTTATTCTTGTTTATGATGATAGTGGTTAAATGACTAGGTGGGGTAGGAACTGGGAAATCTTCCACGCTACGGGTGTGACTTGCCAGGATGCACACCACTCTTTTGAATTAAATTTGAGTTTATGTGCATTGAAAGTTTCGTTCGATAATCCCAACCATGATGTTGGAGATTAATATGGTGAAGGGACCTTGTGGAGGGAGTCAATGCCCCCCACTTTAATGGGTAAAAAGGCTTTTAAATATTCCATTTCAAAGGAAAATATTTTTTTTAAGAATAAATTAATGAGTGGTAGGTGTAGAGTGGATAATTCATTACTAAGTGTTAAAATTGGAAAAGTTAGTTTGAGGGAGAAGCATACTTGGTGTGTCCCAAACATAATTTGGCATAGATCTTATATTTTGCTCGAGAAAAATAGATAATTTGGATGTGTTCATAATCTTGAATTTTGTGTTGAATGTTATTATCTTCTAGGACAAGTTCATGCGTATAGATTATTTGTACATATGTAGATTTGTCTTGTAAATTGCATATCTAATTCTATTGATTGTATGCTTTTATGTCCTAATTTGTTGAATTTGTTGATGCTTGTTTTATTATAATGATTAATAGTTGTTTGATTGAAAAAGTATGAAGACCCTCTTTCTAATTGCTTTGGATTGGATTAAAGATGACCTCAAGAACCATTTGGCTACAAACCTATTAGGGAGAGCCAAAATGGTGGATCAGAGTTTTAATCCAATGTTTATGTGTTGTGTTGTTGTGGAATGTGGATGAGGTGTGTGATGATTGACTAATTTCTAAAATACAACGATCTAACTATGAACACTATGAAAAATGCAATAGTTTGTTGTGATTTCTAATAAACTAATTATAGAAAGACAAAATTCAAATCGAGAAATGCAGAGGGTAGACACAAAGGAACCTGGGATTTAAATTTGATGCAGATCTAGCTGATCTAGGGTGCAGTACACCCTAGATTGTCCTTTCTTCTATTAACATAAATCATAGCTCTAAGGTCCTTGGTTTGTAGCTTCTATCTTCTAGGAGTTGTTATTGAAACTTTGTTTGTTGATGAGAAAATATAGATTCAATGACTTGACAACTTGTAGAGTTAGAGTGCATGAATGAACAAATAGCCTTTAATCTTCCTTCAACTCACTTCAGATCTGTAACCTACAAACATGAGAAGAGGGGAAGGGTTGTGCCATATAGGGGCTTGCCTAAGTCAAACCTTGTGTTAGTATTCCTACCTCCATAATGGAAAACTATGATAAAAAGAGAGTTTATCCTTGGTTGGATAAAGGCTAATGATAAACAAGTAATGAATTAACAATTTACTACAACTCGTGCCACTCAGATCTAATCTCCTTAATGGGCCAAAGTCATGATCATCACCTTCAAGGATCAAATGTTGCTTCACTTGAATTCAGGGATTTTTTTAGTGGTGAATCTTTACCAATTGGCGAATATTAGATATCGGCCAAGTCAAAATTGGTGAATAAATCGCACCCAACAGGGTGGTCAAATCACCCTGACTTTATGATTTATCGGTCCAATGTATTTCCATTTTCCATCGATTTATTTTATGAGGCATATTTAAGTAATAATTTTGCCATAACAAACTACGCGTTTCAAATGGACCGATTAAAATTTTTGCCTAGAATCTCGGAAGCATCTATTAAATCACCTACATATTTTTCAATACTATTAAAATAACATTGTGTATCAGGACCCATTTCGCTAATTAAAATTTACAAATAGTTGCTTATGAGGACCTATTGTGCCAATTAAAATTTATAAATAATTTGCTTACTAGGACCCATTTCACCAACAACATTAAAAAATAATTACATTTGAGGACACATTTTTTCAATTGCCATGACACCCCCATACTAATCGTAGGGCCATAATCGCCTTGAAAATTACAACTTATGTGTTTCGTCAAGGTTTGATTCACCCAACACTTAAATGTATCATTGTATAATCACGCAGGATTCACCAAATTTTTAATATACTATTAAAAAATCCCACAAAATTCACCAAATATGAATTGATATAAATACAATTGAAATTGTCATTTATTCTTACATATTTATTCAATTTTGAACTTGTGAGCTCTCGATTCGAAAGTTGGACTTGGAACTTTGAAGTTGATCGTAGGCAAGATACAAACTTACAACACAAGCATTCTTGCATTAACGAATAGCAATTCAATGAAAACCTAAACTTAAAGATGAGTGATCATTTCTTCATAGTGTTATAAGATTTCTTTATCTCTTTTCTATTCTTTCTTTAATCTTAAAGATGATATTGAGTAGGGAATGAGATCTATATTCTATGTCCTTAAATAAGAAGACATTTTTTTTCCATTTTGTATTTGAAGTGAGAAATCAAGATGTCAGGCAGCAAGTGCAAAAGGCTAAGACTCCTCAATGTGGTGAAGGGAATGGGAGACCATCAAAATGCCCAGAACATAGAGTTACCATAAAGTCTTACTTTAGAATTAGCAATGCTTTTCATCCATCAAATCAAGATGGAGCTACATCATCAACTCTTCCACCAAATATTAATGAAGAAGGCATTCACAATACCTCATTGCCACTAGAAGGTGGGATTGTCATTGAGTTAAATGAATCAAATGAGGATGGAAATACTGCAGAAGATGTTCCAAGGGATACCCTAGTTAGCCAAAATGAGCTAATTGACTTGGATGAAAATGTTGGTGTCGTAGATGATATAGGTAGTAAGAAAAGAAAAGGCAAATAAAAAATAGGGTGAGTGGGAAATGACAAGGAATTTTTAGCTTGATTGGGTGTCAAAGTACCCATTCATTGAACTAGTGGAGAAATCAAACAAATATGAACCTCTAACAAAATGCAAGTATATGATTTGCAATTGGAAATGTAAAAGAGACAAGAAGTTGCAGCTAAAGCTTGACACTATAGAAAATCATATTGGTAAATTTTATTGAAAATAAATCATTGATGGAAAGGAACAATCAATAATACGATGGAAATCAAAGGAAGAATGTTTTAATGCTAAGTATGTCATAGAATACATGAAGAGCATAAGAAAAGAATATCAAAGCTTGTTGCATGTGGAGGTACAATTGAGGCTCAATTTGGAAAAGTAATGGAAGGAGCACAACTAGAAAAAATTGTTCAAATGAGTGTTGTTTTTCATATTTTGTCCAAAGGGAATCCTATGAAAGACTACCTAGAATATTTAAATTTTTTTTTTTTAGGTTTTCCTAACTTTCCTAGTGCACATTGGTCAATTAACGCTAGATGGGAATGGGTAAGTTGTCTTGCTGCAGTGGAAAAGCAATATTTAAAGGACAAATTAAAAGAGTCAAACTTCATTGCATTATCTTTAGATGAAGTTACTATGGTAGATAATACTTCTTGGGTCTGTATGCATGTGTATACTATAAAACATGTATGCCAAACTCATCTTCTTTGTGTTCATAGAATGAAGGACAAATCAACATCACAAAATCTATTTGAACTAGTCAAGAAATATTTGAATGAAATTAGAGGTGTGGATGACTTGGAAATTACAAAAAAGTTCGTGTGTGTAGGAGCTAATGGAGTTGTAGTAATGCAAGGTCACATGACTAGTGTTTGCATAATGTTACAAACTACTTGTGCACCATACATGCTTGGCATTCACTACATGGCCCACATAATGAATTTAGCAGTTAGAATTGTAAGAAAGTAGCCTATAGTATCAAAAGTTAAAAATCTAGTCCGCGAGATGTACGTATACTTCTGCCAAAGTCCCAAACATTTCACAGAATTTCAAAATTTTGTTGCTCGGGGAATAACAATAGGAAACAAGCTTCTTAAGGATGTTGATACTAGATGGATCTCCTTGCATGAACCAGCACAATGAGTTCTTTTAGAATATCAATCCTTGATTGGAGTAATGTATGAGCATCACAACACAATAGAAAAAGCTCCTAACCTCTTACATAGGTTAAGCAATATAGAGACACTCTTGACTTTAGCTAGTCTTCTCCCCATGCTGGATGAAATGAAAAATCTTGTGAAGAAAGCCCAAGATAGAACTATGTATATCTATGAATATACCAAACTATGTAGAATGACATGCATGGCCCTTGATCATCTATATCTAGATCTAACATCTAAAAGCCTAAATTTTTTAAGTTGACAAAAAATTATATATTTGATTAATCCTAAAAATTATTTATAGCTTAATGCAGACTGACACTTATGTGTCTGTACAACGTGTATTTGAGATACCAATGCACCATTGTACAATAGCCAAATGCTCTATTAGAGAAGTACTTGTTACAAAGGAAGCTTTTAATGACATTATTAAATTTGTTAGTGATACTTTAAAGGAAATTCCAAAATCTCATTCCACAGAGATTTATCAATGATTCTCTTGAGATGAAATAATTGAATCCATGTCTATTGTGTATCCTCAATTTTCAATTCAAGGCAACCAAGATAGCCCAAGCTATTTTCATGATAAAGTAATTACCTTGGTTGAACACTTTTCAAAAATTGTAGAATACAATGAATAAACAATAGAAGGAATTATAAATGGAGATAAGCTTAGAGAACAATGTAAGCATTTTGCAAGAAGTATGATGGACTAGTTTGATTCCATGGAGAATCCCATGGAAGTGGGATCAATAACAAAGGCTTGGACAACCTTAGGTCAGAGTGAAATATTGTGTGGTTCGATATCAAAATATTTCAAACTTGTTGATTTATGTCAAAAAATGGTATTGGGGTTGGTGGAGGATAAGAGAGTTTTTAGTTCATTGGAATTTTTGAAATCAAAGATAAGAAACAAACTAGACAAGAATTTGGAAAATTATTTGAGGGTGTTTAAAACTGTGTATAATGTCAAAACTTTTCCTTTTGAAAGGGAACTCACAATCTAGAGGTCCATATGTGAAAGAAGAGGGTTGTGTAACACTTCAAACATTGGTAATGGTGGCACTAGCAATGGGACAAATGACATTGACACAATGAATGCTAAATTTGAGACGTAGGGCAAAGAAAATGAAGACTAGACTCAAAATCAAGGTGACTCTTTTAGTTATCTCAAGTTGAATGTTAGTTTGAGGACCTTGACTTGATTTGAAAAATGGAAGTGAATTAGCAGCTTTTAGGTATTTATATTGCACTTCATGAATCATATTCCAAACTGTAGATGATATTTTATATTTTATTCCATGAAATTATGATTTTTTATATTTTATATATTGTATTCCATGATATTGAATTTGATGTGTGATTTTGTATCATTTTTCAAAGTTTATGAATAATTTTGATCAGTTCCGTATCCACAACCAAGTTAGAAAATGAAATATACTCCTACAACATACTAACGCATGGCTTCTTATAACCTCACCATGCCTTACAATGAGAAACCAAGCAAAGAAAAACACTTATCACACTACTTATAAATTATTATTGCATTTCCATTCACACAATATTTGATAAAAAAATTAAAAGGAATTTTAATCTATTCCTTGAACAGAAGCTAATAGTTCAACATCCATAACATAAACACATGATTTGATATGACAACTTATAAATAACCCTTGATTATTTTGAGTCAAAAGATAGTGAATACAATACTGGAGATTCAGAGCAAGATAGGTCAATGTTCAAAATTAAAGAAATACACTTAAGTATTTGATTCATCTTTTTTTTATAACAGACACAAATTATAACATTTCCTATTTGTGCTATCAAATAGCTTAAATTGTGCAAAAAGAGCTTACAAAATCTGAGATGAAAGATCAAAAAATCAAAACACTTTGAAATTTTGAATAAGGCTCGAGCTTCCATTTTATAACATAAGGGAAGCAACAAGAAAAGAAGTGAAGAACCTTATCCCAAAACTTTCTGAAAACCAAATTCTAAGATAGGAGGCATAAGAATAAAAACATGGATCCACTCACAAGCCAGGTAAAAAATTATAATTTTCATTTAGTGCCTTAAACGAATCCTTAGAAGACCAATCATGAGCTAAGAGCTTTTCGCATTCTCCAAAGTTTGATGATACTTGGCATCAAGTAAAGCATTGGCCTCTGTACAAAAAGTTTATTTCATTTGTTCTGCATTGACCATCCTATCTAAATAGGAATCAAGTTGATTTAAATCAAGTTTTTCATCTTTTCAAATCAGAGGGAGGAGTGTGGGGATTACAATATTGAAGCTATCCTTCTATTTCTCTAGGGTCTTCAACTCCCCATTATGTTCTAATAGGCGGGGTACAACCTTTTTTTCGACATTTATTAAAGAGTTCATTTTTTCTTGTGCAGATTCAATAATATTTTCCAAATACCCTTTATGATTCCATGCCATCTTGACAATCTCAAAAGTAAGATAGATATCAGGTGGGGCATCAGATGTGTGTTTAGATCCCTTATACATACCTTTCAAAGATGAAAATCTAGGATTCCATCGTTCAAATATACACTTGAGCCTCTCTTGATCCCCACTTATTCTTGTAATGGAATTTCTCAAATTCAGATATGACATATGGGTATTTTCCAACCTTCAAGTATGTGCAGGATCATGATGGGCCAAAAAGTGGCAATATGATGGGTATGTGTAGGGTAGGTGGCTGATGACTTTTTTTACCAAAAATTGATGAAATGAAAAGGGTTTTTAAAGGAGATTTTCAGCTTTCCACCAATATAAATTATGCTTTACTTTGAATTTAATAAATAATTATTATTCATTTTCTATTTGAATTATGACTAAATTTATGATTGATACGCTGATTGAAAAACATCTATAGCTTCCAAATCGTATCACATTTTTTGAATTTGAAACATGTGTCACATTATATAATTCACATACTATAGGATAAAAATAAAAAACTTCAATTTCATGAAGTTTTGACCAAGTTAAGGTGGTTAGACATACAATTTTTTATATTTTTTAAAAGTTGTAATAAAAAATTCATAATTAATTATTTACTTAGAAAAAAATTACAAAAAAAAGTGCATCACATTGGGACATAATTCCTCTGCTTATATCTAAAATATTATCATTTTATCGTAGTTAGGGTGGTTAGATAGACACCTACTTATTTTTTCCCTAAAATTTAAGTACTACTACATTGAAATTTCCAATTTTCACCAAATAGATTTATTTTTTTAAATAAACCTAGTAGTTTAGAAACTACATTCAATTTTCTACAGATTCTATTCTTACATATTGGTATGTGCAAGATCATGATGGGCCAAAAAGTGGCGATATGATGGGTATGTGTAGGGTATGTATAGGGTATGTGGCTGACAACATTTTTTTTACCCAAAATTGATGAAACAGAAAGGGTTTTTAAAAGAGATTCTCAGCTTTCCACCAATATAAATTATTTTTTACTTTGAATTTAATAAATAATTATTATTCATTTTCTATTTGAATTGCAACTAAAATCCTAATTGATAGGCTAATTGAAACAGATCTATAGCTTTCAAACGGTATCTTATTTTTTGAATATGAAACATGCATCACATTCTATGCTTTGCATACTACAGGATTAAAAAAAGAAAATTTAAATTTCACTAAGTTTTGACCAAGTTAAGGTGGTCAGACATACGAGTTTTTATATTTTATAAAAGTTGTAATAAAAAATTCATAATTAATTATTTACTTGAAAAAAATTATAAAAAAATATTATCATTTTATCATGGTTAGGGTGGTTAGATAGACACCTACTTATTTTTCCCTAAAATTTAAGTACTACTACATTCAAATTTCAAATTTTTACCAAATAGTTTTTTTTTTAAATAAACCTAGTAGTTTAGAAACTACATTCAATTTTCCATAGATTCTATTCTTACATATGGGTATATGTAGGATCATGATGGACCAGAAAGTGGCAATATGATGGGTATGTGTAGGGTATGTGGCTGACGACATTTTTTTTACCCTAAATTGATGAAACGAAAAGGGTTTTTAAAGGATATTCTCAGCTTTCCACCAATATAAAATATTTTTTACTTTGAATTTAATAAATAATTATTGTTCATTTTCTATTTGAATTGCAACTAAAGTCCTAATTGATAGGCTAATTGAAACACATCTATAGCTTTCAAATGGTATCTTATTTTTTGAATTTGAAACATGCATCACATTCTATGCTTTCCATACTATAGGATTAAAAAAGAAAATTTGAATTTCATGAAGTTTTGACCAAGTTAAGGTGGTCAAACATACGAGTTTTTATATTTTATAAAAGTTGTAATAAAAAATTCATAATTAATTATTTACTTGAAAAAAAATACAAAAAAATATGCATCACATTGGGACATGAGCCCTCTACACATATATAAAATCTTATTAAAAAATGTTATCATTTTATTGTGGTTAGGGTGGTCAGAAAGACACCTACTTCTTGTTTTTTCCTTGAAATTTAAGTACTATTGCATTGAAATTTCAAATTTTCATCAAATAGATTTTTATTTTTTTTAAAATAAACCTAGTAGTTTAGAAATTACATTCAATTTTCTACAGATTCTATTCATACATATTTTTGAAATAATATAGATAACTTATTCAAATTTTTACATCAAGTTGCCTAACTTTGATTTTTCTGAAATTTTCACCACTTAAGGGCCTGTTTTTTCCACGATGATCCTGCACATACCCATATTTTTGAAATAATATAGAAAACTTATTCAAATTCTTATGTCAAGTTTCCTAACTCTATTTTTTCTTATTTTTTTGCCACTTAAGGACCTATTTTTTCCATGATGATCCTGCACATACCCCTTATTAAGATTTTAGACAATATGTGCTCTAGGATGCACATTGCAATGCGCACTCTCCTTTTGTTGATTCTACTAAGAACTCTCAACTGCTCTTCCAACATTTGAATCTTTTCTTTAATCTTTGTTTTTTCAATCATCACATGAGTACAGAGAACTGTAGAAGAGGAGCCTACTTCTTGCACACTTTTAAGAAGAGATTTTTGTTTAGCCAATAATACATGCTGCTAGCTGTAAGCTTCTATGAGATCATTATGTTCCTTCAACACTATATTAAGTCTATCTTGCAACCTTCAAATAGTAGCTTCATTAAAATTGGAAACTGTTGGATGTTGTGGATGTGTTGTTGATATGTGGTTGTCATTGATGTCAACACTATTAGCATTTGGTGTATTAAAGGTTGTATATGTCGAGGATATTGAAAAAATTTAAAAGAAAGTGTTCTAGGTTCCCAGTGGAACGGTGTAGGTCATGAAGGCATCTTGTTCTTGTATACACGTAAAATATATCGATTGACATTATGCATCTAATCTCGACTACTAACATCATTTCTTCCTGAATCGTCCCTCGGTCTAACCATTTAATTAAATCTCCTTATTTGATTAAATTCATCAACTTTCATCCCTTAATTAAATAAATCATTTTGTCTAATTAAGTCTCTCTCTTTTATTAATTGAATCAATTCATCTGATCTAATTATCCCTGTTTAATTAAATAATCAATTTATTTGATTAAATCTTCAAAGTCTATCCATTAAATTAAATAAATTAAAACCTTATTTGATTTAATCTAACACCATCTCTTTTAATTAAATAAATCAAAATTCTTATTTAATTAATCTCTTGTCATATTCCTCTCTTATTTGATTTAAATAAATCCATAAATTTGAGTCAAATAGGTCACATCATCTAATCTCTCTCATTAAATTAATTAACCCTTGATTAATTTAATCTCATCTCATGTCCCATCCTCTAGATAATGCAAGTTGCACATGAAAATATATTTAATTCATTTATTAAATCTCTATTTTCCTCACAAGGAATCTTTTGGAATATTCTCTCAATTTGAATTCAAAAATTCCAAGTCAACATGTACATCCAACAAGGCAATAACTTCATCTTACATGTCCTTTTCCTTGAGCCAAGTGGCATTTATTGCATTTTCCATTCCCTCTTGCAAGTCATTTCAACAAATTTGAAATTCAAAATTATGCATTCATTGGCATAATCCCCAAATCTAGCACATCCTTCATCCATTCATAAATTGACAAGTGGCATCATGCCATTGGATAAATGTTAGTCCCACATTGCTCAAAATTAGACATTCATCCATCTTGGAACTCTGTAAATAAAGAGCTCATATCCCAATCTCATCATCCACAAATTATGCAAAGTTATTATGCTAAAATATTTAGCCATTTTCATCCATCAATCTTGAGTTTTTAGCTAGGTTTTTGCAGGTTTTGGCTTGAAACTCTCATCTTTCACCATCAAAGTGGATCAATTATTTCAACATATCAAGCTTTCATCTTAGGAATTAAGAAATGGACAATTTTCACATCAAATTGGCACCAATTCCCCCATGGGATCATGAGTTTGCACATTTAAATTAGGATTTAATCTTTGTTTTGTCATTTCCATTGTGTTCTTCAATATTTTCTTCTTAGTTTGAATGTTGTAAATGGATTTCATGGGGAATCTTTGTTTTAGCTTGCAATTCCTTGTTTAACTTGTTTATTCTTGTTGTTTTGCAGGTACTAGGATTGGGGTTCGCACATTTGGCGCTAGGAGGGCTAGATATCATTCTCTCTCAGCTTTTCCCAAAATTTATGTGTTTTTGCTCATACCCAGAAATTTCCAACGTTGGGAGCTTAGTGTCGCTATTTTGGCACCACTGTCTCTTCAGCGTCGCTATATAGCACTGCAAGAGACTCAAAGTGCGATGCTGGACTCATCCCGCCAAGAAAATTTGAATTATAAACTCCACCGCTGGCCTTGTTGACTCACAAGAATTTTCAAAAAAATATTAAACTGTGACACTGTAAGAAAATTGTGATGCTAGACTAAAAGTGCAATGTAGTTGAGCTCCCTGTCCTGACACAGAGCGACGCTGACTGGCAAGCAGCACTGTGAGAGCACTGCTGGGAAATCAAACTGCGACGCAGTTACGAGTTGTGACACTGGAAGGGAGTAAAAAGGGGAAACTTAATTTTAGCATGTGTTATTTGATTAATGATTAATTTGTTCTTTATTTTCTACTTTTTTGTCTCTGTATTTTCCAGAATCTGACTGGTTTTTCTCCCTTATAGGTTGGAAATCGAAATTGAAGAAAGGAGAAGCATGAGGAGGATGTTTCATCATGTCAAAGTGTTTTTAAACACTTTAGAGTTTGCTTAACACTTTTTTATGAAATTGTTTTCCTTTCTTTCTTAGGACACTAATTTTCGTTTGGGTTTAAAAAGAATCTTTCCATTTCTTGCAAAAGGGCTAAAATAAACAATAGGATCAACAACATACTAAAGTTTGTTTTTGGTTAAACAATTGAATAAAATGTCTCTCACTTGTCATTTGGTGCTTAAAAAGAACTCACATTTTTCTTTGTGGATTTTAAAAAAACAAGTGCAACTTTGTTTTCCGTGAAGGCTTACTTAAACTAAACGCATTGAAAAAGGACGTATGCGCTTCTCTCACACTTTATAGCGATCTTGAGAATTAAAAGGCCTTTTTCATGACTTTAGGGTAAGAAAAAAAAATCACCTCCACACTTCGATTTGGGTTTAAAATTGAACAACATCTTGTGCAAGTGTGAGTGGGGGCATTGTTGTGTATATTCTCTTTCTTTGTTGCCAAAAAAGATTGATCGAGTTACAAATATTGTTCTTCATTTGCTTTTGTTTATCCTAGAGGGTCTGCCTTGGGGAAAAAGTACTCACCCAAGGGAATGACTCAACCGGTAACACTCTAAAGCCAAGAGTATTTCTAACCAGTATATAAATGTGGGTATTGGAGTAAACACCAATATCACACGGTTGATTCCGATAAGATGGATCCAAAAGGGGACTCTTGTCGTATGGGTCAATCTCCATGAACGGAAAGTCCTTTATAAAACCCATGTGCTAGAATTTTCCAAAATCCTTTAATCTATTTGTTGGTGCAAGAACGGTCATTCTGAAGCCACCCCACACTTTTACGGTCTTTTAGTAGAAATGGAAAACATGCCATGGGAGTTTCATGGGTGTTGATGCTTGGCTGCCCCGTATAAGTGAGTGTCGTGGAGGGGAGCCAGTGGGGTCAAGCATCTAACCATTCGCTAGAGATAAGCGTAGCTGGACTTGTCCAAGTGGGAATCCAACAAATATTGTCATACACATCCATAGGGTTGTACTTATTCTTGGGTTACAAAATGCATTGCTTAATTGAAAACATCTTGAAAACCAACACTTAACATCATCATCCAAATTTCAAACCCTTTTGGAAACAAATACAATTGACTCAATCCATATGTTATTGCTTACCCTTGGGATTCACATCCTTAGAGCTTTCTAAAATTGGATTATATCTTGATTTGTCTCCTTAAGTAAACAATAGGAAAACCCTTGCCTTAAGTTCATTGAATTTCCACATAACATATCTTGTGGGTTTGAAGAAATTAAGACATTGGACATCTTAGTTTGAAAACCTAATCAAAGAAAGTGTTTTTGGTAAAATAAAGCCATTAAGCAAAGCTAAGCAAAATGAACTTTCATGTGTGTTGAAAACTCACAATTCTAAAAAATTCCAAATCCCAAAACAAAATTCATTGGTTGGAAATCCAAAAATGAATGTTCAAATGAAATCATTTCTTGGTTACAAAGGTCCATAGAAGCATTGTATACTCTTCAATACCTAGGTCTAGGCAAACAAAGTGTCCTTTTTAGGTTCATCTTAGGATCAAAATAAGTCAAAATCTTCATTCATCCATCCTTCAAAACATCAAAACAAAAATCATCTCATCATCACCTTTTGGAAAATCTTGAAATCATCCTTAATGCTAGGATTTTTGGCATAATCAAAATCATCAAAATCATTGAGACTAAATCCTTGAAAACATTATCAAAATTACCTTTGGCTAGGTATGTGTAGATGCATCCTTTTGCATATGCTTAGTCAAAGTTATCAAAATCATCTTGTCTAGCTTAGTATATGTAGATGAATCCTTCTTCATATACCTAGTAAAACTATCATTTTTGTTTGAATAGATGTGGGTAGATGCATCCTTCTCCCCACACATAATAAAATCATCATCCTTTGAGAAAATCTATCCCTTAGATCATCATCCAATATCTTAGGGTCTTTTTGTTCAAAATTAAAAGAAAATCAAAATCAAAATCAAGGACAAAATCCAAAATCCAAAATCAAATCAAAATCAAAATCCGCAAGTCCTAAAAGCCTAGTATCTCATTCAAGATTTATCAAAAGCCAAAAGCATCCATATCATCCATCCCCAACATCATCATCATATCATCACCATTCGATCCTCAAAATATCCTAAGAACATCTTACTTTGGGCATAAAGTAAAGATCAATCCAAAGAATCAAGAGATTCATCTCTCATATTCTCAAAAATTGATCCTTGTTTTATGGTTTTGACTAGATCTCAATACAAGAAGAGTATGGAAGCCAACAAAGAAACACCTGCTTCAAGCGATCTTAGCCAAACAAACATTGAAATGAATCCCACTGAATCAAGCAATCCTTTGGCCATCTCATCATAGCAAAATCTGCAAGAGGAAAACCAAGAAGAGGATCTTACCTTTGGAATGTCTCACAAAGAAATGACTAAAATGCTCCAAAATCCAGAGAACCATAAAATCATCGACATCATGATGAGGCTCAACCCTTTGCTATACATGCTTGAACTAGCAAAACAAGGGGCCAAGTTACCTTCAGATTTTGATGTGAGTACTATAGTAGAGACATCTTTCCCTCCAATCTCATCCGCCATTCCCATTTCATCTACACCCCCATCTCAAAATATCGTGCAAAAAATTCTGCAAATCACGACATCTTTTGCTCCAACCCAACCTAATATTAATAAGGAAAATGCATTTTCCAATGCTATCAAAACACACCCCCTTGTTAATTATCAAAACTTGGATGCAAACACCATATTGGAACAAAACATACCCCAAAATCCATTGCAGAAAAATGTTCCTTTCACCTTCCATCATGATCCATCATCATCATTTTTTTCACGCAACACCTCAAACACCTCTCCTCACAAATTCGCAAGAGGAGGGAGATATGTTTGGACTAGGGGGCATATTCGACACCACAACATTTTTGCAAGGACTCATACCCCTCAAATTTCCACCTCCTCCACCATTGCCATTATCATCCACACCACTCCTTGGTTTAGGGCTTCCCCCTCTACCAAGTATCGATCAAAATAGCTTCCCAGATATCAACCAAAGCATTATGTAAAAAATGAAAAACTTGTCATCGACATCACAACAACAGGTGATAAATGCACAAGAAATTGCAACATCATTGAACACACCCCTAACATCACAAAGCATGGTCTCTCAAGGATCAACCATCACATCAACACCACCGTCCAACACAACATCATCACTCACCACAAACGCCATTTTGAATCCACCACCACCACCAACTTCCACCACATCAAACCAATACAACGCGACATTACAAGCTGCTTTTCAAAGGGGATTCCAACAAGTGCAAAAACAAAAAGCCATACACCTAGCTACTCAACAAGTTGCTCAAGCTGCACAAGCCGCATTGCAAGCGCAACACGCCACACAAGCCCAAGCTTTATTGTAGCAACAACAACAACAAGCCACTCAAGTTGCACAAGCCGCGCAAGCATTACAAGCACAAAAGGCCGTTGAAGCACAACTTCTATTGCAACAACAAGCAACACAAGCATAAGCCGCACAAGCGCAAGCTCAATATTGGGCACAACAAGCCCAGTATCAAGCACAACTTCATGCACAAAGACAAGCAGCACAATTACAAGCATATTAGCAAGCATTAAAGCAATATCAAGAGCAACAAGAAGCAACATAATTGGCAGCCCAACAACAAGCATTGTTGGAACAACAAGCACAACAACAAGCATTGTTGGAATATCAACAAGTGCAACAACAAGCAAAAATCTTAGCACAACAACAACAAGATCAACAACAAGCATTTTTCATACAAAAGCAGGTGGAAGCCTACCTCACTCATAAAAACATACAGATACCATCGAACAACACACCGACCAACCCACCCATCCAACCCATAATTGAAACACCCCAAAACACTTTCATCCCCCCTAATCCACAAAATGATGTGACGACACAACTCAGGTTGCTCTCGCAACAAGTGCTCAACCTTCAATTAGGGCGAACAACCAAAACACCAAGCAACTTGTGTCCTTATCCATTTGATAGGAGCTTAGTAATGAAACCATTCCCCAAGGGATTCAAGATCCCCAAATTTGACAAATATTGAGGGACGGGAAACCCTAAAGATCACATTAGGGAATTCTAGGTTGATTGCATGGAGGTCACATATGACGATACTTATCTGATGCGGCTATTTCTTAGGAGCTTGGTAGGCCACACTATGGAATGGTTCTCTCGCTTAACTTCAGGCATTAGAACATTTCAAGAAATTATGGACGCATTCATTAAGAACTGCACATGCAACATCACAATGGATGTTAGTCTAGAAGAACTTTCGGCTCTGAAACAAGGAAAGGGAGAATCATTCACCTCATTCCTACAACGATGATGATCCAAGGCCAATCGGAGCAAGTGGACCATGCCAGAAGAACAAGTTTTCACCATCATAGCCAACCTTGTAGGCTGCTTGGCATTTCATCTCAAGGTTCAGGGCATCACCACATATGATCAATTGATCCCCAAGGCGCTTAGCATCAAAAGAGCCCTTGTGACTCAACCTACGGAATCAACATCATACCACGAACAACAAAACAACTTCCCACCATCCAATTACAATGATAAACCTCGCACGTGGGCAAGGAACAAAAACATCACTAATGATGGTGTCGTCGATGCTAAGGTGGTCATTAGTGCTCCTCGCCAAAATACACCCGCACCTCAAATCCAAACACAAAATTAAAACACTCATCACACAACACGCCAAGCAAACAACAATCCAACAATCAATAACCTTAATGACCAAAGAGGACCACCTCAATGCAAGAGTTATCCCAAATGAAAATACACCACTTTGGGGGAGCCACTTGAAGACATAATGAAAAAGTTGATTAACGAAAAAGTCATCAAGGCTCCTACCTTTGAAAATTACCAAGAACCGGATGTAAAACCTCCTTGGTATAGCAAAAATCAACTTTGTGAATTCCATAAAATCAAAGGCCATACCACAAATAATTGCATGAGATTGAAAAACATCGTTCAAGATCTCATCGATAAAAGAATCATAAACGTAGAACAACCTACAAGAAATTAGGATCTTAAAATATACACGAATCCAATGTTGAATCATGGCAATAAAGGGAATAACAATGATAAAGGGAAAGGCATCCAGTCAAAAGTAAATCATGTTTATGAAACTATCGTCGTCTCCTTAGATGAAGACTGCATGGTCATTACTATCAAGGACGCCTATGTCGAAGATTGTCGAGTCACCACAAGAGGTGAAAAAATAACCATCACAGGATCATCCCAACCAAATAGAGTCCCTGCATCCAGATCCGTTCCTAATGGCTATAATTTCTTAGATCAACTCAAGAGAACGCCAGCACACATCTCCATCATGGAGTTGTTAAAAATATCATCCGCTCATAAGAAGATCCTTGAGGAAGCATTAGCCTCATCTACTGTCCCTGTAGATCTTGATGCGGAGCAATTCCAAGCTATGGTCAGAAATATCATTATGCCTAATCTTCTTACATTCTCTGACCAAGATTTCCCTACTTAACCATCTCACAACCGTGCACTTCGCTTGGAATGCATAGTACATAAGAGAAAAATCAAAAGGGTCTTGGTGGATGGTGGTGCGGGTTTGAACATCTATTCTCTTAGCCTCATCAAGCAGTTGAAAATATCAGAAGATTCTATCGACAAAGTAAAGGGCATCACGATAAGAGCATATGATGACCAAGAAAGAGTGTCTCAGGGCAAGATCAAACTCCCAATTCAAGTAGGGTCTACCATCATGGAAACCACTTGTCAGGTCTTGGACCTTGACTTGCCATATAATATCCTCTTAAGACGTCCATGGATCCATGCGATGAAAGCAGTAGCATCAACTTTCCACCAATGTGTGAAATTTACACATAACGGACAAGAAGTTACCATCCATGGAGATCCTGAACCTTTCTCATACTGCAAAAATCTTGAAGCAAAGTATTACAAAATCCCGCAAGTACCAAAAAATGATGAGGGCCCATCCACACCATACATCGATCCTGCCACTCTTGCATCCACTTCTGCGACAAAGACACCCACCACTCCCACCATCCCCACCATCTCTGACATCAAACTTATCATCTAGGATAATGGTTGTGGAAACTACAAGCTCCCTAATAATGCTTTTGTGGTAGGAGAGTTACCACAATCTCCTAGATCATGGGGACACCCACAAACAAATGAAGCTTCCACATCCCAAACATCTCCTACAAACTATCCCAAATTTACAAGTTGGGGAGATCTTGGCTAGGAGGTTATTGAAGTAGATCCATCCCACATGTTATATCACAATGGAGGACCAGCACCTGAATTACCCATGGATGATAGAAGTAAGGGTTTGCAAATGATGCTCGCAATGGGCTATGACAGAAATCAAAGACTGGGACAAAATGATAACAGGCTTATAATACCTATTATGCCAGAGATGCGACCAATAACAAATCTTGGCCTTGGATGTACCCCTCCGAGTATAACCATACGTGGTTGTAGTCCTCTAGTTAGACCAGTTAACAATCCTCCTCAACCAACCCCCACAGAACTAAGCCTACTCGTATCTACAGGTCATGTCATAGATAATTTTACATTTGATGTAACCAATGTCTGTACTAGTAGTGATGATGAGGATCCCACACCCAACTTACCCAGGCTATTTGAGAATACCACCCTCTACATGATTAGTACCCTATCTTTTGAATCTGACCATCAAAATCATGACATTTGTTTAGTCTATCCCCAACTCATCGGCTATGACCAACGAGGACCACTAGTTCTAGATACATTCAAAAATGATGAAGCACTCTCAGAATTCATGGGATTGAGGGATAAAATTCTAGAGGGAGATCACAAATCAAGGTTTATAATAGAGTTGGACACACATTCCTATTATGGGGAAACAATTGAATCCCTTAGTCGCAAAAGTGAGAAATTAAGAATCATATCCAAGTCCTTGAGTGAAAACCACACTGTGGCACTCTCCAACATGAAAAAATTAAAAAGAAAGGATGCATCCAATGGTGAAAACCTCTCTAAGGCACTCGAGGATGGGGGATTCAATCTTCCTTTAAGAGCCATTCATCAGAAAAAAGTCAGCACTCTTGGCAAAAAAATGCAATCCTGTCAACCTAGGAACAAAGGAGACCCCGCATATCACATTCTATGCGGAATCACTACTATCAAAAGAGAAAGAGCTCCTAACAGCATTCCTAAGGGAAAGACAAATAAACTTCGCATGGAGTTATGCCAACATGCCAGGACTTGATCCAAAGACTGTGGTTCATCACTTAGCAGTGTATCCAGAAGCAAAGCCCATCAAACAAAAGCTTCAAAAAATGCACCATCAGATCACCTTATTGGTAAAAATGGAGTTAAAAAAGCTATTAGATGCAAGATTCATCTGACCGATAGACTATCCAGAATGGGTATCAAACTTGGTACCTATTTCAAAGCCTGACGGAGCCATCATAATCTGCACAGACTTCAGAGATTTGAACAAGGCATGTCCAAAAGATGACTTCCCACTTCCCAACATCGACATGATAGTAGACATGACAACAGGACATGAGATGTTGTCACTAATGGAGGGATTCTTAGGGTACAATCAAATCATGATAGCTAAGGAGGACAACCATAAGACGACTTTCACTTGACCATGGGGGACATACTACTGGAACATGATGCCATTTGTCTTAAAGAATGTAGGAGCAACATATCAAAGGGCCATGACATGATTCATAAAATAGTCAAAGACTATGTTGACGGCATTCTAGCAAAGTCAAGAAAGAGAAAAGATCACATAACAACCCTAAGTGCCATCTTTGATAGACTGGAGGAGTACAAGATCAGACTAAACCCAAAGAAGTGCATCTTTGGTGTACAATCAGGAAAGCTCTCAAAAAATCATTGTGGAATACGAGGCCTTGACTATAGGACTCAGAATAGCAGTGCAATGGAACATCATAGCTCTCAAAGTGTATGGAGACTCCCAATTGATCATAAATCAAGTGAATAATGAATACCAAACCAAGGATGACAAACTCACCCCATACAAGAAATTGGTGGAAACTCTCAAAGAATCCTTCATCAAAATAACATTTAAGCAGATTCCTAGAACCAACAATAGAGCAGCAGATGCCATGGCAACAATTGGATCCTTGCTCGATATCCCCACAACGTGCCAAAAAATGAATTCTTGATTGAGCAACTTCTTGTGCCTGCATTCGAGGTACTAGAATCAGAATATGTGTGCAAAATCGTTGGTCCCAGTGATCCTTGGTATCATGACATTTATACATACCTTCGCATAGGAGTCATACCTGCTGACCTACATTCAAACCTAAAATGAACCTTTGTTAAAAAGGCATCTAGATTTGTCATCCTAGGAGATACTCTATACCATAGGAGCATAGAAGGAACCCTATTGTGATGTTTAAATGCTGAGGAGGAATTAACTGCTCTAACTGAATTACAAAATGGTATCTATGGTTTTCACTCAAGTGGAATGACCATAGCTAAGAAACTAACGATTGGGTATTATTGGTCCATAATGGAAATAGAAGCACATGATCATGCCATAAAGTGTCTACAATATCAGCAACATGGGGACCTCATCCATGCTCTAGCTCAAGAGCTTCATCCTATCATCACACCATGGCCCTTTTCACAGTGGGGACTCGAACTCATTGGGAAAATCACACCCACCTCATCTAATGGCCACAAATTCATCATAACTACAATAGAGTACTTTACTAAGTGGGTGGAGGCCATACCCATGGCGTACATAACTGGGAAGCAAATTTTAAAGTTCATCCTGAATTATCTCATTTGTCGCTATGGTGTTCCACAAGCTATTATCTCAGATAATGGGACACCTTTCAAGAATTAGGAGGTTCGTGACTTATGTGAGAAATTCAAAATCCAACATCGCTTCTCTACCCCATACTATCCCCAAGGCAATGGCCAAGCAGAAGCTACAAAGAAAACCATCCTAAAAATCCTCAAGAAAACAGTCAATGACGCAGGTTGTGATTAGCATTGGTAGCTTAATCCTGCCCTCTGGGCCTATTGAACCAGCATCTACACACTCACCGGTGCCACCCCCTTCTCCCTGGTCTACGGATTAGAAGTCGTACTCCCCATAGAGATTAAGCTCCCATCCCTCAGGATATCACTACAAAACCTCATCACAGATGAAGACTACCGAGTGTCAAGATTGAATGAGCTAGAGCTACTAGATGAGCCATGTATAGATGCTTTAAATCATTTGCAAGTCTATCAGAATAGACTCAAAAGGAGCTACAATAAGAAAATTAGAAGCAGGACGTTCCAAGTCAGAGAACTGGTATTGAAAGAGAATCAAAAGAATGTCCCAAAACCAAGCAACAAAGGCAAGTTCGAACCCAATTGGTTGGGATCATTCATCATAACAGCAAGTTACAAATCAGGGGCATATTAGTTATCAACACCCGAAGGGGAACCTCTGTAGGAACCTATGGATAGCTCCCATCTCAAAAAGTTTTATGCCTAAATCTTTCAAGGTATAGAACCAAAAATCCAAAAAAATAAGAAAATGTCTTGAAAAAATGGTTACTGCGGCGAAAACCTGGCAAATAGGCATCTTAGTGACAACAAAAAAATCAAAAAGCAAAAATAAAAAAAAATAAAAAAAGATAAAAAAATAGTAAAAAAAAAATCGTCCTCTAGTGAAAACCACTTTGGTGGCACTTTGGGCAAGTACCTTGGTGAAAACTTGGCAAACATGCACCTTGCATAAATAAGCACTTTCAATCCACCAAGATATTTACGGCTTGCTTTGCATCATCCATCCATTTCGCTTCCATCCTCCATTGCATCCAGATCTCCATCCATCACTCATCCACTCACATCTGCACCATAGCTTGGTCCTATTTTTGTATCATGATCTCTCCTAGTACTACTCGACCCATCCTTAAGGTCAATTTGTCCTGCCTTTATCGAAGTAGTCTATTGCATCACGTTGGGGACATGTTCTCATTGGATCAGATTTGTGTATGATCTTAAAGTCCTCAAATAAAAAAATTCAAAAACATCAAAAAATAAAAAAATCCAAAAACATCAGAAAATCAAAAAATCCAAAAACATCAGAAAATCCAAAAATCCAAAAAAAAGGTTGTCTTGTCGAACTACGTCATCTCTGAGCTTGAACGTAGGCAAGGTTGATCTTCGATCATCCCCCGAGACACTTAGGTCAATCCTTTAGGAGTCTATCATAATAAACTGACATTTCATCATGTATATCGTCATCTATAAATCGATCAAGTCATTAATCAAACTACGTGGTCTGTGCGTGTACAACATAGGAAAGGCTAATCTGTCGATCAGCCCCCGAGGCCCCTAGGATAAGTCTTTAGGTTAGTCTCTTGGTCAAAATCTCAGAAAATTCCAAAAAAATTGGAAAATCGAAAATCAAAACATTTGAAAATCTCAAAAAATACCAAAAACAACCTCAAAACATTGCAAAACTCCAAAAACATCCAAATATTTGAAAAACCATCCACCTCATCTCGCTTGCACCCACAATAACATCACTCATAATAAATGATCGTCACCCTCAATCTTTGGTAAGACAATAAAAAACAAGTCCAGTAGGTTGAAAGACAAAACTCAAAACGTCAAGTCTTAGGTCTAAGTCAGTGCATAACCAAGTTGGTCATCTCTTCGTATCCATAGCCCATCATCCAATTAGTCCCATATCAATCATTTGATAACATCATGTCCTAGGATGAATCCTTCTTACAACGGGCATTATTTATCAATAAGAACACTTTGGATAAACGAAATGATGTGCCACCATCCACTAACATGTCCTAGGATGCATCCTTCCTACAATGGGCATTATCATTTGGCAATAGTTTCAGTTCTTATCCCTAAAAACACATTCCCTTTTGGTTAGCGGTATTGAAGAACATTAACTTTTTTGTGTGCTTTATCTTTGTCTTTTTGACTTATCTTATTACGCTCAGTCCAAGGACCTCTCAATGATATCCGAACGAAGGATTTAGAGAGATAGGAATGGGGAAACGATCATTATCCTTTTGTCTGTTATGCTTTTTGGACGTTCTTGTAAAATAACCTTGAAGAATACTTTATTTGTTAGATATGTATGGAGAAGGTCTAGGGAAACTTGCTGACTATTGCATGGATAGGTTTACCTTTCCGTGTTTTGGTCCGAGGTGTCTAAAACTTCTTAAGTACATCCTAGCAAGGTTTTCATATGTCAGGTGTGAGCACAAATACTCCTATTTTCTTGTCAAGTCAAAGTCCATCACACTAAGTACAACGCCATCCTGGTTTCCTATACCTTAATGCATCGTATCATGTGTGTTATCAAATAATAAGAAAATTTGGCCCTTTGAAAATCCCAATTCCTCAGCAAGTAATCATCATCATCATCATTTGCATTTGCATCATCTTGTCTCTTGTTGAAATAACTTCTTTTTTTTGCTAGCCGCACTAACCAGGTACTATGGCAGTTGATCATCACCATCACTATTGCTATCATCATTAATCCTGCATCCATAAATCATTAGCATATTGCATAAACATATCATATAGGAATTATACACATCGCATATCCATTATCATATAAACATATTATCATAAGCATCCATCACATTCATCCCTTACATCGCATTTCCATTATCATATAAATCATCACATAGCATCTATAGAAGCATTCCATAATCATTTTTGCATAATCATAAACAATAGGTACTTAATTCATTTGCATACATACTTGCATAGCATCATGACATCATCTCACCACTTTTCGTTCACATTACATTATGTATCATCATATCACATTGCATTTATATAACATCGCATCCTATTAAATGCATCACATACATTACATCATCATTTAATACATTTAGGATAGTAACATTTGTTATTCTAAGCATCTCATAAAACCATCTCATTATGCATTAACAACATTCCATTTGCATCATATCACAACCATCACATTCATATTTCATCATCCATATCATCTCATAAATAACAACATAAAACATTTATTGCATAAATCATTCCACATAGGCATAAATGTACAAAATTCATTACAAACAAAGCATATATGCATCCATTCATAAACATCTCATAAAGCACAGTTTACATATCATTTCGCATGTGCACCATAGATCATATTATTTCACATATCAGACCATCGCATTTGCATTATCATATTAGACCATCACATTTGCATTATCATAAATAGACCATTGCATTTGCATTATCATAAATAGATCATCATAGTTGCATATCATAGGATAACATAATATAGATCTATTAGTCATAATCATAATGCACACATCATTAGAAATAAAAGCATCCACAACATATAGAAGTAGAACCATCCATGCATATACATAAAGGGAACACAGTGCATCACATAAAAATCATCATCAGATCATATATATATATCATCACAAAACTTTCATAGTACAAAGAATAAATCGAATCACTGTACATATGTGTCAATTAGTACAAAAGGCCCATCAGGGCTATCAAAAATGAGCCCATAAGGCACAAAAAGTATCATAACATCTCGATCAAGCTCAGTCCCTGTGAATGTTTCCCTCACCCCTGTCACCATGATCCTTTGCTGGTCTATGGCTGGCCCACTCTGAGTACTCTGGGACCCACTCTGCTCTGGGTACGGCCTTGTGATAAGACCGTCGGTAATACTATGCCTCTCGGACGACATCCCTATAGGACCGAAATGATACTGTACCCTGGGAGGAGGAGGCTATCATGCTCTCTATCTGTTGTTTGTGGCCTAGCTCAGTAGCTGCCTGTAGCTCTACAACCTATCTCTGTTGTACAGCCTGATCTCTCTCGGCCCTGAGCTGCTCTCTCTTAGCTCTCGCCTAATCTCTCTCCATTGTCACCACCTGAACTTGGGCCTGCAGCTACACAATCAAGGTGTCCCATGCATATGCCTGTCCTGTTGGTTGTACCTGTGGCTATACCTGAGCAAGATCCTTGACTTGTGGTGGGGGGACTGGTGGCACCTACTGCTGGTCCTGCATGTGCACGTCCCCATGATCTAGCTAGACTGGAGGCACAAATGGCAGATCTTGTAGAACCTTGGCTCTCTGTCCTCATCCTCCCCCTCTACCTCTAACTCTCCATAAATCTAGGACTGCACCTAGAATCGTCAACTGAAGCGGAGGCCGAAACCAATCTCTGTAGGCCTGAGTGGTGCCTGAATCTGCTAGACTCTGATCATAAGCCCATGGTCGGGCTACTAGCTGTCAGAAACTGTCCACTGCCTTTGAAGTAGGAATGTATCGCCCCCATGAGACCTGTGTCATGGTGCGGGCGAAGACAGCTACATAATCATCATCAGGACAATCCAGTGGTTCTTTGAACTAACGTTGCACGTGCCCAGGTCAGTATCTCTCAAGCATGGTGTGCTCTAGTCCCTACATGAAATGATCCTGGCAGTAGTAAAATATCTCATTAGCATCGTCGGCCCATCTGGGCCAACCAAGATATGGGTGCTAGGTGAAAACCTGCATCTCATCCAGAACTCTCCTCCAATAGGAGATATTGTGCTCGCCAGTGTGAGTGAAGGACACACCACCTTTGTATCATGCCATGAGGGGATCGTCTGGCCCCATCATAACTGAAACAATGCGCGGCCATAGCACATAAATGTGCTCCCACCCCAAACATGAAGTAGGGTCACCCCTGCTCCCAACGCTCAGCCATACATGTAAATATACTCATGAAGGTCTCGATAAAGTGAAGCGAGAAGAACAGGCCCCCATGCAAAATGAACCGGCCTGTCCCAGACCATCCGCTGGCAGCAATATCCCCAACCGAGATTGAAATATCGCCCTCGCCTATTAGGGGAAACAAGGCCCGAAATGATAGCTGCAATCACCCAGCGGTAAGGAGGTGCCAGGATCTTTTGGCACTCAAGCTCTATCTGCCCCTTGTAGAAGACAATCTCGTCAGTAGCAAGGAATCAGAAGTAGGCCTCACGTCCCTCATTCATATCGAAGATTGCCCAGCGACTATGATTAGGAAATCACAGAATCCCCCAAACGTCCTCTAGAGTGATAGTGGCCTCACCAGTGGGAAGATAAAACAAAGATGTCTCACTATGCCATCTCTTGGCCAACGCTGACAACATCCCTAGGTGAGTGCGAATCGGTGCCGCATACGCAATGTGCCACAACCCCACAATCTAGAGTTGATCCTGGTCCCTGTCACTCAGGTCCCATAGATAGCCGGCTAGGTCTCGTGACCTGTGCTCCCGGGAGTAAAGCTCCCTTACCTCGTCCTGCATCAAGGAAGGTCATCATGTTAAAATTTTAAAAAAATTCTCCATCGAGCATTCAAAAAACTTCCCCAACGGTGCAACCTGTGATGGTGTCGCAGTTTGATTTTAATCAAACTCTGACGCTAGGGATTAAAACATCAAAATAGCATTGCTATGGTGCACTTTATCACTCAACGGTGCAGTTTGAACAAAATTATTGTCGCCGCGTTGCACTTTGTAAATCCACCCGCCGGCCTCGAGCTCAGTGTCAGAGTTTCTAAACTCCAAATAGCACCACGGTGGCGCTATTCACCACCGAGCTGCAGTTTATCTTCTGAGCGATGCTATATAGCACCGCTGCAGGAAGACCGAATCTTTAAAGCATTAATTGAAGCATTAAATGAAAGACGAAGCTTGCGTAAGGACCACTTACCGGTGCCCCGATGTCGGGTGGCCGCTGGTATGTCCGAACTCAATTAGAAATGTGCAAAGGCAGCTGTCGTTGCGCCATATCGTCAGGAGGTCTTAGCTCAAATCTCGAGATCACTATTGGAGGTGTTTGAAAATGACTTGAAATTGACCCCTCAGGCCCCTTTTAAGCCTAAAAATTAGGGTTTTTTCACCCTGTTTGGCTGTCCTGCTAGGGTTTTGGACCCTTGAACTTGTTTTTGTCTAGTTGAGGCCTATTTTACATCGTTTTATTGTGTCTAGACACATTTTTAGCTTCCTAGAGCCTTTTCAGACCTGTCAGGTACTTTGTCCTCTTTTTTTTGTGAGATCACCCAAAAATTGAAATTTTTGTCCAATCTCTCGAGGGGGCATTATAATGGCATGTTTCCTCTCGCCATGCAGTAGTGGGGCAGATTTTTTTTTAAATAACAAAATTTTTGGATTTGATTGAGATTGTTTATTCTTTGAACCAACACAACGAGTGCATTGCTTCAAAGATGGGAAAAATGTAGCACGTAAAATATACTGATTGACATTGTGCATCTAATCCCAACTACTAGCATCATTTCTTCCTGAATCGTCCCTTGGTCTAACCATTTAATCAAATCTCCTTATCTGATTAAATTCATCAACTTTCATCCCTTAATTAAATAAATCATTTTGTCTAATTAAGTGTCTCTCTTTTGTTAATTAAATCAATTCATCTAATCTAATTATCCCTATTTAATTAAATAATCAATTTATTTGATTAAATCTCCAAAGTCTATCCATTAAATTAAATAAATTAAAACCTTATTTGATTTAATCTAACACCATCTCTTTTAATTAAATAAATCAAAATCCTTATTTAATTAATCTCTTGTCATATTCCTCTCTTATTTGATTTAAATAAATCCATAAATTTGAGTCAAATAGGTCACATCATCTAATCTCTCTCATTAAATTAATTAACCCTTGATTAATTTAATCTCATCTCTGTCCTATCCTCTAGATAATGCAAGTTGCACATGAAAATAGATTTAATTCATTTATTAAATCTCTATTTTCCTCACAAGGCATCTTTTGGAATATTCTCTCAATTTGAATTCAAAAATTCCAAGTCAACATATACATCCAACAAGGAAATAAATTCATCTTACATGTCCTTTGCCTTGAGCCAAGTGGCATTTATTGCATTTTCCCTTCCCTCTTGCAAGTCATTTCAACAAATTTGAAATTCAAAATTATGCATTTATTGGCACAATCCTCATATCTTGCACATCCTTCATCCATTCATAGATTGACAAGTGGGATCACGCCATTGGATGAATGTTAGTCCCACATTGCTCAAAGTTAGACATTCATCCATCTTGGAACTCTATAAATAAAGAGCTCATATCCCCATCTCATCATCCACAAATTATGCAAAGTTATTATGCTAAAATATTTAGCCATTTTCATCCATCAATCTTGAGTTCTTAGCTAGGTTTTTGCAGATTTTGGCTTGGAGCTCTCATCTTTCACCATCAAAGTGGATCAATCATCTTCAACATATCAAGCTTTCATTTTAGGAATTGGGAAAGGGCCAATTTTCACATCAAATTGGCACCAATTCCCCCATGGGATCATGAGTTTGCACATTTAAATTAGGATTTAATCTTTGTTTTGTCATTTCAATTGTGTTCTTCAATATTTTCTTCCTAATTTAAATGTTGTAAATGGATTTCATGGGGAATCCTTGTTTTAGCTTGCAATTCCTTGTTGTTTTGCAGGTACTAGGATTGGGGTTCGCACAATTCTATATGTTGAAGATTGGCTATTGTGGACTAAAGGGTTTTTTTTAGAGTATCTAGATCATTTGTTGGAAGTTTCAGCAGTCTGCATGTAGATTTGATTGTGTCGTGGTTTGATAGTATTTTTGTGGTCTCTGTTAGCATTCCTGAGTGAAGATTGTGTGATTCTGGTCATTCTAGTTGTTGCGGATGTTTCTCTATTGTTTCTTGGTGTTTTTGGATGTCTCTAGATCATGCTCTATCTTTGTGATATGTCCACATTGTTTGGTGTGCTAGTGGTCAAAGATTTTTCTCTGTGTGTTTGGTTTTTCATGTTCTTGGCTAACATGATGGTGGTAACGTGTTGTGGATGCTTGAAAAGTAAAATTTGAATGTTTAGCGCACTCATGAATATTTTTTTGGGTCACATCATTGTTTTGGCTGATGGTGTTTAGATCCACATTGAAAATTTAATTGTAAATTTGGGCTAACATTGCATAAATGTTTTATGTTTTTGGTCAGCTAAGTTGTTGATGTAATATCATGTAGCAAATATATAAGAGTGATTGTTTCATCAATGCAAAGTGTGCTTCATGTGCTAAGTGTGCTCCTATGTGTGTATGTGCGAATATCATTTGATTGTAAAGCAAAGTGTGAAGAAGACCAAGCAAAGTTTGAAGTAGTTTGAGTGAAAAGTGAAGGAGTTTTTTGTGCTTAATTAGAACTATAATCAGGCTTGTGCATAAGCTATTTTCTATGTTCATACCCTCCAGATTTAATCCTATTTTGTATTGTTGGGCAGTGATCCCCTTCTATAACTGAGTAGTGAGCTTTAGGTAGTGTACCTGAATGCATGTGCATTCCCCTTTATTGTTTTGATTATACTTTTAACAAGGTACAATATTGTGGACTAACATCCACCATGTTTTTTCCCCTAACAGGGTTTCCACGTAAAAATCTTGGTGTTCTCTATCTCTCTGATGTGTTAATGTTTATGGTTAATTGCTTATTCATCAAATCTAAGATTAAGTAAGTAAAGTTTGAAAATTTTATTATTTTGTGACAACTGATTCACCCCCCATCTCAGTTGTTTGTCCTTATTCTGCCAATAATTGGTATCAGAGAAGGTTCCTCTAAAGAATTCTAAAAGCTTGAGGTGATCCGAGATGGCAACATACAAGAAGGACAACCCTAGATTTGATCGTACTAACTACTCACTGTGGAAAGTCGGTATGCAATGTCACCTAAGGTGTATTGGTGAAGCTTTCTGGAAGATTACAAAAGATCCATATGTTATTCCTCATAATAGTCCCTCCACTACTGATGAGATCAAAGATGTTGAAAAAAATATCAGGGCTATTGAAGCTTTGGTGAGTGCTCTGACAGATTCAAAGATGGAAAATGTGATAGGACTGCAAACAGTTGATGAGATTTGGACGAAGTTGAAAACTTTGTATGAAGGAGATGCATAGGTGAAGATGGCTAAGCTACAAAGTTTGAAAGGAAAGTATGAGAATTTGAAGATGGGTGAAGATGAAAATATCACTTCTTTTTATGCAAAGAGTAAATAAAACAGTGATGGGTATTAGATGTGTCAGTGGTTCTCTGGATGAGGATGAAATTGTGGCTAAGATATTCAGATCCTTGCCTTCCTCCTACAAAGTGAAGGCTAACACTATTGAAGAGCTTAGATCAATAACAAAGACAACAAGAGACACACTGGTTGGAAAGCTTGCTACTTTTGAATTAAGTGAATTTGGTGAATCTGTTCTGAAGACTGAATATGCATTCAAGGCTACTATATCTAGAAGTAACAAGCAAAAATATGGTCCGAAGAATGTTCCAAAAAGATATCCAAGTATGATGAAGAACTAAAACAACTTGAAGATAAAGAAAGAGAGGTAGAAGAATTGGAAGCACTGATTGTAAAGAAAGAAGGCAGAGGAAAAGGTAAGTATGAAGGAGTGTTTCCTATTAAATGTTTTTCTTGCAGTAAAATAGGTCATTTTGCATCAAGATGTCCTAAAAGAGTTCCTAGATCCAAGCATAACAAGTCTAGATTCCAAAAGAAATTTTACTTTGTTGAAGAAGGAGTGATTGGTGATGAGTCTAATAAAGATAATGGAAATGAAGATGAATGGGTTTTCATTGCTACCATTGAAAATAGTCCCATGGCTACTGAATCTACTAAAGATGAGAAAGCTCTTGCAGCCCGAGTTGAAGAAAAGGACGAGTGGGTTATTGACAGTGGATGCTCACATCATATGATTGGTGATAAAAACAAATTTGTAATTCTAGAGAAGTATGATGGTGGTGTTGTAAGATTTGGAGACAACAATGCTAGTGTGATTCTTGGCAAAGGTTCTATTTGCTTTGGTGGTAAGAATAATACTGATGATGTTCTTTATGTTGAAGGCCTGAAGCACAATCTTTTGAATGTTGGACAAATGGTGGACAAAGGATATGATCTACAATTCAAAGATGGAAGATTCAAGATACGTGGAAGTTTTGGGAATATGATTGCTATAGGTAGAAAGACAAAAGGTAATATTTTTCACTTGAATACTGCTAGTGGGAGTTGTTTAATTGCTCAAGTATATGAAAGCTGGTTGTGGCATAGGAGGTTGTGTCATGCAAATTTTGATAACATTTTCAAGGTAAGTTCCACTCAAGTAGTAAGAGATCTACCTAAGTTAGTGAATCCTACTAACACAATTTGTAAGGAGTGTCAAATGGGTAAGCATACTAGAGTCTCCTTCCAGAGAAAACAGTTTCATTCAAATGATTTGCTAGAGTTGCTACATACTGACCTTTGTGGTCCCTCTAGAGTTAGAAGTATTCATGGAGAAAGGTACTTTATGTTGATTACTGATGATTACTCTAGAATGATATAGGTTTCCTTCTTAAGAGAAAAATGTGAAGCACTAGAAAAGTACAAAAGTTTCAAGGCTATGGAAGAGAATGAGAAAGGTATGAAAATCAAGTTTCTAAGATCTGACAGAGGTGGTGAGTTCACCTCCAGGGAGTTCAACTATTTTTGTGAAGAACATGGAATTAGAAGACAATTATCTGATCCCTGAATCCCTTAACAGAATGGAGTTGCAGAGAGAAAGAATAGAACAATTTTGGATGTTGTTAAAACAATGATGATAGAAGGAAATGTGCCCTAGATCTATTGGAGTGAAGCTGTAAACACTGTTGTGTATACTTTAAACCAGATAAATGTTAATGGTAATTATGGTAAGACCCCTTTTGAGCTATGGTTTTTCTATAAGCCTACTGTTAAATATTTCAAGATCTTTGGAAGAAAATGTTATATCAAGAGAGATGATGATATAGGAAAGTTTGATGCAAGAAGCGATGAAGGAATTTTTTTAGGTTACTCTACTAAAAGAAAGTCCTACCAGTGCTATAGTAGAAGACTGAGAAAGATGGTTGAGAGTGAAAATGTCAGAGTTGATGAGGACTCTACCAAATCATCCAGATATTATGGTTATGATTTAGATAAAGACAATACAAGCCAAGGGAAGAATTCTCAAACACATAACTAACTTCAGATTATTCCATATGTTCTAGTAAAGCAACCTCAATTCGTTCTGGTAAAACAAGTAAGTCAGGAAGCACATACAAGTGCAAGTGTAGAAGAAAGATCAGAAGAACCAGAAGCTCATGAAAGTACCAAAACTCCAAGATATGTAAAGCTAAATCATTTTGAAAGGAAAATTATAGGAGATAAGAATAAAGGTGTTCAAACTAGAAGAAAGATTGGAGAAGAGTATTGCCTGATTTCCAAGATTGAACCTAAAGATGTCATTGAAGCCTGCCAAGATGAAAACTAGATGGAAGATATGAAGGAAGAGCTAACATAGATTCAAAAGAATGACACGTGGACACTGGTTCCCATACCTAAAGACAAAAATGTGTTTGGTACTAAATGGGTGTTTCAAAACAAGTTGAATGAACAAGGTGAAGTGGTTCGAAATAAAGCAAGACTGGTATGTAAAGGGTATTCTCAAATGGAAGGTGTTGATTTTGAAGAAACTTTTGCCCCTGTTGCTAGAATTGAAGTTGTTAGATTATTTCTTGCTTATGTTGCATACAAGAACTATAAAGTCTATCAAATGTATGTGAACTCGACATTTCTGAATGGAGAACTAGAAGAAGTATTCATTGAACAACCAGATGGATTTCAGCTAACTAACAAGGAAAATATGGTTTGCCACTTGAAGAAAGCTCTATATGGACTTAAGCAAGCCCCCAGAGCTTGGTATTCTAGATTGGACAAATACTTACTGAAGCTTGGATTCACTAAAGGTACTGTTGATAGCAACTTATATTTCAAATTGGATCATGATAAAGAGTTAATTATAGAAGTTTTTGTTGATGACATCATTTTTGGAGGAGATGACAATCTATGTATGAAGTTTTTTGATGAGATGAAGGGTGAATTTGAGATGAGTATGATTGGAGAGATGAAGTTCTTTTTGGGATTGCAAGTTACCCAATTAGATAAGGGAATTTTCATATCTCAGTCCAAATATCTGAGAGAGCTACTGAAGAAATTTAGGATGGAAGAATCAAAGCCTATTGGTACTCCCATGGTGACCGGATGCAAGTTAACACAAAATGATGATTCTCCTAAGGTGAATCAAACTAGATACAGGTCAATGATTGGTGGATTGCTCTATTTAACCCAAACTAGACCAGATATTATGAATGTTGTATGTATGGTTGCTAGATTTTAGGCTGATCCAAAAGAATCACATGCGACTACTGTTAAGAGAATCTTCAGATATCTAAAAGGAACAGCTGACTTTGGACTTTGGTATCCAAAGGATGATCTCACTTTGAGTGCATATACTGATGCGGATTGGGCTGGAGATGTAGATGACAGGAAAAGTACTAGTGGTGGTGCTTTCTTCCTAGGGAAGAAGCTGGTCTCCTGGTTGAGCAAAAAGAAGAATTCCATTTCTCTATCTACTACTGAAGTAGAATATATTGCTGCTGCAAATAATTGTACTCAAATGATATGGATGAAACAAATGTTGAAAGATATCAGGGTGATATATGAAGAGCCTATTGCCATATACTGTGACAATTCAAGTGCAATAAATATTTCAAACAATCTGATGCTACACTCTAAGACTAAACATATATCAATCAAGTTTCACTTCTTGAGGGAGAAATCGAATGAGAAAGAGGTTATATTGGAGTATGTGCCTACCAAAGAACAAATTGCAGACCTCTTTACTAAGATGTTGCCAAAGGATACTTTTGAGTATCTCAGAGGAATGCTAGGGGTAATTACCCCTCCTAATAAGAACTAAAAGATTAATTTACTTGCATCAATCTATGAGCTACATTGCTATATTCTGATCCAAATTGATGTTTTTGTGGTTGCTACTCAGGTGGAGTAGTCAGATGTGCAAATATGTGGTTCAGAGCATGTATATGGAAAGTTCACGGTTAGCTTTTCCATTGATGTCAAAGGGGGAGAAGTGCAATGTGAAAAATATTTCGAGGAGAAGAGCCTTGTGGGAGAAAAGCAGTTAAGAAGCAAGTGTGTTGGGTTGATGGTATGTTTCACATCATGTGTTGCCATCAATGCCAAAGGGGGTGATTGTTGGATGTTGTGGATGTGTTGAAGATATGTGGTTGTCATTGATGTCAAAACTATTAGAATTTGGTGTATTGAAGGCTGTATATGTTGAGGATATTGAGAAAATTGTAAAAGAAAGTGTTCTAGGTTCCCAGTGGAACTATGTAGGTCATGAAGGCATCTTGTTTTATACGTTGAATATCAACTGCTGTGGAATAAAGGGTTTATTTTTTAGAGTATCTAGATCATCTACTAGAATTTTTAGAGCTCCACGTGTAGATTTAATCATGTTATGGTTTGACAATATTTTTGTGTTCTTTGTTAGTGTTCCTGAGTGAAGATTGTGTGATTTTAGTAATTCTAGTTTCTGCAGATGTTTCTCTATTATTTCTAGGTGTTTTTGGATGTCTCTAGACCATGCTCTATCTTTGTGATACATTCACATTGTTCAGTGTGCTAGTGGTCGAATATTTTTCTCTATATGTTCAATTTTTCATTTTCTTGGCTAACATGATGGTGCTAATGTGCTATGGATCCTTGAAAAGTAAAATTTGAATGTTTTACGTGCTCGTGAATTACTACCTACCTGGATACGTTGGCTTTGCTTAATTCAATATTTGTAGCCTTGCCTACAACCTTGTTCACTCTACCTATTTCAACCATCCTGCAAAATAAAAGATAGGCATTAAAATTTAGATTTAGAAAATAAATCACCTCAAGATGGCGAAAATATGGAGTAAACTTCAAAAAAGAAGAGCCTTCAACATTAAATTTTCTAACTCCAAACCTCAATACTTTTAGCAGAACAACTTTTGGCACTTAGAAAAGTTCACCCAAGCTTGCTGATTTAACTTGCAGCTTCACCTAAACACTTTTCTCCTCACTCTCAAAGCCACAATCTTGTACTTACAACTGGTGAAAATAAAATAAAAACTTTGTCACTTAAATAATTGTGTGAGGGAGTTTATTTTAGCAAGTTCATTAAATTTCTCCTTCCACTACTTGCTAATTTCTATCCTTGGAGAGGAGATGGGTGAGTTGTCTCCCAGACAGGGCCCAATCATCATAAAATTTTCCTTCGTTGAAGATTCTTTCCCATGAAAATTTTGAATTGTCCCCTTTTAATTGCCTGTAACAATTTGTTATCTCAAATTTTTATGGGAAAATATCCAACCCATTTAAAATCTCCAACATTTAAAATTTTACCCCCTTGTAACCTTGGGCGCATTTCATCATGTGTCTTAGAACTTTTCATGCCTTAGAAACCTTTTCAGTCTCTCCCCAAGGGAGCATTTAAGGGGTCATATTCACATTTCAAGGCACATTTGGACCCTTTGTGTTCCAAGTTAAAAAAAAATTGTCAGCCTTCTCTTCTTAAGTAAGATGTATTTTGATGGGTCTACTTTTATTTTCATGACTTAGAAAATTTTCTCACCCAACCTCTTCATGATGGGCACATTCTAGACCTTGTTCTTCAAATTTCTCAGCCTTAGAAAATTTCCCCCAACACATTCTTCTTCCTTGGGCACATTTGGACCCTTATGGTTAGGCACATTTGTGTTGGGTGTGTTTACATCTCTAATGCCTTAGGAAATTTTTATCCAACCTCATCCTTGTGGGTGTGTTTCACTTCTTGTTCTAGGGTGCATATTGAGGGATGCTGCTTATTGTTTTTCATTAATTAGAGAAATCTTATATCCCCACTTGCTCCTTGGGTGCATTTGAGGTATCTTACTTAGGGAGCATTTAGGAGGGTCTTATTTTATTTTCCACACCTTGGGGGCATTTGAGAGGGGGTGCTCTCGTTTTCATGCCTTAGGAAAAATTTCATGCTACCTTGCTCCTCTTAGGGTGCATTTGAAGGGGTGAAGGTTGGGCACATTTCATAGGGCCTCATTTATTTTTCTGCCTTAGAACGTTTTTCACCTCCACTCATCATGGGCGCATTTGATGGGTTGAGCTCATATTTGATGCCTTAGACAATTTTCTTGCTCTAACTTCTTCTTTGGGTGCATATGACCCCTTGTGCTTTTGTTTCTTCCCTTAGAAAATTTCTCACCTTGATGTATCTTCCTTGGGCACATTTTGAGAGGTGTCATTTCAAGTTTATGCCTTAGAGATTTTTCCAACTTCTTCTAGGGTGCATTTTTCCATCTCCCTGTAGGGTGCATTTCCTTGGTGTTGCCTTCATGTTCAATGCCTTAAAAAAAGTTTCATTTCAACTTACCCTTCCTTGGGCGCATTTGAGGGGTGTCATTTCATTTTCATTTCCTTAGAAAATTTTTATGTCACCTACTCATCTTGGGCACATTTAGGCCTTTGATATTTTGTTTCATGCCTTTGAAAAATTTCAATCTCCTCAAGTGCACATTTGAGGGGTTGTGTTTTCCTTAGGAAAATTCTCTATCCCCACTTAAGTTGGGAACATTTAGATGGGTGTGCTTATGTTTTTGACTTAGAAATTTCTTGAGCACCCTCTTGAATCACTCTAAGGCGTATATGAATAGTTAGCCAATTTTTCTTTGTTTTCCCTCACTTTCCATTTTTAGCAACTTCTAAAACCCTTGTGTTTTTCATGAATTCTCAAGTTTTCCAGACTTGAAACTCGTTCACCCTGTTCCTCATGGCTTGATTGACCTGTTCACACCTGCCTTTTGTGTGCACTTTCTATTTTAGGCCTTGTTCTAGAAATGACTTACTAAAAATAGTAAGTGTGTAGAATGCGCTCAAATTTTACCAGTAGATTCCTCAAAGAATGCTGATCGCAATGGGATACATCAATTTTTAGAGATTCTCAAGTTTTTCCCTTCATTTTAGGTACAGAAGTATGAAACCCTAATTTTATTTCTTGCACTTCTATAGACCTCTATTTGATGCCATTATCGTTGCATGTTTCTCTCTTCTGAAAGTTGAAGTGTTGGAGTTGTTCCGATGACACCATGCCTCCCAAAGATGGACCTGCTAAAAATAGAAAGTTGTTAGAATTTTCTCAAATTTTGGAGGTAAGTACTTTGAAAGGTCCTAAATCCAATGTAACAGTCAATTTTTCAAAAACCCTAGCATAAAAGTCTCAAATAGGGGACTTACTAAAAATAGAAAATTGTCTGATTTCGCTCAAATTTTGCAAGCAAGCAGCTCAAAGGGATCTAAACATGGTGAATCAGTCATAATTGCAAAAGTCCTAAGAATAAGAGAAAGGTCCCAAATTGAGTACTTACTAAAAATAGTAGGTTGTCAGAATTTAGTGAAAATTTAATGGGAACCTGCCTGAAGCCTCCTGATTGCAATGTTAAGCTCAGATTTTAGTTTTCCAACTCAATTTAACCCAAAAGCAAGCCTAAAGAATAAAACCCTAATTTTTCAAGACGCGCTTTAGACTTAGCCAACACTCCAAATTAGGCCAAAAGATAGGTACATCCCCAGAAAGATAGAAGGAACAAAGAGAGACAACCGCAAAACCAGCCAAAACCAAAGCCAAAAGACCCAAACGGACCAAAAATTAGGGGGTCCCCATTTTGAATGGGGTGATGTGTGAAAAGGTCACAACATTTGGCGACTTCATGGGAAAGTGTTGAAAAACACTTTAAGAATTGAACCTTAGCTAATCTTTCTCAAACCATCATACGAAGATAAAACTTACTGAAAAGGGGAGAAGAATCCAATATTGGATCAAAACACCTTCATCCAAGATCCTCTAAGTGTGTGTGTATTCATTTCATCTTTGAATCATCTTCACCTCTAGAATTGGCCATGGAAAGCTATATAAGTATCTTAGCTTCAAAAGCATCCTGGACATTGCCTCGCTGCCAGTCAGGGGTCCATAGCCCTTATGAGGCTATTGCTACAATCCCCATGAATATTGCTCCACTACCAGCCAGGCGTCCATAGCCCCGATGGAGTTATCTGCATATTCCCAAAACCAATATTCAAAGTTTAATATTTCTTTCATTATTCTTTTTTAGATATTTTCTCTTAGCACAATTTATCTTTTCTTCCATATTGATTTTCTATCAATTCCATAATTGGCTGGTAAGTAGTGAAGCTTCCAATGGGTTTGAGAATTGTAGTGGTGCTGAAGCAAGATGCAAATTTTTCACTTGCCATAACCTTTCTCAAGAAATCAAAATGACTCAGACTAGTTGTAGAGCATTGGGATATTTAGAATCATGTGTTAAGACACAATAATTGATTAACCTCCTGAGTCGAGCTTACTTCCAAACCAAACGATGACAAGAGGAAAACAACCTTGGCTTTCAAAATTTGTACAAATCCATAAAGCCCAATGGAAGAAATCCAAATTTTGTAAGGGAAACATCATCACCCCCTTCGCAACAGGAAACTCCAAAATCTTTGCCCATTCCAAACCCAAAACCACTTGAGTGGACAATTGAAGGGAAGAAAAGAGAAACCAAAAACCCGAAGGGAAACAAACCAAAACCAAAACAGAACAAACCAAAACTAAAAAGGAAAGAAGAAAGAGCAACCTAATCTAACTATGTACAAAGTAGGTCCCAAGAGGGAACCTAAGCTTGAAAATAATGCTTGAGGAATTTCCCATTGAATGGAAATGGGATATCCTCACCTATTAGTGTCCTCAAATTGAATGCATTATCTCCCAGGATCTCAGAAATTTGATAAGGGTTGAACCACAACTTGTCAAACTTGTCATGATCACCTTTCTTTTCATGGGCCTTGTCCCAACATAAGACCAAGTCAGAAATCCGGAAGGCTTTGACCTTAGCCTTCTTGTCGAACCATCTTTTCACAACTCCTTGATGCAAGATAAAACAAGGATTTCCCATGAAATCCATATACAACATTCAAATTAGGAAGAAAATAGTGAAGAACTCAATGAAAATGACAAAACAGAGATTAAATCCTAATTAGAAAAGCAAACACATGATCCCATGGGGGAATTGGTGCCAATTTGATTTGAAAATTGGCCCTTTCCCAATTCCTATGATGCAAGCTTGATGTGTTGAAGATGATTGATCCACTTTGTTGGTGAAGAATGAGAACTCTAAGCCAAAAATCTGCAAAACCATAGCTATGACTTAATGATAATGCATGAAATTCGAGAGATATTTTAGCATGGTAACTTTGCCTAGATTGTGGATGATCAAATGAAGATATGAGCTCTTTATTTATAGAGTTCCAAGATGGATGAATGTCCAAATTTGAGCAATGTGGGACTAAAATTCATCTAATGGCATGATGCCACTTGTCAATTTATGAATGGATGAAGGATGTGCAAGATTTGGGGATTGTGCCAATAAATGCATAATTTTCAATTTCAAATTTGTTGAAATGACATGCAAGAGGGAAGGGAAAATGAAATAAATGACACTTGGCTCAAGGAAAAGGGCATGTAAGATGAATTTATTGCCTTGTTGGATGTACATGTTGACTTGGAATTTTTGAATTCAAATTGAGAGAATATTCCAAAAGATGCCTTGTGAGAAAAATAGAGATTTAATAAATGAATTAAATCTATTTTCATGTGCAATTTGCATTATCTAGAGGATGGGACATGAGATGAGATTAAATTAATCAAGGGTTAATTAATTTAATGAGAGAGATTAGATGATGTGACCTATTTAACTCAAACTTGTGGATTTATTTAAATCAAATAAGAGAGGAATATGACAAGAGATTAATTAAATAAGGATTTTGATTTATTTAATTAAAAGAGATGGTGTTAGATTAAATAAAATAAGGTTTTAATTTATTTAATTTAATGGATATATTTTGGAGATTTAATCAAATAAATTGATTATTTAATTAAATAGGGATAATTAGATCAGATGAATTGATTTAATTAACAAGAGGGAGTGACTTAATTAGACAAAATGATTTATTTAATTAAGGGATGAAAGTTGATGAATTTAATCAGATGAGGAGATTTGATTAAATGGTTAAACCAAGGGATGATTTAGGAAGAAACGATGTTAGTAGGTCAAGATCAGATGCACAATGTCAATCGGTACATTTTACGTGTCTACATTTTACCCCTCTTTGAAGCAATGCACTTGCTGTGTTGGTTCAAAGAATAAACAATTTTGATCAAAGACAAAAAAGTTGTTATTATAAAAACTTGCCCCACTACTGTATGGTAAGAGAAAACATGCCATTATAATGCCCCCTCGAGAGATTGGATGAAAATTCCAATTTTTGGGTGATCTCATGAAAAAAGATAACAAAATACCCGATAGGTCCAAAAAGGCTCCAGGAGGCTAAAAATGTATCTAAAAGCAATAAAACAATGAAAAACAAGCCTCAACTGGATAAAAATAGGTTTGAGGGTCCAAAATCTGAACAGGATAGCTAATCAAGTTGAAAAAACCCTAATTTTCAACCTTAAAATGGGCCCGAGGGGTCACTTTCAAGTCATTTTCAAACACCTCCAATAGTGATAGCGAGATTTGAGCTGAGAACTGTTGACGATATGGCACAATGACAACTTCCCCTAAACATTTTGAACAGAGTTCAGACGTACCAGCGGCCACCCGACATCGGGACACCGGTAAGTGGTCCTTGTGCGAGCTTTGTCCTTCATTTAATGCTTTAATTAATGCTTTGAGGAGTCGGTCCACCGGCAACGGCACTATATGACGCCACTCAAAGGTCAAACTGCACTGCTTGAGGCCAAATAGCGCCATCGCGGTGCAGTATGGAGTTAAGAAACTCTGATGTTGAGCTCGAGGCCGACGGGGGGGATTGACAAAGTGCGATGCAGCGTTGCTAATTTGGCTCAAAGTGCACCGTTGGGAGAGAAATTGCACCGCGGCTGTGCGATTTGGCTCTTTTCAGCCCTAGCGTCGAAGTTTGATTAAAATCAAACTATGACGCCATCACGGGTTGCACCGCTAGGGGACCTTTTTGAATGCTTGGTGGAGAATTTTTTCAAAATTTTTAACATGATGATCTTCGTTGATGCAGGACAGGGTGAGAGAGCTCTACTCCTAGGAGCACAGGTCGCGAGACTTGGCTGGCTACTTGCGAGACTTGAGTAGCAGGGACCAGGACTGACTCTGGATTGCAAGGTTGTGGCACATTGCATACGCGGCACCGATCTGCACTCACCTAGAGATGCTGTCAACATTGGCGGAGAGATGGCATAGTGAGACGTCCTCATTTCATCTTCCCACTAGTGAGGCCACCGTCACTCTAGAGGACATTTGGCAAATTTTATGATTTTCTATTCACAGTCCCCGAGCAATCTTTGATATGGACGAGGGATGCGAGGCCTGCTTTTGAGTCCTTGCTACAGATGAGATTGTCTTCTGTGAGGGGCAGATAGAGCTTGAGCGCCATAGGATCCTAGCACCTCCATACCCCTGGGTGATTGTAGCTATCATTTTAGGCCTTGTTGCCCCTGATAGGTGAGGGTGATATTTCAGTCCCTACTGGGGATATTGCTAGGAACAGATGGTCCAAGATAGGCCGGTTCATTTTGCATGGGGGCCTGTTCTACTAGCTTCACTTTATAGAGACCTCCATGAGTATGTTTACATGGATGGGAGAGCATTGGGAGTAGGGTTGACCATTCTTCGTATCTGGGCATGGGAGCACATTTTTGTGCTAGATCCGCATGTTGTTTTAGTTCTGATGGGGCCAGATGATCCCCTTGTGGCATGATACAGAGGTAGTGTGTCTTTCACTCACACTGGTGAGCATGGGATCCCCTACTGGAGGAGGGTTCTGGATGAGATGCAGGTTTTCGCCTAACACCCCTACCTTGGTTAGCCCAAATGGGCCAATGATGCCGACCATATGTTTTATTGCCATTAGGATTGCTTCATGTAGGGATAGGAGCATACTATGCTCTAGAGGTACTTACCTGGGCGCATGCAGCATTAGTTTGGGTAGCCGCAGGATCATCCCGATGACGATTATGTAGTTGTCTTTGCTCGCACCATTACACAGATTTCATGGGGACGATATATTCCTGCTTCAAAGTTAGTGGAAAGTTTTCGATAGCTAGTAGCCTGACCATGGGCTTATGATTAGGGGTTAGAAAATATAGGCACCACCTAGACCTACAAAGATTGGTTTCAGCCTCCACTTTGATTGATGATACTAGGTGCAATCCCAGATGTGCGGACAGTCAGAGGCAGAGGGGGAGGATGAGGACAGAGAGCTGAGGTTTGACAGGATCCACCACTTGTGCCTCTAGTCCAGCCAGGGAAGGGGGATGTTCATATGCAGGATCAACAGTAGGAGCCAACACAAGATGAGGATCAACCTCGGGTGCAGCCACAGGTGCGGCCAATGGGATAGGAAGATGCTCAAGATGTGTTGATTGCATAGCTACAAGCCCAGGTCCAGGCCTTGAGAGTGGAGAGAGATAAGGCAAGGGCTGAGAGGGATCAGACCCTGTAGCAGAGACAGGCTGTGGAGCTATAGGCAGCCACTGAGCTAGGCTGGAGATAGCAGATAGAGAGTATGATAGCCTCCTCCTCCTAGGGCACAGTGCCAGTTTGATCCTACAGGGATGCCATCCAAGAGGCAGAGTATTACTGACGGGCTTATCACGATGCCATACCCCGAGCAGAGTTAGTCCCAGAGTACTCAGAGTGGGCTAGCCACAGACTAGCAGAGGGTCACAGTGACAAGGGTGAGGGCAGCATTCATAGGGATATTGCTTGATCGAGATGTTATTATAATTTTTGTGCCTTATGGGCTGATTTTTGATAGCCCTGATGGGGATTTTGTACTAATTGACACATATGTACAGTGATCCAATTTATTCCTTGTACTATGACAGTTGATGATATATATACGGGCTGATTTTGATGTGATGCAATGCGTACTCCTTATTTATGCATGTATGATTCTACTTCTATATGTTATGGATGAATTTATTTCTAATGATGTTTATGCAATGATTATGACTAATAGATCTATATTATGCTAACCTATCATATGATGTGCAATGATGTTATCTATATGATGATCTATTTTATGCAAATGTGATATGTGATATGGATTTTAATATGTAAAGTATATATACGAAATGATTGTGAATTATGCTTACAACATGTTTATTAATGGATGTATGCTTTGTATGTGATGTACTATTCCATTTATGCTTATGTGGGATGATAAATGTTTTATGATGTTATTTATGAGATGATTATGGGTGATGTAATATAAATGTGATGGTCGTGATATGAAATGATGCAATGCAAATGAGATAGTTGTATAATGATGCTTAGAATAACAAATATTATTATCCTAAACGTATTTAAATGATGATGTAATGTATGTGATGTAAAGTGATATGAGGATGTGCAATGAATGTAATGTTATGAGATGATGTCATGATGTTATGCAAGTATGAAAATGAATTAAATGCTTTTATGCCTATTATGTATGATTATGCAAAAATGATTATGACATGCTTTTGTAAATGTGATGGATGAAATGAAATGAAATGGATGCATCTATCTTTGAAGAATGCTTATGATGATATGTTTATATGATGATGGAAATGTGGTGCATATATTCCCTATATGATATGTTTATGCAATATGCTAATGAGTTGTGGATGCAGGATAAATGACGACGACGATGATGATGATCAACTGTCATAGTACCTTGTTAGTGTGGTTAGCAAAGAAAGAAGAAGTCATTTCAACAAGACACTAGATGATGATAATGCAGATGATGATGATGATGGTGATTACTTGTCGATGAATTGGGATTTTCAAAGGGCCACATTTTCTTATGTTTGATAACACACGGGGTACGATGCATCAAGGTATAGAAAACCAGGATGGCGTTGTACCTAGTGAGATGGACATTGATTTGACAAGCAGATAGGAGTATTCTTGCTCACACCTGACATATGGAAACCTTGCTAGGATGCACTTCAGAAGTTTCAAACATCTTGGACAAAAACATGGAAAAGTAAACCTATCCATGCAATAGTCAACAAGTTTCCCTAGACCTCCTCCATTCATACCTAATCAAAGCAAGTATTGGCCAAGGTTATATCATAAGAATGTCCAACAAGCATAGTAGACAAAAGATAATGATCATTGCCCCATTCCTATTTCTCTAAATCCTCTATCTTGGGATATCATCGAGATGTCCTTGGAATGAGCGCAAATAAGATAAGTCAAAAGATAAAGACCAAACAAACAAATTGATGCTCTTCAATACTACTACCGGAAAGAGGATGTGTTTTCTAAGGATAAGAACCAAAACTTATTGCCAAAAGATAATGCCCATTGTAGGAAGGATTCATCCTAGGACATGTTAGTGGATGGCGGCATGTCATTTCGTTTATCTAAAGTGTTCTAAGAGATTATTTGATATGGGACCGATTTTGGGTGATGAGTTACCAATATGAAGAGATGACCAACTTGCTTATGCACTGACCTAGACCTAAGACTTAATGCTTTGAGTTTTACTTTTTAACCTACTAGACTTGTTTCTAACTGTTTCACCAAAGGTTGATGATGACGATAAGCTTATTATGAATGGTGTTATTGCAGGTGTAAGCGAGATGAGATGGATGGATTTTTTCAAATATTTGGATGTTTTTGGAGTTTTGCAATGTTTTGAGGCTATTTTTGGTATTTTTTGAGATTTTCAAATGTTTTGCTTTTCAATTTTCCAATTTTTTGGGATTTTCTAAGATTTTGACCAAGAGACCAACCTAAGGATCTATCCTAGGTGTCTCAGGAGCTGATCAACAGATTAGCCTTGCCTATGTTATACACGCAAAGACCACATAGTTCGACTGATGACCCAAATGATTTACAAATGATGATATACATGATGAAATGTCTGTTTATTATGACAAAATCCTAAAGGACTGACCTAAGTGTCTTAGGGGATGATCCAAGATCAACCTTTCCTACGTTCAAGCTCAGAGATGACGTAGTTCGACAAGAAGACTTTGTTTTTGATTTTTTTTAAATGAATTTTTGACCTATTTTTTGGATTTTGACATGTTTTGAATGTTTTTGAATTTTTTGATATTTTGATGTTTTTGGATTTTCTGAGTTTTTTATGTTTTTAGATTTTATGATATGAGGATTTTAAGATCATACACAAATCCGATCCAATAAGAACATTCCCCTAGCGTGATGTAATATACTACTCTGATAAAGGCAGGAAAAACTGACCTTGAGGATGGGCCGAGTAGTACTAGGAGGTATCATGATACAAACACAGGACCAAGCCATTGTGCGGATGCGAGTGGATGAGTGATGGATGGATATGGATATGATGGATGATGGAAGCGAAATGGATGGATGATGCAGAATGAGCCGTACATATCCTAGTGGATGGAAAGTGCTTATTTATGCAAGGCGCCTATTTGCTAGGTTTTTCACCAAGGTACTTGCCCAAAGTGCCACCAAAGTGGTTTTCACTAGAGGACGATTTTTTTTCTTTACTATTTTCAATCCTTTTTCTGATTTTTTTTGGATTTTTTGCTTTTTTGCTTTTTTTGTTGTTACCAAGAGGCCTGTTTTCTAGGTTTTCACTGAAGTAACCATTTTTTCAGGACATTTTCTAATTTTTTGGATTTTTTGGTTCTATACCTTGAAAGATTTAGGCATAGAACTTTTTGAGATGAGAACTATTCATGGGCTCTTGTAGAGGTTCCCCTTCGGGTGTTGATAACTGATATGCCCCTGATTTGTAACTTGCTGTGATGGCGAAAGGTCCTAACCAATTGGGTTCGAACTTGCCTTTGCTGTTTGGGTTTGGGACATTCTTCTAATTTTCTTTTAACACCAGTTCTCTGACTTGGAAAGTCCTGCCTCTGATTTTCTTATTGTAGCTCCTTTTGAGTCTATTCTGATAGAATTGCAAATGATTCAAAGTATCCATACGTCACTCATCCAATAGGTCCAGCTCATTTAGTCTTGATACTTTGTATTCTTTATCTGTGATGAGGTTTTGCAGTGATATCTTGAGGGATGGGAACTCGATCTTAATGGGGAGTACGACTTCTGATCCATAGAACAAGGAGAAGGGAGTGGCACTAGTGGGTGTGTGGATGCTGGTTCGATAGGCCCATAGGGCGGGATTAAGCTGCAAATGCTAGTCACGACCTGCGTCATTAACTATTTTCTTAAGGATTTTTAGAATGGTCTTGTTTGTAGCTTCTTCTTGGCCATTACCTTGGGGGTAGTATGGGGTGGAGAAATGATGATGGATTTTGAATTTCTTGCATAAGTCACGGACCTCCTAATTTTTGAATGGTGTCCCATTATCTAAGATAATGGATTGTGGAACACTATAGCGGAAAATGAGATAGTTCAGGATGAACTTTGAAATCTGCTTCCTAGTTATGTACGTCATGGGTATGGCTTCCACCCACTTAGTAAAGTACTCAGTGGTGGTTATGATGAATTTGTGGCCGTTAGATGAAGTGGGCATGATTTTTCCAATGAGATCAAGTCCCCACTACGAAAAGGGCCACTGTGTGACGATAGGATGAAGCTCTTGAGCTGGAGCATGGATGAGGTCCCCATGCTGCTGACATTGTAGACACTTTATGGCATGATCATGTGCTTCTCATTCCATTGTGGGCCAATAATACCCCATCCTTAGCAATTTCTTGGCTATGGTCATTCCACTCAAGTGTGAACCACATATAGCATTGTGTACTTCAATTAGAGTGGTCAATGCCTCCTCAGCGTTTAGGCAGTGCAATAGGGTTCCTTCTATGCTCCTACGATATAGGGTATCACCTAGGACGACAAATTTGGATGCCTTTTTGACAAAGATTCGTTTTAGGTTTGAAGGTAGGTCAGTGGGTATGACTCCTATACAAAGGTATGTATAAATTTCATGATACCAGGGATCGCTAGGACCAACGATTTCACACACATATTCTGATTATAGTACCTTGAATGCGGGAACGAGAAGCTGCTCAATCAGGAATTCATATTTTGGAATGTTGTTGGGAATATCGAGCAAGGATCCAATTGTTGCCATGGCAGCGGGTGCTCTATTGTTGGTTTTAGGAATATGCTCAAATGTTATTTCTATAAAAGATTCTTTGAGAGTCTCCACCAACTTCTTGTATGGAGTGTGCTTGTCTTCCTTGGTCTGGTATTCATTGTTCACTTGATTTATGATCAATTGAGAGTCTCCATACACTTTGAGAGCTATGATGTTCCATTGTACTGCTATTTTGAGACCTATAGCCAAAACCTCGCATTCCACAATATTATTAGTGCAAGGAAATGCCAGTTTGTAGGGCCTTGGTATGCAATCCCCCTGTGGGGTGATGAAGAAGACACTAGCTCCCAATCCATGCTATGTGTATGAGCCATTGAAGTATAGTTTCCAGTGGTAAACTACGTTAAGGTTGAAAATAGATTCATCTAGAAACTCTGAGACAAGAGGATTCTCACAATAGATAGGTGCTTCTACCAATTGGTCTGTGATAACGTGACCCTTGATTTTTTTTCTCTCCACATACTCGATGTCATATTCTAATAATATCATTACCCATTTTTCCATTCTTCCCGTGAGCATTGCCTTTGATAGTAAATATTTGAGGGGATCAATTTTGGCGATGAGTTTTATCTTGTGTGCCAACATGTGATGTCTAAATTTTTGTGATGCAAACACTACTATGAGGCATTCTTTCTCGATGAATGAATAGTTTAGCTCATGACCAACCATTGTCCTGCTAATGTAATAGATAGCCCTCTCTGTTATGTTTTCATCATGCTGAGCTAGGAGAGCCCCAAGGGTTGCTGCTATTGTGGACACATATAAGATCAATGGTTTCTTTGGGATGGGTGGCATTAAGACTGGTGGTGTCAGTAGGTATTCCTTAATTTTGTTGAATGCCTCTTCGCACTTGGTATCCCATTTGTACGCTACTCCCTTGTGGAGTAGGTGAGAGTATGGGTTTTGTTTGTCTGCCAGTTGTGCTATGAACCTTTAGATGGATTGGAGCCTGCCTTGGAGGCCTCTCAATTGTTTTAATGTCTTTGGTGCTTCCATTTCAAGGATTACTTTCACCTTCACTGGATCCACCTCGATACCCCTCATGGACACTATATATCCTAGCAATTTACCCGATTGTACGCCGAAGATGCACTTCTTTGGGTTTAGTCTGACTTTGTACTCCTCCAGTCTGTCAAAGATGGCCCCTAGGGTTGCTATGTGATCTTTTCTCTTTCTGGATTTAGCTAGGATGTCGTCAACATAGTCTTCAACCATCTTGTGGATCATGTCGTGGAAGATCAATGTCATGGCCCTTTGGTATGTTTCTCTTGCGTTCTTTAGGCCGAATGGCATCATGTTCCAACAGTATTCCCCCCATGGACAAGTGAAGGTTGTCTTGTGTTGATCCTCTTTTGCTATCATGATTTGGTTGTATCCTGAAAATCTATCCATTAGTGACAACATCTCATGTCCCGTTGTCATGTCCACTATCATGTCGATGTTGGGAAGCAGGAAATCATCTTTTGGACATGCCTTGTTCAAATCTCTGAAGTCCGTACAGATTCTAATGGCTCCATCAGGCTTTGAAATAGGTACCAAGTTTTATACCCATTCTAGATAGTCTATTGGTCGGATGAATCCTATGTCTAATAACTTTTTTATCTCCATTTTGACCAATAGGGCGATCTAAGGGTGCATTTTTTGAAGCTTTTTTTTGACAGGCTTTGCTTTTGGATACACTGCTAAGTGATGGACCACATTCTTTGGATCAAGTCCTGGCATGTCAGCATAACTCCATGAAAATTTTATCTGTCTTTCCCTTAGGAATGCTGCTAGGAGCTCTTGCTCTTCTGATAGTAGTGATTCTGCATAGAATGTGATATGTGGGGTCTCCTCTATTCCTAGGTTGACAAGATTGCATTTTTCTGCCAAGACTGTTGACTTTTCCTAATGAATGGCTCTTAAAGGAAGATTGAATCCCCCATCCTCGGGCACCTCAAAGAGGTTTTCACCATTGGATGTGTCCTTTCTTTTTACTTATTCATGTTGGAGATTTCCACAGTGTTGTTTTCACTCAAGGAATTGGATATGATTCTTAATTTCTCACTTTTATGACTGAAGGATTCAATCATTTCCCCATAATAGGCATGTGTGTCCAACTCTATTATAAACCTTGCTTTGTGATCTCCTTCTGGAATGTTATCCTGCAATCCCATGAATTCTAAGAGTGCCTCATCATTTTTTAATGTATCAAGAACTGGTGGTCCTCGTTGGTCATAGTTGATGAGTTGGGGATAGCCTAAATGAATGTCATGATTTTGATGGTCATATTCAAAAGATAGGGTACTAATTATTTAGAGAGTGGTATTCTCGAATAGCCTAGGTAAGTTGGGTGTGGGATCCTCATCATCACTACTAGTATAGACATCGGTTACATCAAATGTAAAATTATCTATGACACAACCTATAGATACGAGTAGGCGTAGTTCTGCAGGGGTTGGCTGAGGAGGATTGTTAACCTTTCTAATTGGAGGACTGCGGCCACGTATGGTTATACTCGGAGGGGTACATCCAAGGCCAAGATTTCTTATTGGTCGCGTCTCTGGCATGATAGGTATTATGAGCCCATTTTCATTTTGTCCTAGTCTTTGATTTTTGTCATAGCCCATTGCAAGCATCATTTGTAGACCTTTGTTTCTTTCATCCATTGGTAAATTAGCTACTGGTCTTTCATCTTGATATAGCATGTGTGATGGATCTGCCTCAATAACCTCTTGGCCAAGGTCTCCCCATCTTGTGAATTTAGGATAGTCTTCAAGAGACATTTGTGATGTGGAAGCTTGATTTTCTTGTGGATGTCCCCGTGATCTAGGAGATTGTGGTAACTCTCCTACCATAAAGGCATTATTAGGGAGCTTGTAGTTTCCACAACCATCCTCCTAGATGATGAGCTTGATGTTAGAGATGGTGGGAATGGCGGGAGTGGCAGGTGTCTTTGTCACAGAAGTGGATGTGAGGGTGGCAGGATCGATGTATTCTGTGGATGGTCCCTCATCATTTTTTGGTACTTGGGGGATTGTGTAATACTTTGCTTCAAGATTTTTGCAATACGAGAAAGGTTCAGGATATCCACGGATGGTATCTTCTTGTCTGCTATGTGTAAATTTCACACATTGGTGGAAAGTTGAGTCTACTGCTTTCATCACATGGATCCATGGACATCCTAGGAGGATATTATATGGCAAGTCGAGGTCCAAGACCTGATAGGTGGTTTCCATGAGAGTTGGCCCTACTTGAATAAGGATTTTAATCGTGCCTTGAGACACTCTTTCTTGGTCATCATATTCTCTTATCGTGATGCCCTTTCCTTTGTCAATGGAATCTTCTGATATTTTCAACTACTTGATGAGGCTGAGAGAAAAAATGTTCAAGCCTGCACCTCCATCCACCAAGACCCTTTTGATTTTGCTCTTGTGTACAATGGATTCCAAGTGAAGTGAACAGTTGTGAGATGGTTGGGCAAGGAAATATTGGTCAGAGAATGTAAGAAGATTAGGTATAATGATATTTCCAACCATAGCTTGGAATTCTCTGCATCGAGATCTGTGGGGATAGTGGATGAGGCTAATGCTTCCTCAAGGATCTTCTTATGAGCTGATGATATTTTTAACAACTCCATGATGGAGATGTGTGCTAGTGTTCTCTTGAGTTGATCTACCACATTGTAGCCATTAGGAATGGATCTAGATGTAGATATTTTGTTTGGTTGGGATGATCCTACAATGGTTACTTTTCCACCTCTTGTGGTGACTCCACAATCTTCGACATGGGTGCCCTTGATGGTGATGACCATGTAGTCTTCATTTAGGGAGGAAATGACTATTTCATACACATGATTTACATTTTCCTTCCCTTTATCATTTTTATTCCCTTTGTTGCCATGATAGGACATTAGATTCGTATATATCTTAAGATCCCTATTTCTTGTAGGTTGTTCCACGTTTATGATTTTTTTATCGATGAGATCTTGGATGATGTTTTTCAGTCTCATGCAACTATTTGTGGTATGGGCTTTGATTTTATGAAATTCATAAAGTTGATTCTTGTTATACCAAGGAGGTTTGACATCAGGTTCTTGGTAATTCTCAAATGTAGGAGGCTTGATGAGTTTTTCGTCGATCAACTTTTTCATTATGTCCTCAAGTGGTTGCCCCAAAGTAGTGTATTTTTGTTTGGGATAGCTTTTGCATTGGGGTGGTCCCCTTTGATCATTGAGGTTATTGATGGTTGGACTGTTATTTTCCTGGTGTGTTGTGTGATGAGTGTTTTGATGTGGTGTGTGTGTTTTGGCGAGGAGCACTAATGACCACCTTGGCATCTCCGATACCATCATTAGTAATTTTTTTGTTCCTTTCCCACGTGCGAGGTTTATCATTGTAATTAGATGGTGGTCAATTATTTTGTTGTTCGTGGTATGATGTTGATTCTGCAAGTTGAGTTTTAAGGGCTCTTTTGATGCTAAGCACCTTGGGGATCAACTAATCATATGTGGTGATGCCCTGAACCATGAGATGAAATGCCAAACGACCTTCAAGGTTGGCTATGATGGTGCAAACTTTTTGTTCTTCTAGCATGGTCCACTTGCTCCAATTGGCCTTGGATCGCCATTGTTGTAGGAATGAAGCAAAAGATTCACCCTTTCCTTGTTTTAGAGCTGAAAGTTCTTCTAAACTAACATATATTGCATGTTGCATGCATAGTTTTTTATGAATGCTTCTATAATTTCTTGGAATGTCCTAGTACCTGAAGGTAAGCGAGAGAACCATTCCATAGCATGGCCTGCCAAACTCCTAGGAAATAGCCGCATCAGATAAGTATCGTCATATGCAACTTCTATGCAATGAACCTAGAATTCCCTGATGTGATCTTTAGGGTTTCCCATCCCTTGATATTTGTCAAATTTGGGGATCTCAAATCCCTTGGGGAATGGTTTCATTATTAAGCTCCTATCAAATGGATAGGGACACAAGTTGCTTGGTGTTTTGGTTGTTTTCCCTAATTGAAGGTCGAACACTTGTTGCGAGAGCAACCTAAGTTGTGTCATTACATCATTTTGGGGATCAAGGGGTGGGATGAAAGTGTTTTAGGGTTTTTCAATTGTGGGTTGGATGGGTGGGTTGTTTGGTGGTATGTATACTCTTTACGGAGTGAGGTAGGCTTCCACTTGCTTTTGTATGAACAATGCTTGTTGTTGCTCTTGCTCTTGTTGCGCTAAGATTTGTGCTTGTTGTTGCACTTGTTGTTGTTCCAACAATGCTTGTTGTTGTGATTGTTGTTGTTCCAATAACACTTATTGTTGGGCTGCCAATTCTGTTGCTTCTTGCTGCTCTTGGTATTGCTTTAATGCTTGTTGATATGCCTACAATTGCATTGCTTATCTTTGTGTATGAATTTGTGCTTGATATTGGGCTTGTTGTGCCTGATATTGAGCTTGTGCTTGTGTTGCTTGTGCTTGTGCTACTTGTTGTTGGAATAGAAGTTGTGCTTGAGCGGACTTTTGTAATGCTTGTGTAGCATGTTGTTGTTGTTGTTGCAATAAAGCTTGGGCTTGTGTGGCTTGTTCTGCTTGTAATGTGGCTTGTGAATCTTGGGAAACTTGCACAACTTGAGCGGCTTGTTGAGCAGCTAGGTGTACGGCTTTTTATTTCTACACTTGTTGGAATCCCCTTTGAAAAGTAGCTTGCAATGCCATGTTGTATTGACTTGATGTGGTGGTGGGGGTGGTGGTGGATTTGGAATGGCGTTTGTGGTGGGTGATGATGTTTTGAGTGTTGGATAGTGTTGTTGATGTGATGGTTGGTCCTTGAGAGACCATGCTTTGTGATGTTAGGGGTGTGTTCAATGATGTTGCAATTTTTTGTGTGTTTATCACCTGTTGTTGTGATGTCAACAACAATTTTTGAGTGTTTGTCATAATGCTTTGGTTGATATTTGGGATGTTGTTTTGATCAATACTTGGTAGAGGGGGAAGCCCTAAACCAAGGAGTGGTGTGGATGATAATGGAAATGGTGGGAGAGGTGGAAATGTGAGGGGTGCGAGCTCTTGCGAGAGTGTTGTGGTGTCGAATATGTCCCCTGGTCCAAACATATCTCCCTCTTCTTGTGAATTTGTGAGAAGAGGTGTTTGAGGTGTTGCGTGAAAAAATGATGATGATGGATCATGATGGAATGTGAGAGGAACATTCTTGTGTAATGGGTTTTGGGGTATATTTTGTTCCAAGATTGTATTTTCATCCAAATTTTGATTATTAACAAGGGGGTGTGTTTGAATTGCATTAAGAAATGAACTTCCCTTATTAACATTGGGTTGGGTTGGAGCAAACGATGTTGTGATTTTCGAAATGTTTTGCATGATATTTTGAGATAGGGGTGTAGATGAGATGGGAATGGTGGATAAGATTGGTGGAAAAGATATCTCTACTATAGTACTCACATCGAAATCCGAAGGTAACTTGGCCCCTCATTTTTCTAGCTCAAGCATGTTTATCGAAGGGTTAAGTCTCATCATGATGTTAATGATTTTATGGTTCTCTAGATTTTGGAGCATTTTAGTCATTTCTTTGCGATACATTCCAAAGGTAAGATCCTCTCTGGTGTAGGAGCACCTGGGAAACATTGGGTTTTCCGGAAGTCTAGAAGGAAGTTCAAATTTTGTTGTGTTATCTTGGGGTCATGTTGACCATTTAGCTAATTTTTTTTGTTTTGAATAAAACTTGATCTATTATGATCAATGGATTGGGAGGTGAAAATCATGATCAATGGATTGGGAGGTGAAAATCATGAATGAGTTTTGAAGCTCTAAGTTTTCTTGGTTACCAACCTTGTCAAAGGTTTGAAAACACATTGGGTTTTATAAATTGTTTCATTAGGTCATCTATGGGCTCGAACCAAGCATCTAAATTGTTTTGGAGGTCTAATTGGGGGCTCAAGGCTTGTAGCCTTTTCAAACTCTAGAAAAGGAATTGTGTGAAAGCAATGGAAAGTTGGGAACTTGTGGTTGCTCAAGGAGCCTAAATAGGCTATTTTGAAGCTTTGCAACACCTTCACACCCCTGCAAGGATCTAGTAGAAGGTTGAGGCTATCTGGCCTTTAAGGAAGAGTAAGGGCCAATGAAGAACATGAGGCAACACCAAGGTTGGCTTGGTAGAAGGGAAGCTTGTTGATAGAAGAGGGGTTGGGCAGACAAACCAGGGGCACCTAGTCAAGAGTAGGGACCTATAGGTTAGATTGGTGAAGCAAAACACTTAGGAGGTCTTACAAGGAAAGGCCTAGAGCAGGAATCTATGGTTGATTCCTCCAACCCCACTCCCTATCAGATTGGTATTAGAGCAGGTTAAAGATTTGGGAAGAATCTTGTATGTCAGACACTAAGTCTAGTGATTCTTCCACCATGGTGACAAATGTAGAACTAGCCAAGATGGTTAAAGAGTAGGAAGAAGACAATAAAAAATTGAGGGAAAGAATAGCCCAACTTGAGGCAGTAGTGAGGAGTACACAGTTTGAGGGAAGAATTCAAAAAGAAGAAGAGGTTGCAGAGGAAGATAAGACCCCTGAACCTGACACTATTTTGAAGGAGGAGCCTTTCTTAAAGACATTGAAAGCCTTGAGTGGAAAAGCACTTGAAGGCATACCCCTGTTTAGTGGGAAAATGGAACCTGATTTAGTCATGGACTGGATAGAAAGCATGGAAAATAATTTTGAATGTGATGGAGTCACTGAAGCTCAGAAGGTGAAGGTTGCTAAGTCAAGATTGAGAGTTTCAACCTTGACATGGTGGAAGTTTATTTAGACAGAGAGGGGAAAAGAAGGAAAACAACCCATATCAACTTGGAAAGGAATGGTTGCTAAAGTGAAGGAATCCTACATGCCAAATGACTATGAGGTTCAATTGCATAAGAAGAGGCAAAGTCTAAGGCAGAAAGACCAATATGTAAACACTTATACTAAAGAGTTCCAAAAGATTTGTATGAGGTCTAATGTGATAGAGGATGAGAGTCTCAAAGTGGCTAGGTATCTTAATGGCTTGAAATGGAACATTCAAGAAGAGATGGTTCTTTTGAGTCCTAAAATGGTACTTCAATGTTATTTGTTGGCTATCAAGATTGAGGAAAGGAACAAGAGGAAGCAAGATAAAACTTCTAAGGGAAAAGGCAAAGGCAGAGATCAAAGAGATCAAAGAGGACAGTGTGGTGGCTACCAAGGAAGAGGCAGTGACCAAAGAAATCAAGGTGAATCTAAACTCACTGAGCATGGAGGTGAAACATCTTCAAGAGGAGGATTTAATAGAGGAAGAGGACCTCAAGGAGGCTCAAACAGAGGAAGAGGAGCAGGCAGGAGTAGTTCCTTTTTTGCAAACATGAAGTGTTATCATTGTAACCAACTAGGTCATCCTACTTATAGATGCCCAGAGAGAGTTTCCTCATCAAGCAATGAAAAGAGAGTGGCTTATGCACAAGAGGACACCATGAGTCCTAAAGCATCTGAGATCAGTCATATAGAATCTAAGGTAGGAGAAAATTTGATGTTCAACAGGGTTTTGATCATACAACCGGTTAAAGAGGAACCAAAGCAGAGAAGAGCTCTATTTAGAGTAAGGTGCAAGATACTTGGAAAAGTATGCAAGGTTATAGTAGACTCGGGTTCAACAGATAATATAATCTCAGAGGAGGTAGTGGAAAAACTAAAATTAGAGAAGGTACCTCACACTAACCCCTACAAGGTCACATGGCTGAACAAAGGGCAGCGTGTTTTAGTGAATGAGCAAGTAATGGTGGAGTTCTCCATTGGAGGTTCTAAAGACAAGTTAGTTTGTGATGTATTACCCATGGATGCATTCAACCTACTACTGGGCAGACCATGGTAGTATGACAAGAGTGTTATGTATGATGGGAAGGAGAATACCATTTCGTTCAAAAAGGATGGAAGGACCTTTAAGTTGCAATCACTGTCAGAAGAAGAAGGACAGTCCAAGACACCTAACATCATGTTGAGCAGTAGTAAGGAGTTCCTTAAGGACCTAAACCAAGGGAATGAAGGATATGTAGTTGTGTTGCAACCTAAAGAGGAAGATAAGGCTAAAAAGACAGTCCTACCGGAAGCAGTCCAAAAGTTGCTTGATAGGTACAAGAGTATAGTTAGTGATGGTACACCTGCAACTTTACCTCCAAAGAGAGCTATAAGTCATAAAATTGACTTCATACTTGGAGCTTCATTGTCTAACAAAGAAACATACAAATTCACACCTGAGCAGAACCTAGAGGTAGCTAGGCAAGTGCAAGAATTATTGGATCAAGGATTGATTCAAAAGAGCATTAGCCCTTGTGCAGTGCCAGTGGTTTTAGCAACAAAGAAAGGAGGTAAGTGGAGACTTTGTACTAATTCTAGGGCAATAAATAGGATCACCATTAGGTATAGGTTTCCTATTCCTAGAATTGAAGACTTGATGGATTGTCTTGGAGGTGCTCAGTTCTTCAAAAAGTTGGATCTCAAGAGTGGCTACCATCAGATCAAGATTAAGGATGGTGATGAGTGGAAGACAACTTTTAAGACAAATGATGGGTTATATGAGTGGAAAGTGATGCCATTTGGCCTCTAAAATTCCCCTAACACATTCATGAGACTCATGAATGAAGTAGTTAAGGATTTCACAGGGATCTTTGTGGTAGTATATCTTAATGACATACTAATTTTCAGTAAGACAGCAGAAGAACACCTCAAGCATGTGGAGATGGTTCTTAAAATGTTGCAAGAGGAGAAGTTGGCAATCAATCTTGAGAAATGTGAGTTCTTCAAGCAAGAGCTTGTCTACCTAGGTTTTATAGTGTCCAAAAGCTCATTAAAGATGGATCCAAGCAAGGTGGAAGCCATCCTAAACTCGCCTACACCAACCACAGCAACATAGGTAAGGAGTTTTCATGGATTGGCCCAATTTTATAGAAAATTTATAAGGAATGTTAGTGGTATATGCGCACCAGTCCTAGATACAATCAAGGGTGGTATGAAAACAATGTTTAAGTGGACTCAAGAGGCTGATAAAGGGTTTGGGAAACTGAAACAAGAAGTGGCAACACAACCCATTCTATTATTGCCTAGTTTTGACAAGTTGTTCACAATTGAGTGTGATGCAAGTGGAGTAGCAGTAGGAGGAGTACTTAGTCAAGAAGGTAGGATTGTGGCATTCTTTAGTGAAAAGCTCAATGAAGCCAAGCAAAAGTACTCTACCTATGATCTAGAATTATATACTTTAGTGCAGTCCCTTAGGAAGTAGAGGCATTATTTGTTACCCAAAGAGTTTGTGGTCTTTATTGATAACCAGGCACTTAGTTATATCAACACCCAAGAGAAGTTGAGTAATAGGCATTTGAAATGGATGGAATACATCCAAGCTTTTACTTTTACCATCAAGAACAAGAAAGGACAAATGAATAAGGTGGCAGATGCATTAAGCAGAAGGTTGTTGATAGTGCAAGAAATACAGCTCAAGAGCATTGGCATAGAGAGTTTCAAGGACCTATATGGAGAGGATGAAGACTTTTCAGAGGCCCATAAGGTATGTTCTAACTTTGAGAATCACTTCCATAGTCAATACTCAGAGTATAATTTTCAAAGTGGGTTGTTGTTTAAGGGCAATCAGTTATGTGTTCCAAGAGGTTCAATGAGGGAAAATCTGATTCAAGAAAAACATAATGGCAGTCTTAGTGGACATTTTGGCATCAATAAGACCTAGAGCTAGTACAAAGATTCTATTATTGGCCTAAGCTGGCAAGAGATGTTAGAAGATATGTGGAACAATGTGTTGTGTGTATGAAAGCTAAGGGAGGAGCTAGCAATGCTGGTTTATATCAACCCCTGCCCATTCCTAATAGACCATGGGAGTGTGTGAGCATGGATTTTATGGCAGGCCTTCTTAAGACCAAGACTGGTTTTGACAATGTTTATGTTGTGGTAGATAGATTTAGCAAGATGAGTCATTTTATTCCCTACAAAACTACTCATGATGCCAGCTACATAGCTCACCTTTTCTTCAAAGAGGTTGTAAGGATCCATGGCTTGCCTCTAACCATTGTTTCAGACAGAGATGTGAAGTTCATGAGTCATTTTTGGAAGACTCTATGGAGCAGATTGGGTACTAATCTGTCATTTGGATCAGCTTACCATCCTCAAACTGATGGTCAAACAGAGGTGGTTAACAGGGTGCTTGGTAATTTTTTAAGGTTCCTAACTAAGGAATATGGATAGAAATGGGATATGGTTATCTCACAAGCTGAATATGCTTATAAGGACAGTGTCAATAGAACTACAGGGAAAAGTCCTTTTGAGGTTGTGTATGGGATGCACCCCAAAGGCATTTGTGAGCTCAGAGACCTTGGATCTATGGAGAATAGGAGTGGACATGCAGAAGACTTCACTCAGACCATGAAAGAGATTCAAGAGCAGGTCAAGAAAACAGTCACAACAACAACCCAAAAGTTGAAGGAGAAAGTTGATTTGTCAAGGAAGGATGTACAATTTGTAGTAAGGGACTATGTCATGGTCGACCTTAAAAAATCCAGATTGCAGAAGGGAGTGTCAACCAAAATCCAAATGAAAAGAGTGGGACCATGCAAGGTGCTAGCCAAGTATTGAAAAAATGCTTACAAGGTGGAATTACCAGCAGACCTAGGCATATCTCTAGTGTTTAATGTGACTGATCTTATCAAGTATAAGGGGACAGTCACTGACATGGATCAAAATAGTAGGGAGATATTCAAGGATGTCAACAACATGACACTACCAACTCCAGACAAGCTACAAGCAGAGAAGATCTTGGAGTCAAGAGTGAAGAAAGTTACAAGGCACAAGGTGTACATGGAGCATCTTGTCAAATGGAAGAACATGCATGAATCTGAAGCTACCTAGGTAGAAGAAGCAGACTTTATGAAGCAAGGCATTGATATGTCACTGATCTCTCCTAAAACTCCTTAGTTGTTTGAGCTGAGAGGGGGAGAATGGTGCAGGAGCACCTGGGAAACATTGGGTTTTCCGGAAGTCTAGAAGGAAGTTCAAATTTTGTTGTGTTGAATAAAACTTGATCTATTATGATCAATGGATTGGGAGGTGAAAATCATGAATGAGTTTTGAAGCTCTAAGTTTTCTTGGTTACCAACCTTGTCAAAGGTTTGAAAACACATTGGGTTTTATAAATTGTTTCATTAGGTCATCTATGGGCTCGAACCAAGCATCTAAATTGTTTTGGAGACCTAATTGGGGGCTCAAGGCTTGTAGCCTTTTCAAACTCTAGAAAAGGAATTGTGTGAAATCGATGGAAAGTTGGGAACTTGTGGTTGCTCAAGGAGCCTAGATAGGCTATTTTGAAGCTTTGCAACACCTTCACACCCCTGCAAGGATCTAGTAGAAGGTTGAGGTTATCTGACCTTTAAGGAAGAGTAAGGGCCAATGGAGAACATGAGGCAACACCAAGGTTGGCTTGGTAGAAGGGAAGCTTGTTGATAGAAGAGGGGTTGGGCAGACAAACCAGGGGCACCTAGTCAAGAGTATTTACCTATAGGTTAGATTGGTGAAGCAAAACACCAAGGAGGTATTACAAGGAAATGCCTAGAGAAGGAATCTATGGTTGATTCCTCCAACCCCACTCCCTATCGCTCTCCTTGGTTTTCTTCTTGTGGATTTTGCGATGATGAGAGGGTCAAAGGATTACTTGATTCGGCAGGATTCATTTCAACATTTTTTTGGCTAAGATCACTTGAAGTGGGTGTTTCTTTGTTGGCTTCCATACTGTTCTTGTATTGAGATCTACTTAGAACCATAAAATGAGGATCAATTTTTGAGAATTGGATAGATGAATCTCTTGATTCTTTGGATTGATCTTTATTTTATGTCCAAAGTAGAAATCTTTAGGATTTCTTGAGGATCAAAAGGTGATGATATCATGATGATGTTAGGGATGGATGATACGGATGCTTTCGGCTTTTGATAAATCTTAAATGAGATACTAGGCTTTTAGGACTTGCAGATTTTGATTTTGATTTTATTTTTGGATTTGGGATTTGTCCTTGATTGATTTTGATTTTGATTTTCTTTTGATTTTGAATAAAAAGACCCTAAGATGTTGGATGATGATCTAAGGGATAGATTTGCTCAAAATATGATGATTTGAATATGTGTGGGGAGAAGGATGCATCTACCCACACCTATTTAAACAAATGATAGTTTTACTAAGTATATGAAGAAGGATTCATCTACATATACTAAGCTAGACAAGATGATTTTGATAAATTTGACTAAGCATATGCAAAAGGATGCATCCACATATACCTAGCCAAAGGTGATTTTGATAATGTTTTCAAGGATTTAGTCTTAATGATTTTGATGATTTTGATTTTCCCACAAAGCCTAGTATCAAGGATTATTTCAAGATTTTCCGAAAAGGTGGTGATGATATGGATTTGTTTTGATGTTTTGAGGGATGGATGAATGAATATTTTGACTTATTTTGATCCTAAGATGAACCTAAAAAGGAAACTTTGTTCGCCTAGACCTAGGTATTAAAGAGTATACAATGCTTCTATAGACCTTTGTAACCAAGAAATGATTTCATTTGAACATTCATTTTCGGATTTCCAACCAATGATTTTTGTTTTGAGATTTGGACTTTTTGAGAATCATGAGTTTTCAACACACATGAAAGTTTATTTTGCTTAGCTTTGCTTAATGACTTTATTTTACCAAAAATAGTTTCTTTGATTAGGTTTTCAAACTAAGATGTCCAATGTCTTAATTTCTTCAAACCCCACAAGATATGTTATGTGGAAATTCGATGAACTCAAGGCAAGGGTTTCCCTATAGTTTACTTAAGGAGACAAATTGAGATATAATCCAATGTTTAGAAACCTCTAAGGATGTGAATCCCAAGGGCAAGCAATAACATATGGATTGAGTCAATTGTATTTGTTTCCAAAAGGGTTTGAAATTTGGATGATGTTAAGTTTTTGTTTTTGAGATGTTTTCGATTAAGCAATGCATTTTGTAACCCAAGAATAAGTACAATCCTATGGATGTGTAAGACAATATTTGTTGGATTCCCACTTGGACAAGTCCAGCTACGCTTATCTTTAGCGAATGGTTAGATACTTGACCCCATTGGCTCCACTCCACGACACTCACTTATACGAGGAAGCCAAGCATCAACACCCATGAAACTCCAATGGCATGTTTTCCATTTCTACTAAACGACTGTAAAAGTGTGGGGTGGATTCAGAACAACTGTTCTTACACCAACAAATAGATTAAAGGATTTTGGAAAATTCTAGCACATGGGTTTTAATAAGGACTTTCTGTTCATAGAGACTGACCCATATGGAAAGAGTCCCCTTTCGGATCCATCTTGTCAGAATCAACCACGTGATATTGGCGTTTCTTCCAATATCCACATTTATATCCCGATTGGAAATACTCTTGGCTTTAGAGTGTAACCGGTTGAGTCATTCCCTTGGGTGAGTACTTTTTCCCCAAGACAGGCCCTCTAGGATAAACAAAAGTGAATGAAGAACAATATTCGTAACTCGATCAATCCTTGTTGGCAACAAGGAGAGAGAATATACACAAGAATGCCCCCACTCACACTCGCAAAATATTTTGTTCAATTTTAAACCCAAATTGAAGTGTGGAGGTGATTGCTTTATCTCACCCTAAAATCATTAAAAAGGCCTTTTGATTCTCAAGATCACTATAAAGCGCGAGAGAAGCACATATTTCCTTTTTCAATGATGTTAGTTCAAGTAATCCTTCACAAAACAAAGTTGCACTTGTTCTTTTTTTAAATCCACAAATAAAAATGTGAGTTCTTTTTAAGCACCAAAACACAAGTGAAAGACATTTTGTTCAATTGTTAATCTAAGAAACAAAATCTAGTAAGTTGTGGTCCTAATGTTCATTTTAGCCTTTGCAAGAAGAAGTTGAAAAATTCCTTCTTTTTTTTAAACCCAAATGAAAACTAGTGTCCTAAGGAAGAAAAAGATAACAATTTCTTAACAAAGTTTTTAAGGACACCTTGTTTTAATGAAACATCCTCCTCATGCTTCCTCTTTCTTCGATTTCAATTTCCAAACTACAAGGAAGAAAAGACAGTCAGATTATGGAAAATATAGAGACAAAAAAGCAAAAAATAAAGCATAAATTAATCATTAACCAAATAACACATGCTAAAATCAAATTTCCCCCTTTTACTCCCTTCTAGCATCGCAACTCGTAACTGTGTCATAGTTTGATTTCCCAGCGGTGCCCTCACAGCATCGCTTTCCAGTTAGCATCACTCTATGTTAGGACAGAGAGCTCAATTGCATCACACTTTTTGCCCAGCGTCGTAGTTTGGTTATTTTTGAAACTGTCTATGAGTCAACGAGCCCAACGACGGAGTTTATAATTCAAATTTTCTTGGTAGGACAAGTTTAGCATTGCACTTTTAGTCTCTCACAGTGCTATATAGTGACACTGAAGAGATAGTGGCACCAAAACAGTGACGCTGAGCTTCCAGTATTAGAATTTTCTGTGTGTGAGGAAAAAACACAGAAAATTTAGGAAAAACTTATTGAAAGTGAGATGTTTCCCTCCTTCTAGCGCCAAATGTGCGAACCCTTTTCCTAGTACCTGCAAAACAACACGAATAAACAATTTAAAAAAGGAATTGCAAGCTAAAACAAGGATTCCCCATGAAATCCATTTACAACATTCAAATTAGGAAGAAAATAGTGAAGAACTCAATGAAAATGACAAAACAAAGATTAAATCCTAATTAGAAAAGAAAACACATGATCCCAAGGGGGAATTGGTGCCAATTTGATGTGAAAATTGGCCCTTTCCTAGTTCCTATGATGCAAGCTTGATGTGTTGAAGATGATTGATCCACTTTGTTGGTGAAGAATGAGAACTCCAAGACAAAAATCTGCAAAAACCTAGCTATGACTCAATGATAATGGATGAAATTCGAGAGATATTTTAGCATGGTAACTTTGCCTATATAGTGGATGATCAAATGAAGATATGGGGTGCTGTCATAATAGTGGTTTACAATTCCTGAGAGGAACGAATTTTAGCTGAAATCACATATTTTTAGAAAATATAATGATTTAAGCCTTAAAAAGTTCCATTTTAAGGATTTCAATTGAAGAGGGTTTGATCAAATCACCTTAGATCAAACCCCCTTGGATAGAACCTCGCTAGTTTTAAACCATACCTATAAATGTGTCTCCTTTACACATATCAAAATGCTAATAAAAAATCACTTTTGATTTAGATTTTGGGGGATCAAATTAATTCATTTAAAATTTATTTCAAATGATTATGGTATTCCTCAGAACAAGCTATCCAATGAATATAATTTTAATATGTTTTGGTTTTGTTATGTATTTGTTTTTAAGTTTTATTAAACATAGGTTTTCATCGAAAATGAATTTATTTGTTCTTCACATGTGGAAAAATAGAAGATTATCAAAAAAAATTGAAAAATATGAGTGCAGGATATTGAAGTCCTTGATCCAACAAAAATTAAATTAAATTTTGACATATACAAAAAAGTTATCGTGTATCGCTGTGGTTTGAATTGTAATTTGTTTGACTTTGAAACTTGATTAAGGAAAAGATATTCAATAAAAAACTATCTAACCAAGTGGAAGCACTAGATATCAGAGTTACAAATCTAAATTTGAAAGAAGTAAAATTTTATCCTGCATGGAAAAAAGTTGTGTTATACCTGCCACTTTTTAAAATGTTGTTTTCTAAAAAATCTATTTTGTGGGAGATGGAAAAAGTGCAATATGATTCCAAAAATTTTGAAAAAATATATTTATAATCTATAGACAAAATTTGATGAGACTCTAGTTTTCACCATCTTCAAATTCCTCACAGTTTAGCCGCTATAGGTGCCCGAATGTGAAGATTTAGTTAAAAATAATAATTTCAGTGTCCAGTTTGGCCAAAAATTGTAAACCATTTTTATGGGATCACCCTATGAGATCTTTATTTATAGAGTTCCAAGATGGATGAACGTTCAAATTTGAGCAATGTGGGACTAACATTCATCCAATGGTATGATGCCACTTGTCAATCTATGAATGGATGAAGGATGTGCAAGATTTGGGGATTGTGCCAATAAATGCATAATTTTGAATTTCAAATTTATTGAAATGATATGCAAGAGGGAAGGGAAAATGCAATAAATTCCACTTGGCTCAAGGAAAAGGACATGTAAGATGAATTTATTGCCTTGTTGGATGCACATGTTGACTTGGAATTTTTGAATTCAAATTGAGAGAATATTCCAAAAGATGCCTTGTGAGGAAAATAGAGATTTAATAAATGAATTAAATCTATTTTCATGTGCAATTTGCATTATCTAGAGGATGGGACATGAGATGAGATTAAATTAATCAAGGGTTAATTAATTTAATGAGAGAGATTAGATGATGTGACCTATTTGACTCAAACTTGTGGATTTATTTAAATCAAATAAGAGAAGAATATGACAAGAGATTAATTAAATAAGGATTTTGATTTATTTAATTAAAAGAGATGGTGTTAGATTAAATAAAATAAGGTTTTAATTTATTTAATTTAATGGATAGACTTTGGAGATTTAATCAAATAAATTGATTATTTAATTAAATAGGGATAATTAGATCAGATGAATTGATTTAATTAACAAGAGGGAGTGACTTAATTAGAAAAAAATGATTTATTTAATTAAGGGATGAAAGTTGATGAATTTAATCAAATGAGGAGATTTGATTAAATGGTTAAACCGAGGGATGATTCAGGAAGAAACGATGTTAGTAGGTCAGGATCAGATGCAGAATGTCAATCTGTACATTTTACATGTCTATAGTTCCATAAGTTGTTTGGCTTCTTCTTTGCCTACACATCTCAAATAAAATCCTTCATGATTTCTTCTATAGAGCACCGGCCCCTGAAGTATAAACCTATGGCTCTTCATCCTTAGGGCTCTTCATTGTACCAGATTCAAATGTGAAGGGAATCTATGATTCAACAAATAATAAATTGTGTTGTCATACCATTCCCCTGGAGACACTTCCTCCAATTTATATGTGTGTTACATAAGTCCTGGTCCAGTCATTGCGATTGTTTGCAACAAATCTTTCCCTTAGACCAACTTCATAGATTTTATCTCCATATCATATTCTTGCAAAGTGGCGACCCACTTGCCTCTCCTTTCTTCAAGTTTTTTTTGCATTAATAGTGTCTTCACAATGGCATCTGGAACTATAGCATAGACCTTGCTTCTTAGGATATAGTGTCTGACTTTCTTAATGACCTTCACCAAAGCATAAGAATTCTTTTCCACACTAGGATACCTTAACTCTACATCCTTCAAAGATGTACTCATAAAAGATTTTGGATGCTCATCCTTTTCTTTTGTTCTCTAGGTTAGTACTGTTGCACAAGTATGTTCTGAAGCAAAGGAGTACAAATAGAACAACTTGGAATAATCGGGACTAACCAACACTGGGGCATCCACTATTGCTTGCTTAATTTCATCAAATGATCTCCTAGCTTGAAGGGTCGAATCAACCTTCACATTTTTCTTCAACATTTCATTCAATGGTCTTACAATTTCTGCAAACTTGATTATAAACTTCCTCACAAAATTGATCTTGCCAAAGAATGATCTCAACTCTTTCTAGCTTCCTGGCAAACCAATCTTAGAAATTGCCTCAATATGGTCTAGATCGATTGAGATTCCCTTCTCTGAGATAACGTGCCCTAACAACTTTCCTTAGTAACACCAAATATGCACTTCTTCGGGTTGAGGGATATGCCATATCTTTTACATGTCTAGAAAATTTTCCTTAGGTCCTCAATGTGGTCTTCCCTCCTTTTGGAAAACACAATCAAATCATCCATATATATAATTATACATTTTCCAACTAAATCTTGGAAAGTGATGACCATAGCCCATTGAAATGTGGCTCTGACATTGATTAGGCCAAAAGGAATCCTTCTGTATGAAAAAGTCCCTCATTTGGTGGTGAATGTTGTCTTCAATCTATCCGCCTCTTCTACCATCACCTGGTTGTATCCGAAGTAGCCATCTAGGAAGGACATCATCTAAGAGCCATTAACAATCTGCAATACTTCATCCAATGATGGCAAGGGATAATTATCATTTTTAGAAGCCTTGTTCAAATTATGAAAATCAACACACAAGCTTATTTCACCATTCTTCTTTCTAACTAGAACTAGATTGATGACCCACGTCGAGTGCCTCACTGGAAAGATAATCCTAGCTGAAAGAAGCTTCTTGACTTCTTGATAAATTAATGGTTCTAGCAGTGGGTTTATGGGCCTCTACCTCTGTCTGAATGGCTCACTTCCTGGCTTTAATGGGATTGTGTGTGTAATCAAGGAAGTATCATATGTTTTCAAATCTTCATAACCCCAGGCTGTCACATTTGAGAATTCTTTCATTTCATGTAAGATTCCTTCTTTCTCTTCTGGTGTACAAACCTTACCAATAAAAACATTTTTTACTTGCTCACCTACCCCCAAATTGATGGATTCACATTCATTGCCTTGTATGCTATGATTTGTACTCAATTTTTTGAGATCAAAAAGTTTCTCCAACTCAACCATACCTTTGGGAATAACATTTGTTTTCAAATTAAGGATCCCTTTGGCATCAAATTTCATTGCTTCATTTTCTTCTTCATCTATGATTTGTGCCTCGAACACACTAGAACACATCAAGAAATCTAGAATTTGCTTGTCATTGTTGAACACTTGAAAATTATTTATATTATCAGGGATTGAGGGTGTAGAGATCAGTTATAGTGTTAACTTTTTCAAACCCTCCATGGCCAAAGGCTCTAATGAACTAGCCACTTTCGCAAGAGAGTTGGCAACTAGATTCTTAGACCTGCTTGATGTTGAATGCATCAAAGCTCTCGATCAGGTCCCAAAATTTGTTGTGGTAGCGATCAAATCTCCTATCATGGAAAGAGTACTGCTTCCTTACTCAGTGGACCACTATATCTGAATCTCTATAGGCATGTACAATTTTAGCTCCCTTCTAGATTGCGAGGATCAACCCATGAATCAATGATTCATATTCAGTGGCATTGTTAGTGTAGGAGAACTGGAGTCTGTAGGCACCTAGATATGCATCTCCTATTGGGATGATAAGCTCAAATCTAGCTCCATTTCCTTTCTTATACTTTGACCCATCAAATCTCAAAGTCCATACTTGATTTTCCATGTGAGTACTAGAAGGCTGGATAGGTGCATCCTCTTGATCACATGCTTGTGAAATGTTCTTTTCCACCACTGGCTTGATTTTCTCATCTTTCACCGATTTCTCCATGGAAGAGCTTTCTCCTTTATTAACTACTTCACATTCTTCTTCTAAGGAGAGTTGTGGAACCATCTTTGAAATTTTCTCTAAGGAAATCTTGCACATAGCACATGTGATTTCTGAATGGAAAGCCTCATGAATCCTACACCAATTAGGTAGTAGAAATTTTTTTATGGAGGCATCCTTACCCAATTCTATCTCTTTGTTTACACTCTTTAACACAAAATCCATGAAATTCTCAAACATTCCTTCACTTTCACTCCTACTTGAATCATCTTCATTCGACACTTTAGTAGAGGTAGGTGCATCTCCTAGAAGTTTTCCTTTATTTGAACTCTGCAACATGAGGAATTCTTGCTTAACAAGCTTATATGAGCCCAAATCAGTTTCCATAAACAAAATCTCATTATCTTTACCATATTCTATGATCATCAATCTTAGTGGTGGTGTACTTTCAACTTTTATCTGATTTGGAATCCCTCTCCAAGGTAACCATATGTGAGAGAAGTTAGTTGCAATGTATCCATTTAGCTTTCTAGAACAATCTTTGCTCAACAACATTCCATAACCATTTGGTATATCCACAATTGATATGTAAATACAACTCTGAATTTCGGGATCCGCTGCTAGCTGCATATGGATATTATTCAACTCTCCCACAACTAGAACTTCAGTCTTATCCAGCTGAGTCACCTTCTTGTTGGTCTGGAGTGGAATTAAACTCAACCTCTCACATACCTTCAAAGGCATGACATTTCTTGATGCACCAAAATTGATTAAATAATTATGTAATAGCTTTCCAAAAATTATGATAGAGACAAGGAATGGGGCCAATTCATCCTTCCCCTAATAAAACACCATAGGCTTTCTCCTTTCATCAACCAAATTATCCCTTTTTTCATCTTTTTTGTTCATCTGAACTTGATTTTTTTGAGTAACATCTTTTGAATTCTATTTTTGTTATGTGGGAGTATCAAGTTGAGCACTCCTCTCAATTTCGGCCTTTGGCTTCTCAAAAGCATTTGAAGAATTTTGCACCATACCCACAAAATTGGAAGACTGTTGCTAAGCCTCCCAAGCATTATAGGGCATATGGGGCACATCGTGTACCACATTCATGTTTTGTGTAGGAAAAGATTGTGTGACAACAAGAGGATTTCTCAATACATTAGGTGTTTCTTGGGAATTACTTCTCACGGTAGGAATTTCATTTGAAATTCCCAATAGAGTGTCCCTAACTTCTGGAATCTTCATCAGCTCATAGAAGGGAAGACTAACCTTTATCTTCTTGAATTCTTCTAACACGTAGGAACTAAGATTCTTGACATCCTCCCTAGGAAAATTCTCTTTCTGCCCACATTCAGCTTGGTGAGTAGGTTGTTGAGTAGTTTGTTGTCCACTTCTGCCTTGTGTTATGTTCTGTTGCCTATACTTAGGAGAATCTCTTGGAAAATCAGAGTATTACTCATGTTTGGATGTGGGGGAGTTGTAAAATTATTTGGAGGTGTTGATGAAATCAAAGGTTCATTTTGTTGATGGTTCCTCTGATAAACTCTAGGAGCTCCACCTCTAGTTGACTGCAAGGATTGCACTTCTCTTCTTCCCTCTACCAAGACACTATTTTTAAGAGGCAAAAAAATATATCCATCTCTACTAAGAGGCTCCTCGGGTGATGCGCACTTGGCATGAACCTCTGAAGGAATTTGAAATTCTGGCATCCGCATGGGACCATTTGCTGAAGCTAGAAAAAATTTCTAATTGACTAGTGGGGGAATATAACTTTGAAACTCATGCGAGAAGTTGAAATATTCTAAGATCAATACGTGATCATATTGGGGTGTTGGGACTAACTCGTATCCTATGATCAAAGGATTCTTTGTGGCCTCTGTATTCTTCGCTTCTCTCTTAAAAATATCAGCTACAACTTGGAATTCATGGCATTGAAGCTTAGAGTGTTGATTGGTGTTATGTAGCCTACACCATCCTAACAAGCTGGCCTCAACCAAGTAGACTCTATCTATAGGATGGTTCTCGAGAGGTGGCGAATTGTCCAATGGTGAAGGAAAGCCTCCATTGTTAGGCCCTATATTCCAGGGTTTCTTTTGAAATCCTTGATTATTGTTTCCATACCCATGACTATTTTCATGACTGTATCCTTGATGGGTATCTTGAGGAATGGGAGGATTATTTTGATATCCTCGGTTAGCACCGTGATGTGCTTGATAATTTTTCTACATGGCTTGAATATGATTTTTTTGATTTCTGAGGTAAGTCACCTCAGTTGACAGCCTTTTCACTTGCTCTATTAAATCTTTCACTTCTTCTTTCTCCTCTTGGTTTTTTGCTGGTGGCACTGTGTTTTGGAGATAAACAGGTTGTGTTGCTTATTCTAGGGACAAAGGCATCCCAGGGTTGAGAACTAACTGATTTGATGGTGCCAATACTTGATAAGCTGGTTGAGGAATTGAATTTAGTGTTGGAACTTGTTGATTCCATGTCGAGCCAAGTGTTTGCATTTGATTGTTCATTGTAATTAGGCCAGTATATAGTGAGGGCCCAATTATGTTTTGTCCTAAACTCTGACTCACTTCAACAACTTTAGCATAAGCTTGATTCATATTAGCCAGAGTGGGGTGAGATTGCTTCACAAACATTGTAGTCAAAGGATCCAAGGCTGAATAGTAATTATCCCTAGCATTAGCAATAATATAGGGGGTACGTAATCATGTGAGAGCCTTATAAAACCTATTGTTGAACACATGAATGGTCTCTTTGTCTTGCCTTCTCACTTCTACAAACTAAGAGTAGAGCTCTACAAGAGTAATAGGTATACCAAAATTTCCAATGAAGGCATCCTTCATCTTCTCCCATGACCTTATTGATCCAACTAGTAGGTGAATAAACCAATAATGAGCTTCCTCTCCCAAGGAATATGGGAATATCCTGCAAGCCATGTCCCCATATGAAATTTTCCTATTGTGTAAGTGATCTTCAAACATCTTGATGTTGTCTTCAGCAGTGCAATTCACATCATTGACATGGAACTTAGTAGAAAAATTCTCTAGATTCTTTGGCATGTCATGGTAATCAGCAAATTCCAATGGAGACGGGTTGCTAACCAACCAAGTAGCACCATTAGGAGTCGATTGAGCCATCACTTGAATTGGTTGTTGCTACTGATGTACAATAGCTTGGACTGTTTGTTGTTGTCAAACAATAGATTGGATGGGTTGTTGTTGTTGAATAATCACTGGTACAGTAGCTTGAATTAATCTCAGTTCAGAAAACCTTGAAATGCTAGGTGGAGTTCTAAATAAGTTTGAAATTTCTTCTCCACTTGGTACTTCTTTGCTTTACTAAAACTCTTCACTTGATGGAACTTCTTCGCATGATCAAACTCATTTCTTCTTCCTCTCTCTAGTAGGTAGCTCTACTCCACAAAGTCCTTATATGAAATGGGTCTAGACCTCAAAATTATTTTAAAATTGTCTAGCGAGAAGGAACTAATGTGCTCCAGGATGTAGCTGCTTCTTCTATTACTGACATGCGGGAGAGAGTGGCTATCTCTAATTAAGAAAATCTCTTTCAATAGCAACTTGGATCTAAACAGCCTTTTCTTCTTCCTCTTCCAACACAAAGGTCACTCGCATATACTCAGTTGCGCTCCTCTTCAATTTCCACGTGAGATTGCTCAATCCTGGAAGAATATCCTCCTGATCATCATTGAATCCAAAATTTGGCTGCAACACTGAAAATATACCTTTATGCAGTAGCACCATCTTGTTTCATGATACTCTTCTCCAATAAAACCCTTTATAACAAAATCCCTTTCTACTTCAATATTTCCCTCCTTCTAGGGCCAATTCTGTTGATGGGTGTTTTTTGACCACACCAACACAGAATAAAGTTTCCAATGGTCACTCTATCCTCTCTTGATTAAAATCTCTTGCATGCTAAGATTGTGAAAGATCATGCATTCAACTCCAAGGTTCCTTTATGCAATGGACATAGAATCAATTGGCTTGATGTGATTTGCTGGTATTTCAAGGGGACTTATGCAATTTTTCACTCAAAGAGAAAGGGATTTTCCAGATTCAAGAGATTTTTTGATGAACCTTGAGCTTCCTGAGCTAACCAAAAAGTACTGAATTTGAATGGTTGCAGGGATTAAAAACACTATGATCTACTCTAGATGCAGGATGTGGAGATCAACTCTTACAAACTTCAACCAAGCTTTCCTTTGCCTCACCTTGAACAACTTCCACAAAACTGGTGCAATCTTCAAAAGAGTAACTAGAAATATTCATATTACAATTTAACATGAAGACACCATCACAACAACGCATACCAACATGTAAATCATAATCAAATTTAGGTCCAAACTATTCTAGTGGACCACACAAGGAGAACCCACCATCAATGATCCCTCTAGTGGTATGGATTAGCAAAGCTTGTTTAATTCTACCACCACATTCCATAATTATCTATGTGCATGAATTAAATACTTTACTTTAATGTTCTACGTGAATCAGAAGGATGAAGAAATATTGCTAGCTACCCACAATAAAAGATGAAACCACAAGCAATGATAACTCTTTTTATTATAGGAGTGTTCACAACAATCTCTTACAAAGAATTCAATTTGAAAAATCTCCTTCCTCTTCCTATCTATCAATATATCAATCTATGCTATGCTATCAGTCTCTCTCTATTCCTCCTCTACTCTCTATGTCTATCTATTATATGATATACAAATGAGGGGGGATGCCCATTTCATAGTTGGCCAATTCCAATGGATGGATTAGATTCAATTACAATGAAGGGCTCAGATTGAACCACATAAGCCCTAGTCAAGATTCTACCCTAAAAAATGTCATAAAGTGGAGGAGTGGGGTAATAAATGAGAACGAAATGCCCACTCCCTCCCTTTGACCACTATGAGCATTTAATGTCCAATATCTTCTAGAAGATTCTCATCCAGAAATGTATTGCCACTGTTCTTCTCCTTGACTGCAAACTCTATGAATTTGGTCAACACTGCCTCAACCTCTTGAATCTTGAACTGAAATGAGTGGAACATGGTTGAGAAAGAATTCAAGCACTATGATCGCTTGTCCCTACCAAATACAAGATTTTCTCCAAGCTTCTAAGGCATCCTGAGTGCTTTGAATAATGTTGGAGAAGTTTTAAATGTTCTCAAAGTTCACCTAGGAAAAAGATCTCGCATCCGAGAAGAAGGGCTCCAACCTGCTCCTCAAGCCACCTGAAGTCACCTCCTCTAGAGTCAGCCTTTTATCAAATAAGGCTTTGAGTGTGTTTAAGACTCCTTCCTATATGTTTCCCATAGTCTTTCTAACTCTAACTGACTCCACCTCTATTGTATCAAAGAAGCCTCGACCAGTGAATGCTGAAGAATACCAGCTTGGGAAATCATACCTATCACCCTCCTGAATTACTCCTCCCTCAACAAAAGTTTGCACAGGCATATGCATCAAGGCTGCCAAGCGAGGAAAATTTTTATCTTGATAAATTTGTGCCTCGCTCCAAGCTTGATCAACATTTTCCATGCTCATAAGAATGTTGGAGGCTTGCTAAAAAGAATAGGTGAGATCCATGAATTTATATGCCTCTATGCGAACATTGCCAACACACTTGTCCACTTCCTGAGCCATCCTCTTCAAATCTTCCAAGCTGCTTATTGATTCTCTCATAAGATTACCTGGGAGATCAGCTACTAGATTCTCCTGTCCACATGGACGTGTTAGGTGTTGTAAATATCCGATCAACATCTTATGCTCCCTCTTCACCCTTTTGTATTTTCCTTCTGTTCGGAGCAATCTATCCTTCAGAGCTTGATAGGAGCTATCACATTCGTCAATTATTTAAGCTCCTATAGGGCGGCCCAGCTCCACAGTAGTAACTACATAATTTTTAGGAACAACCTCATCTCAGTTACACTCTACTCTCAGAACAACTACATGAAGCATACGAGAACCAGTATTATTTATAGATATCTTGGAGTATTTCTTGGCTCTCTTCTTTCTGGTGGCCTACTGATTCTACTAAGGAATTCATCCATCTCGATCACCGGGTTAGTCTCCTCCTCAGGATCTTTCCTCATTCTATCTTTAATCCAACCGGGCACTACCTACTGTGAGTTGTAAATAATAAGTGGTTTCTCCTCTCTTGCTTCTTCTTCACATACTTCTTTAACAATATTTTGTGGAGGCTCGTCATTCTCCATCTATTGAATATCCTCTCCTAGATCTAGAGCTTCTTTCCCTATAGTATTATCATCTTCTAATGTTGTTTCAATCATTTGTTGGAAGCAAGTGTCTATTTTTGTATCCTCTTCCTCCTCTTGTTGACTTTCTCTTCTAGGAGCATTGACACTTAGGCTATATGGCTTCCTGAGTGGTGGTTGGTTTACCTCCTAAAATTCTTGCTCCTCATTTGATTTATTTCTCCGACTCCCAAATAGTGAAAGCTTCTACACACTCAAAGATTGAGTCTGTGATCATATGGGTGATGCTTCTTCTACCCTTTGAGGTACTGGATGAACTTGTACTTCTCTCCATGGCTTATAAGCTTGGGAAACCTATTTTATTTTCCTTGCTGATGGTGGCCTTTGATCAACCATGAGATTGTAAGTGAGAGCAATTGATTAACTTTTGAGCTTATTTACATGCCTCTCTACCCAACTCCTTGTGAATGATAGAACCAGTATGCATAATGTGTCCAAGTCTATGATCTTCGGTTTTGACCAATCAGGTAGTGGGACTAGTGTATTTCTAACTGACTCATAGTTTGGTTGTATTACATTCAAATCCTCATCTAATTGATCTGGAACTGGAACAATCTTGCACTCTCTGATCATCTTCAAAGGTAGCCTGGTAAACATTCTTCTCCTAACTTCAACATCATCTACCACATTAGCCCAAAAGTCTTCAATATGAGCCATGTTCCTATACTACACACTTTGCACCATTCTGATGTTATTGCAAGGATCAAAATCCTACCTACTGGTGTGGTATGTAAGGTGGAAGAACTGCAGCTCATCCTTAGCTTCTCTGGTTGCTTGCAATGAAGGAAAAACTTCATTTGAATTTCCCATAATGATCAGGAAGTCTACTCCTCCTTTCTTCTTCTTCTTCTATATTTTATCATAGGAAATGATATTCCTAGATACTTTTAACATAACCATTCTATTAGTGGTGTACCTTGGTAATCTGTATAGATACGATGTGAACCCCTATAGCCTAATATAGGTGAACTTCAAAATTTGAATAAACCAATATCCGTATTCTTCGATCAGCTCATGAGCCTCTTTTGATATCCTTTGTTGAGTCCTTCACTAAAGAGTCCTTGCTATATGCATGGTGAAGGAATCATTCACCCTTTTGTGGTTGGAGGTGTTGCTTAGGTGCAATTGTGGGCAAGCCTCATAGATTTTAAATTGCTCAGGACCACATCCAATTGGCTCTTTGTGATTTATCCCTCTGTACTTAGTCATTTGAGCCAACATATTTATAACATATGAGCTCATGTAGAATGTTTTATTTCTTCTCAAGTTCCTGAACTGCTCATCCAGATTGTCACTTATCATCCTTTCCCAGTCAACACATTCTTTACCCTCCATTACAAACCCGATGTAATAAAACATCCATGGCTCAAAGATGAATGATTGAGAGCTTCCATTTATTTGGCTGAGCATCATTACCAAGTCATAATACTCCTGCTTCACATAATTTGAGATAATCTACTTGGGAAGCTTGGTGTGAGAAGGCCAATATTTCTACATCCAAACTAAATATATCATCCTGACACATCTTTCAAAAGAGGAGGCATACATCCTTTCATCTCTTTCCTTTGTTTTGTACACCATCCTTTCAGAAGTGGGAATCCCAAACTCCTCTCTGATAGCCTTAGGTGTGAGATTGGAAAAAAAAATTCCATCAGGAGAAACAATCATTCTTCGCTCTGGCTTATAGTAGTTGGTGCACTCCATGATCAACTTCGGACACTAGATTGCTGGTGGAAAACCAACAGTTGCATAAATTGTACTCTTCATAATCTGGTGCACTGTGACTGATGGAGGATGGCCTCCTTGCTTGTACATTCATCCCTTGAGTGCCCCTAGGTTGAATGCATTGAGGTTGGTGTCATTCAACTCTCCTAGCTTTGAAGTAAAATTTGATTCAGGAAGTCAGCTCGGGTAGCGGGATTGGCTTGAGGCTATGGGATGGCTCCTCATGGTCTCGAGTTCGATTTCGCTCCTGGTACTTATCTAGTGGTTGTGGTAGCCTGCGCTACAAACACCCACAGGGATTAGTCTCTCTTCACTCGCCACCTGAAGGGTGCTGCGCTGGGTGGATCGCAGGGGTACCCTGTCGCAACAAAAAAAAAAAAAATTTGATTCAGGAAGAAATATCTTGATCAACTTCTTAATTACTGCCTGCCTAGATATGTTAACTTTGCTTGATTCAACATTTGCAGCCTTTCCTGCAGCCTTGTTTGCTCTACCTATTTCATCCATCCTGAAAAATAAAAGATAGGCAATAAAATTCAGATTTAGAAAATAAATCACCTCAAGATGGAAAAAATATGGAGTAAACCTCGAAAAAGAAGAGCCTTTAGCATTAAATTTTCTAACTTCAAACCTCAATACTTTCAAGAGTACAACTTTTGGCACTTAGAAAAGTTCACCCAAGCTTGCTGATTTAATTTGCAGCTTCACCTCTCTTCTCCTCACTCTTAGAGCCACAATCTCGTACTTGCAACTGGTGCGAATAAAATAAAAACTTTGTGGCTTAAATAATTGTGTGAGGGAGTTTATTTTAGCAAGTTCAATAAGTTTCTCCTTCCACTACTTTCTAATTTCTATCCTTGGAAAGGAGATGGGTGAGTTGTCACCCAGACGGGGCCCAATCATCATAAAATTTTCCTTCATTGAAGATTCTTTCCCATACAAAATTTGAATTTTCCCCTTTCAACTACCTGTAACAATTTGTCATCTCAAAGTTTTATGGGAAAATATCCAACCCATTTAAAATCTCCAACATTTAAAATTTTACCCCTTTGTAACCTTGGGTGCATTTCATCATGTGTCTTAGAACTTTTCATGCCTTAGAAACCTTTTGAATCTCTCCCAAAGGGTGCATTTGGACCCTTCGTGTTCCAAGTTTTAAAAAAAACTCTCAACCTTCTCTTCTTAAGATGCATTTTGATGGGCCTACTTTTATTTTCATGACTTAGAAAATTTTCTCACCCAACCTCTTCATGATGGGCAGATTCTAGACCTTGTTCTTCAAATTTCTCAGCCTTGGAAAATTTTCCCCAACACATTCTTCTTCCTTGGGCACATTTGGACCCTTATGGTTAGGTGCATTTTTGTTGGGTGTGTTTACATCTCTAATGCCTTAGGAAATTTTTATCCAACCTCTTCCTTGTGGGTGCATTTCACTTCTTATTCTAGGGTGCATATTGAGGGGTGCTCCTTATTATTTTTCATGACTTAGAGAAATCTTCTATCCCCACTTGCTCCTTGGACACATTTGAGGTATCTCACTTATGGCGCATTTAGGAGGATCTTATTTTATTTTCCATGCCTTAGACAAATTTTCCTAAGTCTCCTCACACCTTGGGCACATTTGAGAGGAGGTACTCTCATTTTCATGCCTTAGGAAAAATTTCATGCCATCTTGATTCGCTTAGGGAACATTTGAAGGGGTGAAGGTTGGGCCCATTTCATAGGGTCTCATTTATTTTTTTGCCTTAGAACGTTTTTCACCTCCACTCATCATGGGTGCATTTGATGGGTTGAGCTCATATTTGATGCCTTAGATAATTTTCTTGCTCTAACTTCTTTGGGCGCATATGACCCCTTGTGCTTTTGTTTCTTCCCTTAGAAAATTTCTCACCTTGATGTCTCTTCCTTGGGCACATTTTGAGAGGTGTCATTTCAAGTTTATGCCTTAGAGATTTTTCCAACTAACTTCTTCTAGGGCACATTTTTCCATCTCCCTATAGGGCACATTTCCTTGGTGTTTCCTTCATGTTCAATGCCTTATGGAAATTTTCATTTCAACTTACCCTTCCTTGGGCGCATTTGAGGGGTGTCATTTCATTTTCATTTCCTTAAATAAATTTTGTATCACCTACTCATCTTGGGTGCATTTAGGTCTTTGAGCTATTGTTTCATGCCTTAGAAAAATTTCAATCTCCTCAAGGGCACATTTGAAGGGTTGTATTCTCATCCAACTTCTTGCTTGGGCACATTTTGATGGGTCTTCTTTCCTTAGGAAAATTATCTATCCCCACTTAAGTTGGGCACATTTAGATGGGTGTGCTTATGTTTTTGACTTAGAAATTTCTCTAGCACCCTCCTAAATCACTCTAAGGGATATATGAACACTTAGCCAATTTTTCTTTGTTCACCCTCACTTTCCATTTTTAGCAACTTCTGAAGCCCTTGTTTTTTTCTTGAATTCTCAACTTTTCCAGACTTGAATCTCGTTCACCCTGGTCCTAATGGCTTGATTGACCTGTTCACACCTGCCTTTTATGTGTACCTACTATTTTAGGAAATGTTCTGGAAGTGAGTTACTAAAAATAGTAAGTGTGCAAAATGTGCTCAAATTTTACTAGTAGATTCCTCGAAGAATGATGATTGCAATGGGATACATCAATTTTCAAAGATTCTCGCATTTTTCCCTACATTTTAGGTACAAAAGTAGGAAACCCTAATTTTACTACCTGCGCTTTTGTAGACCTTTGTTTGATGTTGTTCTCATTGCATGTTGCTCTGTTCTGAAAGTTGAAGTGCTGGAGTTATTCCGGTGACACCATGGCTGCCAAAGATGGACCTACTAAAAATAGAAAGTTGTTAGAATTTGCTCAAATTTTGTAGGTAAGTACTTTGAAGGGTCCTGAATCTAATGTAACAGTCATTTTTTCAAAAACCCTAGTAGAAAAGTCTCAAATAGGGGACTTACTAAAAATAAAAAATTGTCCAATTTCACTCAAATTTTGTAGGCAAGCAACTGAAAGGGCTCTAAACATGGTGAAGCAGTCATAATTCCAAAAGTCCTAAGAAAAAGGTCCCAAATTGTGTACTTACTAAAAATTGTAAGTTGTCAGAATGGAGTGAAATTTTAATGGGAACTTGTCTGAAGCCTCCTGATTGGAATGCCAAGCTAAGAGTTTAGTTTACTGACTCCATTTACCCAAAAATCAAGCCTAGAGAATGAAACCCTAATTTTTCAAGATGCACTTCAGACTTAGCCAACACTCCAAATTAGGCCAAAAGATAGGTACATCCCCGAAAAGATAGAAGGAACAAAGAGAGAAAATCATAAAACCACCCAAAACCAAAGCCAAAACACTCGAATGGACCAAAAATTAGGGGGTCCCCATTTTGAATGGGGTGATGTGTGAAAAGGTCACAACATCTGGCGACTCGACGGGAAAGTGTTGGAAAACACTTTAAGAATTCAACCTTATCTAATATTTCTCAAACCATCATATGGAAATTAAACTTACTCAAAAGGGGAGAAGAATATGATATTGGATCAAAACACCTTCATCCAAGATACTCTAGGTGTGTGTGTATTCATTTCATCTCTGAATCATCTTGACCTCTGGAATTGGCCATGGCAAGCTATCTAAGTATCTTAGCTTCAAAAGCATCCTGGACATTGCCTCGCTATCAGTCAGGTGTCCATAGCCCCAATGAGGTTGTCGCTACAATTCCCATGAATATTTCTCCACTACCAGCCAACCGTCCATAGCCTTGGTGGAGTTATCCGCATATTCCCAAAACCAATATTCAAAGTTTAATATTGCTTTCATTGTTCTTTTTCAGATATTTTCTTTTAGCACATTTTATCTTTTCTTCCATTTTGATATTTTGTCAATTCCACAATTGGATGGTAAGCAATGAAGCTTCCAATGGGTTTGAGAATTGTAGTGGCCCTGAAGCAAGACATAAAGTTTTCACTTGCCATAACCTTTCTCAAGAAATCAAAATGACTCAGACTAGTTGTAGAGCATTGGGATCTTTGGACTCATGTGTTAAGACATAATAACTGATTAACCTCTTGAATCAATCTTAATTCCAAACTAGATGATGACAAGAGGAAAGCAACCTTGGCTTTCAAAATTTGTACAAATCCATAAAGCCTAATGGAAGAAAGAAAAATTGTGTAAGGGAAACATCATCACCCCCTTCGCAACAGAAAACTTCAAAATATTTTCCCATTCCAAACCCAAAACCACTTGAGCGAACAACTCAAGGGAAGAAAAGCCAAACCAAAAACCTGAAGGGCAACAAAACAAAACCAAAACGGAACAAACCAAAACCAAAAGGAAAGTAGAAAGAGAAACATAATCTAACTATGTACAAAGTAGGTCCCAGGAGGGAAACTAAGCTTGGAAATAATGTTTGATGAATTTCCCATTGACTGGCAATTGGATATCCTCACCTATCAGTGTCCTCAACTTGAATGCATTATCTCCTAGGATCTCATAAATTTGATAAGGGCCCAACCACAACTTGTCAAACTTGTCATGATCACCTTTCTTTTCATGGGCCTTGTCCCAACATAAGACCAAGTCAAAAATATGGAAGGATTTGACCTTAGATTTCTTGTCAAACCATCTTTTCACAACTCCTTGATGCTTAGCTAAATTATCTAGCACTTCATCTCTCTTATCCTCCAAATGCATCAACTGGGACAACTTGGTTTTAATCCGGTCTTCTCCTTCAAGATATTCCTAAATAAATTGAAGAGTCAGAATCCTTAGCTGAACTAGGAAGACGGTGTATTGTCCGTAGACCAAATGATAAGGATATGTTTCCAACGAATTCTTTGTTTTGATCCTGTCTTCCCAAAAAGAAAATCTCAGTTGTGTATGCCAATCCTTAGGGTTCTTGTCAAGCAACATTTTAATAGCATTGAGCAAGTTCTTGTTTGTGAACTTAGCTAGCCCATTCCCCTGTGGATAATAATTGGAAGAGAACTTTAAAGTAATCCCATACTCAAATTCCAACTGACTAGTCTACATCCACTGCATAAAGGAGCCTTGGAGTTGAATGCATGATCCTTCACAATCTTAGCATGTAGGAGATTTTGATCAAGATAGAGTGACCGTTGGAAACTTTATTCTATGTTGGTGCGGTCATAAAACACCCGTGAACAAAATTGGCGCTAGAAGGAGGGAAATATTGAAGTAGAAAGGGATTTTGTTATAAAAGGGTTTTATTGGAGAGGAGTATAATGAAACAATATGGTGCTACCACATAAAGGTATTTTTCGGTGTTGCAGCCAAATTTTGGATTCAATGACGATCAGGAGGATATTCTTTCAGGATTGAACAATCTCACATGGAAATTGAAGAGGAGTGTAGTTGAGTATATGCGAGTGACCTTTGTGTTGGAAGAGGAAGAAGAAAAGGCTATTTAGATCCAAGTTGCTATTGAAAGAGATTTGATTAATCGGAGATAGCCACTCTCTCCTGCACGTCGCCAATAGAAGAAGCAGCTACATCCTGGAGCGTATTAATTCATTCTCACTAGAAAAATTTAAAATAATTTTGAGGTCTACACCTAGTTCATCTAAGGACTTTATGGAGTTAGAGCTACCTACTAGAGAAAGGAAGAAGAAATAAGTATAATCAAGCAAAGAATTTTTATCAAGCAAAGAGGTTCAGTTAAGCAAAGATGTACCAAGTGGAGAATAAATTTTTTTTAAAAATAGAACTCCACCTAGCATTTCAAGGTTTGCTCAACCGAGATTAATTCAAGCTACTATACCAGTGATTATTTAGCAACAACAACCCGTCCAAGCTATTATTCGACAACAACCATTCCAAGCTATTGTACATCAGCAACAACAACTAGTTCAAGTGATGGCTCAACCGACTCCTAATGGTGCTACTTGGTTGGTTAACAACCCGTCTCCGCTAGAATTTGATAACTATCAAGACATGTCGAAGAATCCAAAGAATTTTTGTACTAAGTTCCATGTAAATGATGTGAATTGCACTATTGAAGACCACATCAAGATGTTTGAAAATCACTTATGCAACAGGAAGATTTCATATGGGGACATGGCTTGCATGCTATTTCCATATTCCTTGGGAGAGGAAGCTCATTATTGGTTTATTCACCTACTAGTTGGATCAATAAGGTCATGGGAGTAGATGAAGGACACCTTCATTAGAAATTTTGGTATACCTATTACTCCTGTAGAGCTCTACCATCAGTTTGTAGAAGTGAGAAGGTAGGACAAAGAGACTATTCATGTGTTCAACAATAGGTTTCAGAAGGGTCTCATGCAATTACATACCCCCTATATTATTGCTAATGCCAAGGATAATTACTATTCAACTTTGGATCCTTTGAATGCAATGTTTGTGAAGCAATCTCACCCCACTCCAACTAATATAAATCAAGCTTATGCTAAAGTTGTTGAAGTGAGTCAGAGTTTAGGACAAAACATAACTAGGCCCTCACTATATACTGGCCTAATTATGATGAACAATCAAATGCAGACACTCGGCTCAGCATGGAATCAACAAGTTCCAACACTAAATGCAATTTCTCAGCCAACTTATCAAGTATCGGCACCATAAAATCAGTTAGTTCTCCACCCTGGGATGCCTTTGTCCTAGGCACAGGCAACACAACCTGTTTATCTCCAAAACACAATGCCACCAAGAAAAACCTAACAGGAGAAATATGAAATGAAAGATTTAATAGAGAAAGTGAAAAGGTTTTCAACTGAGGTGACTTCCCTTAGAAATAATAACAATCAGCTTCAAGTCATGCAAAAAAATTATCAAGCACATCAAGGTGCTAACCGAGGATATCAAAATAATCCTCTGAGTCATCAAGATACCCATCAAGGATACAGTCTTGAAAATAGTCATGTGTATAGAAATAATAATCAAGGATTTCAAAAGAAACCCTAGAATACAAGGCCTAACAATGGAGGTGTTCCTTAACCATTGGACAATCCACCGCCTCCTGAGAACTGTCCTGTAGATAGAGTCTTCTTGGCTAAGGCCACCTTGTCAAGATGGTATAGGCTACATGAAACCAATGAGCACTCTAAGCTTCAGTGCCATGAATTCCATGTTACAGCTGATATTTTTAAGAGAAGTGAAGAATACAAAGGCCATAGAGAATTCTCTGATCATAAGATATGAGTTAGTCCCAACACCCCGATATGATCAAGCATTGATCTTAGAAGATTTCAACTTCTCGCCTAAGTTTCAAAGTTATACGCCCCCACAAGTCAATTAGAAATTTCTGCCAGCTTCAGCAAATGGTCCTGTGTAGACGCCAGAATTTCAAATTCCTTCAGAGGCTCATGCCATGTACGCATCACCTAAGGAGCCTCATAACAGAGATGGATATATTTTTCCACCTCTTAACAATAGCATCCTAGGAGAGGGAAGAAGAGAAGTGCAATCCTTTCAGTCAACTAGAGGTGGAGCTACTAGAGTTTATTAGAGGAACTATCAAGAGAATGAACCTCTGACTTCATCAACGCCTAAAATTAATTTTACAACTCCCCCACATCCAAACACGAGTAATTATACTCTGATTTTTCTAAGAGATTCACCTGATTATAGGCAACAGAACGCAACACAAGGTAGAAGTGGACAACAAACTACTCAACAACCTGCTCACCAAGTTGAATGTGGGCATTAGGAGAATTTTCTTAGCGAAGATGTCAAGAAGCTTAGATCCTACGTGTTAGAAGAATTCAAGAAGATAAAGGTTAGTCTTCCCCTCTATGAGCTGATGAAGATTTTAGAAGTTAGGGACACTCTATTGGAAATTTGAAATGAAACTCCCACTGTGAGAAGCACTTCCCAAGAAATTCCCAATGTACTAAGAAATCCTCTTGTTGTCACACAATCTTGTCCTACACAGAACATGAATTTGGTACAAGATGTGCCCTAGATTCTCTGTAATTCTTGGAAGGCTCAACAACAATCTTCCAATTTTGTGGGTATGGTGCAAAATTCTTTAAATGCTTCTGAGAAGCTAAAGGCCAAAATTGAGAGGAGTGCTCAGCCTAATACTCTCACAGAATAGAAATAGAATTCAAAAGATGTTATTCAAAACAATCAAGTTTAGATGAATAGAAAAGATGAAAAAAGGGATAAATTGGCTGATGAAAGGAGAAAGTCTGTGGTGTTTTATCAAGGAAAGGATGAACCAGCTCCATTCCTTGTCTCTATCAGAATTTTTGGAAAGCTATTACATAATTGTTTAATTGATTTTGGCGCATCAAGCAATGTCATCCCTTTGAAGGTATGCAAGAGGTTGGGTTTAATTCCACTCCAGACCAACAAGAAGGTGACTTATCTAGATAAGACTGAAGTTCTGGTAGTGGGAGACTTGAACAATACCCATATTTAGCTGGCAGTGGATCCCATAATTCAGAGTTGTATTGACATATCAATTGTGGATATACTGAATGGTTATGGAATGTTTTTGAGCAGAGATTGATCTAGAAAGCTAAATGGATACATGTGGTTACCTTGAGAGGGATTCCAAATCAGATAAAAGTTGAAAGTACACCAGGACTCAGATTGATGATCACAAAATATGGTGAAGATAATGAGATTTTGTTTATGGAAACTTATTTGGGATCATATAAGCCCATTAAGCAAGAATTCCTCATGTTGCAAAGTTCAAATAAAGGAAAAATTCTAGGAGATGCACCTACCTCTACTGAAGTGTTGAATGAAGATGATTCAGTACAAGCGAAAGTGAAGGAATGTTTGAGAATTTCAGGGATTTTGTGTTAAAGAGTGTAAAGCAAGAGATAGAACTGGGTAAGGATTCCACCATCAAAAAATTTCTACTCCCTAATTGGTGTAGGATTCACGAGGATTTCCATTCAAAAATCACATGTGCTATGTGCAAGATTTCCTTGGAGAAAATTTCAAACATGGTTCCACAACTCTCCTTAGAAGAAGAATGTGAAGTAGTTAATAAAGGAGAAAGCTCTTCCATGGAGAAATCGGTGAAAGATGATAAAATCAAGCCAATGGTGGAAGAGAACATTCCACAAGCATGTGATCAAGAGGATGCACCTATCCAGCCTTCCAGTACTCATGTTGAAAATCAAGAATGGACTTTGAGATTTGATGGGTCAAAGTCTAAGAAAGGAAATGGAGTTGGATTTGAGCTTATCAACCCAACAGGAGAAGCATATATGGGTGCTTAACGACTCCAATTCTCATGCACTAACAATGTCACTAAATAAGAATTGTTGATTAATGGGTTGATCTTCGCAATCTACAAGGGAGCAAAAATTGTACATGCCTATGGAGATTCAGATATAGTGGTCCACCAAGTAAGGAAGCAATACACTTTCCATGATAGAGATTGAATCGCTACCACAATAGAGTTTGGGACCTGATCGAGAGCTTTGACGCATTCAACATCAAGCAAGTCTACAGGTCTAAGAATCTAGTTGCCAACTCTCTTGTGCAAGCAGCTAGTTCATTAGAGCCTTTGGCCATGGAGGGTTTGAAAAATTTTACAATGGAATTGATCTCTACACCCTCAATCCTTGATAATATAAATAATTTTCAAGTGTTCGACGATGACAAGTAGATTCTAGATTTCTTCACGTGTTCTGGCATGTTTGAGGCACAAATCATAGATGAACAAGAAACTGAAGAAGCAAAATTTGATGTCGAGGGGATCTTAAATTTGAAAATTAATGTTATTCCCAAACGTATGGTTGAGTTGGAGAGACTTTTTTATCCCCACAAATTGAGTAAAAATCAAAGAACATAGGGCAATGAATGCGAAGCCATCAATTTGGTGGCAAGTGAGCAAGTAAAGAATGTTTTTATTGGTAAGGTTTGTACACCAGAAGAGAAAGAAGGATTCTTACAAGCAATGAAAGAATTCTCAGATGTGATAGCCTGGGGTTATGAAGATTTGAAAACATATGATACTTCCTTGATTACACACATGATCCCACTAAAGCTAGGAAGTAAGCCATTTAGACAAAGGCAAAGGCCCATAAACCCATTGCTGGAACTATTAATTTATTAATAAGTCAAGAAGCTTCTTTTAGCTAAGATTATCTTTCTAGTAAGGAACTCGACATGGATTGCCAATCTAGTTCTATTTAGAAAGAAGAATGGTGAAATAAGGTTGTTCGTTGATTTTTCGTAATTTGAACAGAGCTTCTGAAAAAGATAATTATCCCTTTCCATCATTAGATGAAGTATTACAAATTGTTAATGGATCTTAGATAATTTCCTTCCTAGATGGCTACTCCATATACAACCAAGTTATGGTAGAAGAGGCCCATAGACTGAAGACAACATTCACCACCAAATGGGGGACTTTTGCATATATAAGGATGCCTTTTGGCCTAATCAATGTCGAAGCCACATTTCAACGCGTTATGGACATCGCTTTCTGAGATTTAGTTGGAAAATGTATAATTATATATATGGATGATTTGACTGTGTTTTCCAAAAGGAGGGAAGACCACATTGAGGACCTAAGGAAATTTTTCTAGATATGTAGAAGATATGGCATATCCATCAACTTGAACAAGTGCATATTTGGTGTTACTGAAGGAAATCTGTTAGGGCATGTTATCTTGGAGAAGGGAATCTCAATCGATCCAGACCGTATTGAGTCAATTTCAAAGATTGGTTTGCTAGGAAGCCAGAAAGAGTTGAGATCATTCTTTGGAAAGATCAATTTTGTGAGGAAGTTTATAACTGGGTTTGCAGAAATTGTAAGACCATTGAATGAAATGTTGAAGATAAATGTGAATTTTGATTGGACCCTTCAAGCTAGGAGAGAATTTGATGAAATTAAGCAAGCAATAATAGATGACCCAGTGTTGGTCAGTCTTGATTATTCCAAGCCATTCTATTTGTACTCCTTTGCTTCAAAACAAACTTGTGTAGCAGTATTGACCCAAAGAACAGAAGAAAATGATGAGCATCAAATAGCTTTCATGAGTACACCTTTGAAGGATGTAGAGTTTAGGTATCCTAGTGTGTAAAAGAAGGCTTATGCTTTGGTGAAGGCTGTTAAGAAATTTAGACACTATATCCTAAGAAGCAAGGTCTACACTATAGTTCCAAATGCCACAGTGAGGACATTATTGATGCAAAATGAACTGGGAGAAAGGAGAGGAAAGTTGGTCACCACTTTGCAAGAATATGATATGGAGATACAACCTATGAAGTTGGTCTGAGGGCAAGCTTTGGCACAAAAAATTGCAATGACTGGACCAAGACTTGTGCAACAAACATATGTATTAGAGGAAGTGTCTCCAAGGGAATGGTACAATGACACAGTTTATTATTTGTTGAATCACAGATGCCCTTCACATTTGAATCTGATACAACAAAGAGCCCTAAGGATGAAGAGCCATAGTTTTATACTTCAAGGGTCTGTGCTCTATAGAAGAAATCATGAAGGAATTTATTTGAGATGTGTAGGCAAAGAAGAATCCAAACAACTTATGAAACATTTTCATGAGAGATTTGGAAAAGGTCGCGGAGGTGGTTTAACCATAGCTCATCAGATTTCAAGGGTTGGATATTACTGGCATACACTTTTTAGAGATGCTTATGAACACGTGAAGGCTTGCCACATTTGTCAGACAACTGTAGATAGAGGAAACAATCCAGCTAGGCCTTTGCAGCCAGTGATTGAAGTCAGGCCATTTGTAAAATTGGGATTAGATTTTATTGGGATGATTAATCCACCTTCTTTAGCACAACACAAGTACATTTTAATGGAAAAATATTATTGCACTAGTTGGACAGAGGCTCAACCCCTCAAGCTTTGCACAACAGACATGGTGATTAAGTTCAGTGAAGAGAATATTATTACAAGATTTTGATGCCCCCATGCTTTAGTTTGTGATAATATAAGCACAACGGGTCATATGCACAATTTTGTAAGAGAATAAACAAAAGCACAAGGGGTCATATGTACCCAAAGGAGAAGTTAGAGAAATAAATTTGTCTAAGGCATCAAATATGAGCTCAACCCATCAAATGCACCCATGATGAGTGGAGGTGAAAAATGTTCTAAGGCAGAAAAATAAATGAGACCCTATGAAATGTGCCCTAAGAGAAGCAAGGTAGCATGAATTTTTTCCTAAGGCACGAAAATGAGAGCACTCCCTCTCAAATGCATCCAAGGTGTGAGGAGACTTAGGAAAAAATTTCTAAGGCATGGAAATAAAAAAAGACCCTCCTAAATGTGCCCAAAGTAAGATACCTAAAATGCACCCAAGGAGCAAGTGGGGATAGAATATTTCTCTAAATCATGAAAAAAAATAAGGAGCACCTCTCAATATGCGTCCTAGAACAAGAAGTGAAATGTGCCCACAAGGAAGAGGTTGGATAAAAATTTCCTAAGGAATTAGAGATGTAAACAGACCCAACACAAATGTGCCTAACCATAAGGGTCCAAATGCACCCAAGGAAGAAGAATGTGTTGGGGGAAATTTTCTAAGGCTAAGAAATTTGAAGAACAAGGTCTAGAATGCATCCATCATGAAGAGGTTGGGTGAGAAAATTTTCTAAGTCATGAAAATAAAAGTAGACCCATCAAAATGCATCTTAAGAAGAGAAAGTTGAGAATTTTTTTTTAACTTGGAACACCAAGGGTCCAAATGCGCTTTGAAATGTGAACATGAACCCTTAAATGCACCCTTGGGGAGAGATTCAAAAGGTTTCTAAGGCATGAAAAGTTCTAAGACACATGATGAAATGCGCCCAAGGTTACAAGGAAATTTTTCAAATTGAAAACTGAGTTCAAGCCTGTTGTGGGTTGCAAATAATAAGTTCAATCCAATTGATTCTACGTCCCCCATGCTTTTCTTTGGTCTATTCACGGGTGTTTTATGACCACACCAACACTACTTTGCATTATACATTTCTCTAGGAAAATTTGCTTGTGCCAACTAAACTCTTTTAAGGTGCTCCTACCTCTTTGATCTCAAAACAAACTCTTTAAACTCCTGAGATTTTATAAAATCATTATCATACATGAATTGTGAACATGCCAATTCTATCACATCATTGAGGTTATCTCTCCCCATAGCCACGTCCAACCCAAACCTTTTTTGAAGAAGGCCAACAATATTTTTTCTTGTGGGGGATGACATGTATTACTTAATTGCATCCATGGTGATATGAATATCTTCATTTTCATCTGGATTGAAGATATTTTTAACCAATAATGGTGGTTGCTCAACTTTCATCCTCTTCTATGGTTGCTCTATTGGGGGGGAATCGGAATCCACACTAATTTTTTAAGGGGAGGAGAGGGAATGACCTATGGTGGGTCTTATTGCACATTTTCTCTAATAAAATGTTGAGTGACCTGTGGCTTGGGCCTTTTGATAAAAAGGCCAAGTGAAGGTCTAGGACACTTTTCTAGTTTCTCTTCTAGAATAGGGCCTTACCTACAACTATGTCAAGATTCTTCAACACAGCCTTAATCTTGCCAATTAGGTCAACAATATCAAAAAATTCTCCATGATAATCCTTATCATTCTTTATCCTAGCAGCCTCTCCCTTCCTGAATGCAATCCATTTTTCCTTTCTATCTTTAACCTCAAAATCATCCTTGTAATTTCTTATGACATCTTCATTTTCATCAACCTAATGGTTAAAATTAGACCTTATGATACCTTTCTCGACCTCGTGTATGAAACCTTCAGGGTCAAAATTACTAGCATTTAACTAAAATAACTTGTATTCCCTGAGAATTTAGTTCAATCTATCTAATTCATCTCTAGTAAAAGTGAAATCTAAAAATGTAGTAACATAAGGGAAAAAATACCCTTTCCTTTGTTTCCTTAAATTAAATTGATCGATCTCATTCAATTTCCATATAATTTCCATGAATTCCAACCTAGGTGATACATATTTAGGTAGCACATGGGGGGCTTAAGGGAACCCATATATTCTAACAACAACTAACTTTCCATGGAGGAAAAAAAATCTCCCCAATTATGTTGTACTCCTAACTCTAGCCTCCTCTTTTTGGGCCTAAGGAAATCTGAAATTTCCTTGTGCAATCTAAATCCAGGTAGACCCAACATTGCCCTGGCTTGTCTCACAAAGAAATCCTAAAAAAAATAGTTTTACTCACTACAATGTTTTTCCCAAATATGGGTCCAACATTGCATTGGGAGATCATATCCCTCTTTATCTTTCATGTTTAGTTGCAGAATTTTGCTAAAATGATCTTTTCCCTTTGTAAAAAATAATATGGCAAAGGAGAAAATACCACATGAAATTCACCTTCAACTCCTTACCACTTTTCCTTCTCTTAATGTCCACCAACCGATTGGTAATACCCTCAACTAAAAAGATGGCATAGTCAAAGTCACTATTGACAAAAGGATTTTGTATATCAATAACCATTTACATAAGAGGTATCTCCATTTTTTAGAGTGCATCTTCTCCCAACACTTGGCATAATTCCCAATATGTTCTTCTGAAATAGTCTTCAAAAGACTTGACATCAAAAGGCTCAAGTTCATTATTAGGGATTTTCAATGACTTTCCATAGAAGCTTTTCTATCTAAACCTAGAGATTCATTTCCCTCTGAAGCTATTTTTGTGTTGTTTGTATTTTATTCTAAAAGAATTAAAGTCTATAACCTTATTTGTGGCCACATTGAGTCTAAAAACCTCACAAATAAACTCCCTGGTTACAACCATTAAGACACTTCCATCCTATTGGTGTAAATAAAGTCTTGTACCTAGTTAATTCATTACTAGGGGACTTATTTACATGTTAAGTTTACATAGGTCATAGGAAGGAATATTTCTAGAAGGTGTTAGTTGTCATTGGTTGTTATCTTATATTTTGACTTGTAACACATAAGACCTAGGTAAGTGTGATTAGTTTTCTCATGTCATATGATTAAGACACTTGTCATAATCTTATGACATCTTGTATCTCACCTTAGCTATATAACCAAGGGGTTTCTACTACATTCATAATATCATTGAATCATATTGATAAGAATATAGTTTATTCTTGTCACATTTTATTCTCTCTCTTTGTGCTTTCCATTTGGTCTTAAGATCTTGGCAACCATAGCCAATTCTAACATGGTATCAGAGTGGGTTGGGTGCCATTGGATAGCTATTTTTTGAAGAGAGATGGTAAATCTTGAATAGTTGAGTATGCTCTTCTCTGGCATCATATGATGATTTGGAGAATTAGAAAATCTTGATAGAAATACCAGATCTTGGGTGGTCCCATGTTTGGATCTTTATTGTAGGTTCAAATTGGAGCCTGTTGGTGCAAATCTAAGCTCACCATTGCATCTAGAAGGTTCGAGATAGTTTATTTTTCCTTTTGTTTCATCCAAATCAAACATACGAGGCCAAATCTATGAGGGTTTGAAGCTTAGGACTGGTTGCTAGATCCAAAAGGTAGTTGCAATTTTGGAGCATTTTGGGTCAAATCTAACCCTTCCATTACGTCAATAAGGGCCAAAAACCCTAAGATCGACTACCAATTCATCAAATTTGGAGTAGTTGTCTGTCAAGGCAAAAAAAAATTGCCCAGGGAGCCGTACAATCCCCCAGGTCATCATAATTGGTCAGGTACAATTTTAAAATATATATATATATATTATTCAGTTTTTAAAAAATTTCTTAAAAAATTTTTAAAATAATTGTATTGATTCAATCCTATTTGTAAAATTTTTGGTTTTATATAATAAAAAAATTCTGCAAACTTTCTATGGATTTTGCAGGCTTGTACCAATGTACCATAAGGTACCAAACATGGTAGAGTAGGTCATGTGGAAAAATGCCTCTGGCCCCCCAGTAGCCTATTCCCGCAAGCATATTTGCGACCCAATTTCTATTTTTGAACGACAATTTTTAATTCGGCGAGGACATTCAAAAGAAATCTAGTAGTTTGCATTTAAAACAATAGTGACCACTTTTTAAAAATTTGGCCTCAACATTTTGACTTCTATTCAAAACTGGCAAATGAAGAATATTCCAATTGAATAAACAAGATTCCAATGAAAATCAAGATTCCACTAAGATTCCAACCGGTGGGCGAATATTCCATTGGAGGAGTGAATATTTTGATGATGGTCTGCAAACCGTCAAATTTACCTTGTAGATTGTTGATGTCAAAATGGCGTCATCATTTTCTAAAAAAAAATTGCCCCCTCTCCAATGACCTTTTTTATTTTGTAGCTCAACTTCGAAGGCTCATAAATTGCTCATTTTGACTAATTTTTTTGAGCAATTTTTTTTATTTAGGATAATTTTTTGTGCTCTACACAATGGTGCAATCAATTTTTGGTTTTGGTGCCTAGTTTTTCCAAAAAATTTAGATTATCACAGGTGTTGCTGCTTCATCCTCATTTTGAGAACTTTAGGAGCTCATATCTTGCTCCTATGGTAACATTTTTGGGTGTAGTTTTTTTAAAGTGCATAATTTTTTTGTGTAATTCTCAATGGTATGATCAGATTGATCTCATTTTATACCAAAAGTTGTACTTGATTATATGGCCTATTTTGGCATCTATAAGCACTAAAATCAAGTCTAGCTTGTTGTTTTTAGCATCTAGCAATTTTAAATGCACTAAACATAAAGTGCCAAATCATATATTGTTGGGGGGTCTCTCGGTGCATTACTTTTGATTTGTTTTCTTGTGCTATCTCATTTTCATGGATCATTCTAAGGTTCCTTTGCTCACATCATATAATTATTCAACATGGCATCAAGATGCATGGAGTATTCTAATGACTAAAGGTCACTCTCTATATGTTGAAAATAAGGTACCTGAACCTATAGATGTAGATAAAAAGATAAAATGGATGATCAAACATACCAAATCTCTTGGATGCCTTCATAGACTAGTTTCTCAAGATTTGTTGTTTCAAATTGAATCATACAAAAAATCTCATGAAGATTGGAACAAATTGAAAACATTGTAAAGCACTATAGATGAAGTAAGAGGCTATCAAATTGATAATGAACTGATGAGCCTTGATCCTAAGAACTTTGACAACATCCAAGACTACATCACTAAGGTTACAAATCTAAGAGAGAAATGTAAAGCATGTGGAATTGATAAGAACAAAATTCAGTTCAAGGTCTACAATACAATGAAAAAACTTGGTCCTGATTATGCTTCTTCTATTTCTAGCTTTCATACTCATAGATTGACTATAGGGCCTGCATATACTACACCTTAATTTGCATCATTTTCTGAGATGTCGATACATGAGCAACAAAAGCTTATCTCAATGGGTCTCATCAAGACTTCTAAATCTCAAGAATTGTTGGTTAGTCAGGTGAAAGAATATGAATTAGATAAGAAACAAAAGAAAGCAAAGAATGATCAACATTCATATCAAGGAAAGAAACAATCATCTTCTAAAGGGGAATCATCTAAGAAGGAGAGACCTTTTTGTGCATATTGCAAGAAGGATGGACATGAAGAACACTATTGTTATAAGAAGGATATTGATGAGTTGAAAAATATTCTAAAAAGGAATCACATTGGTTTTCCTTCTAGAATTTTTGAATCACCTCCTCCTTTTTCAAAATAGTCTAAAAAGGACAAAGGTCAAGCATCTACATCAAGAAATAAAGGATAATCTCTTTGTGCTTTTTCAGGACATGGATCAGGGAGATGGCTTCTAGATTCAAAATCATCTCATCATATGGCATCTTCGCAATCTATATTATCTTCCTTTTAGCCTTGTATTATGTATCCTATCTTGATGGAAACAATACACACATGATTGTAATTGGGAAGGGATCTATTAGTTTTGGGGACAACACTTTCTAGAATGTTTTGTGTGTTCCTCATTTGAAAAACAATATTCTTTCCATATATTAGATTACACATGGTGGAGATGGGAAAATTGTTGAGTTCACACCTAATTTAGTCATCATTTGAGACTTGGAAAGTAGAGATATCAATGCTACTGGGGTGGTTGATCATTTATCTTGGTTGTATACCTTTGTATATTTTTCTTCTGATGGTGGCATTGTTCCTTCAAATGTTGATCACACTTCAAGTATCAACCATGATTCAGAGGATACATTTGGCTTTTTGAACTTGGGAATTCTCATATCAAATCTAGTTCTTGAGTCATGCATTCTATCTCATCCATCTATTGTTGTAGTTGATGATGCTTGTGATTCAACAATTTTGGTTCCTTGTGATTCATTGTAGCAGGACATACATAGTCTTCCATAAATGGCTACTTGTGATGACTTCTTGATAGGTATTTTAGAATTTTTTGTGGATTCTCATATTGTAGATTTGGTAGACATCGTCGATAGCATTCATCTTCTCTTTGATGGAGAAGATTCTTCTTCAGTTGTTGCAAGGGAACACCTTGACCCTCTTGTTCATTTTCTACATGATCATCCTTTGTAGGCTAAAGTGATAGTGGATACTTTTGGACAACATTTGGAGGAGGCTTCTTTGTCTTCATAGGGGATATTATTATCTTTGGATCATGTTCTACATTCATCTCTACTTGATTTTGGATTGTCTTCTTCAGCAGTGTGGCCTAGAACACCTGTTTGGAGTGTGTTAGACTTCGACATCAACATGGAGACACTTGAGAATAATTAAGAGACATCATCATCCATCATCCATATTCTGAGCATCCTGCATACATCCATGGTTTTTTTTCTTCCTAAGGGGAGGAACATTGTTTGATGAGATTGGATCATCTTCAACATTCAATGATGAGCTTCTACCACCATTGTAGGAGACTCAACATTGAGGGGGGGCTGCCTTGTCTCTCTTCTTCTTCTCTCTTATGGGGGATATTTTTCCTCACATGGTTTTTTTCCCTCTCATTATTCATTTAGAGCATTTCATTATTGTATTTCATCTCTCTTTTGGGGAGGATTTTTGTCCCAATGGGTTTTATCCTTTTCTCTGTTTGTGAGAGATTTCATTTGCATATGTACATGGGTACCTAACATGGCCTAGTATTCGGAACCCATTCTTACATCTTTGTGTCATTTTCATAATAATTTTCTACTCCCTAAGTTGCATTTAAGGGGGGGTGTTGGTGTAAATAAAGTCTTGTACCTAGTTAATTCATTACTAGGGGACTTATTTACATGTTAAGTTTACTTAGGTCCTAGGAAGGAATCTTTCTAGAAGGTGTTAGTTTTCATTAGTTGTTATCTTATCTTTTGACTTGTAACACATGTGACCTAGGTAAGTGTGATTAGTTGTATCATGTCATATGATTAAGACACTTGTCATAATCTTATGACATCTTGTATCTCACCTTGGCTATATAACCAAGGTGTTTCTACTACATTCTTAATATCATTGAATCATATTGATAAGAATACAGTTTATTCTTGTCACGTTATATTCTTTATCTTTTTGCTTTCCATTTGGTCTCAAGATCTTGGTAGCCATAGCCAATTCTAACACATCTAATGCCCTAATTACTATGATAATATCATCATACCTAGAAGCAAGGTGTCTGATGAGTTTCACATTTATAAAGACATTAGGAACAACTAGCTTCCCCAAATAATAGGTCCATGCATTGGAGACAAGGGTACAACAATTTCTTTTTCCATACCAGTGTATGAACAATTCCCACCCAATGAATGTGTCATCCTGGTACTTCAGCTCAACATCTCTGCAATTTCTGGCTATGTCTACCATTCCCTTTACTACATTAGGGTCAAGGTTATGTTGATGTTGAGGATTTTTTGAGGAACCTAACAACTAGGCCAAAATATCATCCTCTAAGGGTCTTTTAGATGTAAATCCAAAGGGTTGGGTGTTTGACCAACTCATAATTCCAAAATGATTTAAAACTGATTTCTATAATATTTTGCAATAGAGACCTGATTATGAGCTTCAAGACTAACAATGGTGAATTTTTCCAAGAAGGGCATACCTATTTTTAATTGTTCAGAGCTTTAGCTCAAGTTGATGTAGAATGGGCACACCTCTAGTTTTTTTACTACTATGCCAGACCAAACAAATGAATTGAAAATTTATGAAGTATTATGAGCCATCATCCATCACATCTGGCATTACTTCATGTTTGTGTGAGTGGTAGTTCATTCATCTACCCATTTATCAATTCTGAATGTGGGCCATCCATATGGAAAGGGACGTACAAATATCATATTTCAATGATGAGTAAAGCCTTGATTTTCTTGAAAAGGATGCAACCATCTCCTCTATCCAATAGAATTCTCTCATGTCCCACGTGAGAATATTGTCACAGAGTGTCCTTTTGGGGTTCCACAACCAAGACGAGGACATGCCACAATCGACTTGCAGACTTGTGAAATCCTTTATCTTTCACCACGTGGTAACATTTTTTTTCCTTTTGTGGTTCCATAACCAAGTAAAGGACATGTTGTAATGGGCTTGCGGACTTGCGGAATCCTTTATCTTCCGCCACATGGCAACATTGTTTGGAGCCTTGAAGCTCTTGAAAAGGACGTAATTGTCCCCTCTCCAACAGAATTCTCCCATGACCCATGTGAGAATATTTTCACACAACATCCTTCTATGGTTCCACAACCAAGAAAAAGACATTTCACTATGGGCCTACAGACTTGTAGAATCCTTTATCTTCCACCATGTAATGAACATAAAACAATAAAATTATAGAAAAGTAAAGGTTTGATTTTGATTTTATATCTGATATTAAAGGGGCACACTTCCTAGAAAAAGGGGGTGTGGGACTCATGATATCGATACCCATAAGTCATAACTTAAAGACCAGTCAAAAAGTGAACTATATTAACAACAAAATATAAGAATTCCAGGTTTTTAGGATAATAAAGTTTTAAAAATCCCTAGGTTACAAACCTAACAACCCTAATTTAATTGGTTGAGAATTACCAAGAATTTTACGCTAGGCTTTTAGGATAATAGGGTTTTAGAAATCCCTAGGTTGCAGACCTAACAACCCTAATTAACTAGTTGAGGATTACCAAGAAATTTATATTTCAAACTTTAGTTGATATTTTATATTGTATTTGATATTTTATATAGTATTCCATGAAATTATGCACTAGATTGAATAAAATAATGTATTATTAATAATTTCATATTTTAATTATGTTAAACATGTACTTAGTGATTCATCACTCAACTCAATGCTTAATAACATATTAACAACAATAGCATATACAAAAATGAGCATAAGAAATTTTTTAATGTGTATCTAGTAGTTGAAACCAAAGTTTTTTTCAATTGATAAAATAAATAATACAAATAATTGAACATCAACACTTACTAAATTTAAGTTTTTTATTGATTTTCAAAGAGGAATACATAGAGGCAATGAAAAATATTGCTCAAAGAAAACTCTACATAGAGCTAAGTTGGAACTTGGAAACTCATATCAATATCACATTCTATCACCTTTTGTAGCAACTTTCATTGGTCAGGTGGTGGAATTGTCATTTGTTCTAACTGATGTTGTCTGACTTGAAAATTTGTTAACAATTCATGATTGAAATTGGAACCTAACTTGAATGTTTCAGTCAAAGTTGCATTCAAGGTTATAAATGGTCTGATAGAATCCAAATAGTTCACCTCATATGGGTTTTGAGGAAATTGGTCAAAATCAATCTTCTTTGCAACCTCCATCTTCTTTCTAAAATCATCCTTTCCAATGAATCACTCATTTGCGTCAAAAGCCTCTGGGTAAATGCATGAAGATGAGCCCACAAAGCATGGGAGTTTTTTCCTTAAACAAAAACCCAAAATCAGCTTCAAAAAAATGAGATCCCATTTTTTAATAAACAAGATCTCATTAGGTTTGGGGTCCCGAGTCAAAAACAGGATCCTACTTATTAGAAAATAGGATCCCGTTTTCTAAAAAGTGGGATCCTATTTTAAAACAAAATGGACTGTTAAAAATGAGATCTCATTTTTTAAGAAATAGGATCCCGTTTTTAAGAAATGGACTGTTAAAAATGGGATCCCATTTTTTAAGAAACAAGATCCTAATTTTTTTAAAATGGGTTGTCATTTTTTAACAACCTATTTTAAAATGGGTCATTAAAGAATCCCATTTCTAAATGGGCCAAAATAGGATCCCAATTTTTAACAGCCTGTTTTAAAATGGGATCCCATTTTTTAATGACCTGTTTCATTAAAAACAAAAAAAATATACTTTTAAGAAACGGGATCCCATTTTGCAAAATAGGATCCCGTTTCATTTAAGTATAAAAAAAATATATTTTTATGAAACAGGATCTCGTTTTAGAATGGGATCTCGTTTTTAAAAAATTTAAGTTTTGGTCAGGTTTATGCTTTGTTTTTCAGTTCTAGAAAAGGCTTAAGAACCCGAACCTAAGCTTTGGACCTAGTTTGACTTGCAACTTGAAGGTCATGTCAATGCCACAAGAAAACAGTGACTTTGGACATATGTCTGAAGACCTTTTTTGCTGATTTTTTTTACGAAATTAAAACCCATAATAGATGAGACAATGTAGATTCCAAATATGTAATTTTTTACAATTGGATTATTTTTTCTATTTTTCAATTAATTTTTTTTTAAACTGGTCCACAAACTTGAAATATCAGGGTTTTTTACTATTTTAATAACTTTTTATTAAAATATTTTTCTTTAAAATGAATTGCACAAAAATATATTTAAGATAATTCTTTTCATTTTGAAAAAAAATCTTAAGTTTAGGTCATCTTATGCATGACGTACATGACAATTTTTTAAAATGATAAATATTGCCAATAAAAATTTAACAAAAAATATTCAATAAAATATTACAAAAAAAATATTGAAAACGTGCTTCAGTGAGTTACAAATCTTTTCCCAAAAGGATTTATAAAAATATGATTATTTAGGAAAAAATATGGATGACATACACGTGCATGGTATGATAAACAAAAAGTCTTTTAAACAATGGTTTTTAGAAATGCCTATTGAAAATCAATTTTTGGCATATGGGTATTGATTAGTGACTTTTTTCAAGATTCCATCTCTAAGTGCTTCAAATTCTAAAAATTGAGGAAAATACTTCCACTTTTTGGGAAAAAAGTGGTCTCAACTTCTTACACATACCCCTTTGAAAAACCAAGCTCTGTAAAGTTCCTTACCTTTTCATCCAGATTCATATTTTTTGCAATTAGATGTGTAAAATTCGTTGTTTCATGCATTCTCAAACACTTTTGAATGATAGATGACATCATTAAAGCAACAACCTGATTATTAATCCCTTTTGATTTCAATTCATTTTCACTAGCTTTGTAGACTATTTGTTGAACTTGATTTGTAGATTTCTCTACTACCAACACATTTTTTTTGTCCATTAAGTATTTGTTGAGCTTCTTATAATGTAGTTTCATAACACCAAACAATTGAACTATTCACACAAATGATCAATCCTCTGCATTATTTCCTCCCAAATCTTTTGTTTCATATGCTTCATTGTTTCTCTACAAAATGCAGTTAACTTATTTTGACAAGAGTTTATTTCATTTTCTGCTTCTTTCAGTTCTATTGCCAATCTTTCACTTCTTTTTCTCTCTTTCTCTAATTTTTGTTCCCACTATTGATTTTCTTTCCCCAGGTTTAGCATTAATTTTTTTGAAGTGGATTTTTTCTCATCATATTTATTTTTTCTCTCATCTACCCTTTTCTTGAGTTCATTCAATTCCACCTCTATTTGTTTATCCTCTTTCCTTGTTGATGTAGAGGCAAAAATTTTTATTCCTTTTTGTAATTCATTGCTCTTGTTATCTGTCGCCTTCTTTGCTTTCTCATTTGCTAGGTCTGCTTGTAACTTTTCTATTTAAATCTACAACATTTTTTCTCTCTTGTTTTATCAATGATGTGTACACCAATTCATTATTCTTCTTTGATACATTAATTTTGTCAGTATTTTTATATCCAAAAAAATCCAATTGAAATTTTCTCACTTGAAATTCAAATCAATCAATCTGATTTGCTAGTTTATTTTGAACTATCAGAACAACAAACATGTACTCCATGATTTCTTTATTTGGGTCAAATTTAGGTAATACCATGGCTATTGCAAGCTATGAAGTTACAACAAAAAAACTCTCCATCAGTTGCTTCCCTTCCTTTTTATACAATTTTGATTTCTTTTTAAACTCATCATTGTAATTAAAACCTAGGGACGCAAAAATAATGGAATGCTTGAATGGTGAAGGACTAGGAGTACTTGTAGTTGTTGTTGTAGCCAAACTAACTAGAGGAGTGCCTAGAAATAACTCCCTTGTGGTGTAACTGGTAGTTGGACTTGGACCTATTATAATCCTTTACCTCTTTAGTATGCCTTGATCATTAGGTATTTGTGTGGTATCTTCTATTGTTGACCTCTTGTGTGTAATTTGTAATTGTTGTTGTATCACATGTTAACCACTACTAGTACCACTACCCATACCATCGCCACTCGTGGCAGTGCTAGTTGCTCTAGTTTCTCCACCATGGGAATGTCCTAGTTGTGACTGTATCTGACTTTGACGATTAGGATTTGAATTTTTAACAAAATGAATTGTTTCAGCTATACTTGTATGCCCTTGGACTATTTTATCAGCTCCAAGGCCTTTTTATCACCTGATTTTCTATGCTCTACATCTACTACAGTCCAAGGGCCTTGTCCTTGGGACCAAAAAGGACCACCTTCATAAACCATTTTTTAGTTATGGCTGCTCCTAAAGTAAATGCTTGTTTTGTGGCCTCACTTTGTTACACCCCAATTGTGTAATTACCTAGTTACTACTACTATGTAGGGTAAATTTTACATGTGTGAATGTACTTTGAATTCTGATTGAGAATATATGTGTTCTACACTTTTTTATCAATAAATTGTGAATGAATTTTATTTCATTTAATGTTATGTAATGGAATGCATATTTGAGAAATAGATGGTTATTGAATTGGATATTCTAACTATGGACAAATACTATGTGAAAGCATATTTTATTGAATAGTTGACTACTGTGTGAATGTGTTAAATAAATGCAGGTATTTGTTCAATCCTCCAGATGTGAGGGGAAGTAAAACTCAGAAGAACTTGGTTAGATAACTAGTAGCATAACCTAGTTGAGCTTACACACACACTCACAGTAGAATGGTTGAGTCAAGTTAATATGTTGGGAATTTGTAAGTCATCCTTAGTATGATGTGTTTGCATCAGTAAGGGTCTTGATCACTATTGAATGCATGCTTGGATGATGTTTCTCTCTTTAGAGCTTATGAGTTCTTCCTTATATTCCTATTCTTGTATTGATGAGGTGAGCACATGTGGAATGTATGTATATGTATACATATGCATGTTGATGGTAGACCGTACATGAAAGTGCAAAGGTAGACATACCTACGCACACTTATGAATTGGTTGCTTATGATCATGGAGCTATCAAATGGACAATACGACATGAATGTGTATATCTATTAATACACCACATGCCTATTCCTTATCAACATGATAGTAATTGTGTATGTGCCTGATTGTGTAATCGAATGTGTATATATATATGGCATATATACATATATCCATATGTATACATGTATCAATACACACATATGCTTGACAAATGAAAATGTCCATACGAATAATCAGTATATGTATACATACATATACATGTATATAGAGGAATATATGTGTGTGTGTGTGTGTACAATCGATATGGTTATTATTATTATGTGAATGTCAACTTGATCATATTCATTTATATATTGAAAGTATACATACTCAATTGACTTGAGATATATATATATATATTAGTATATATACATATACATACATATATATATATATATGTGATATAACATTAATGCTATTTATTCACACATATATATATATTTGTACATATATAAATATATATTTATATATATGGGTATGTGCAAGATCATGATGGGCCAAAAAGTGGTGATATGATGGGTATGTGTAGAGTATGTGGCTGATGACTTTTTTTTACCCAAAATTGATGAAATGAAAAAGGGTTTTTAAAGGAGATTCTAAGCTTTCCACCAATATAAATTATACTTTACTTTGAATTTAATAAATAATTATTATTCATTTTCTATTTGAATTATGACTAAAGTCCTAATTGATAGGTTGATTGAAAAACATTTATAGCTTTCAAACGGTATGACATTTTTTGAATCTGAAATATGTGTCACATTCTATGCTTCGCATACTATAAGATTAAAAAAATAAAATTTGAATTTCATGAAGTTTTGGCCAAGTTAAGGTGGTCATACATACGAGTTTTTATATTTTTTTAAATTTTTAATAAACAATTCATAATTAATTATTTACTTAGAAAACAATTATAAAAAAATATGCATCACATCGGGACATGAGTCCTCTACTTATATCTAAAATATTATAAAAAAATATTATAAACAAATATTATCATTTTATTGTGGTTAGGGTGGTCAGACAGATGCCTACTTATTTTTTCCCTGAAATTTAAGTACTACTGCATTGAAATTTCAAATTTTCACAAAATAGATTTTAAAAGGAAAAAAAAAAAACTAGTAGTTTAGAAACTACATTGAATTTTCTACAGATTCTATTCTTACATATTTTTGAAATAATATAGATAACTTATTCAAATTTTTACATCAAGTTTCCTAACTCTAGTTTTTCTAAAAAAATTGCCACTTAAGGGCCTGTTTTTTCTATGATGATCCTGCACATACCCATATGTGATGCTTTGAGGGAAATTTATATATATAAAACATAGGCCGATTTGTATATAAGATATGCAAAGTATGTAAAAGGTTGAATAATACATATGTTGACATTGGATAAAGGCTGAACCATATGCAAAGTATTGCGAAACAATAAAGGTCAATATGGAATAAAACCATAGTTGATACTATTGGAAATGCATCTTTTATTTATTAACAATGAATTAATCCAAACTTGGACCTTTTCATACAAAGTGGTGGAATATCTATAAGTTGCAATATAAAGTGTAAAATGTAGGATAATAGGAAAAGTGCACAAGGTACGAAATGCTCAAAGCACCAATAATATGCTATTATTGAGGAGCGACTCATCTCTGCTCTGTTGCTCAGTAAAACTATGACCAAGTCCACATGGTATAGGTGTTGCCAGTAAACAAAGGAATGTTTCAATAAGAATAATTGTGCCAAAAGATAAGGAAGTTGTCTAAGTACTTGGTGCCAACATATAGAAGCTCTTAAATTTGTAGAATTCTATCTTGGTTGCAATTCGTCTGTCATCATTTGAACATGTGTAGATTTGAATTAGTCTTTTGTTGTTGTCAAATAGAAGAGTTGATCTGTAGCATTTTATGAGTTTATATGTAGTTTGCTGCCACCTTTAAGCTTTTTGTAGTGAGTCAATTTGCATGGAGAGAGAAGTCGACAGGCATGCTTTTTTAGTAGGCTACAATGTCTCAATTTTTTGTATAAATAGATGGGATAGCTCCCTTATTTGGAACACATTCTTCTACAAACTTATTTTGTTGCAATTATTATGAGAGCTGAGAGTTATAGTGTGAGAGTTGTGAATTACTTTGTGAGTGAAAATTGTTTCTTGAGAGAGAAGTCATAGTTAATTATTGCTTTAGAAGGATTAAGTGAAGCTAGAAAGTTGTTGTTGGAAGGTTGTGCATCAAGTTAGCCAATTGGATTAAGCGTATACAGGCATGAGGATCTAGTCTTATCTTATTTGTCCTTATTTATGAAAGATTGAAATTTGAATTCTTTATTTTATCTTCTTGAGATTACTTGCATTAGGGAATCATAGTGTTTTCTTTGGAAAAGGGAAAATAATTTTTTTTATGATATCTGTGAAAGTGCTTGTACTTACTCTGTAATAGGAGGAATTGTTTTCCATTAGTATAAGTATACTATATATGATTAAGCAAGAATAGCTTATGGGTTATTCATAGCTAAGCTATTTGATTAATTTAGATAGCTTATAAAGTTACACCTAGGGTTTGATTATCCTTTGAAGGGAGGGTAACTTGTATTTATGCTTTATGAGTATACCATTAAATTATGGGAAAAGGGATTAGGTTGTCTCTAGGTTTAAAGACTACCCATTGATGGAAAAATTTATGCAAATATTATAGTTTCCTAAAGTCAAATTGATCTTGAGTAGTGTATGTGAGTAGGATGACTATCACTCGAAGTGCTGGGTGAGTACACTTTGCCCAAAGTAGTGTGATTTCCTTTTGCTCCACTGTCAATTCATCGTGATCCATTTATATACATTCTAGTCCTAGATTGTAGGTTTACAAGTTCTAGTCATGTAGGATAGAGCACTAAGCTCAGATTAGTTGTCACTATGAGGTTACTCTACCAATCTCTTTGTCGAAGGGTAGGGCCATCTATCAAATGATAGATGTGCAGGGGACCGCATATGAGTTTGTGGTTGGAAGAAAAGTGCTTTAGTGATGCTTCTCCTCCTCAGCAGGTGACAAGAAGACCAAGATTTGAAAGGAGGTTCCTAGACTATCTATATATATTGCTTTGAAGCTTAGCTGAGCTATGTATGTACTTTGTACACATTCTATAGAATATTGTAATTTATGGAGTTATTATATTGGAATGGAATCATTGTTGATTATTGTTATGACATCTATGTTCATTTGTTCTCTATAAAATAAAGAATTTTTTTATGGAAATGGTTAAGTTACATATTGTATATACTTGCAAAGTGAAAAATTAGGGAAAATTACTTCAATGAATGGTTGAAATATTACATGCGGTATCAGAGCCAGGTTTAGCTCTAAAACCTATGAAACCATCATAATTTCCATCCAACATTATTTGATGATTGGAAATTATTGTGCTAGGATGGTGCATCTCTCGTTAACTACAAGAAAGTTAGTAATTGGGAATGAACACTACTTGAATGAAAAGAAGTAAAGGGAGGCAATCATTCAAGCAATTGAGGGTACCAACTATGCCAATGCCATCTAGTTAAGTGACGTTGAAACATTCAATCACACACTTTCTTGAATTAGTGATGTAAAGAGAAAAATGAAGATGAAGGCTCAATACAACTATTTACCTTCCATATCACTAGAGAAGTCTGAGTCTTTATCACTTTCCAAGGATATGTCCTTAGAAGGGAGTGTCAGTCCAACATTTATATTTAGGCACCCTAGAGTTCTTTCAATGGCTAAAGTAATTGTAATTTCCTTGAGTAAATAATTAGAGGGTTATATACCTCACAACTATGTATCAAATGACAAATTAAAAGGTTACTTTCCATTTTGGGATAGATATCAACAAATGAGAGATGAACAATCTCAATCTATAGGGTATACCCCAATGAGTTATGCGTCTAAGATTGAATCTGAGGGATACTTTCCACTTGAATATCTACATAGTCACTCCATGTAACCAAAAGGATATTTAAATCCTTGCAAATTAATAAAATTGTGTGTTTATCAAAAAGCTTGTGCTTACATCTTATGTGGAATTCCTTATGTACAATTGAATGCTTATTTAAATGTTTTCCATAAGATAATCTGTTCTTGCAAATATGGTGAGAACATGAACCAATCCTACTAGAAGCCAAGAAGTTGGGAAAGGACCAACAGGAATTGAACCTAGACTAGATCAAATACTGACAAGATTGGGAAACTTAGAGCAAGGAATAGGGGTAAAGAATAGAGTTGAGAAGGAAATTCCCAAAAATGATAATAAGCGAAAAAACTCTTCTCATGAACATGATCAAACCCATGATCATGAGAGAGAGAAATCACCTTCTCTATTTGAGAAGACTAATAGGAAGCGGATGGCTTCTGAAATCTCTAGAGATATAAAAAAAAATTGCCCCACCTAAGTTTGAAGGAAGTGCCAGCAGAGATGAAGCTAAGGTTTGGTTGGTCCAAATGGAGAAATATTTTGAGATTCAAAATTATACTAAGGTAACCAAAGTAGCATGGGGAGCATACCAGTTGCAAGAGAATCCTCTAACTAGTGGATGAAAAAAAAGATGGAACTCAATCTCAACTCACTGAAACTAACATGGAGTGAATTTTTTGAATTCTTTCTTAAAAGATGGTTACCCCAACTCTATTTTGACCAAAAACTCACAGATTTTCAAAATCTGAGACAAGGTGAGATGACAGTTAATGAATATTGGGAGAAGTTTTCCCGCCTACTACGTTATGTTCCTATGCACCAAAAGGATGAATGCTTTCATATAAGAAAGTTCATCATGGGACTTAATAATCAAATAAAGTAGATGTTCACTATCTAGCTACTATAGATCTTGTGTATGAGAAAGAAGTTAAAAAAAGCAGAATCTTAAAGCTATCTCCATCCACCAGGAAAACATAAATCGTAAGAAGATTGCAGGAGTTCAAGAAAAACCAACTCCAAGGAAGGTTGAATTTGTGCAAAATGTTCCAAAGAAAGGGGGAAAAGGATCCTATAATAGTGGGAAAGATTCAAGAAGGGAACGTAGGAGGAATGGTTCTAGTGGTGGGAATACCAACAATGTTGGTGGAAACACTAATAAATTTGGAAAAACCACAAGGAGGAAAGGACCGACTATTGGATGTTTCACTTGTGGAGGAGACCACTATGCCAGTCAATGTCCTAATAAGGCTACGGGGTCATGATCTTATGGTAATCCACTTCCTACTCAACAAGCAATGTTCCAACAAAAGATTCATGCTATTGTGGATGATCACCAAGTGGAGTATCAAGTGACTCCAATAGGGACTCTAAGTATTTTATTTGGCTTAGCCATTTCCATACTTATAGATACTAGAACAACTAAATTTTTTATTTTACCTAGAGTAGCTAAACAAATATCTAGAAATTTTGGTTACATGGAAAAGTCTTGGGATGTCGAATATGCAAACCAGAAAAGAGCAACAGTGGAAAAAATTTTGTTCGAAGCTAGGATTGAGCTACCTTGTTTTTCTACAAAAGTGAACCTATATGTCACACCTTTAGGATCCTATGATGTTATCCTAGGTATGAACCGACAATGGAGACATAGGGACAAGGTATATTTCCATGCCAAAATAGTAGAATGTTTAGATGATCTTGGTAATCAAGTGAAGTTTCAAGGGATACCTAAGGAGGTTAAGATTCGTCAGATCTCTGCAATGCAATTGTTAAAGGCTAAGAATAAAGTGTTCAAAATATTTACTATCAAGATGGAAAAGCTAGAAGAGTATAAGAGATCAAATTCACAAGAGAATCTTGATAACTTTGGGTCATAGAACTTACAAGAGATGGAAGATGGATAAATGGAAGAAACTAGAATGTTAGATATGGAGAGATATCATATTCTAAGAAATTTTTCAGATGTATTTCCAGATGAATTACATGGGTTACCATCGAAACAAATATTTGATTTCTTAATAGATATAGTTCCAAGATCTGAACCTTTTTCCAAGGTACCTTATAGAATGGTGGAAATTGAACTAATGGAGCTTAAGGAACAACTGGATGAATTATTGTCTAAAGGGTTGATAAGACCAAGTGTATCACCTTGTGGAGCACCAGTAATATTTGTTAAAAATAAGGATGGTACTTTGCATTTGTGCATAGATTATTGCATGCTTAACAAAGCTATAGTAAAGAATAAGTATCCATTTCCACACATTGATGATCTATTTGATAAAATGAGGTGAGCTACTATATTTTCTATGATTGATCTAAGATCTGGATATCATTAGTTCAGAGTTAGGGATCAAGAAATCTTTAAAAATGAATTCAAAACTAGATATGGACATTATGAGTTTACATTTCTACCCTTTGGTTTAACAAATGTGCCTGCAACATTTATGAACCTTATGAATAAGATACTTAGGGATTTTCTAGATAAATTTTTTGTGGTTCTCCTAGATGATATTTTGATTTACTCAAGGAATGAGGAGGAACATTGTAGACATTTAGAGAGTTCTACAATGGCTTAGAGAACATAAGTTGTATGGAAAACTCTCTAAGTGTACCTTCTTTCAAAAGAGAGTACACTATCTTGGACATGTGATCTCAGTAGAAGGTATTTTAGTAGATCTAGCTAAAATCAAGGCAGTGCTAGACTATCCAGTTCCCAAGAATGCATCTAAGGTTAGGAGTTTTATGGATTTGGTGAGATACTATAGAAATTTTGTTGCAAACTTCTCCAAGATAACCTTTTCTATTACTTATTTACAAAAGAAAGGGAAGAATTTTGAGTGGATAGATAAGTGCGAAGTAGCCTTTGACCTACTTAAGGAAAAGTTGATAATTGTACCAATTTTGAAAGTACCAAATCCTGAGGGTGACTCACTATTATCACAGATGCATTAGGAGAGGTCATAGGAGGTGTTCTAAGGGAATGTAATTGCTTATGATTCAAGGAAGTTGAAACCTTATGAGAAAAATTATGTGTCAAATGATTTGGAGTTAGCAATAGTGGTTCACACATTGCAAATGTGGAGACATTACTTGTTAGGGAAAACTTTAGAAATGAAAATTGATCATCATGGATTGAAATATCTATTTACTCAACCTAATCTGAATGCAAGAAAAGGAAAATGGTTGGAGTTAATAGTTGATTATGACTTCAATATCAGTTATATTAAAGGGAAAGAAAATTGGGTTTCCAATGCCTTGAGTCGAAGACATCATATTACCTCAATAGTGACAATTCAAACTAACTTTAAAGGTCAAGTATTGCAAAAATGCAAAGAGGATGAGTACTATATGCAAGTTAAGCAAGAATTCACAAGCAATCTGCAAGATACTAGGTATGAAGGTTTTCATTTTGAACCTAATGAATTACTTAGATATAAGGGGATAATCAATGTACCTGACTTAGAAGAGTTAAGAAATCTGGAATGGAAAAAAGTTCATGAAGCACCATACTCTGGACAGCCTGGAGTGACAAAAATGTTGGTAGATGTAAAGCCAATATACTTTTAGAAAGGGATGAAAGGAGATGTTGCTAGATTTGTGGAAAGGTGACTTGAATTTTAAAGGGTGAAAGTGAAGCACCATCATCCTACAGGTTTGTTATACCCAAATGATATACCAAAAAGGAAGTGGAAAGTCATAAGTATGGACTTTGTGCAAGGATTTCCTATGTCAAGAAATAAGAACAATGACATTCTTGTAGTTGTAGATAAGCTTACAAAGGTAGCACATTTTATACCCAAGAATCTAACTAATGGAGCTCCTATCATAGCAAGGAAATTTGTGCAAGAAGTGTTTAGCCTACATGGAATTACTGAGAAGATAATCTCAGATAGGGATACACGAGTCACTTCAGGGTTTTGGAAAGCCTTATTTTCTACACCAAAGACACAACTAAATATTAGATCAACATATCATCTAGAAATGGATGGACAAATGGAAAGGGTGAATCAAGTATTGGAAGACCTACTTAGAATTTATTACATGGATCAACAATATAAGTGGGAAGACTACTTTCCTTTAGTAGAGTTTTCTTACAACAATTCCTACCATTCTGCAATAAAGATGGATCCTTTCGAAGCATTATATGGTCAAAAGTTTCAAACTCCTATAAGTTGGGATAGACTTGAAGATAGAGTGAGCCTTGGGCCAAGAATGTTGGTTGAAATGGAAGATCAAGTGAGAATTATTAAGCAAAGGTTAGTTGAAGCTAATGATAGACAAAAAAGTTATGTTAAAGCAAAGAGAGTGCCCCGAAATTTTGCAATACGTGACAAGGTGTTGTTGAGAGTGAAACCTTACAAGAGTTCAATCAAATTTGGGAAGTCTTCCAAATTAGCTCCATGATATGTAGGAAATTTTGAGATTCTTGAGAAAGTGAATCCGATAGCTTATTGAATTGTGTTGCCACCAACTCTTGCTAGGATGCATAATGTATTTTATGTGTCATACCTAAAAAAAGTGTGTGCCAGGTGATAATCATGTGATTGATTGGAATGCTTTACAAGTATAGGACCCCAGAGTGGTAACTCTCAATCCTATCAAGGTGCTTAGAACACATAAGCTTCGCTTGCATAACAAGGAAGTTTTGCAATGCAAAGTCTAGTGGGACCAATATGTGGAAGACTCTGCCACTTGGGAGGAATATGCTAAGATACAACAAAACTTTCCTCATGTTTTAAATGCATTTGAAAGTACTTGAAAATAATATGTTGTTTGTTTGTTTGATTATTTATGTTGCTACATAAAAATCATCGAGGATGATGATTCAAAAGGGGGGAGTATGTTACACCCCAATTGTGTAATTACCTAGTTACTATTACTATGTAGGGTAAATTTTTCATGTGTGAATGTACTTTGAATTTTGATTGAGAATATACTTGCACTTTGTTATCAATGAATTGTGAATTAATGTTATTTCATTTAATGTTATGTAATGGAATTCATATGTGAGAATAGATGGTTATTGAATTGGATATTCTAACTATGGAGAAATACTATGTGAAAGAATATTTTGTTGAACAACTAACTACCATGGGAATGTGTTAGTTGGATGCAAGTATATGTTCAACCCTCCAGGTGTAAGGGGAAGTATCACTCAAGAGAATAACTTGGTTGCGTAACCAATAATGTAACCTAACTAAGCTTACATAGACACTCATAGTAGAATGGTTGAGTCAAGTTAATATGTTGGGAATTGGTAAGTCATCCTTAGTGTGATGTGTTTAAATTAGTAAGGGTCTTTATTACTATTGAATGCATGCTTGGATGATGTTTATTTTTTTAGAGTCTATGAGTTCTTCCTTATATTACTATGCTTGTATTGATGAGGTGAACACACGTGGAATGTATATATATGTATACATATGCATGTTGACGATAGACCATATGCATGAAGGAACACATACATGAGAGTACATAGGTAGGCATATGTATGCATGCTTATGAATGGGTTGCTTATGAGCATGGAGATATCGAATGGACAATACGACATGAATGTGTATATGTATTAATACACCGCACATCTATTCCCTATCAACATGATAGTAATTGTGTATGTGCTTGATTGTGCAATCAATGTGTGTATATATATGAGATATATACATATATCCATATGTATGCATGTATCGATACATACATGTGCTTGAAAAATGGAGATTTCCATACAGATATATCATTATATGTATACATACGTATACATACATACATAGAGGAATATATATAGATATATGTATATATATATATGTACACTCGATATGGTTATTATTATTATGTGAATTTCAACTTGATCATATTCAATTATATCTCAAAATTATACATACTATTGGAGTAAAGGACAACTGAGAGGGGGGGTGGTAAATTAGTGGTCAGATAAAATCAATCTCAAAACCTTAACACTCTTAATCACGCAAAATATTAGATATTTTTTTTATGAATGAATACAAAGATCTGAAAATTAAAACATATGTGAATCTGAAATACTAAATCATGCATAAAGTAGCACATCATCAATGAAACATGAGACATCAAATTTATGAGTGGAAAAACCCAAAAAGGATGAAAAAACCACTTTGAACAATTTCTTTATTATCTTCAAAGGGCACCAACCTTGATTACATTTAGTGAGCACCAACCCACTGAGAGCACCAACTCTCCTTCAAAGCACCAAATCTGAAAAGATCAAAGCACCAACTCTCCTTCGAAGTGCCAACTCCAAAAACACCAAAGTTGCGACTCCAGTCTTTGAATATTAGAAGATCAATACAAAGTACTACTTTGTTTACATTGAAAAACAAAGGTTATTGATGTATTCTATAACTCTTATACATACACCTTATTTCTCCCAATTTAATCCAAACAAAAACAAATCTTTAGAACTTTCATGTACTCAATACAAAGACACATACAATTCTGAATTCTTTATCCTTAAACAAGTATTCTAAATTTTCAATCTTTGAACTTTCAATTTCAAAGAAGCCCAATTACAATTCAACAATCACCTTTCTTTTCAATGAGGATAAATTACCATTCCGCTTAAAAAAAGCTTTATTACAAACCAAAACCACTTGAAATCATTTCTTATACAAATTCTTGACACCTCTAATATTATGATATTGCTATCAGGATTCTACTGTGTACTCCATGGTGAAGGGTGCTTGAGCTAGAGTAGTACTGGGATGCGTGATCTCTCGAGAAGGAATAGTGCTTCACCTCTATGAGCATCACCTAGATGCAATGAGTGCTAATTGAACCATTCATTATCATGAGAGATGGGTTCTTATTAACCACTACTCATAAAACTACACAGTTGATTCCTGATAGAAATACCATAATTTGACACATTGTGGAAAATACCTCCTACTTATCAATTGATGAGATAAAGGGCATCTATAATGAATGGTTCATAAGGCACAACACTTGCTAAATGTTTTGCAAATTGGTTTGCAATCTAAGTGGGTTTAACCTTGGGGGAAACTCCATGGTTAAGTGAGTTGGAACTGTAAAAATTTGATGTTTTCACATGGTTTTACTTATAAACTTCCAGATTTGGTCCTACCATGTGCATATTTCACCCATATTTTGCCATACTGCCCCATAGAATCCATTGAGTCATGCATATTTTCCATTCTGGTTCCTATCGGTGTGAGAATACCATTGTCTCCCCGACCCATTGTGCATTTTCTGCTACCATGAGTTTGTGTTGCCTTTCAGCAAGACTCATTTGATATCACAGCGACTAGATTTTACCTACAGGTGGTTTTCAGCATGACATGTTTGTTGTTTTGGTGACTGGGGAGGATACATATATCGGCATGAGTTTGGGCATCATTGTAATGTCATAGCAACATTGTTTTATATTGCCGACCGGTGAAGGAGGATGCCTATCGGTGTGAAACTTCGTATCGGTGTTATGTCATAGCGAACTTGATATGTCTCCCTGACTAATGCATGAAAAGTTTCATCGGTGCAATTTAGGCTGTCGGGGTATTGTCATACCAAAAAAATTTGTCTCACAGACTAATGCATTGATAGTCTTATCAGTATAAGTTAGTGGTCTTCAGTGGAGGGTCATAGCGAACTTCCCTTGTCTTGCCGACCATTGATAATAGATATACCTTTTCGTAAGACTCATATGATTCAGCATTGTGTCTGGGTGAGCCCGTCGGGTCTTGCCAACAATACAAAATGGATTTCTTTTGGTGAAAGGTTGGCATTCTCTTGGTGAACAGGTGTGAGCTCGGGTGTTTCCGTATGACACGGTAATCTACAAGATGTCTCGCCGATAGTTGGAAGTTATAGTGACATACATGGGGCAGATAGACTTGTCGGCGAGAAGGGATTTATGTCACAGTGACCATAGTATATCATGTGGGCTTTTGGTATAGCTTGATAGAATCTATGGGACCTCTCCTCGATTGTGTGTTGTCTTGGTGACTTGGAGAATGCATAAAGTCTTTCGGTGAAATGAGAGAATTCTATGAAACGTCTCCCCGAGAGCGATAAATTACGGTGACACACAGGACATAAAGGGGCTCTCAATGAAACATCATATATGATGTTTGACGTCTCACCGACTCCAGTTGGTCATGGCGAAAGCGAATAACACAGAGAATAGAGGAACATGGGATGACTAACGATTGATGATTGAATTGCCTTCGACATACTTTTTGGTTGTCTCAGCGACTGTTCCATTGGCGATTAACTATTTTCAAATGCTATGGCCAACATGTGAATTTCTAAAATACCGTTGCAGGCCGACATGAAATTTTCCCGAATCCTACGGTTGGCTGACATGAATTTGAAGTGATATGTTTCCTGATGCTGGTGTATAAATATGCACTCCCGATTGTAATTGAAGGATTAGATTTTAAATCAGTTCTTAGATAGAGACAGTAGACTAGAAATGGATATAGTAGAGTAGAATTCTCTTATCAGAGACTATGTTGCATGTTTTTCAAATGGTGATTTCAATGAAATTCAGCTGGTGTGGCAGTTTATTTTTAGTATCAATTGTATGTTGAATTTATTGAAAAGTATTGCTAAGCTATCTCCAAGTTGATTCTTTCTGGTTATTTAAATTGAAATAACAAGCTTATTTTCAGTTTATCAATGCACATTTGTTGTATCTGTGTGATTAATCTATTGGTTCTCTCAAGCAGAGATTAAATCCTTTTGTTGATCATAGTAATCAGGGGGAATTCATCTGGATTATTAAAGTAGATCTTAGTGGTCAAAATCTTGCATGTTTATACAAGTTATAAACAGATCATATGCCATCAATTTGATTTTTTGCAAGAATAAGTTGCCCATTTTTGTTTCATTTGACTCTGTATACCCAACAAGGCATTGGTCTCTACAATTTCATCATTTGGATTCATTCAGTTTCTTTACATTTGTTTTACATTTTTTAATTGAGCACTTTAGGATTTAGATCATAAGATTGTTATTACTATCAAGTTTGATTTCATTTGTTCACTTCTATCTGCCATTGTGGACAAAGCATTTCAGAAAGATAATTATAAGTACATAAATTTTGCTTCATTCAGATAGGTACACCCGCCTAGGTCTAGCAGCACCTGAAGAGTAGAAGGTTGAGTTCCCTTGACCTTGTCTGTTACCCTAAAGCATATCAAGAGATTGGTAGCCTCTTGAGGCATTCTGCCTACGTTTTTGAGAGCTAAAAAATTGGTGACTCTTCTGGGGATTACATCAGAAAATTCGGTTGAAGACCATCATATAGAGTCAGTGAAGAAAAGTATATAGTTTGAGAAGATTCAGAAAGAGTGATTCCGCTGGGGAAAAGATCAAAAATAATTATTTTTCTACTTTTGGAAAAGTAGGTGGCGACTCTGAAAAAGATTTGATGAAGAATGAAATTTACGTATGGAACAAATGAGTACACAAATGCAGGCAGGCATTGGATTCCTCAAATGCCTGATAGTACAATTGGAAACTTTCACAATGGAGGCAATGCATATCATGCACAATAGAGTACATACTCAGCACAACCACCTCATGGTCAGCAGTATGTGCCATATTATCGTACACAATGTAATGGTCCACCGTACTAGTATCAGTACCCCCCTAGCACCCCTCCTCATCATTACACAACAATGATCAGACAGTTTGATTTGGCAGGGATTCAATTATCCCCTTATCCAATGGATGGCAGTTGGAGAAGTATTGTTCCAAAGTTTACAAGGAGTGATGCAGTCACTGCTGAAGAGCATCTAAAAGGTTTCAATGCTTTCATCCAAGTTTTGGATGTGCCATATGAAGATTTACACATGAGGTTATTCATGATATCACTTATTGAAGATGCCATGGATTGGTTCAATAGCCTACCAGTAGTCTCTATTGATTCTCTCCAAGGATTTCAGGATCGATTCCTCGAGCAATATGGGAATCCAAGTGTACCAGATGCTGCTCTTCATGAATTAATACAGATTTAGAAAGATCTCAAAGTGACACAATTTATGATTTTAATTGGAGGTTCAATAAGTTGCAGAATAAAATACCTCCTGGATCAAAGTTGCTAGATTCTATAGCACTGAGTATTTATTTAAATGCTTTTGATCCTAAAACTAGGTATGAATTGAGAAATAGATTCCCAAGTGATTTGGCTGAAGCACAGAGGATGGCATAGACAATTGAAAACAATAGGAAGGCTATTGGGATAGTCAGTAAAAGAGACAACCCTAGGGTTCCTCAACAAAGTAGAAATTATTAGTACAAACAGGAGAATACTTATAGAAATGAGAGGCTAAGGTTGCATGACATGCCTTATAATATAGACTGGAAGGACGAAAAACCTATAACAACTAGGCTTGGAAACAAAGAAGCTCCTGATCCATTGAGCAAGAAGGGAACCTATATGGTAAGTAACAATTACTTTTGTGAATTTTGTGATAAGCCACATTCCTCAAATTATTGTGTTGTAGCCCAAAGAATGCAAGAAGAAGGAATGTTGATGGCAAACAGTGGAGAAAATCACACAGTATATTTGACTTCAAATACTTTTCACCATGTTGAGGAAGATGAAGGTACAAGAGATTTCTCTTTCATAACAGATTGTGACAGGGAAAGCAGTGCATGTTGTGAGGAATCTAGTGAATAGTCAGATTTTGATGATGAACTAGAGGATTTTGATCTGCAATCAAGGGATTCTTCTACCTATTATGAAGATACAGTTGATGATGATGAGGTTTGTACATTTGAAAGTGATTTCCAAACTTTTTCAAACCCATTGTATGATGAAGAGTTAAATGAAGATCATATGATATTTTGTGGAGGTATGCCCATGAATGAACTTCATCTTTTTTCAAATCCACTTTATGAAAGAGAGGAGATAATTTTAGATAAGCAAAATCATGGAATAAGTAGCGAACTTGATATGTCTCTCTGAATAATGCATGGAAAGTTTCATTGGCGCGAGTCAGGTTGTCGGGGTATTGTCTTACCGAAGATTTTTGTCTCACCGACTGATGCATTGATAGTCTTATCGGCATAAGTTAGGGGTCTTCAGTGGAGGGTCATAGCAAACTTCCCTTGACTTGCCAACTGTTGAAAACAGATATACCTTTCAGTAAGACTCATATGATTCAACATTGTGTCTTGGCGAACCCGTTGGGTCTTGCCAACAATACAAAATGGATTTCTTTCGGTGAAAGGTTGGAATTCTCTTGGCGAGCAGGTGTGAGCTCGGGTGTTTCGGTGTGACACAGTAATCTACAAGATGTCTTGCTGATAGTTGGAAGTTATAGTGACATACATGGGGCAGATAGACTTGTCGGCGAGAAGGGATTTATGTCACGGAAACCATAGTATATCATGTGGTCTTTTGGTATAGCTCGACAGACTCTGTGGGACTTCTCCTTGATTGTGTGTTGTCTTGGCGACTTGGAGAATGCATAAAGTCTTTCGGTGAAACAAGAGAATTTTATGAAACATCTCCCTAAGAGTGATAAATTACGGTGACACATAGGACATAAAGGGGCTCTCGATGAAACATCATATATGTTGTTTGACATCTCACTGACTCCAGTTGGTCACGGTGAAAGTGAATAACACAAAGAACAAAGGAACACAGGATGACTAACGATTGACGATTGAATTTCCTTCGACATACTTTATGGTTGTCTCAGCGATTGTTCCATTGGTGATTAACTATTTTCAAATGCTATGGCTGACATGTGAATTTCTAAAATACTGTTGCAGGTCGACATGAAATTTTCCCGAATCCTATGGTTGGACAACATGAATTTGAAGCGATATGTTTCCTGATGCTGGTGTATAAATATGCACTCCCGATTGTAATTGAAGGATCAGATTTTAAATCGGTTCTTAGATAGAGATAGTAGACTAGAGATGGATACAGTAGAGTAGAATTCTCTTATCAGAGACTCTGTTGCATGTTTTTCAAATGGTGATTTCAATGAAATTCAGCTGGTGTGGCAGTTTATTTTTGGTATTAATTGTATGTTGAATTTATTGAAAAGTATTGCTAAGTTGTCTCCAAGTTGATTCTTTCTGGTTATTTAAATTGAAGTAACAAGCTTATTTTCAGTTTATCAGTGCACATTTGTTATATCTATGTGATTAATCTATTGGTTCTCTCAAGCAAAGATTAAATCCTTTTGTTGATCACAGTAATCAGGGGGAATTCATCTAGATTATTAAAGTAGAGCTTTGTGGTCAAAATCTTGCATGTTTATACAAGTTATAAACAAATCATATGCCATCAATTTGATTTTTTTCTAGAATAAGTTTCCCATTTCTGTTTCATTTGACTCCACATACCCAACAAGGAACTGGTCTCTGTAATTTCATTATTTGGATTCATTCAGTTTCTTTACATCTGTTTTACATTTGTTAATTGAGCACTTTAGGATTTAGATCAGAATATTGTTATTACTATCAGGTTTGATTTCATTTGTTCACTTCTATCTGCCATTGTGGACAAAGTATTTCAGAAAGATAATTATAAGTACATAAAGTCTGCTTCATTCAAATAGGTACACCCACCTAGGTCTAGCAGCACCTAAAGAGTAGAAGGTTGAGTTCCCTTGACCTTGTCTGTTACCGTAAAGTGTATCAAGAGATTGGCAGCCTCTTGAGGAATTTCGCCTGCATTTTTGAGAGCTAACAAAGTGTGCTTGAGCTATAGTAGTACTAAGATGGGTGACCTCTCGGGATGGCCCAGTGCTTCAACTCTGTGAGCATCACCTAGATACGATGAGTGCTAAGTGGACCATTCATTATCATGAGAGATGGGTTCTTGTGAACCACTACTCATGAAACATGGGTCAATGAGTTTGACTAGTAAAACTACATAGTTGAATCCTGATAACAATATCATAATTTGACACACTGTGGAAAATAACTCCTACTTATCACCCTCTAATATTTTTCTACTTTATGAAGATTTAAATATCATTCCCCTTCATTAGTCATCCGATGTTCTCAATCTTCTCAAACATAGGAGGTTCTCGGTCTTCTTTTCATAGAAATTATAATCAATCACAATTCTCTTCTAGCTCAAATTTGCATACACACAAAAACCTTGTGATTTTCATTTTATACTGATTTTCTAACAAACAAGCTTATACAAAGATTTGCAGACAAAATACATTGTATTATCAAAACTTACATAAAATTCATAAGAGTTCCAAATTATAATCTTTATCTTCTTCACAAAAATATGCTTTTCATCAATACACACCTTCCAAAACATAACTCCATGCAAAATTAAAAAAACACTTCACAAATTTGGCGCCAATCCCAAAAATAATACACAACTATTCACCTTCAAAATAGAAACAAGCAGTGACATTCAGACTACCTTCAAAACTCTTTCCATGGGAAATAGTTGTTTAGAAGATTAAATGTGAACCCTCGATCTTATTTTTCTGCCTAAGGAAATTTTAAATAGAAACCATTGATCTTTAATTGAGAAAATTTCAAAAAAGGCTTAGCTTTCTCAATAGGTTAATCATAATGAAGGGCCAATAGAAGAGTGTGACTTAACCCATTTAAAAATTCATTCAAGTTATAACAACAATGACTTTGTGAAGAACTTTGCAAACAAAGTTTTATAAAGAGATGTTAGGATTTTGATACAAACCATCAAACAAAGAAAATTTCTACCATTCATTCAAAGCAAACCCTAAATACTAAATGAATCTAAATACTAAATGAATGAAAATTATTCCAATACCTCTGAGTGAACATGGATAAGCACCACGAAAAATGAATGACAATTATTCCAATACCTCTGAGTGAACATGTATAAGCATCAACAAGTAGAACCCTTGAAGTTATTTGGAATTACCCTTGAAACTATGTGGAAGCATCAACACGTAGAACCCTTGAAGCCTTGACTAAATGATGAAACATGAAAATATCCTTTTCCTTGATGACACTTGATAGAATACATCAACACCATCAACATGACACTTTGCAATACCTTTTCTTGAAATAGCAAGCATAACATCATGAATGACATTACATAGCTTGACTGAAAGACTTGAAGCACCCTAATAAAAATCAACCACTACCAATGCCAAACCAACAGTGACTTTGACATCAATGACAAATCAATCCCATTGCAACACACACTCAATTAACTTGGGATATATGTGTGTGTGTGTGAGCGCGTGATATAGCATTAATGCTATATATTGACATATATATATGTACATGTACATATATAAATATATATATATATATATATATGTGATGCTTTGAGGGTGATTTATATATATATAAACCATCTACGCTGATTTGTATGTAAGATATGAAAGTATTTAAAAGGTCGAATAATACATATGTTGACAATGGATAAAGGTTGAACCATATGCAAAGTATTGCACAACAATAAAAAAGTTGATATGGAATAAAACCATAGTTGATACTATTGAAAATACATCTTTTATTTATTAACAATGAATTACTCCAAACTTGGACATTTTTATAGAAATTAGTGGAATGTCTATAAGTTGCAATATAAAATGTAAAACACAGGATAATAGGAAAAGTGTACAGAAAGTTATGAAATGGTAAAAGCGCCAATAATACACTATTATTGAAGAGCAGCTCATCTCTGCTCTATTTCTCAATAGAACTATGACCAAGTCAACATGGTATAGGTTTTTCCAGTAAACAAAGGACTATTTCAATAAGAATAACTGCACCAAAAGATAAGGAAGTTGGATAAATACTTGGTGTTAATATATAGAAGCTCTTAAATCTATAGAGTTTATCTTAGTTGTAATTTGACTATCATCATTTGAACATGCGAAAATTTGAATTAGTATTTTGTTGTTGTCAAATAGAAGGATCAATCTATAGCATTTTATGATGAGTTTATACATATTTTGTTGCCACCTTTAAGTTATTTCTAGTGAGTTGGATTGCATGGAGAGAACTATCGATAAGTATGCCTTTTTGGTAGGATAGAATGTCTCAATTTTTTGTATAAATAGGTGGGATAGCTCCTTTATTTAGAGTGCATTCTTCTACAAACTTATTCTACTACAATTATTCTAAGGGCTGAGAGTTATAGTGCGAGAGTTGTGAATTACTTTGTGAGTGCAAATTATTTCTTGAGAGAGAAGTCATAGTGAGGTACTTCTTTAGAAGGATTAAGTGAAGCTAGCAAGTTGTTGTTGGAAGGTTGAGCATCAAGTCAGTCAATTAGATTAAGCATATACAAGCATGGGGATCTAGTCTTATCTTATTTGTCCTTATTTATGAAAGATTGAGATTTGAATGCTTTATTTGATCCACTTGAGATTACTTGCATTAGGGAATCATAGTGTTTTCTTTGAATCTAGTCATGTAGGACACAACACTAAGCTCAAATTGGTTGTCATTATGAGGTTTGAAGGGTAGGGCCATCTATCGAATGATAGATGTGAGAGGGACCACATATAATTCTATGGTTGGCAGAAAAGTGCTTGAGTGATGCTTCTTGTCCTTAGTAGGCAACAAGAAGACAAAGATTTGAAAGGAGGTTCTTGGACTATCTATATCTATTTCTTTAAAGCTTGGTTGAGCTATGTATGTAATTTTTACACATTCTATGTAATATTGTAATTTTTGGATTATTATATTGGATGAAATCATTGTTGATTATTGTTATGACATCTTTGTTCATTTGTTATCTATAAAATAAAGAATTTTTTTATGGAAATGGTTAAGTTACATAGTTTATTTACTTGCAAAGTGAAAACTTAGGAAAAATTACTTCAGTGAATGGTTGACATGTTACACACTTAAACTATATTGTATTTGTACTCTTTGTTCTTCCCTATCATCATCTAATTCATCATCATTTTCTTCATGTTCATTGGGATGCTTTATATTCCACAACTTTGTAAACTCATAATCTTCTTTGTTATCTCCATACTCTACAAGAGTTCTTAGTTCTCCTAGATCCTTCCTCATAGACAAAAAGGTGGTAATTTTTTATTTTGACCAATTTTTTCTCTACATTCCTTATCTAGAGAATCTCGCATTTTTACTCTACTAGATGGTGTATCACTTTTTTCATAAAAATTGTTGCACCTCCTAATTTGATTCTCTACTCCTATCTATTGGTGCAATGCCATAATTTCTTCTGAAAATTGTTCAAAAGAAATACATTTCTCATCAGTACTTTTCTCCACTTCTATTTTGATGTCATCCCAAGAATCCTTGTTTCTCAAGTTTTCAAGCAAGGGTTTACTTTGATGTTCAATTCTACTTGCAACATTCCTATTGGCCACAATCTTTGATTTAATGGTGTCACATGGATTATACTGCTAGTGATAGACATCATCAAAATTAAAAAAATTCAAAAGATCATGTGCCACACTAAATGCTCTTCTCTTGAAAGTGAACCCTCCACATGAAAAAGGTAAATAAGGAAATAAGTTCTTCTACTGACTGAGAAAGCATTCTTTATCAATACTCTCCATCTATCTTACATATTCAAATGTAAAAACCCTTTTTGTCACATGAATTGGAAGTTTGTATGGCTTTACTCCTAATCCATAAAATCTTGGCATAGTATATTCTTCCATTAAGTACCACTCAACCAATTGTATTTATTTTTCTAGTTGAATGCAATTTCTACAAGACATAGGAAATCTAGGCATTGGAGTATTTGTAATTCCTTGATACAATGGAGCCAAAAATTAGCCTACAAAATGATTATAGTTCCTTCAAGAATCATGTGTCCTTATCTTAGTGGTCCAATCATATGTTGGAGACATTTTTTTCCTTAGGATTCGTATAGGGATGAATCTAAAGCTTGTTGTTCTGAAACATTCCACTAAATTTGAATAGAAAAGAATAGCACAAGAAGGTTGTGAACCTAAATGTCTTGGTGGAACCTCCTTTAATCATTAAATTTTTTTATGCATAGATTCTACAATGTTCTCAAGATAGTTATATTTGACATGTTTTTCAGCATAATAGATATTCCATAATATCTTAAGGAGGCTTCCACCCACTTCCAGATTACTATCCAATCCAAGGAAAAATGCTAGCATGGAAATAGTATCATGAACCAATGGTTTAAAAAAATTAAAATCATAAGGAGGCTTATGATTACCTTTCAATTTTCTTCTAACTTCTTTAGTATCCTAAACTATTTTATTTAGGAAAGATTTTTTCTCCCTTTCATCCACTACATAATCACTAACAAGCTTTTCTAGGTTAGTGTGGATTCTTCCAAATTCTTCAGTTGTAAACCCTAACACTTTTCTAAATTCTTTTGCATTAATGTATTAAATTTCTTCTTTGCTATCTACATTAACAATTACTCTTTTGTTATCATCATAATTGTGGGCACAAACCATGATAAATTTTGGGCAAGGGAAAACCTCATGTAACATCATGCACCCTAATCCAAGTACCCATGGTGCACTAACACTAGTAAGTTGTGTTTTCTTTGCAGCCTTATTCTCACATGAAAATCTAAGTTCTGGGGTAAGCCTACCATATATTTTAGGATCATAAATATAATGGTATTCATCAATGAAACCTGAGGTTTTAAGCAATCCAACATAATCTATTTTTCTACCCGATTTTGCTTTTCCTTTCCCAAAAACTAGTGTACTAGTGGTGGTAGACATGCTTGTATAGTGTGAAATCCCTCTTAATTCCTTAGTTTTCCTCAAGTATCTCAAGTTATCAACCCTAAACCCAAACTTTGACAAAATAAGAATTCACGAAATGATGAAATGTAGGAATTATGTCTTTCACTTACTCAGATTTTGATTCTCAAAAAGATTAATACTGATAGGCGTGTACTGGATTTGTAAGTTTTTTGGAACCCACTGCAATGAGCAATCTAAAATCTCCCTATGTGCTGACTCTCTCACTTAGAAATAAAATCACTTAGCGGTAAAAGTTCACTTATTTTTTACAAATATTAACGTGAATGAAACGTCAATGTGTTTCCTTTGAACTACACAATTAGTACATTACATTTTTGTAATGACATTTAGAAATAAATTTTGATAGGGTAGGGTTGGATGGAACACTCACTATTCCATGCTCTGGGTCTCACCTTGGAAAACCCCTTTGGTGTCACTCTCCACCACCTTAACCTATAGGCCCTAATGCTTGTTAGGCACCCCTGGTTCTCCTGGCCAACCCTACTATCATCTCCATTTCCCTAACCAAGCCAATCTTGGTGCTCTCTCTGCCATTCTCTCCTTAGCCCTTAATCTTCCTAAAGGCTAACTGAATCTCCAACCTTCACTAATATGATGCAGGGGTGTGTGATGTCTCCCATGGCTTCAAGAACATCCCCCTAGGGTTCTTGATCATCCACCAATCTCCAATTTTCCATCGCTCTCACCAAACCCTCTTCTAGGGTTAAAAAGGCTACTAGCCCTTGAGCCCCAATTAGGTCTCCTAACTCGAGAAAAATGGAAACCACTCCAAAAACCTCTAAATGACCTAGGATATTTTCTTGGGGTTTGTGTTTCCTATGGCCACACCTTGAATATTTTTGGGGTTTGAAGCATGTACTGTTCGTACACTGCCCTACTAAAAAATGGCCAAAAACTAGGGTTTATAAGCCTTTTCAGGCTGCTTCCAAATTGTCAAAGATTTCACACACCAAATGGGTTGATGGAGCCTCCTCCTAACCACCAGGCCTTGCCAAGACTCACAGCTAAATTTTCCAAAAGTAAATTTATCAATACCTTGTCACCCCTGCAAGTTATGTGCTCTCCACCCCCTGTCTTCCCTAGCCGGACTCTTCCTGGCTCGCCTAGGGTAAGACTTTTCTAGCAGATCCTACACACACACAAACCCTAAAACCTACCATCTATACAAAAATGGAGTCTAGGCCCTATTCCCAAAGGGCCATACAGTTTGTACAGTGGGAAAGTGGTCTAACACTCCATTTCCTCAAAACTGTCTGGTTTAGACCAACAACAGGGAAAAAGTGAACTATTTACAAATGGTGCTTGAAAATTGAAAAAGGAAGCTATTTAATGTTACAAAATGCTTGTATGCTAACAACACTACATCCTATAGTCAAAATAGTAGCAAATTTAATCCATTAAAGCTCTATTTAGATGCAAAAATCAGAAATTGTCTTACAAAACGTTGTCTTCCTTCAATTTCACAAAATTCACTACAACATTTGTGCTTCCAACCCTGCTCCATGGTTGAAGCACACCTTAAATAGGCTCCAAAAATAATTAAGCTCCTTTAGTCGAACCTATTGATGACCTAATGGCAAAAGTTATAAAATCCACTGTGTTTTTCAACCTTTGCCAACTTTTAGAAAACTAAGCAAGATGAGCTTCAAAACTTATTCATCCCATCACAACTTCTATCCTTGGGATCAACACCCCTCTAAGTTATCTACCTCAATCCACTGGTCAACATGACCTTCATGGAAAACATTGCAAAAACAAAACTTCATTCTAGTCTTCCTAACTAACTAGTTTTTCCTAGGTGCTCCTGCACCATTCTCCCCCTCTTAGCCCAAACACTAAGGAATGGAAGGAGAGATCAATGATAGGTCAATACCAAACTTCTTGAACTGATCTTCTTGTACCCATGTGGCTTCTGATTCATGCTTGTTCTTCCACTTGATAAGGTGTTTCATGTACACCTTATGCCTTGTAGACTTTTGCACTCTTGACTCCAAGATTCATTCTGCTTGTTGCTTGTCTAGAGTAGGTAGGGGTATGTTTCTTACATCCTTGAATATTTCCCTATTGTTCTGATCTAAATCATTGACTGATCCCTTATATCTGATCAAATCAGCTACATTAAACACTGGTGAAATTCCTAAATCTGCAGGTAACTCCACCTTGTATGCATTTTTCCCATATTTGGCTAACACCTTGCATGGACCCACTCTCTTCATCTACAAGTTGGTTGATGTACCCTTTTGTAACCTTGATTTTTTGAGGTGGACCATGACATAGTCTCCTATTGCAAATTGTACATCTTTTCTTGACAAATCTGCCTTCTCCTTCAACTTTTGTGTAGCCTCGGTGACTGTCTTCTTCACCTGCTCCTGAATCTCTTTCATGGTTTGACTGAAGTCCTATACATTTCCACTTCTATGTTCCATAGCTCCAAGATCTCTGAGCTCACATATGCCTCTTGGGTGCATCCCATACACAACTTCAAAAGGACTCTTCCTTGTGATCTGGTTCACACTATCATTGTAAGCATACTCAGCTTGTGAGATAACCATATCCCATGTTTGTCCATAATCCTTAGTTAGGCACCTTAGAAGTTTACCTAGCACCCTATTAACCACCTCTATTTGACCATTGGTATGGGGATGGTAAGCTGATCCAAATGATAGGTTGGTACCCAATCTACTCCATAGAGTCTTCCAAAAGTGACTCATGAACTTCACATCCCTGTCTGAAACAATGCTCAAAGGCAATCCATGGATCCTTAAAACTTCCTTGAAGAAGAGATGAGCTATGTAACTAGCATCATGAGTAGTTTTGCAAGGGATAAAATGACTCATTTTGCTAAATCTGTCCACTACTACATAGACACTGTCAAAACCAGTCTTGGTCTTAAGAAGGCCTACCATAAAATCCATGCTTACACACTCCCATGGTTTGTTAGGAATGGGTAGGGGTTGATATATACTAGCATTACTAGCTCCTCCCTTAGCTTTCATACACAACACATTGTTCCACATACTTTCTAACATCTCTTGCCAACTTAGGCCAGTAATAGAATCTTTGCACTAGTTCTAAAGTCTTGTTGATGCCAAAATGTCCACTAAGACTTCCATTATACTTTTCCTGAATGAGATTTTCCCTCATTGACCCTCTTGGAACACATAACTGATTTCCTTTAAATAATAACTCACTTTGCAATGTATACTCTAAGTATTGGCTATGGAAATGGTTCTCAAAGTTATAACATACCTTATAGACCTCTAAAAAGTCTTTATCCTCCCCATAGAGATCTTTAAAACTATCAATCCCTATGCTCTTCACTTGTATCTCTTGCACTGTCAACAACCTCCTGCTCAATGCATCTGCTAATTTGTTTAGTTGTCCCTTCTTGTGCTTGATGGTGAAGGTAAAATCTTGGATTTATTCCATCCACTTCAAGTGTCTATTTCTCAACTTCTCTTGGGTATTCATATAGCTAAGTGCCTGATTGTCGGTAAAGACTACAAACTCCTTGGGTAGAAGGTAATGCCTCCACTTCCTAAGTGACTGAACCAAAGCATAAAGTTCTAAGTCATAGGTTGAATACTTCTTCTTTGCTTCATTGAGCTTCTCAATAAAGAAGGCTATAGGCCTTCCCTCTCGACTTAGCACTCCTACTACCACTCCACTTGCATCACATTCAACAGTGAACAATTTGTCAAAACTAGGTAATAAGAGAATAGATTGAGTTTCCATCTCTTGTTTCAGTTTCTCATTCCCTTTCTCAGCTTCTTGAGTCCACACAAACTTAGTTTTTAAACCACCCTTGATTGTATCTAGGACTGGTGCACATATACCACCAAAGTTCCTTATGAATTTTCTGTAGAACTGAGCCAATCCATGGAAACTTCTTACCTCAGTCCCTGTGGTTGGTGTAGGCCAGTTTAGGATAGCTTCCACCTTACTTGTATCTATCTTCAATGATCCTTTAGACACTATGAAACCCAAATATACAAGCTCTTGTTTAAATAACTCACACTTCTCTAGATTGATTTCCAACTTCTCCTCTTGCAACCTTCTAAGAACCAACTCCACATGTTTTAAATGCTCTTCTACTGTCTTGCTGAATATGAGGATGTCATCAAGGTATACCACCACAAATATCCCTGTAAAGTCTTTAAGCACTTCATTCATGAGCCTCATGGATGTGCTAGGGGCATTAGAGAGGCCAAATGACATCACTCTCCATTCATATAACCCATCATTTGTCTTAAATGTTGTCTTCCACTCATCACCATCCTTAATTCTGATATGATGGTATCCACTCTTGAGATCCAACCTTGTATAGTATTAAGCTCCTCCAAGACAATCCATTAAGTCTTCAATTCTAGGAATAGGGAACCTATACCTAATGGTGATCCTATTTATTGCTCTAGAATCAGTGCATAATCCCCATTTACCTCCCTTCTTGGTTGCTAAGACCACCAGTACTGCACATGGGTTGATGCTCTTTTGAATCAATCCTTGACCCATCAACTTTTGCACTTGCCTAGCTACCTCTAGATTCTGATCCGATGTAAGCTTATAAGTTGCTTTGTTAGGAAATGAGGCTCCAAGTATGAAGTCAATTTGATGACTTATGGCTCTCTTTGGTGGTAAAGTTGTAGGTTTCCCATCACTAACTATACTCTTGTACCTTTCAAGTAACTTTTGGACTGCTTCTGGTATGACTATTTTCTCATTCTTGTCCTCTTCTTTAGGTTACAACATAACCAAATATCCTTCACCTCCTTGATGTAGGTTGTTAAGGAACTCCTTACCACTACTCAACAAGATGCTAGGTGTCTTTGACTGTCCTTCTTCCTCATCTGACAGTGACTACAGCTTAAATGTCTTCCCATCCTTCTTGAAAGAAATGGTGTTCTCTTTTCCATCATACATGACACTTATGTCATACTGCCATGGTCTGCCCAATAGTAGATGGCATGCATCCATGGGTAAAACATCACAAACCAACTTGTCTTTGTATCCTCCAATGGAGAACTCCACCGTTGTCTGCTCATTGACAAGAACACTTGTCCTTTGTTCAACCATGTCACCTTGTAGGGATTGGTGTGGGGTACTTTCTCTAATTTCAACTTCCTTACTACCTCCTCTGAGATGATGTTATCAGTTGAACCTGAATCCACAATAACCTTGCATACTTTCCCAAGTATTTTGCATTTCACTCTAAATAAGTCTCTTCTTTGTTTTGGCTCTTCCTTGACTGGTTGTCTAATCAAAATTCTACTAAACATTCGATTCTCCCCCACTTCTGATTCAATGTGACTAACCTCTGCTAATTTGACACTCATGGTGTCCTCTTGTGCATATGCCACTCTCTTCTCAGTATTTGATGAAGATGCTTTCTCCGGGCACCTATAAGCAGGATGACCTACTTGTCCACAATGGTAACACTTCATATTAGTAAAGTAAGAAATGCTCCTGCCTACTCCTCTTCCTCTATTTGAACCTCCTTGAGGTTCTCTACCTCTGTTAGACCATCCTCTAGAAGGTGTTTCATTTCTATGATCTGTGGATTTAAACTCTCCTTGGTTTCTTTGGTCATTGCCTCTACCTTGGTAGCCACCTCGCTATCCTCTTTGATCTCTTTGATCCCTGCCTTTGCCTCTGCCCTTAGAAGTCTATTCTTGTTTCCTCCTACTTCTTTCCTCAATCTTAATAGCCAATTGATAGCATTGGTGCATTGTCTTGGGACTTAGAAGAGTCATCTCTTCCTGGATGTTCCATTTCAAACCATTAAGGTATCTAGCCACCTTAAGACTTTCATCCTCTATCACATTAGACCTCATACAAAGTTTTTGAAACTCCTCAGTGTAAGTGTTCACATCTTGGTCTCTTTGCCTCAAACTCTGTCTCTTCTTGTGTAACTGAATCTCATAATCATCTAGCATGTATGCTTCCCTTAACTTGGCAACCATTCCTCTCCAAGTTGAAATAGGTTGTTTGCCTTCCTTTTCCCTCTTTGTCTGAATGAACTTCCACCATGTCAAGGAAGAACCTCTTAACCTTGATTTGGCCACCTTTACCTTTTGTGCTTTTGTGACCCCATCACACTCAAAATGGTTTTCCATTCCCTCTATCCAATCCACAACTAAATCAGCTTCCATTTTTCCACTAAATAGTGGTATGCCTTCAAGTCCTTTTCCACTCAAAGCCTTCAATGCCTTCAAGAAAGGTTCTTCTTCCAAAATAGGGTCAAGTTTAGGGATCCTTTCTTCCTCTGCAACCTCTTCTTTCTTTGGTACCCTTCCTTCCAACTGCACATTATTCAATGCTTTCTCAAGTTGGTCTATTCTTTCTTCTAACAACTTATTGTCTTCCTCTTGTTCTTTGACCATCTTGGCCAATTCAGCATTTGTCACCATGATGGTAGAACAACTAGATTCAAGGTCTGACATACAAGATTCTTCTTAAATCTTTTGGTTGCTCTATTACCAATCTGATAGGGTAGGGTTGGATGGAACACTCACTATTCCATGCTCTGGGTCTCACCTTGGCAAACCCCTTTGGTGTCACTCTCCACCACCTTAACCTATAGGCCCTAATACTTGTTAGGCACCCCTAGTTCTCCTGGACAACCCTACTATCATCTCCATTTCCCTAACCAAGCCAATCTTGGTGCTCTCTCTGCCATTCTCTCCTTAGCCCTTAATCTTCCTAAAGGCTAACTAAATCTCCAACCTTCACTAATATGATGTAGGGGTGTGTGATGTCTCCCATGGCTTCAAGAACACCCCCTAGGGTTCTTGATCATCCACCAATCTCCAAGTTTCCATCACTCTCACTAAACCCTCTTCTAGGGTTAAAAAGGCTACTAGCCCTTGAGCCTCAATTAGGTCTCCTAACCCGAGAAAAATGGAAACCACTCCAAAAACCTCTAAATGACCTAGGATATTTTCTTGGGGTTTGTGTTTCCTATGGCCACACCTTGAATATTTTTGGGGTTTGAAGCCTGTACTGTCCGTACACTGCCCTACTCAAAAATGGCCAAAAACTAGGGTTTATAAGTCTTTTCAGGCTGCTTCCAAATTGTCAGAGATTTCACACACCAAATGGGTTGATGGAGCCTCCTCCTGACTACTAGGCCTTGCCAAGACTCATAGCTGAATTCTCCAAAAGGAAATTTATCAATACCTTGTCACCCCTGCAAGTTATGTGCTCTCCACCCCATGTCTTCCCTAGCCGGACTCTTCCTGGCTTGCCTAGGGCAAGACTTTTCTAGCAGCTCCTACACACACACAAACCCTAAAACCTACCATCTATACAAACATGGAGTCTAGGCACTATTCCCAAAGGGCCGTAGAGTTTGTATAGTGGGAAAGTGGTCTAGCACTCCATTTCCTCAAAACTGTCTAGTTCAGACCAGCAACAGGGCAAAAGTAAACTATTTACAAATGGTGCTTGAAAATTGAACAAGGAAGCTATTTAATGTTGCACAATGCTTGTATGCTAACAACACTACATCCTATAGTCAAAACACTAGCAGATTTAATCCATTAAAGCTTTATTTAGATGCAAAAATCAGAAATTATCTCACAGAACGTTGTCTTCCTTCAATTTCAGAAAATTCACTACAACATCTGTGCTTCCAACCCTACTCCATGGTCTAAGCACACCTTAAATAGGCTCCAAAAATAGTTAAGCTCCTTTAGTCAAACCTATTGATGACCTAATGGAAAAAGTTATAAAATCCACTATGTTTTTCAACCTTTGCCAACTTTTAGAAAACTAAGCAAGATGAGTTTCAAAGCTTATTCATCCCATCAAAACTTTTATCCTTGGGATCAACACACCTCTAAGTTATCTACCTCAATCCACTGGTCAACATGACCTTCATGGAAAACATTGCAAAAACAAAACTGCATTCTAGTCTTCCTAACTAACTAGTTTTTCCTAGGTGCTCCTGAACCAAATTCCCAAAAAAAATCTCAACAATTGATGTTTGTAAATCTAATGGTTATAGGTTGATCCCAGAGGTTTGAGTTGGCAAGCCTAGCACTCTATGCATTTCATGTCAAAATGCTACTACATCCATCCATCAAATGTTCATTGAACAATTGAGTAATTTATGATATAAATAATAAACATGTGTTTTAAAGTTTCCTCAAAATTTAGTGGTGCTAGGATACACAATCCTAATAGAGTCATTGAGATGATTCCACATGTCCATTCTACAATTCTGTAAGTCACATATAGATCTACTTGAAGCATCTTGCAAACTCGTGGAATCCCTTTAAAAGTGATACATTGATTGACATCAAGGCCAAGGGGCCGATAACTTAACATTGAAAAAGACTTAATAAAATGACTAACGATACTAGGAATCAGGGGAGTAGGTAAATGAAAAATTAGAAATCAATAACATTTTGACAAACCCTAGCAAGAATGAGAACTTTTAGTGTTTTTTGTCAATTTGATGGTAACTTTATTTTTTCATTTGTATTGCTTTATGATTTAAATATCCATTAAAATATTTCATAAATAGATAATAATCAATCTCTTAAAGGGAAAAAATATGATTTTTCTAAGTTTATTAAATATTTCATTCCATTATTTTATTCCATTTACATTACTTGTATAATTTTAATAGACATTGAAAACACAAAATAATTATTTATTGTAAATTAATACTGAAGAATAACACAACCATTTATTTATTACCACTAAATTACAATGTTACATTAGTACATAGATTTTTAAATATGAGTAGAGCATGCAAGCTCTTGTTTTGTATAAATGACACATGTCACTTTACATTAGACACAATTGATTACAAGCTGTTGTTAGTGACCATGGAAGATCATTTCTTATACCATATTCTCAAACCACAAGGCTTGCCGACCATGGTTTGGATCTTGGGATCTCAAATATTCTTCTACATTTATAATATGCTTAATTTGATGCACTAAAACAACCCAAAATAACACAATTGATTCCAAGCTAGTAGTTGTGACTATGGGATCCAAACCATATTACCAAACAAATAAATTTGAGAATCCATAAGGCTTTCCTACCATGCTAGGGAAATGGGAGTTGTGAAGATAGAAAATGTATCTATCTTGGTTATCAACCAAAGCAATGCAAAAGATAAGGGATAGTAAATTTTCTACCATAATCTTTGTGTTGCTTCCATGCATCTGGAAAGCCCAACATGACTTGAAAAGTACACAGTTCCTCTTTGAGGACCTCTATCAAAATGGAGTATAAGAAGTCATCGACTTTGAATGCAAACAAGATTAAAATAATTATGTGGGTGTACTCTTTGTGAAAGCACAAGTATCTCCATCAAAGCTCATCATCTTGGTTCAAAACCTTTCTGAGAATTCAGGTGAACCAAATCAACTTCTTTCCAATTCCACCCATTCTAAACTTGAAGGAAATTGGTCTTTTACTTTACAAATACATAACTGGAGGTAGGAGATTTTAGAGTATCCCCAATAATACCACATCATCTTCTTCCTTATTAACCTTGCAAAATGAAAATCCTTATTCCAATTCAAAACATTAGACTCAATAGTAAATCCTTTTAGCTTTCTATGAGTGATTTTAGTTGTGCTCCTTATCCCTATTTATGGGCCACCACTACCAACCTGATCCTTGTTTACTCATGATTTCTGTGAGGTATAATCATGTAAACCAAGTAACCAAATTAATTGTGTAACATTCTTACATTTACAATATTTATTTTGATTGACGATTGGCTACATGCAAATTGTACCTCAAGTTGACAAGCTATCAAAATTGCCACTCAAACGAAATGAAATAATTACAAATCTTATTTCAATTGATCACTAGATTAATGACATCATCATCTACAGTATGTCGTGTAGTTTTCAATATCAATCTATCCAATCACTCGCTTCGAATGTACATATGGCATTAATATGGAGTAATGCAACCACACTTTCTTCAAAGAAAGATAATCTGACAGATATACAAAAATTGATATAAAAAGAAAGTATGTTCCACATGCCATACTTTCTACCATTTTTCAGTATCAAGTTATCAAATCAAACATTTCACTCACTTCATATTAGAAGAGAAACTTAATTTTGAATCTTTTAAATATTTCCCAAGTACATATGACATTAATCCATAGTACTGCAACCATATTTTCTTCAATGAAAGGCTATCTAGTGGATATGCAAAAATTAAAAAAAAAAAGATTAAGAATTAAAGGAAAGGTAGAGTAATTTGAGGCATTGAAAAGAGAGAATTAAATGGCTTTTTGTAGCTTAATCATTATCAATGCCCACTAATAAGTCACAATAATTTTCACTCACTTATGATCAGAACTATATGTTGAACTTGAATCATACAAAAAATATAAATATCTTTTTAGACTTAAAAGCCACATTTTTATATTGAACAAAGAAAAAAGGATTTACAATAATTGAGCCATGGAAAGTATTTTAACTTGAGTAACCATGAAGTACATAGCTAGGTTGGCCAAAAAGTCACTAACCATAACAAAATAATCATTCATAAAATACATATTACAAGAGCTATATAATAAAATATAAACAATTTATTACTGAAAAATTGTGTAACAATAGTAGAGGCCCTCAACTGGTTGTTTGAGTAGGAGGTGAATCAAATTGAGCAAAGTAAGAGAAAAGAATAAAATGGAGTCACCCAAATCCTTCCTCCAAAACTCCAAACTCTATAATGATTCATTTACCATATCACAGACCAGACCACACCTCATATTAACCATGGAAAGAGCTTGCATTGTAGAATATGCTAGCTCAAGTTTGGGAAAGATTCCACTAACCCACTTTCAAAATTGTAATGCTCAAGTGTCAACTCCAACAAATAAATAGAGTAAATGAATGGCTGCAAATAACATATTTCTAGCATCTTCACCAAATCTTTATCCAACAAAATTCCAATGCAATTGGACAAGAAAGCAAAAGCTACCTCAGAAAATAAAGCACAAGGTTTTTTCTAAAGCCATTCCCTGCCTACAATTATTCTTATAGCATCCTCAACCTACACATAAGGAATAGTAAAAACCATACCTAGCTTTCATCTATCATATGCATCGTTGGTTCTTTTCTCCCAAAAAGATTTCCAAATAGCATGACACACCACGAAGACTCCATAATATCACAGTGAAATTGAGAATAGAGAAGAAAAAAGCAAAGGAAAATATAATATAAATGATATGAAGAACATCAAGTTGGTGAAGTATATATAGAATGAAGACATCAAATACTCAACACTTAAACATTTAATTCACCACTTGATGTGACAATATTATTTCAAAAAAATTGAGTCATGAATTTAAGTGATTAATAAATAATAAAGTGTCAACCATTGATATTTTAAAATCTAACAGTTATGGCATTATTCTAGAGGTTTGAATTCACAAGTCTAGTGCTTCATACATTTGCTTCTGGAATGCAACTACAATCATCCATCAAAAATTCATATAGGACCATTGATTTTTGTGAGAAAATATTTGTCACTAGAATTAGGAGATATTAAAGTCTTTGATACTCTATAGAACTAGTAATCGCCTAGGTCGAGGGGTCAGTCACCATAATTATCCCAAAGGATTAAGTCATAACTTAAGAGACCTTCAACTGCTGGTAGCTAGTCAACGATAAAATATTATTTTGGGTGTCATGACTTTAAGTGATTTAATAAGTAATTTTTTAATAAAATGTCAACCATTAATATTTTGAAATATAACAATTATAGTGTTATTCTAGAGGTTTGAATTCACAAGTCTAGTGCTTTAGACATTTTCTTTCATAATGCAACTATAGTCGTCCATCGAAAATTATTCGAATGGTCATCGGTTATATTAATTTCCACTGAAATTTTGCTTCAGACATAATAAATATGCTTACAGTTGTCCCCATTCCAAAAACTTTATGAAGGAATTTGGATGTGGAAAATTTGTCTAGGAATAGAACAATATGGTAGCATCTGATATTTTTCCACTCATGCTATGATTTTTTATTGGCATACCGGTTTATTTCGCCAATGAAATTTTTATTAGTTTGAAATTATGTTTAATTCACCAATGTTTTTTTACTCATTTGAAAATATGTTTGATTTTCCAATGAAAATATTTTTTTGGTTTAAAACATGTTTTAATCACCAACAAAAATATTTTATTTTTTTGAGTACAAGTTTAGTTCACCAATAGAAATATTTTATTGGCTTGAAAATAAATTTAATTTTTCAATTGAAATATTTTATTGGTTTGAAAATAGGTTTTTAATTCGCCAATGAAAATACTTTATTGGTTTTTAAAAAATTGCAATTCGCCAAGATTTTCCACAGACTTCTAGCGATTACAAAAGATTCGCCAATTGAGATTTTTTTTCTTGAAAAATGAAAATATTCGCCAATTAATTTTTATTTTTTTTAAAAGTATACAAGATTTGCCAAGATTTTACACCTTCATCGAGGGGGGGGGGGGTTCTTAAAGTTATCCCTACTTGAGTTGATTTGAAAACCTATAGGTGTTAGTGCTCACAAATAAAATACATACAAAACATGAAAAAAACTCATATAACATATGACATGATACTTGAATGATGAAATACTACAATAATATTAATAATTATGCTCTTAAGTGCTCTTGAATGATTGATAATAATATTAATTGCTTCCTCAAATTTTCTAGGATTAAAATGGTAAAAATACTTTGTATTTATATGCAATTCTTCTAATTTCTCGAAAAATCAAATATAGATAGCTGACATTTAAAATTGGAGATTAAAATAATAAATTACTGACACCGACATATTTGTATTAGGAGCCAAATTAGGTAGTCTAGGGTACAATACATCCTAGACTAGATCCACATTTTTTGAGGATTAAAAGTGTTGAAGGAAAAACATTAAATGCATAGTTTGATTTCCCATGTTTGATTTTCCAATTATATTTATAAAAATGGGCAATTGATATATAAATAGGTCCAAGCACAAGGGGGAGCTAAACCTAGTGTGAAATTGTCAAGGGTGACAATTTTTGAAGCTATATTTAGCCCCCACTTTAGTGAGAGTGTGAACTTATGCTTAGACTCACACTAAAGTACAAATAGGTCAATAGGGGTTTAATAATCCAAATATTGAGGAGATGGGATGTCATTGAATCTAGGGGAAGTGCTAGCCCCCAGGGTTCAAGATGTTATGACAAGAAAACATAAGGACAAAGGAATGCACATGTATTAAATGCAATGCATTGTGACAAAAACACAACATAAAATGCAAAAACAAATAGAAACACAAAAAAGATGCAAACACAATGCACACATGTGAAGGAGGGTATGAAAATCATAGACTTGTAATCTTTGCAAAATTCTTACTAGGATCCATACTCAAGGTGTTCATGATTCATGAGCTAAAAAATTCTAATATCTTTTAGGTGAACCACAAACCAAAGCACCACAGGCTAGTGAAGTTTGATACTCACTAGGTGAGCTTTCTAAAAGTAGCAAAATGAGAAACACACAAGGGCTAGTGAGGACCAATTTTCACTTGATGTTATCTCATGTCAACCAAACCAAGAGTTATAGTCCTAATAACTCTGATAAGGTGCTAAAAAAAATGATCAAACCAACACATCACCTAGTACAATGTGTGTGAACAAAGTGAAGCACATAATGGAATGCATTCCCTCACCTTAAAGTAATTTCCAACCCCATCTGTGAGTGTATAGGGGGGAAATAGGGTAGACCCAAATGCTTGAGCAAGAGGGTGAAATAAAAATTGAAGAAAATGGGAAAGCAATTATGTGTATGATAATTTTATGGGTAGACCCTAAACACTCCAATTATGTGTATGATAAGATGTAAATAAAAATTATAAATACTACATAACTATTATGGAAACTATGGGGGAATTTTTTATAGCATAAAAATTTGTGTACCTGGTCAAAAAGTTGTTCTTGAGCTACAAAGGACTCATTCTCCTTTAGTGGCAAATGGATCCTTTTAGGGTTTCATAAAATTGATTTTAGGGTCTTGTTCCTTGATTTCTACACTCTCAAATTCCCTGTTATCAACTTCTGGAAGTCTATATGCAATTTTGTAGCTTTGATTCCTTGATTTTGCACTTTGGATGACAACTTTTGCAACTCTGACAATCTTGCTCCAAACTTTTTCCACTTGATCTTCAACCTAAAAATTTGAAATCACACACTCAAGGGAAAAAAAAACTTTTTTGTTAGTGAATGGGGGTTTGCCTCAATCAAACCCCTTGTAGGTAATTAAACCAAATGATGAAATGAAGCATGGATATGAAATATGTAAATCATGTCACCTTTGATGATGTCTTGTGAAACAAATATGCACTCTAACATGTAGTGACCATGAAGAATGTAGATCTTGGATCCTTGAATGTGATTTGAACAATGGTTGCAAGTAGATCTTCAATGCTACATCTACTTCTTTAGCTCAACACACATGAATTCATTATACCCTTGACATGATGATATGAATTTGAATTGTTGCAATAAACTCTTGAAATTTTCCTTGAAATGCCTTATGAATGATCTTGAAATGCTCTATAATTCTCCCTTGAAATTTATAGGATGCTTTATAAACTTTCTAGGTGAAACAATGTGAATTAACCCCTTATTTATACTAAATTAGGAGATTAACCCCGAAATTCAAACAATTAAGGTCGTGGTGTAGGAGCACCAAGTGGCATCCATGCCTCCATGAGGCCATTTTTGTAAATTTTTGTTCTATTTGGTATTTTAATCATGTAATAAGGTCTAAATGACCATGTTGAACTTGTGTGAGTTGGTTTTGAGTCTTTGAAAGTTGTTTTTGGTTCATTTGTCAAATATTGTAAAAGTTGTCAAATTGTCACAAAAGTTGCTAAGTGTTGGTTTGGTTTGGTGAAGTCATGTTTTTGGTGTGAAATAAGTTATATTGAGACCATTTCTAATGATTATAGGTTATTAGATTCATATGGGGTCAATTGTGCAAATGTGTAAAATCTTGCAATGTTGTCAACTTTACAAAAAAATGTCAAATTGCAAAATTGCAATAATAAGGAATATGAAGGGTCATTGTAGGAAAAGAAGTTATTTGGTCATTGAAACTAAAATGATAGTTGGTAAACTGATATAATATGTTTAAATTTTCCTTGAGAAGGTGATACCAAGGTTGGTGGCTTGTATTTTGAAGAGAACTCAATAGAAAACCTTTGTGTTTCTAAAAATTCCAACGTTTTTGTTGTTTTAGAGCATTGTATGTTTCTATACAATTTTTTTATGATTTATAGTTGATTGTAATGGATGGATAATTGAATTATATTTATTCTTTTTTTCTCATTTAATTTCATTGAGTTTTGAGTGCTTTATCACCATTTTACTCAAGGCAGGTTTGAAACCCTAGTTCAACAGGGTTGAAAGGAAGAAAAATGTAGAACTCTTAATTCCACTAATGAAAACTTGTCAAACTTAGTGGAATGGAGGTAGATAGGGTATATTTTGAGTGTGTGATGTTTTCAAGAGTAGGGTGAAAGTTTTGGTGAGGTTTTGATGATGCCCTAGTTGGAAAAACCTTATTGTTTTAGGCAAGATTGATACCTAGAAGGTAGGGTTTGATGAAAGATCATTGGAAAAGGTTGGAAATTAGTTTGGAGAGTTTTTAAAAACCATATTAGACATTTTAAAGGTGTTGTGAAGTTGTTTGAGGCTTGGGAGTCATAGAACCAATAAACCCTAGGTGAAATAAGCTCAATTAGGCCTTTGTGCAAACATAGCAGCAGAGATTTGAGAGCCATGTTCCAAAGAAGCCCTAGGATATTTTAAGATATGTTTCAAAAGGGAATAATGGGTATCTAAAAATAGTTTTGGTTTGTGGTTAGGAGTTATTTTTTGAAATTTATGGTCAAATTACAATGAATTTCTACTCTTTTAAGCCTATTATCAAATGTAGCAACAAGTATTTGAAGGATTTGTTAAAAATAAACCACCCCTACACTTCTGATATGTTTTGAAATTTGTAAAAGGGTATCTATAATGGTAATTGGTTTGTGGGTTATCAATTTATTTTGAGAGTTATGTTGAATTTTCATTGTTTGTAATATTACAAGCAAAGTTGATGAAACTATGAGACAATACCAAGTTGGGATTTTCAAGGTTAAAGGATTGTCCAAAGCTAATTTATTTGTGGTTTGTTAATGATATACCTCCATGCTTAGCATCAGGGTGACACCAAATCTAGAAAGAAACTTTATTAAATTTCTGCTAGAATGAAATTCAAAAAGGGGGGTCTCATTAAGGGAGGAGGGCGAATGGGTCTTGGATCAGTTTACCAATACCTAACCCCAAGGGATATAAATAGGGCTAAAACCCATTCCAAATAAATTGAAAAGGGGGGGTCCTGTTAAGGGAGGACCCATTTGCCACCTAGGGTGAATGGGTCCTAGCACCATTTTCTAGGACCTAACCTTGCCCAATGAAATATTTTATTAATTAGATTATAAGTGTCGGGATAGATCTTCAAGAGGTATCAAAATTAAGACTTAAATTTGAATTAAAAGGGGTTAATTACTCCAATTACCCACAATTAATTAATGACCACCTAGATAAATGTGAAAGTGTTTTATAACACTTTACAATACTTAAACAAGGTACACACTATGTACATTTTATTAGAAAGGGGATCATTAGGCTTAATTAAGCAAGTACATCCTAGAAAAGTGTGAAATTCTATTACAACACTTTACAACACCTTTGCAAAGGATCAATTAGGGCATGTTTTAGTCAAATAAAGGTCTTATAATAGTGTGAATTTGTACAACGCATTACAACACCACTCTAAGACATCATTAATTCAATTTCAATGTCAATTATCATAGCAAGTAAGGTAAAAGGCTTACTTTTTTTTGTTACTACAATGAGAAATTACTTTAAGAACTCTAGGATGATAAATATATTATGATAAGCTCATGAGAGTTTATTGGAAATCCCTATACCACTTATATGTTCCCAATAGATTTGACTCATGATAAGGGGTTGCCCCCAAGATAAAGTCACATAACAAGACCAAAGATGACATATAAGGGATCCATGGATTCGGGGTCAGTATAGACCTTTACTAATATATAATATGATTATGCTGAGAATTGACATTGTTCCCCTAAATACTTGTGGAACTATGAACATGATGGAAGAAATACACATAGAGATGACAAAACAAACCTTTTGGGTCAACATGGAAGAGACCTAAATTACTCAACACCTTGCATCATCTCCAAAAGGAAGACCTAAGACAACAACAAATGTTTATGACATAAAAAAGAATAGAGATACATATAAATGGGTTTTACGACAGATTCATTTTCTTTGTATTCTTATTCCAATAGGAACAACAAGGGTCATCCAGAAAAACTCACAAACATAAAGACACACCAAGCAACACATCATAGGAGATCACCTAATGTGAAAGAAAACACAAATAAACATACACAAAGAGTACCACACATGTGAGATGATGTAAAGAAAATCATATGCATCCCAATCTTTCTCATCATAAATGGAAGGTGGCCAATACACCAAAGGGACTACTATCGAAAAAATGAAGAACATTTCATTTTGTTATTTTGTGTTGTCATTGATGTCATCATGATATATGAGTTGCAACTACATGATCAAGTCTGAATTTGTTTCGATATTCTGGTTGAGTATCCGAACCGGTATTTTGCTTACATCCTCTAGTATTTTGGTCTGCATTTGTTTGCTGGTGATTACTGTTGCTAGCGGTTTTGGGAAATAGTTTGTAGATGTCGAGAGCACGTACATTCAATATCTCATGTATCTAGATGCTCGCATGGTGTATCCACATTACACTGGTATCTGCAATTTTGTTATTAGGTCTATCCTTCACCAACCTAATGGATGTATTATGTAATGGTGAATTAATTTTTGTTATACAGATATATGTGCGACCTATCTTAGGTCCATGCTGATTTGATCTAGCATGTTGGATGTGTGAATTACCTTTTTGAGAATATTTTGTGAAAGCTTGAGGCTAACAGTTGGTATTTTTGGTGAATGAGAAGTGCATCTAATTAGGCCGACCTAATTGATGCTTGTGGAGAGATCAGATATATATATATATTGGATAGTTTTTGAAGATTAAGGGATGAATGGTTACGTTGTGAATACGAAAGTGAAGAAGAGAGAATATGATGAAGTGTGTCAAGTCAGTTTACTAAGCTTCATTGGAACTGAATTTGCACTCACTAGGTATACTCTATCAGTTCATCTTTTTAGTTGTAATCCATTTTGTCATTGTAATTTTGTAGGCAGTGAGCCTTTGTACTTGGACAGTGAGACCTGGCAGTGAGCCACCCTTTTGTAATATCTTATAACTAGATATACTATATTGTGAGCTAACACTCACCATGGTTTTTCCCATTTTGGGTTTTCCATGTAAAAAATTCTTGGTGTTCATGTGTTCTATGATTTCATGTTTTGTTAATTATTTCACTTATCTTTGATATTGTATGCATTGGATAAATGGATTCTATTTGATTAGAAAATTTAAGAAGATATTGATTCACCCCCCCTCTCAATATCTTGGACATTTAACAATTGGTATCAGAGCTTGGTTCCTTCGGAAAATCCTAACAACTTGAGGGAGATCCTGAAGATGGAAGAAATGAATGATAAAGGAGAGCTTTGAACTACTCTTGAGGATCTTGAGAAAGTTGAAAGAGAAAATAGAGATTTGAAAGAGAATATTGAAGATGTGAATGAATGTGTTTGGAAATTAAAGGAGCAATTGAAAAAGTTAAAAGATAGGCATAAGGAAGTAACTGATTAGTTGAATCTAAGGCTAATGAAGATATTGCCAGTTTAAAAGTGCAAGTAGAGGAGAACAAAAAAATTGAAGAGTGTTTGAACAAGTTGGTACAAAGAAATTCTAAAGATTGCACCAAGCTTGAACATGAAGTTGTGAACCTAAAAGTGGATCTGGAGAAGGTGAAACTTGTGAGAAAAATTTCAAATCTAGCTCAGATAGGATTGATGAATTGATTGTATGATAGAAAGAGTAAAGACAAAGGTGGTCTAGGAATTGATACCGATGAAAGTTCCAAGATTGTGAACAATCAAAAGACTCTGAATAAAGGAAAGCAGAAAGAAAATTCAAGGAACTCTGCTAGGAGACCTCTGGTGAGATAGCCTAATGCACAAATGTATCCTTCTTTTAATGACACTTGTTTTTTATGCAATAAATTTGGTCACAAGGAAACATAATGTGGGAGTAGGATGAATCAGTTCCCTGGTCCTTTTATTGGTCAATGTTTTTCATGCAAAAGAATTGGGCATAGGGCATGTGAATGTAAAACCCTGATGATGAATCAATCCTTTAATGCCTACTATTATACTTGTAACAAGTATGGACATAAAGCTATTCAGTGCAAAACAAGAGTCAATGGAAGTCAATCTAATCAGAGAAATATTGTCTACTATAACTGCAACAAACTAGGACATGTTTCAAGAGTTTGTAGAAGAAAGAAGAGTAAGGAGACCAATCTGGTAGAAAAGAATGAACTTGTAAAGAAGGTTGACAAAGATGAGATTAAGCAAGAGATGAATAAGATTTGGAGGAAGAAAGAAGAACCAGATACTGCTAATGTGTCTGTACTCTCATCTAATGCAGACGATTCCTCGAGGAATTAGACCTAGCATGATCTTAGGGGAGCATTATCATAAAATTATAAGAACCCCCTAGATAAATGGTGTATCAAAGGTGAGCATGAGGATGAAATGTGAAGAATGAATTATTAGAGGTTTCGGAAAATGAACTGGAAGGAAATATCAAGGAATGATCTTTTGTAGAGCAAATTAGGGTTTTTCTGAGTAATAAAGAAGATTTTTTACTAGCTTTTTGAAATCTTCCACATTTAATGCGAATTAGGGCAGATCATTGTTTTATAAGGAAAATGTTTAAGGCATTTTGATCATCTATGCATTTGAAGAAATTGAAGAGATTTTGGAACATTCTGAGGAGATTTGAAGTTCAAGCTATGCAAACACTAGTTGAGGTTCATCGAGAAGATAAAGGTATTTAATTTTCTATGTAGTTGTGTTTTGTGTTGTTTGAGTTGTTTGAATTTGGAATTGGAAGAATGGAAACCATTTTAGTTTTTAAAGTGTCAGAGAGGCTAAGACCCTTTTATAGAAAATATTCCTCAAAATTTTTCGAAGATGACCCCATGGGTGCATTCTTGTCAATCCCTCATGGAGTTATGCCAACCAAGGATACAAGGACATATATTTGAGTAAAGTTTGAGGAATACAATCACACAAAATTGATTGACATTTGGTAGAATGAGCTTACTGATGATGATTTATTAATAAAACTTGAGTACTCAAACCTGGTTGCAAAGAAGTTAGTTATATGGAACAATTTTCCCAACTTCAACGATGATGACAAATTTGTGAAATTAGTCCTAAGTAGAATCCATGATAAATTCCTGTGGATTGACCGACTGCACTTGATAACTAAGGAGGCGATTAGGGTTTTTATTGGGCTTTGGGATAAAGGTACAACACCTATTTTGAAAACTATGAAGAATGAGGTCATAATGGAACTCACAGGAACTGCATATGACAAGAGAGTCTTAACAACAAAATCCATCACTAATTCGACTGTGAAGTATGCAGCTATCATGATCGGTCACAAAATATACTTCACAAGCAAAGAGAACTATGTTTTGACTACAACAATCTCTATTGGCTTTGATATTGTTTTAAATGGTGTTGATTATGATCTACGTGAGATTCTTTGATTATAGTTGATTGAGAACTTGAAGTCAATGGAGGAAAGGAAGTATGCTTTCAAATTTGGTTAATTGATTGTATGTCTTATTTTATTTCATGAAGAGGCTTCCTGGAAGGAATAATGAAGTATTTTGGGACTCATCCAGACTAGTGGGACATCAAATTTTCAATTATATGCATATTTTAGGTAATTTGGATGCTCAAGATGATGCTCTAACAACATTATTTGTTGTATTCAAAAGAAACACAAATGAAAGGGAAAGTATTCCGAAGAGAATTGTTGAGAAGTATAAAGATGATATCATATTCCATGTTTCCTTTGATGAATGGATGATTAAGGTTGTAGAACCTCAAACTATATGGATTCATCCTTTGGGATATGAAGTTACAGAAGAAGAAGCTGAAGGTTATGTGCAAATGTTGTTGAAGAACCCGAAGGATCCTAATGAACCCAAAATTGGTACATATGCTGAAAAGTCTATGGAGATTCATTTGGAGCGGTAGAAGCCTAAAATTAAAAAGAAAGTGGAGAAAAAGCTTAAAGAAGTTGCATTCATTGATGAGGATATTTCACTTGGAAGAGCTATGGTAGAATAGTTGGAGGTAGAATCATCTGGCCCGAGGAGATCCGGAAGGACTACCTCTGTAAAACCCTTTGCAGCCCTTGTAGCAAAGATTGAACCCAATATCATTGATAAAGGAAAAGGTCTTGTTTCCTCCAAGAAAACTACTAGATTTGGGAAGAGGAAATAAACTCCTCCAGTAGTTTCTACAAAGTGAGGAAGGAAAGAGAAAGTGACAAGGGAGAAAAACCTCAGTGTTATAAAAGATTAGGATGAAGATGAAGAAGATCCTAATGCAAAGCTTGTGAGGAGAAGAGGAGGTTTATCCTCTGGTGAAGGTGCTTCTACAAAAGTTGTTGGTTCCAAGAGATTACATGTTGTATCATCTTTTGATGATGAGGAAGTGCAAGAATTTTGTGTTCATGTGCACACCAAACTAGAATAAAAAAAGTCTAAGGTTTTTGATGAAGCCTCTTTGGACTAGAGAGAAAAATAGGACAATCTGGTAAGTTCTGGTCCCTGCTTTAAATTAGAAGCAACTCTCAATTCCTTGCTACATTTTAAGAACATGCTTCAACCTACAATGGAATACTATGATAATGTTGGAGAAGATGATAAGAAAACTTTTCTTTTAGCTATTAGTCAATATGTTATCATCTTAAATGTTAAGTGGGATGATGTAAAGAAAGATGTACATGAAAGTATGTGGGTAGCTTTGATGAAAAGGAGATTAGAGTCTGTTGAATTTGAAGAGAAAATTGGGTCTTCCCTGACCTTAGATGATTTCGAATCTTTGAAGAAGATCTGCACAAAAAAAAATTGGATGAAGAAAAGAGTAAAAGTGTTAATGACAAGGAATAAAAAGCTAACAAAGAAGATAAAAGTGATCGAGGTTATGAAATATGGCAATGCTTAAGAAGCAGTAAAGATATGTTAAATATTAAAGAATAATCGAATGATAATAAAGTGTGTTGAGTAGTCATCTCGAAGAAGTCGTCATTAATTCTTTTTTTCTCAAATCTTTCATAAAATCATAAAGTCAGTCGGGATCCGGAATTTCCGTCATCTTTTGAAAAGAAGAAAGAGAGATGGAAGAATCTATAAGGAGGAAGAAGAGAAGGAAAAAGGAGGAAGAGGAAGAAAAAATGAAAGAATCACGATTGGGAAAAATGAAAAGAAAAGAGTAAGATTAATAAATCAGAATCATCCTAAGTAATTGTTAAAATACAAAGTATTTGATTTCATGAGAGGAGTGAATCAATTTATCATATAAATTCACAATTAACAATGCTGCCAATGGGTATGTCTGGGGATCCTTGATGGACAAAGTAAGCGTTTTGTAAAGAGTAGATGTCTTATGTAATTGTTGACTTTTTTTTACCCAAAATCAATGAAACAAAAGGGTTTTTAAAGGAGATTCTTAGCTTTCCACCAATATAAATTATGCTTTACTTTAAATTTAATAAATAATTATTATACATTTTCTATTTGAATTATGACTTAAGTCCTAATTGATATGTTGATTGAAAAACATGTATAGCTTTTAAATGGTATCAATTTTTTTGAATCTAGAACATGCATCACATTCTATGCTTCACATACTATAGGATTAAGAAATAATAATTTGAATTTCATGAATTTTTGACCAAGTTAAGCTAGTTAGACATACGAGTTTTTATATTTTTTAAAAGTTGTAATAAAAAAATCATAATTAATTATTTATTGTGAAAAAAATTACAAAAAAATATGCATCACATTGGGACATGAGTCCTCTACTTATATCTAAAATATTATAAACAAATATTATAATTTTATTATGGTTAGGAATTGGTCAGGATAGACACCTACTTCTTATTTTTTTCCCTGAAATTTAAGTACTACTACATTGAAATTTCAAATTTTCACCCAATAGATTTAAAAAAAAAAAAAACTAGTAATTTAGAAACTACATTCAATTTGCTACAAATTCTATTCTTACATATTTTTGAAATAATATAGATAACTTATTCAAATGTTTACATCAAGTTGCCTAACTCTGATTTTTCTAAATTTTTTGCCACTTAATGGCCTATTTTTTCCATGATGATCATGCACATACCCTATTCTCTAATACGATTATTAACCATGAAAACATAAATCATCAACACATCAAAAACACACATAACACCAAGGTTTTTTACGTGGAAACCCTGTTAGGGGAAAAACCATGGTGGAGGTTAGTCCACAAGATTGTACCTTGTTAAAAGTATAATGAAAATGAAATATGGGGAATGTACATGCATTCAGACATACTACCTAGAGCTCACTGCTCAATTACAAAGGAAGACACCCTATCTTACAAAGAGATTAAGATTAAATCCATCCGGACTTTGAACTGAGAAAATAACATATGCTAATGCTTGATTACAGTTCTAATTAAGCACATGAACACTTCTTCACTCTTCTTCACACTTCACAATTATTCACACTCTACTCTGCATTTGAATGATTTAGAACATTATTCATGCACACACATAGAAGCACACCTTTTCCACACTTAAACAATCACTCTTATATATCAACAACATGAAATTTCAACGCTACAAGTCGGCCATGAAGAAATAATAAAATGAATATAAATTGTCTGCCCAAAACATTAAAGATTATCAATGTGAATTAACCAAGGTCAGCCACAACTTAGTGAGGACCCAAATCAACATATCTAGCATGAAGACACTTCAATTAATTTCTCCTCAAAGATCCACAACATGCTACAAACACTATGTCGGCCAAGAACAAGAAAAACATGAACACGTAAGAGAAAATCACCAACCACGATCACAATGATCAATGTGGACGTGTAAAAAAGATAGAGAATGATCTAGAAACATCCAAAAGCATCACAAATCACAAGAAAAGTATCCACAACAATTGAACTAACTAAAATAGTATCATCTTCAATTAGGAACACCAACTGAAGAAACAACAAAACTGTCTGAATGGAAATCTTCATAACTCGATCAAATCTTCATGCGGATCTCTGAAACTCGACGTGGATAAACTAGATACACTAAAAAAAAACCCTTTAGTCCACAACCTTTGATCAATAACGTACAAAAATAACCACCATACTGAACTTCACTTCACCACTAACAAACTGAAACTCATTTATTACAATTTTCTCAATATCCTCAACATATACAACTTCAAATACATTTATGCTAATAGTGTTGACATCAATGACAACCACATATTATCAACAGAACCACAACATCCAACAATCTCCCCCTTTGGCATTGATGGCAACACATGATGTGAAAAACACCATCAACACAACTAACTCCTGCTTACGTTTTGACTCACCTTCTCCTCAACACTTTCACATAATATTTCTCCTCATATAATCACTATTTTTTCACATGACTCTTCTCCCCCTTTGACATCAATGATAAAGTTCTCTTTGAACCACATATCTAAATTTATGAACATTTGACTTCTCCCCCTGAGTAGCAGCCACCACAACATCAATCTAAGAAAAGATATGACTGTGAAATGTACGTACCGATGCAATGCAATGCATCCTTAGTTCTGATTAGGAGGGGTAATCACACCTAAATTCCCTCTGAGATACTCAAAATTATGCTTAGGAAATGACTTGGTAAAGATGTTTGCAATCTGCTCCTTAATAAGCACATACTCCAATTTGACTTCCTTTCCACTTACCTTCTCCCTCAAAAAGTGAAAGTTGATAGATATATGCTTTGTTTTTGCATGCAGCATTGGATTCTTGGAAATGTTAATAGCACTTGAGTTATCATAGAATATAGCAATAGGCTCATCATATATAATTTTGATATCCTTCAACATTTCTTTCATCCATAGGACTTGAGTACAATTATTAGCAACAACAATGTATTCGGCCTCTATAGTAGACAAGGAAATGGCATTTTGCTTCTTGCTTAACCATGAAATTAGCTTCTTACCTAAGAAAAATGCTCCACCACTAGTACTTTTTTTTTCATTCACATCTCCTACCCAGTCAGCATTAGTAAAGGCACTCAAAGTAATATCATCATCTTTAGGATACCATAGGCCAAGATCAACAATTCTATTCAAGTATTAGGAATTTTTCTTCACAGTAGTCACATGAGATTCTTTCAGGTTAGCTTGAAATCTTACAACAATACATACAACATTCATTATATCAGGCCTAGTTTGAATTAAGTACAACAATCCACCAATCATTGATCTAAATATTTTCTGATTTTATTTCAGAGAATCATCTTCTATTGTCAACTTGCATCCGGTTACCATGGGTGTACCAATTGGCTTTGAATCTTCCATACTGAACTTCTTCAGCAATTCCTTCACATACTTGGACTGAGATATAAAAATCCCTTTATCTAACTGAGTAATTTGCAATCCCAAAAAAAAAATCATCTCACCAATCATAGACATCTCAAATTCATTTTGCATCTCATTAGCAAACTTCATGCACAAAGCATCATCTCCTCCAAAAATAATATCATCAACAAAGACTTCAACAATCAAATCTTTATCAGCATTCTTGAAATATAGATTACTATCATCAGTACCTTCGTTAAATCTAAGCTTCAACAAATACTTGTCCAATCTTGCATAGCATGCTCTAGGGGCTTGCTTGAGTCCATACAATGCTTTATTCAACCGACACACCATATCTTCTTTATCAGTCAATTGGAATCCATTAGGTTGCTCAACATACACTTTTTTCTTCCAATTCACCATTTAGAAAAGTTGGTTTTACATCCATCTGATAAACTTTGTAGTTATTGTGAGCAGCATAGGCAAGAAATAATCTTATAGCTCCAATTCTAGCAACAAGGGAAAAGGTATCTTCAAAATAAATTCCTTCCATTTGTGAATAACCTTTACATACCAGTCTTGCTTTATTTCTAACCACTTCACCTTGTTCATTCAGTTTATTTCTAAAGACACATTTGGTTCCAATGGAATTCTTATCCTTAGGTCTGGGAACAAGGATCCATGTATCATTTTTTTTCAATTTCTTTTAACTCTTCTTTCATTGCTTCAATCCAATGCTCATCTTTACATGCTTCATTCACACTAGTAGGCTCAGTCTTTGAAATCAAGCAATACTCTTGTACAATCTTTCTCCTAGTCTGGACACCTTTGTTCTTATCAGCTATAATCTTGTCTTCTAAATGATTCAATCTTACATACCTCAGGGTCTTCTTAGGATTTTCTTCAACTTCAGGCTCTTCTGATCTTTCATCTTCTATTTCACCAATTTCTCCTTCTTCATTTTCTTGATTTATCAGATTGATTTGCACTTGATTTGTAGTCTGAACTTTCTTTCCTTTGTTTAAATTGTCATCCTGATCATCAGAGTCATATCCATAGGTTTTGGATAGTGTACCAAAGTCTTCATCAACCTTAACATTTGCACTTTCAACCATTTTCTTCAATCTTTTATTGTAACACTGGTAGTCCTTACTTTTAGTAGCATAACCCAGAAAGATACCTTCAGCAATCCTAGCATCAAAATTTCCTATGTCTTCATCTCTCTTAATATAACATCTACTTCCAAATATCTTGAAGTATTTAACAATAGGATTTTGACCAATCCATAGCTCAAAAGGGGTCTTACCAATATCACCTTTGATTTGTACCTAGTTGAGTGTGTACATAGCAGTACTCACGACTTCTCTCCAATAAATATGAGGAACATTTCCTTCCAGCATCATCTTCAATTGTTTTGTTCTTCCTTTCCATGGCTCCATTTTGCTAAGGGGTCTGCAGTGCAGATAATTGTCTCCTTATTCCATGTTCTTCACAAAAAGTATTAAATTCACCAGAAGTGAATTCACCACCTCTATATGATCTCAAACATTTAATCTTAAAAATTGTTTTTGTCTCAACCATAGCTTTAAAGATCTTGAAATTTTCCAGTCTTTCAAATTTCTTCCTTAAGAAAGTAGCCCATACTATTCTAGAATAATCTTCAATGAGAAACATGAAATACCTATAACCCTGTAAACTTCTAACCTTAGAGGGACCACACAGATCAGTATGCACAAGCTCTAACAATTCATTTGAACAATGCTTTTTATTTTGAAATGAAATCCTAGTTTGCTTTCCCAACTGACATTCCTTGCATATTGCATTGGAAGGTTTCACCAACTTAGGTAGATCTCTCATAGCCTTAGTGGAACTTATCTTGAAACTATTATCAAAGTTAACATGACACAACCTCCTATGCCATAACCAAATTTCATCAACTTGAGAAATCAAACAACTTTTACTAGTAGCACTCAAGTGAAAGATATTACCTTTTGTTTTTGTACCTGATGCAATTTCATTTCTAAAACTCAATATTCTGCACTTTCCATCCTTGAACTAAAGATTGTATCCCTTATCAACCATTTGACCAACACTCAAAAGATTATGCTTCAAGCCTTCTACATACAGAACATCATTAGTATTATGCTTACCATCAAGAAAAATGCAACCTCTTCCATGGATCACACCAGCTATATTATCACCAAATCTCACAACACCACCATCATACCTTTCCAAGCTTACAAACTTACTTTTGTCTCCTGTCATATAATGTGAACATCCACTATCAACTACCCATTCATCTTTTTCTTCAACTCGAGCAGCCAGGGCTTTCTCCACATTTGTACAACCATTAAATTTAGTAGATACAGGATTATTTTCCTTGATAGCAATAAAAACCCATTCATCTTCACCTTTATCAGATTCATCATCTATCACGCCTTCATTAGCAGCATAGTAACACTTCTTCTAAAATCTAGGCTTGTTATGTCTTGGTTTAGCAGCTCTTTCCAAACACCTTCATGCAAAATGACCTATTTTATTGCTAGAAAATCATTTAAGAGGTAATTTTCCTTCATACTTACCTTTTCCTCTTGGTACTCTTTTGACAATAAGTGCTTCTAGCTCGTCTAGCTCTCTTTCTTCTTCTTCAATCTGTTTGATTTCATCCTCATACTTGAATGTCTTTCTAGATGAACTCTCATCCAAATCATATCTCTGTCTATCTCTTCTAGAAGTAGTAGCCTTAAATGCAAATTCAACCTTAGGAAGGGCATCACCAAATTCGCTCAACTCAAAAGTAGTCAGCTTACCAACCAATGTATCTTTGGTTATGTTTGTTACAGTCTAGAGCTTTTCAATAGCACTAGCTTTGACTTTGTAAGAAGCAGGCAGGGATCTAAGCACTTTAGCAACAATCTTAAATTACTCTATCTTTCCACTAGCACATCTAATACCACACACAAGTTCATTCACTCTTTGCATAAGTATTAATGTTCTCATCATCACCCATTCTCAACCTTTCATATTTCCCTTTCAAACTCTGCAACTTAGCAATCTTCACATTAGCATCACCTTCATACATGGTTTCCAACTTTTTCTAGATCTCATTAGTAGTCTTCAGATCCATAACATTTGTCATCTTAGAATCAGTCAAAGCACTCAACAAAGCTTCCTTAACCCAAATATTATACTCAGCATGTGTACTATTTAGTGGAATAACACACCTATTACTTGTAATACTACAATAAGGTTCACCAATGCATCTTAGATGGCACTCCATTCAAGTCTTCCACAAAGAATAATTTTTTCCATCAAATCTTAGACTAACCTTCTTGTAACTTGTCATCCTGGATCATCTTAAGTTGTTAAAATTCTTCCAAGGAACCTGCTCTGATACCAATTGTTGGCAATACAAGGGCAGACAACTAAGAGGTGGGGTGAATCAGCTGTCATAGAAATTCAAAAATTACTCAACTTATTAATGTTATTCTCTAATCTGATTATTAACCATGAAAACATAAATCATCAACACATTAGAAACACACATAACATCAATATTTTTTACTTGGAAACCATGTTAGGGGAAAAACCATGGTGGAGGTTAGTCCACAAGATTATACCCTATTAAAAGTATAATGAAAATGAAATATGGGGAATGCACATGCATTCAGGCACACTTCCTAGAGCTCACTACTCAATTACAAAGGAAGACACATTGTCTTACAAAGATATTTAGATTAAAGCCATCCATATTTTGAACTGAGAAAATAGCATTTGCTAATGCTTGATTACATTTCTAATTAAGCACATGAACACTTCTTCACTCTTCTTCACTCTTCTTCACACTTCTTCACAATTCTTCACACTCTACTCTACCTTTGAATGATTTAGAACATTATTCGTGCACACACACAAAATCACACCTTTTCCACACTTAAACAATTGCTCTTATATATCTGCAACATGAAATTTCATCGCTACAAGTCAACCACAGAAATAATAACATGAATATAAACTGTCGGACCAAAACATTAAAGATTATCAATGTGAATCAACCAAGGTCAGCCAAAAATTATTGAGGACCCAAATCAACATCTCCAGCATGAAGATACTTCAATTAATTTCTCCTCGAATATCCACAACACGCTACAAACACTATATCGACCAAGAACAAGAAAAACATGAATATGCAAGAGAAAATCGCCAACCACAATCACAACGATCAATGCGGATGTGAAAAAAAGATAGAGAACAATCAAGAAACATTCAAAAGCGTCATGAATCACAAGAGAATCATCTGCAACAACTAAAATAACTAAAATAGCATCATCTTCAACCAGGAACACCAACCGAAGAAACAAAAAAACTGTCTAAATGGAAATCTTCATAACTTGATCAAATCTTCATGCAGATCTCTGAAACTTGACATGGATAAAATAGATACACTCAGCAAAAAACCATTTAGTCCATAACCTCTGATCAATAACATACATAAATAACCACCATACTGAACTTCACTTCACCACTGACAACCTGGAACTCATTTATTACAATTTTCTCAATAACCTCGACATATACAACTTCAAATACATTTATGCTAATAGTGTTGACATCAATGACAACCACATATCATCAACAAAACCACAACATCCAACAATAATGATGTTCTGAAAGGCTTGTTATCCAATCAAATAAGATTTCAACCAATAATTCCCCAGGAGCTTCTACAACTTCCTATGATTGAAGGGTTTGTGGATTTGGAGAAGATGTCTCTGGTGCATAAAGTGGTGTTAGGAGATGCTATGCAAGCATTTAAAAGGAAGGAAATTATTGAAGCACATCAAAGAGGAACAAAAATTATAGAAGATTCTCTTAAGGTATTGTAGGAAGTCCTACCTAGTGCATACATCGATACATCTCTCGCTCCTATTGAAAATTTGAGATTGTTGTTAGACTCTTTCAAGGAGTATATCTCTGGGCTTAGTGAAAAAACAAAACAAGATGTTGAGGAGAAACTGGTGGAGAAAAGGTTATTGGTCTTACATGACAAGTGTGCTCTTGCACACTCAAGTGTTGAAAAGAATCTAGATGTTGTGAAGGTTTGTGAGTTAGAAGCAAATGTTGTCCTTGCTTATTGCTTGAAGTGGTCAGATGCCACTCAAAATATTAAGGTTGTTATGGACTCCATTGAGTCTCAACTATTTGTCATCTCTAGTACTTACAACCTATCCAAAGATAGAGATAGATCAACCTAGTATGCCATCATTGCACATAAAGAAAAATTATTTGTCTTGCAGAAGCAAAAAGGAAGAAATTATCAAAAAAATTGATCAGTTGAGCGACATTGTAAGAGTGGAATACACTCTAGTTGGCAAGGCTTTGGCATGCATAGAAAAACTTGAGAAAATAAATTTGACTCCTGATACTTCAGATGGTGGAGAAGAAACTCTGGTAGAGTTGGAATCTCTAAACAGGATGTTGATTGCCACAAAGGATAGCTGGAAGAATGGAAATCAATATGGGAAGGTATTCTAAAGGAGCTTCAAGGCTCTCCATCCTCTAGTTGATACATGTTTCTTTTTTTTCTTTGTTGTAAATGTTTTTAGTTTCTTTTTTAGGACACCCTTTTTCCTTGTTGTCAAAGGAGGAGAGGTTTGAAGAATAGTGAAATGTTGGTGTTAGGGGGAGAAGTGTTGTAAATACGGAGTTCTGTAAATATTGCTTTTGGTACATGTTTCCATCAATGAAAAAGGGGGAGATTGTTGGAAAAATGAAGAAGAATATCTGATTTTGTTATCTTGTGTTGTCATTGATGTCACCATGATAGATGAGTTGCAACTGCATGATCAAGTCTGAAGTTGTTCTGGTATTCTAGTCTAGTATCTGAACTAATATTTTTCTTACATCCTCTAGTATTTTGGTCTGCATTTGTTTGTTGGTGATTACTGTTGCTAGTATTTTTGGGAAATGGTTTGTAGATGTCAAGAGCATGTACATTCAATATTTCACATATCCAGATGCTCGTATGGTGTATCGACATTACACTGGTATTTGCAATTGTGCTATTAGGTCTATCCTTGGCCAACCTAATGGATGTATTGTGTAATGGTGAATTAATTTTTATTATGTGGATATATGTGTGACCTATCTTAGGTCCATGTTGACTTGATGTAGCATGTTGGATGTGTTAATTACCTTTTTGAGAAGATTTTGTGAAAGCTTGAGGCCGACAGTTGGTATTTTTGGTGAATGAGAAGTGCATCTAATTAGACTGACCTAATTGATGCTTGTGGAGAGATTAGATATACATATTGGATAGTTTTTGAAGATTAAGGGATGGATGGTTATGTTGTGAATGTGAAAGTGAAGAAGAGAGAATATTATGAAGTGTGTCAATTCAACTTACTGAGCTTCATTGGAACTGAATCTACACTCACTAGGTGTACTCTATCAGTTCATCTTTTTGGTTGTAAGCCATTTTTTCATTGTAATTTTGTAGGTTGTGAGCCTTTGTACTTGGATAGTCAGTCCTGGCAGTGAGACACCCTTTTGTAATATCTTATAACTAGTTATACTATATTGTGAGCTAACACTCATCATTTTTTTTCCCATTTTGGGTTTTCCATGTAAAAAATTCTGGTGTTCATGTGTTCTATGATTTCATGTTTTGTTAATGCTCACTTATCTTTGCTATTGTATGCATTGAAATAATTGGATGTTATCTGATCTGAAAATTTAAGAAGATATTGATTCACCCCCCTCTTAGTGTCTTGGACTTTTAACAATTGCAATAAGTGTCATACAGGGAGCATCATCAAGTTCAACACATGGTGGATCACTCTTGTTAAGAGGATCATCACAATTTCCCCAATTTAAATCCATAAATTTGGATAACAAAAGATAATTTCTTATGCACTTGTTCTTTTATCTTAGCTTCTCCATCTTCACTATTCAAGTTTATCATAATAGGTGGTTTAAGAATAACATCATCCATTTATTCACTTTTCATTCTTTATTTATGTTGAAACATGTAAGGTTCAATTGCATGGTTTGGTGAGGGTGGTAGAGTGGAATCAGGTGATGAAAAATATGGATGGGTAGGAGGTAATTCATCAGAGTTGGTTTGGATAGGTGGTAGGTCATTTTTATTATTTTCAACCAATTTGTGAGGGATGACACGACATCTACATTTACACTCTTTAGCACTTCTATTTATTCTTACACAAGTTTAAGATTTTGAAGGATTAACCAAAGTATCTCCCAACATAGGTCTCTTTTCTTCCTTTGGAGGAGAAACTAAAGGAACCACCATGGGTTGGGAAACCAATATGTTCTTAGGTACATAAACTTTTCCTTCTTTCAAAGGTATAAAGTTGATTATGTGATTATCCATTAGTCTTTTATGTGATGGTAGAGCTAGAACCAAGACATATATGACAAGTGATCGAGAGAGGAAACTTGGTTCGGACTTAGGTTCCTCAATTACCTTTGGGGTAGGAGAAAAATTCATTAAATTCTTTGTAGGGAAAGAATCCCTAGGTGGGATATTACTAAGGGACAACTTAGTTATGTGTTTAGTCTTAAATTTTTGATATGCTATGAAAAATTTCTTCATGAGGATTTAACAAGTTCAGTAGGTTGAGGCCAAAAATAATCCAATGAAAATTTCCATGAGAAGCTAAAGGTTTGAACCCACCATGAAAAACTATATGTATTTCATTTTCAACTGGAAACTTTATGCATTTATGTATAACCGATGGGACCACATTCATTGAGAATATCCATGGATAAGCCAACTTAAAAAAAATGGTCTGACATCGAGATAATGGTGAATGCGACATCCAATTGTTTTGGTCTGACTTTGAGTGGGAGATTTATGAAACCTATTGTAGGGAAAACAAAACCATCATAAGTTTTCATCCATGCTTTCAATTTCTCATAATTGTCTTTGTAAAGTTCATGAACAAATATAAATTCTTTAGTGATCACATTCTCTAAACACATGGGATCAATGAGTATTCCCCTTATGGATTTTTCATTTATATGGTCAATGATGTTAAGAGGACCATTAGGTTCCAATATGGATGCATCACTATGAGTAAAAGCAATGTCTAGCAACAAACTAGTTCAATCCCTATGAGGTTGAACTTCAATTATATTTATCATGTAGGGAATTATCATTGTCTTCTTCTACATTATTAGCAAATTGCACAAAGTTTGATGAATGACTTGGTAATAGATTGGTGAATATTTGTAAGTTTTGGTTAGGTGGGGAGACTAACTTATTTCCTTTGTCATTAAGGTTGACCAACTAGATTTTATTATAATCAATGAGGTCTTGCACTTGGTGCTTAATACATATACATCATTTTGTATCATGTTTAGGTGTACAATGATATTGATAAAATGCTTTTGCATTAAAATTTGGTGGTAAAGGTTTATGTGTGTCAACTAACAGTTGAATTAGGTTCTTGTTTAATAATTGTAACATTATCGCATGAATAGAATCAAGAAATTGTGTGAATTTTCTATCTCTTGACCAAAATTGATATGGAGTGTTACTTGTAGCAGTGACATGTGTCTCAATGTTATTGGCAGTTTAAGGAGAGTTTATCTTAGTGAAGTTTTTATTTTTCTTTTTAAATGACATGGGTAATTTTTATGAGGTACAAATTTGGATTGACTAGTAGGATTTGATGAAGGTTTTCCTTCATATTGACTAACTAATATATGATAATCACAAAGAGTCATACAAAAGTGTTGGAACAATGAATACTTCATCAACAATATCTTGTCTTGAATGCTAGCTTTCTGCAAGTTTCCTATAAAAACCCTTTGAATATCAATATCAAGAATACTACTAGATATTTGTGAGTGAAGAAATTGATATTTTCCTATAAAGTTTGTTATCTTTTCCTTAGGTCATTGTTTACAATGCATTAAGTTGATTAACATCTCTTGAGGACCAATTTTTTCTTGGAAATTTTGGAGAAATGCACTAACAAGCTGGGTGAGTGAATATATGGAGTTATTCAGTAATGAGAAAAACCATTCCAAGGCCATATCTTTTAGTGATGTAGGAAAGAGTTTAGCTAGGAGCTTATCTTCAAAAAAGAAGTCACTACATAATGTAGTAAAAGGCAATACAAGGTTGTTAGGATTGTTGATGCTTAAAACCTTTTCTCTAGGAAAGAAATGTATTATGATAAGTTGCATAGATGTGGGACTTGATTTGTTGTCTATGAAACAACCTCTTGGATTTTAGAAGTTGACTCTTTAAATATTTGAGGAAAAGGGGAAGAAGGAAAAGTAGGAAAAACTGAAAGAAAGCTAAGACGATATGCTAAAATTACTTTGGTATTCACTCTTAACTTGCATAATATAGATCAAAACCTTCAAAACATTGTGAACAATTTAAAAGAGCGTATGCATTCACCACAATTTATTACAAAGCACTAACTAAATACATTTACAACATAGTGGCTATTTATTTCTAGTAGGCTTATTCATAATATGCCCAAAATATGATAACCAGGAGAAAATTTATTTTCATAACTGAATTTATCACAACATGATCTAATCTTACATAATAGATCATACAATTTCTATTAAGATGGATATTTCTCAATACTTTTAGAAGCCATATTATTTTAACAGATGGTTTGACTAATTATAACTTACATTGACGTTTGATACTTTGTTTTATACCATTGGCCTCATATGGTAAACCATAAGTTGGTTCTATCTTAAAGGAAATTACATAGCCATATAAGATTCCCAAATTACACAAGCACATCTTATATGGGAGCTATCACCCATAATTTAAAAGTGTGGATCTGATCCACAAGGATCTCCTTTACTATTATATATCTCAAATCAAGGAATCTCAATTTTTTGAGGTATAGGAATTTTTAGGATAGCAATTGACAAATGATTACGTGTAAGATATTGTGGAGGTTTACCAATTTGATTTTGATTCAACGTTGAGATTTTTTGTTGAAGTGATATCACATTTTAATAAATTTTGTTTATCAGTGGATCTTTAGGTGACATATTTTGAGATTTTTTTGAGTACCAATGAGCTAGAGTGAGTGACTAATGGGTTACTATGTTGCATGTTTATGAAAGGTTATGAACATGGTGGTGTTAAGGGTGATGTGACAAAACTATAAGGATTCACATTAGGAAACCATAAGCTTGTGTTTATACCATTGGTATAATGTATGGTTGGTGCTATGGTTGGTGGTGTAAAGGTGGTAATAGAAGGTGTTAGAACTATAAAATTTTGAATATTTTACAAAGTTGTTCATACCCATAAGTTTCCAAATGAGTCCTTACCATAAGCACATGGGTCTTTTTTCCTAACATTTTCCCCATATTTTTCCATGTGGCTCCAAAAAGTCATCTAAGTCTGATTTTTTCACATTATGGTTCCTATCGGCCTGAGGATATCAAGGTCTCTCTAATTCGTAATGTTTTCTCTACTAATATAAGTTTTTGCAGCCCATCGGCATAAGGTCTTACCAATTGCACCATGTCTTACCGATCGGAATGCAAAGAATTGTGTCACTGGGATATTGGTCATCGGTATAATATCTTGCAGCATTTGTTAGGTCTCATCAATAAAGTTGATGGTGGGTCATGTTGTTTCCATCAAAATGAAGTTATGTAGTCTTTCCAACCCTTGTGTCTCACCGATAAGGATATGCATCAACAGGAGTCATGTCATCGAAATAAGGTCTCACCGAATACATTGTGTCTCACCGATCGGCTCACAAGTAAACATTTTGGCCAAACCAAATGTCTTCGGTATGAGGTCTTGCCGAACGCATTTTGTCTCACCGACTTGTGCATCAAAAGAGTTATCGGTCAAACTAAAGGCTATTGGAATGAAGGCTTAGCAAATGCATCTAGTCTTGCCGACAAAGCATAAAAGGATTCAATCAAATGACTATCGAGGTAAAGTTATATAGTCCCGCCGACTCATATGTCACACCGAATGTTTTTTCATCAGTGAGAAAGCAAATATGTCTCAGCAACCAGAGAACATAACAATGGGCATATTTTGGTGAGACACAAAGTGATCTATGAAACGTCTCCCCGACTCTAAATTGTCACAGCAACACACTAGATGAAAGGATGACTATCGGTGAGACATTAAGGATTGGTATGACTATAGGATGTCTTAGCGAGTGTTCAACGAATGTTAACAAAAACCCGAATATAATTGATCATCGACGATTGAATACGAAAGGACACGTCCTTTCAAATACTGGTGTATAAATGTTCATTTTCGATTGTAAAAATAGGAGAGAGTAGATAGGATAGAAGATATATTAGGGAAGATATAGTAGACAAAAATGTCATACTATGAGACTATGTTGCATGTTTTAAAAATATGGAGATATTAATGAAAATTAGTTGATGTGGCAGTGTATTTCTGGTGTCAATTGTCTATTATGCTTATTAAAAGTATTACTAAAGTTGTCTCCAAGATTGATGCTTTCTGGTTATTTAAATTGATGTAACAAGTTTATATTCAATTTATCAGTGCACAGTTGTTGTATCTATGTGGTTGATTGATCGGTTCTTTCAAGGGAAGATTAAATCCTTTTAATTGCTCACAGTAATCAAGGAAATTCATCTGGATCATTAAGAACTTGGTAGTCACAGTCTTGCATGTTTATACAAGTTATAAACAAAAACAAATGCCAAACAATTTGAGTATTTTCCAGAAATAGGTTACCCATTTAGATTCCATTTGACTCTGCATACCCAATAAGGCACTAGTCTCTGCACTTTTTATCATTTAGTTTCATTCATTTCTTACATCTGTTAACTGAACATATTAGGTCTTAGTTTTAATATTGTTATACAATTTATACCAAATTAGGTTTCATTTGTCCACTCCAATCTGCCATCGTGGGAAAATCACTATAAAAGAGATAAGCATAAGTCAAGTCTACCCAACTCATATAGGTACACCCGCCTAGGTCTAGCAGCACCTGAAGAGTAGAAGATCTAAATTTTTTGACCTTTTTTGTTACCCTGAAATGTACCAAGAGATTGGCAACCTCTTGAGGCTTTTCACCTGCATTTTTGAGAGCTAACAGAAGGTATGGTTATGGGAGAGGAAGCTTGTTTTCCTCCTTATCTTTGAGCATTTGTGAATGATTGAGCACAACTAGTTGTCATAGGGATGTTAGCATCTACAATATGAGCTAGACTACGTAACACTTCCATTCCTTAAGAATCATTTATCGAATTCCTAAGGCTATCCATAATAGGATAAATTTGTTCCTAGATAAAAGACAACTCATATGAAACTTTTGATTTTATTATGGTTTTAGCATCATCATTCTTCATTTTATTCAAGAATGCTACTATTAAAAATAAGCTACTATTATGTGGATCTTCTTAATGGTTCAAATGATGAGTTAATGAATTTTGTGAATGAAGCAATGCTAAAAGTTGCGGAAGGCCTTATTAAAGAAATTTTCGATGAATTCCTAGCAGAATCCACCCCTGATATCAATTCTCCTAATCTTCCAATTTCAAAGTTGGCTTCGAAAAGAAAATTATATTTTTCTAAGGATACTTTTATTTCCCCCTATTCCATCTCTTCTTCCACCCCTCTAGATTCCCTGTCTTCCCCCCCCCATTTCCCAATCAAATTTAGATGTTCTCATCACACCTAAGAGCAAGCAAGGGCGTAAATACCTCAAGGAGAGAACTAATTTGGAAATAGTTGTTGGTTTGCAATTGAATCTAGAAATTAGCCTTCATTCATCTACAAAGAAGGGTGAAGATAGGGGCCCCTCCCCTCAGACCCTTCAAGTTTCCCAGTATGATTCTATAGTGGGGTGCAAAACCTCAGAAAGAAATCTGAGAACAAGGAGAGACTTTATCTCTCCTCGAGCACAATAAGGATTCTATCTTGGAATGTTAAGGGCCTAAATGCCCCTAACAAATGATGCTTAATTAAGCATCAACTTTATGGCACTTTCTCAGATATCATTCTCCTACAAGAAACAAAATTATCTCTTAATTTTGCTTTATATTTTTTTGGCTCTTGGAAAAATTGGAACCTTTTTGCTTTCTCGGCTCAGGGAGCCTTGAGAGGCCTTGTGATTCTGTGGAATAATTTTTTTGTAAAAGTAGATCAACTTGAGTCTTCATCTGATTGGATTAAGGTAAAGGCTACCTACTTAAAAAAAAAACAAATCCTTTTAGATTCTAAATGTTTATGGCCTTTGCTCCACCATAGGGGAGAGACATCTTTGGAAACATTTATCTTCTTTCATTGTGAAAGGGAATAATGAGCTTAAAATTATTACAGGGAACTTCAATGAAATCAAAAATCTTTCTAAAAAAAATGGAGGTATAACACCTTGAGCAACAATTATGGAGTATTTCAATAATTTTATTATGGCCAATAACTTATATGATTGTCCTTTCAAAAATGGCACCTTCATCTGGACAAATAAACGTAAAGATTTTTCTCAAATTGCTAAAAAGCTTGATTTTTTTCTATTATTAGATAATTGGTTAAATGCTTCCTAGGATTTCACTTCAATTATTCACACCCTAGTTGGCTCTAATCAATTCCCAATTTCTCTCTCAATATTTGATGATAGGGAGGTACTTAAAAGCCCCTTTAAACTAGAAGCAGTGTGGTTCATAGATGTTAATTTTATCAATCTAGTTAAGGACTAGTGGCAAAATTTTCCTTTTATTAAAGGAAAAAAAATGTTTCAACTTAGTAAGAAGCTCCAATATTTCAAAAAAAATTGAAGGATTGGAACAAGAACCATTTTAAAAATATTTTTTTGAGAAATTGTAGGTTGAATCAGAATTATCTAATCTTTATGAGATGGTAATCAATTCAGGCATGGATAATACCCTCTATAATAGAGAAAAGGAGTTAAAATCCAAACTTGAAGATATTATTGCTCGTGAAGAAAGCTATTGGAGACAAAAGTCTAGGGAGACATGGTTAAATGAGGGGGATAAAAATACAAAATTATTTCATGCCTCAGCCAAATTAAGATGACAATCAAATAAAATTGTCTCCATTCAATCCTCATCAGGTGAGCTTCTTTGCACAGAAAAGGAAATTAGATTAGAAGAAGTAAAATTCTTTAAGAATCTCCTATCTCCAACTACAATTTATAAACAATTTGAGAATAATGTGATTATAGACAATGTTCCATCATTAATTTCTGAGGAAAATAATAATTTTTTGATGGCTAAATTTTCTTTGGAAGAAATTTAAAAAGTGATTTTTTCAATGGAAGTTGAAAAGGCCCCTGGCCCAGATGGATTTACTATCCTTTTCTTTAAAAAATGCTAGGATTTTGTAGGTCATGAAATTCTTTCAACATTGGAAGAATCAAGGAGCAAAAGAAATATTCTAAAGGATTTAAATGCAACCTTCCTTGCTCTTACCCCAAAAACATATGATCCTACCTTGTTTAATGGCTTCTGACCAATAGCCCTTTGCAATTCAGTTTACAAGATATTTACCAAAGCTATTGCATCTAGACTTGCAAAGTTGCTTCCTTCAATTATTTTGCAAGAACAAGGAGGCTTTGTTCAAATGAAAGATACTCCTAAAGGTGTTATTTTGGTTCATGAGGTGCTTCACTCAATCATGTTAGATAAATCTCCTATTGTTGTTCTTAAATTGGATATGCTAAAAGCATACGATAGAGTAAATTGGGATTTCATGATGGCTATCCTTAAAAAAATTGGCTTCAGTTATGGTTGGTGTAAATGGATTTTTCCTTGCATCTCTCGAGCTAGGTTTTCAGTTATAGTGAATGACACTCCTCATGGCTTATTTGCTCCAACACAAGGTCTGATACAAGGGGATCCTTTATCTCCCTCGCTATTCATCTTCATGGCAGAAGGATTGAGTAGATTTATCATTGCAATTCAAAATTTGAGTATTTAGAAAAGTATAATTGTTCGACCTTTTCCCTTTCTAATTTCTCATTCTCTTTTTGCAGACGACACTCTCCTTCTGGGACAAGCTACTATGGAAGAAGCTAGAGTAATAAAAAAGGTCTTATCTGATTATTGATTGTGTTTAGGCCAATATTACAATTTTGAAAAATCAAAAATATTTTTCTTAAATGTCAATTCCATTGTTAAAACCCAGATTTTAAAGTTTTGGGGATTTAAATGTGATTCCCTTCCATGTAAATATCTGGGTATTCCCTTTTTCTTAGGGAAAGAGAAACATGATTTTTGGGATAGAATAATTTCTTCAATCTCCAACAAAATTTCACTTTGTAAATCAAAATGGCTAACCTTTGCTAGGAAATTGGTATTGCTCAAATATGTTTTATTTTCTCTCCCAATTTACTTAATGTTAGTTTTGAAACTTCCAAAAGGAAAAGGCAGTTCCCTTCAAAATATTTTCAAATATTTTCTTTGGTTAAAAAATGTCTCTTCAAAAAAGAAATTGTCTCTCGTTGCATGGGAGTCCCTTTGTAATCCTAAGTATCAAGGTTGAGTAGGCTTGCATAATATCTTTCTTCAAAATAAAGCTCTAGGTGCTAAACTTGTTTGGAAAATCTACTCAAAACCTAAAACCAAATGGTGTTGAATTATGCAGCATAAATATTTAGATTCTCTTGAGAGAGAGGATTTTTACTAAAAAAAATTTCCACAAGGTTCCAAGATTTGGAATTTCATCGTCTCCTACAGATATGTTATTCTTCCTCACCTTTCTTGGGTAATTAATAATGGTGAGAAGGCCCTTTTTTGGGAAGATTCTTGGAATGGCCATAAACCTATTAGGTCCCTTGGAAATTGGAAATATATTGAACATCTTCTTAAAGCTCGTTGGGGTAACAAAGTAAGAGATTACTTAGAGATTGATTTGTCTAACCCAAGTCTTGTTAAATGGAAGGATTTTGAATCTTTATAGGTTCCTCATATTGAAAAGTATTATTTACAAGCAGAACTTCTGAAAAGATAGATTTTTCTCTTTGATAAACAAGATGAGATTATTTGGATAAAATCTAAATATGGTCAACATAGTGTAAAAGAAGGATATAATTCATTGGTTAGACAAAACACAAACAATCCTTGGCCTTTTAAGATTTTTTTGGGTTCAAATTTTCTTCCAAAAGCGGGTTCCTTTGCTTGGATTGCTATCAAAGACATAATTCTAACAGGTATGAGACTAGAAAGATTGGGAATCACACTTATATTTCCATGTGTTTATTGTGGGAATGCTTTTGAATATGTCGATCAACTCCTAATTGGGTGTGATTTCGCCAACCATTGTTGGAACTGGGTTATGAACAAACTTGGTTGGTCTATCCCTCTTCCTAATTCCATTTTTTTCCTCTTCAATAGTTGGCACTCTCTTTTTCCTTCCTCAACTTTGTCTCGCATTTGGGAAATTACCCCCTCTATTGTCACTTGGAATATTTGGCTTGAAAGAAACAAAAGAATTTTTAGAAAGAAAGCTTCCACTTTTCTTCAAGTCCTACATAAAATTGAGATCTTCATCTCTGAGATAACAACAACTACTCTTTTCAAAACAAAAAATACAAATGGAACATTTTCATCCTGGGATGCATTCATTCTAAAGAATTGGCAATTGGTTAAACTTCCTAGAACATGATCTATTTCAACCAAGGCCCCTATAGTGAACATAAATTCTATAACTTGGATCCCCCCTCCTAAACACTTTATCAAATTAAATTTTGATGGGGCCTTGAGAGGTAATCTGGGAAAGTTAGGCATTGCTACAATCTTAAGGGATTGGCATGGGGACTTTATTGGTTTTTTTGTGAACAGATCCCTGATTGTACCAATAATGTTGTTGAGTTTAATGCTTTAAGAATTGGTTTGATTCTAGCTAAGAAACTTTACATTTCCTCTCTTTATATTGAAGGTGATTCAATGGTTGTAATTTAGGCTTTAAAGAGAAGAATCTTTGATTCATGGCATCTGGATTATATTCTTTCCTTCATTCTACAACAACTTGAGTCTTTTCCAACTATTCAAATTTCCCATTGTTATAGAGAAGTCAATTTGCATGTTGATACCCTTGCAAATAAGGAAATTGATGTGCTATTCCTTACAAAGAATATTTGGCTAAGGAATATGTTCAATTTTTTCACAAGAACTAATGATAATTTAGTTCTTGTTCTAATTTTTTAGCATTTTTAAATTTCACATGGGGTTCATCTAATCATCAATGCAATATGTTGTCAGTTGTATCACACATGACCTATTACATGCTTCTTGGGACTTATTTCATTCCTTTTGATCACACATGATCCGTTTGCATTTCTTAGGACTTGTTTCATTCCATTTTCCTCCACCATGGCAATTAATGTTGGGACTAGCTTCTCTTGTTCCTTTTGTTTGCCATTATTATTATTCTTATTGAGGGTACATTTATCTATAATTCTTTCTGACAGCTGGTCTTCTTTTGCTTGCATAAAACTTGGATCTGATGTTTTGTCTTGGCGGTAGCTATATTTGGTACATGCTTTTGTATTCACACTTGCTTACCTAATTGCACAATCTTAATGATCATGTGATTTTCTGAAATTCATAACATTTGGGGTTGACACCTATCTCCCCCTCCCAAATTTTTTCAGCCACAATGAACTCATTTCTTTATGACAGACATTCTTGAGGAATTCATGAAAAACTTTATGAACTGGAAATAATGTCTCAATGTGGGCTTTGGTATTGGTTTCATCATTTGGCAATTGCGAGTACGTATGGCTAAATTTGGAAAGAATAACTATCCTCCTCTTTTGTCTTCCTACAGGAGGCTACTCTCGTCGATGTATATTAGTGGAGTCGATGTTTTTTAGAGGCCTTCTATTTCATTCCTACTGATATGAATTAAAAATATTGTCTTTTCCAAGGTGTATGCTAAGCTTTGGCACCTGACATCCTTCAAGTATTTTTAAGTACATGCTTGCTAAGCATTAATTGCATCTTATCTCCTCACCTCTATGGGGCACAATTGAAACTTAGCTTCCTTAATGGAATTTTCATGTGAAGTCTCAACATTTGTGCTTTGACAACTCTATTATTCTATAAACATGGAAAATTGGTGGAATTTTCTTCACACATTTCACTATTGCTATTTTTTTGGTTCTGTTGCACTTATGGATAGCTTGTTCAAAGCGTTTTTTCCTCCATGAAACCATCAAGTCTAAGATTTCTCAATGTTCTCATTATAGAAACTAAGACGAACATTTTCAATAGAATGCAAACAAGTTCATGATGCAATTGAGTTGGTGCTTGGTTATGACTAGTTGGATCTTCATGTAACAACTCTCCCACATGAGGTTGCTTTGTTTTTTGTCTCTAATTTAATGGATGTTCTTTGGTGTGTGGAGATGGTAAAATTTCTTGCAGGTACATATATTCTTCCACACATTTTCCCACTTTCTTCTTTACAACCTCTTTGGAGAATTATGACATTCTCCAAAGCTTGAATATGGTTGGAGGTATATTTTGCAGACAACACTTACTTTCTGATAGGCGGTTTACTTTGCTTCTCTCCTCCATGGTTAATGGTTTATTAAGTGATTTTCTGTGAGAGTTCAATTACTAGCTTCTCAGACTCTATTCTCAATATGGTAATTTTGTTTGTGACTCTATTAAGGGGTTGTATGATGTAGTTTGTTTTCTAATTAGACATGCTCTTTATGAGCCTCGTGATGAACCTTTCTTTCCACCACTTGCAGATTTTTCTTCCTTAGAGGAAAGCTCCGCTTGAAGATCTTCTCCTTATTTTGGAATACTATTTACATTTTTTGTATTTTGGTATTGGGTCATGCTCCACTCAAGTCTTCTGCTTCTTCTAACTCGGTAGTATACTATCTATTTGTTATATACTTTTTGGCTTCACCAAATATGGTTTTTGTAGGATTTGTGGTTCTTGGGTCTTGTTTGTAGGCTTTGTGGTTTCTTTTGAAGGGCTTCTACCATCAATTCTCTTAGATCTGAAGCGGTCTCTTCTTTCTTTCTCTTATTTGCAGTTTTCAAGTTCTTTGTTTCTTCTTTTGTAAATGGCTTACATGCCTTTTTGTTCTCTAGGGATTATTTTGTACTCTTGTAATCAACATTAATTCCCCTGCCTTCTCTTTTTTGGGGTCTACTATGCCAAGTGTATGGAGTGTTCTTCTTTCTCTTTTACCATCCTATGTAAACCTCTGTTAATTATTAATAAAAAAATTTCAATGGAAATGCCACTTTTATTCAAAAAAATAATAATAATTAAATAATATTTAAGACCTTCCAAATCCTTGTCCAATTATTTTATCTTATCTTCAGGAACATGGGTAATAGAAATTTCTAAGGCCACATTAATGTGAGGTTATGAGGTGGTCATGGGTAATTTGTGGTGAGGAATGGATTGGGTTGAAACCATACCTTGTGTGAAAGAGTTAGAAGACTTGGGGTCCACAACGGATGTGGTTACAATGTGGGATACTATAAATCTAAAACTACATCTCACAAGGGTACTAGTAGTAGGACACTAGGTTCTGAAGCTCATATAAGTTTCAAAACACTTCGGTAAACCTAATATGCATAGGATAGGCACAATAAATTAGAAATAATGTATAATTAGAAAGTAGAACCACACAGATGACATAGAAATAGACTAGTGATCTAAATTTGAGCTAAATTTTATTGGTCTAGGGTGTAATACGCCCTAGACTAGAAATGTTATTTTTCTGAATCAAAAGTTTTGATGTGGTCTATAGTGTTTAAATATATTATTCTATAACTATACAATTCTGATAGTAAATAATCTTTTAGAATTTAAGAGATTTGTGAATTTGTAATATGAAATACAATTATGCAAGCAATTTTCAAAATCCTTAGTGATGAATGTGTTGGGTGAATATTTTGTAATCAAATAATTGATTACAAATGTTTAAATCTACAAGAAAACTGAGAGGGAAAGTGAATTAGTTGTAACCTAAAACTTTTAAAACCCTCATTAACATTTAGATCCACATTCATTCATTAAACCCTTAATTCTGTCATGGTGAATTAGCATGAAAAGTAAATAACAAAAACTTAAGCAATTCAACACCAAACAAAAGGGAACACCAGATTTACATGGAAAACCCAAGGAGGGAAAAATGTGGTGAGGATTAGCTCAAAATATAAGTAATATCAACACTGAATACAATAGGGCTCCTTTTCGGTAGGGCTCACTACCCAAATATGAAAGGCTCACTGCCAAAGGCTCACTGTAGGAATAGAAAAGAAGATAGAGAAGGAATGTCACATAGAGAAAAGAATCTCAATGCAACAAGGAATCCATCACAATGACTTCTACACCTTCACATTCTGATTGAAGAATTGTAGCCACCTTTTGCTAACTACATCTAATAAACTAACACTTGAAATATTGCACTGCTCTGCACAAATTCTCACTCTATCACATTGCGCTTCACATCATTTCACATCACATACATCTATCTTTCATCTATCTTATCCTACTTCAAAAATGTAACTCATACTTATACTGTCCTCAACCTTGAAACCCTCTCCAAGGTCTAATATACACCTCAAACATACAAATTCAAATAAGGTCAAAGCCAAAACACTTTTGTAGTGGATAGAAGTTAATGCAAACCACATCAAAACTTAATTGGGACCCAAATCAACAATAACACTCATCCACACACTACCACAAACAATATTTAGCATTTGCATGTGGTGTAAACACCAGGTTAGTCATTACCCATTCAAACACCATTAAACTTTGAACTACATGATTCCTCAAACCCAAGGATGACTTGTGAACCACACACCACACTTTAAAATGATCTAGAATATTCCTCAAACATCCTGAAATCCAACAAAATCCTTCACAAAAACTTTCACTTGAAGAATGTACAAACCTAATGCACTCAAACAACTCTACCATCATGGGTACTTGAAAAACTATCTTTTTGAACTATTGACTTTTGGCTCTTGTGGACAACTCTTGCTCTTCTAGGGTTTTTCTCCTAAAAGGAGAGAGATAGGAGAAAAAATTCTAATGGTTCACTCAAATTATGTTATGTGCAATGTTTTTTAATGAAAATGAAGGAAACTAAATGCAATTGACTGATCTAAATGAATGAAAATGAATGCAAAGCTAAGATTTACACTATGTTTGAAAACACATTGTGATATGCAAAAAGCATGAAAGAATGAACAAAAATGCAAATTAACCTAAACAGAAAGTTGTTTCTCAGAATGTGTGCACCTAGAAAATTGTAGATGACTGGAAAACAATCTGGAAAATTGATTAAAATTGACTTTGGGCTGATTGGGACTCATTCACCACCTTGGGCAAATCAATCCCAGATTAAGACTTTTCTGCACAGAATCTATTTTCTGACAGTCAAGAATCTGGATCTAAATCTGACTCATTTTTTCACCTCAAGAGGGACTCATTTTCCAAGCATGGAGAATCATTCCACCTTGGAATTTCTGCAACTTCAAAATTTTGTTCTACACCTTGACACTTGTACAACAATTTTTTATGGATACCTGATCGTATATCTCATAAAATTCCTACAAAATAGCTTAAAAATGTTTGTCTAATGGGGGGTTTTCCTTGGTAAAACCCCTAGTTGGGTAATTAAAACTTGAATGGAGAAAAATCTTAGTAAACCCTAGCCTTAGATGTTTTAAAGACTAAGAAGAGCTAAAATATAACAATGATCCTATTTTATTGCTCTAGAATAGGAAATGCAAGAATGGCTTATATGATGCAATATCTCAACCCTAGAAACCTTACAACACATGAAAAATAGGAATGAAATGACATGCAAATGATAAAAAAATTAGATACAAAATTTAATCTGAAGATAGAGTGCAAATGGAAGATGGAATCAATAGGAAACCAAGTCCTTAGGCATGATTTGGTGGCTAGTTGCACCTCTTCACCCTAGATTTCTTCATGATTCACAATAGGAATCCATTATCAACCCTTTACAGTGTTGGATCTTGAAAATAGAAGTGAGCTTCAAGACCTGCAAAAACCCTAGTTTGTGACCCTAAAACTTCAACTTTTGCTAATGAAACTTGTTGTGGAAGACTTGACTTTAGAATTTGCTTTATGAAAATGACTAAGAGATGAAAAATATTGTGTAAAATGACTTAAAATGAGTATTTATAAGCAACAACACCTTATTTTCCCATTAATTAGACCTAAGATGCTGACAGTCACCAAAAATAAAAGTTAAATTGATTAAATTTCCACTTGATTTTGAATTTTCCCTCAAAGGGGACTCATTCGCCACCCTTAGAAAATGGGTCCCACTAGAGGGGACTCATTTTCCCAAGGTGGTGAATGGGTCCCACTACTACTATTTGAAGGTGGGTTGTCGGGGTATGATGTAATTAAATGTTGTTTGTCGGGTTTTATGTGATTTCTCAAGTAAAATAGGCCTCTAGATCAAAATTAATGGGTCTAAGGAGCCTATAAATGTTGTTTTGAAAGGAAATGATATGAAGGGACTCAAAAGTGGGTCTAATTATGTGTGAAATTGTCTCTTTTATCAAGAGGGTCCAATTTTCTACGACACATTTAGCCCCTATTTTAGTGCCTATATGAAACAATGTGCATATGTAAGCTAAAGGACTCTAAATGATGTACCTTACTACATAAAAGGATACATATCCAAAAAGATAGGAAAATGAATCCCCCAGTGCAGTTATTTGTACAACCACATCCTACAACACACATTCATTAATTGCCCAAAATTATTTTATCTAACTCTTAGGAATCCAATTCAAGGGTAGATGTATGCCCCCCTTGATTTTGCTTGCTTTATAGAGGTGGAAACAAGGTAGCAATCTAGCCACGTCGAACAAGAAACATCATATCATAGGGCATTTCCAAGTACCATGCCACATAATGATAGACAAATGATTATGTTGGGTGTGGAATCATGATTCCAATGCATCAAATGGCGTCAAAAATGGATTGCCCTAGTGCCTATTATGGTGATTTGAAGGAGATATACTTTTTGAATGCTTTAAAAGACAATAACCCTATGGTAATGCGTAAAAGTAAAAAGAGGTGAAAAGTGATTAAAGAAGGAGGAGAAAGTAATTTGTCACTTACTATTCATTTTACCTTCGTGTATCTTGAGAGTGACAAGTGAGAGAAGAATATGTCAAATAGATGGGATTACACACCTTCGCGGTTGGATGATCTTCATGAGCAGGTGGCATGCAGCGAGTTGTATCATACGGTGAGTCAATTCTACAACTTTCACCTTGTGATTTTATGATGATTTAATGATTTTTATGCATGGATGAGTTAATTTAGGGTTCTTGGAAAAAAATTCACGAAGTGTCCCCTTCTTTCATAAAGTGTCCCATTTGTTTGCAGAGTGTCCCTTTTGTTCACAAAGTGTCTCATTTCTAAGAAAAATGTCCTATTTCTTTATGAAGTGTCCTTGTTTCTTTGCAACATTTCCTAAAAGCATTTGAAAGTGTTTAGAGCCATTAGAGAAGCACACTAGTTCAACTTTAGCACACTTGGATGATGAAAATTATAAAAATTGAAGATATTAGATGAAATTTAGAGCATTTTGTGATCATTTTGTTAGGTCCCCACTCGATCACGGCAATGAATAAGGGGAGAATATTTGAAATTTTTTATAGGTCATATGCCAACACTATCAGTGGAAGAGGTAGAACATTTATAGTTAGTGGGTATCTATTGGGCATACCTGATGCCACCCATGAGATACCATGATGCCATGTTGATGGCTCTATGCAAGCTTTGGGATGCGGATACCTGTACCTTTCATATTCCCACTAGGGAAATGACTATCACTCTCAAGGATGTATGCTGCATTCTATGAGTTCCCATTCAGAGAGTGCAAGTGTATTTCTGGGGGGATCAGTCATTCCGGGAGAAGAAGAGAGATATGCAATATTGTTTAGATGGACCTATACATGATGAGAGGATTAGAGCACAGATCAAGCTTCCTATGTTGTTGTATTCATGAGCTCCTATGGTTAGATAGATTATGATGCATATAGTGGCACTAGTTCTCAATCTAGATGGACAAGTGGCACACTTGGATGGGGAGACTGGTACACCTGATACGGGGGATGTACGAGCAGAGGACTATCTATTCTTGGGGCTACTACATTCTAGAAAATTTTAATTATGATCTTGGTTGGTTTTTATTTTGAGAGATTGATAGTATGTACTAGGCCTGTCAGATACCCTTATACCATAGCAGCATGATACCCATGAGCATTTGGCTATCCTTTGCAACGGTTATGGTAGTATGGGGATTTACACTTTTGGAGGGTGAGATTTCACCTGCTGGAGGAGGAAAACATCCTATGGAGGCCCTATCTACTCACTCAACAATGATCAGACCCCATTGGACAGTTACGAAGGATGCAGATGGATAGGTACCTAGTAGGGAGGCATGACTATGTCGTATGACCATTATACTATGGGTGAGTCATGCGACAATTTGGATAGGTGCAAACACCACCAAGGGCATGCCCCTTCATTACATGATTAGTGCAAAGTGCCTGGATGCCAAGTGATACTATTCGGCTAACAATAGATCATGTGTGGGAGAGTGATTTCAATGATTCAAATCATGACCAACCACCAGTCTCCAACATCGATGATGTCAGTAGCATAGATGAGCATGAGGAGTGGTGGTCATATGCACAACCATCTTCTATGTTCCCCATGTATTTCCCTCTAGGTGATGTAGAGATAGCAGCAGATGAGGGGGATGAGCTAGAGGAGAGAGCAGAGGAGGTACGGTACAGGCCAACAGATATTTTTATAGATGTTATCGATGAAGAGTACCAATCTGAGGCCAATCCTGATTATGAGGACCTGGATGGAGGAGAGGATGAGGAGGAGGAGGATGAGGATTATGAGGAGCCACCCCTGAGTGAGGGTGATGAGGTAGCTATTAAGGATCAGTACGAGCATGGAGGTTCATCACATACTTATAGGACTAGATCACGAGTAGTATCTACTGCAGACATCAACACTCATAGTCAAAGAGAGGCTATCACATCCTCCATGCCCCCTAGAGATGAGGAGGTTGGAATTCCTCATGCATCTAAAGACATAGGTGATGATATTTAATTTTATACATTTCTTTTAGTGATTTATGCTTTATTTATATATATATATCATGATGATGTGTTATTGATTATGTACCTTGTGTGTCTTGTAGGAGCGATGAGAGACTGGCGAGAGTTCTATCATCAAGATTCCATGGAGATAGTGCCCACATCCATTGAGGAGGAGGCGATGGATCCTAACTACATGCCCCCACCAATCATGGAGGAGGATCTGGAGACACTCAGACTTTTCATGATATTACAGGCAGCATACGGGAGTGTGAGGAGAAGACTTTGTCAGGCTGAGAATGCACTACAATTAGCACAAACCTCAGCAGAGGTAGAGAGACTATAGATAGATCTAGCACAGACATGAGCGGAGAGGGATCAGATGGAAAATGAATGGCTTATAGCCGTTGATCGAGTATAGTGTCTAGAGTATGCACTGAGACTCAGAAATTCATGGTCACGATCACACACGATCGTCTCTCAATGACCAGGGATTAGATCATGAGTGCAAGATCCGGAGGGGTCTAGCTCTCATAGACCACTATGACATTGTATATGATTATGAAATGTACATAAAACTTTGATATATATAGACATGGACACTTTGATTTAATGATGATGTATCTCTTATATGTGAATGTTAAATTATATGTGATTAATTAAATGAATTATGGTAAAATTATTTAATTAATGGCTTCATGATTTAACAGGAGTGATGTGATCTAGTATAAAACACAATTCAATTTTAGCATAGATACAACATTGATAATGGAAAAATAATATGCTAAATTAAATACTCTAATAAGGATTTAACTTAACACAACAGGAAGGTGAATAGTATGAAGCCTAAAGAAATTATAAGTTGAACTTAAATAGTTACCTTAGTGTTTAAGACAAACACAAATTTAGTTGTTAAGAATAGAGCAATGTGAAAGTTATAACATCAAATAACTTTAAACAAAACTTCTATATCACTCATACTATTCAAAGGGGATTAGAAATGCCGATGCAAATGCACAAAATTAATGGGTTCCCTAAGGGGCATTCCATCAAGTTGCATTAAGAGATAAGAACCAAACCCATAATTGGTATCAACTACGTAAGGTCCCAACCAATTAGGGTTGAACTTATCTTTGTCTTCATTGTTAGCACTAGCAGTTCGTTGATTTTCAATAAGAACAAAATCACCCTTAGAAATGATTGAGGGATAACACGAATATTGTGTTTTTGTTGTAATTTTTTAATGTGAGCTTGGATATTTTTGAGAGTGTTAATGAGTGGTTCATCGAGCATCTAAATTTCATGTAATCGTTGTTCTTTATAAGTGTCAGCGTCAAAAAGATCTTGGAGAGCAACTCACAAAGTAGGAATTTCTAACTCCAGGGGCATAATCGCAACAATGCCATAAACAAGGCTATAAGGGGTATTTCCTATGGATGATTGAACATTAGTTCTATAAGCCCAAATCACATAAGATAGTTATGTATGCTAGTGTTTATGATTGTTGTTGATAGTTTTCTTAAGGATTTGTTCGAGAAGCTTATTAGTATTCTCAGCTTTTCCATTGGATTGCGAATAATATGGTGTAGAGAAATGATGTTGAATTTTAAATGTTTCAAGAAATTTTTGAACTTTGCTATTCTTAAATGGTGTTCCATTATCTAAAATGATTGCAGAAGGAAGCCCAAAATGAGCAATTATGTGTTCCAAGATGAAACAAAAAATTGCTTTAGCGGTTGTAGAATGAAGGGGAATAACTTCCACCCATTTTGTGAAATAATCTATTGTGGTTATAATAAACGTATGTCCAGTGGAAGAAGGCAGTGAAATTTTTCCAATAAGATCTAGCCCCCATACTAAAAACAACTAAATGGGAACATTGGCATGGAGCTCAGCGATAGGAGCATGGATCAAATTGCTATGCTCTTGAAATTTGTGACATCGTTTAACATAGGTGAAGCAATCCTTCTCCATATGTCTCCAATAATAACCCATAAGAATAAGTTTTTGCACTAATGAACAGCCTCCAAAATGACCTCCACAAGCACCAACATGAGCCTGTTCGAGCGCTAAAGGGATTTCAAAATCTTTAAGATAGCGTAATAGGAGACCATTGAAAGATCTTCTATACAACGTGTTTCCAAGGATTACATATTTAGTTGCAAGTTTATGTAAGCTCTTTCGAGTATGCGTTGTGGTAGGTTCGGGAATGGTACCATCTTTTAAGTAGTTATATATTGTATCATACCATTCACATAAATTATCATGAGTTATCGCCAAAATATCTTCTAATAGATTATTAGTCGAAGGTTTGGTGATGGGATAGATAATAAAGGTGAAATTTGTGGAAGGATCAAATGGGGATATGAGAGAAGTTGCACTCACAATTGCATCCACATGTTGGTTATCTTTGTGTGGGATATTATCAATGGTGAATGAGTAAAATTTTTCTAATAGTTTCATTATAAGATCCTTGTATTTTAATAATTTTTCATGTTTAGTTTGATACGTTCCATTGATTTGTTTGATGACCAATTGTGAATCACCAAATATCTTAATATATTTAGCATGGAGAGATAAAGCAGCTTGCAGACCTGCAATCCATGCCTCATACTCAATTGTATTATTTGTGCATAGGAAATTTAATCGATGGGATAACGGAATGGGTTTGACATCGGTTGGAATTAGTATCACACTAGCATGAGAACTTGTTCTACACTTAGATCCATCAAAAAATAACTCCCATGGTTTAACGTCAGCGGGTAAGACATGATCATCAGGAAAGGAATCAGGAGTAGGTAAAGCATAAGGTGAAGGAGCATCAACTAAGTGATTGGTTAAGGCTTGGCCTTTGATTGCTTTTTGGGAAAAAAAATTTAAGGTCAAACTTAGTTAACAACATTAGCCACTTAGCTAAGCATCCTGAAAGATCGGTTCTGTTGAAAAGATATCTAAGAGGATCAAATTTTGTGACAACTTGTACTTCAACATTTAGTAAATAATGTTGCAACTTACTAGTAGCGAATACAAGAGCTAAACATTATTTTTCAATTGGTGAATATCATGTATCATAATAAATTAAGGTGTGGCTAATGTAATAAATAGAGTGTTATTTACCATTATCATCATGTTGAGCCAGCAATGTTGCAAGAGCATGGGCAGATGCGGTGATGTACAAGATAAACGGTCTATGTAGCACAACAAGTTGTAAAACAGGTGGAGTGGCTAAATATTCCTTTAGAATCTCAAAATTCTTCTTGCAATCCTCATCCCAATCAAAAGGGACACCCATTTTAAGGAGATGCATGAAAGGTAATGTGTGATCAGCTAAAGAGGCAATGAAATGACAGATAGCTTGAATTTGACCTTATAACATGTGCAACTGAGAAATATTCCTAGGAGGTGGCATTTTAATGATTGCATCAATTTTCTTTGTGTCCACCTCAATTCCTTTGTGATATATGACAAACCCTAAAATTTTACCACTATCTACACCAAAAACACACTTTTTTGGATTTAATCGCATGTTGTATTGTTTTATGCATTCAAAGATTTTACGAAGGACATTCACATTGTCTTGTGATGTTAACGATTTAGCAAGGATATAATCGACATAATCTTCTAAAATTTTGTGAATATAATTGTATATGCATAAAAATGGTCATGTCTATAATTCTGGCAATTAATTAAATATTTATTATTTAATTAATTTTTCTAAAAATCCTCTACATATGATTAAATTTAATTAATTTAATTATATTGTTCATTCATCTCATTCTTCTTCCATAATTAAATAAATTTATTTTATTTAATTATTTTCATATGTCCACTTAATTAATTAAATAAATACATTTTATTTATTTAAATTAATTATCATTGTTTAAATTTAAATTAAATCTTTTGATTTAATTAAGTTTAAATATTTCTCTTTCTTCTATTTTAAATTTCTTCTTCTAATTAATTAAATGTTTCATTTAATTAATTTCATAAAAGTGATTTAATTAAATAAATCTTATTTAATTAAATATCTTATGCTTTCTTTCTAAATCACAATTAGGTATTTTATTTGATTGTGAAATCTTCTCATATCATAATTAAATATTTTATTTAATTATGAGATCTGCTTTTTTCAATAAAACTTGATTAAAGCTTTCTTCTTATCACAAACTTTCTTCTGCTTTAAAAGCTTAATTAAATATTTTATTTAATTAAGAAAAGCTGAATGTCATCCACAAATAAATAATTGAATTTTTAATTCATTATTTATCACTTTTAAATCTTTCTTTTATTCTTTTAAAGAAAGATGATTTCTTATCCTCTTATCTTTTCCTCTTTCATAAAAATAGAAAAATCTTGTTTTTAGGTTTCTTCTATTTTCTCTTCAGTTTCATCTTTCTTCAGCCATTCGATCTGCCAGGAATTATCACAACCGTCAATCAAGACAGCCAATCAAAATCATTCGAAAAACTCTATAAATACCTATGTGAATCCAAGCATTGGTAATAGGCAATTAATTAGAGTTCATGCATTTAATTCATTTAGTATTCATTTATCATAGCATCATGTTTATTTCAAGCTTATTAGTTCAATTCATTATCACAGCTTAATCTTGCATCATACATCATATCAAAATCTCATTCTTTAGGAAGACAGTTTGTTGAGCCTAGCCTATAATCTGAGAACAAAAGCTGGAATCGACAAAAACACTGAAGATAGAGGACAATAGGACGACATTTGAAGCAGAATACTGAGTTTGCATTTTCTTATCTTTTATATTCTGTTTTGATATAATGTCTTATTGGTGTGCTTAAATAGTATTTTATTTCAATTCATTTACGCATATTATTTTTGACCACACATTAAATGGCACCCACTGTGGGGCCCATGCCCCTATTTTAGACTTCTTTCTTGCATGTTTTTCTTGCAGGTTTGCTTACAGGTTTTCTGAAAACTCATCCAGAAGATCCCAAAAAAAATCTTTTTGTAGGTACTTTGGCGCATTTGAAGACTGTTTTGGCGCATCTGGACATTTCTGCAGCGCATCTGGGAAACAAAGTGGCACATCTGAGAATTTCTGCAGAGTATATAGGGGTTTAGTTACCGCATATAGGACTTTCTTTAGCGCATTCAAATATGTTTCGGAAAGATTAAAAAAAAAAATTGCCTTTAGATTAGCGCATATAGGTTCTGTTTCCGCGCATCTGGGTAACAGAGTGGCACATTTAGGTTCTGTTTTAGCACATCTGAGTAATAGATTTGTGCATCTGGGTTCTGTTTTAGTGCATTTGAGTGACAGAGTTTCGCATCCGAATTGTAACAGAGATTCTGAGTCTAACGCCTTCCGCAGACAGAATTTCTTTCTCTTCTTTCTTGCTAGATTTAAAATGAATCAATCTAGGGTAGCCACCACACCTTTATCATGCAGTTAAAATGAACCTCATGTCTGTTGTGAAGCAAAATCTTCACTTCGATTAAATCACTTTTGATTTTGGTGCACCTAAAATGAATATGTCTACTCTTCTTGACTATGCTTGGAAGTGGTAGGTGATTATGCTCTCACCCTGTGCAAACTAGGTGATCAGAAAATTAGACCCACTTTTCCCTGTGTAACCCTAACTTGATAATCGAAGTATCCTCTCCCCTTGCGCACTTGTGCAATCCTGGGTGCAAGAGAAACGATTATTGACTCTAGAAATTGGGCCTGCCTAGGGATTTCATCACCCCAACGCAACTCAAACCGGCAATGGAGCTAAAGCCAAGCTACCCCCAACCGGTATATAAATGTAAATCTTAAGGGAAAACCTAAGGTTGCTTGTGCGGATGTGTCATATGGACGAAGTTGTACTCCTTTAAACCCTGTTGAGCTTAACCTCTTTAGGCTGGAGTGCCACCTTAATGGTGATTAATCTCTTGCCCAATGTATGGCCACTCGAACGGGGGTCCCGAACTAAATACCATTGTTTAGAAAGCCAAAAACCTTCTATCTGCTAGTCCAGCACTGGTCGGTGTGAAGCCTTCCACACTTTCGTAGTCTGTAGTAGAGGTGATCAGCTCGCCATGGGAGTTTCATGGGGGTTGGAAGCTTGGTTGGCCTGAGAAGAGAGTGCACTGTAAGGGGGAGCCCGTGCAGCCAAGCTTTTGGATTCACACGCTACTGATATGCTGTTGGGGAAACCCACGTGGAGTCTAGCAGATATTGTCCTGGCCTAACCTAGGTTGTGCTTGTCTTATTCTGTGCTTGGTTGCGATCAACTTAAATCAGACTGTTTGCTGTGCTTTTGAAAACATTAATTCAGATAAAGGATCATCCAAAAACGAAAATGAAAAACTTCAGCTGAAACTGGTCAAAAACTGTCATTTTTAGCGCATCTAGGAAAAATTGCAGCGGATTTAAACTCTATTCTGGTGCATCTAATTTATTTTTCGGTGCATTTAGGACCTATTTTAGCGCATCTGTGCTCTGTTTCTACGCATCTAAGGTGTTCTGCAGTGCATTTGACTCTTTCTCTAGCATATATACCTCTTTCTACAGCGCATTTAGGAAACAGAATAGCGCTTATAGGTTTCTGTCAAAATTTCTACACAAACCCAAATCTCTGAGATTTCTCTCCCATGTTGAGAAAGTGGAAATCAACCAAGTTCATCAAGAAATCAGTTTTCAATAGGATCAAGAAGCCCAAAATGAACTTAAGTTACAAAAAGACTTTAGATCGCAAAGAATTCTTGTATAAGAGTCGAGACGTTCTACTCCATTATCGCACATTTCTTCATAGATACGAAGACTATATTAGAGGATTCATCGACGATTACGTTGTAGAACCTTTGGCTACCCAAGTGTATTATCAAAGATTAGCATTGTCTCAACATCACAATCTTAATCAACCTCTTGAGTTTGAGAATATACCACAACCTTCAATTGAATATTCAATGCATCCTAGTCAAATCCTTCAATAACCTTTGATCATATCCGAGGATTTCTTACATATGCCTATTTTTACAAGATCTCAACACAACAAACTAGGAGAAACATCTCAACAAGAAACTCCCACCCACAACATTCAAGAAGAAGGTGAACTTGATAGTCCTCTTTTTAGTGTGAGTCGCAATCCCCTTTTCAGTGATGACAATATGGCTAATAGAGAGGAAAATTTGTTGCATAAGAACAAAAACATGAACAAAACTCCCATAGATAGTGATGATGAGCAAGAGGAAGAACTTCACCTTAGAGAGGCTGAACAAGACCCCAAGTTTCTTAAAGCCCTTGAAAAGATTCTACAACGTGACAAAGAAAAGTATTTTCTCTTCTTAGCAGATCAAGGAGCTAAACTGCCTAAGGATTTTGACACTGAGAAATTAAAAAGCAAAGAAGAAGAAACATCCCCATCTGATTTTGCTATCTTTACACAACAGTTTAAAGCACTCCAAGGACAAGTCAAAGAATTACAAGAGGGAACCACAACCAAGAAATACACTTTGGATGACATATGTCCTTATCCTTTTGATAGAAGTCTCAACATGATTCCATTTCCTAAACACTGTGAAATTCCCAAATTTGATCGTTATAATGGGAAATCAGACCCAATTGACCACGTTAGAGACTTTTGAAACATGACATTGGAATTTTCCCACGAGGATACTTATTTATTGCAATTATTTCCTTGGAGCCTTGGAGTTAACTCTATGGAATGGTTATCTAAGATTACACCTCCTGTTCAAACATTTGAGGAATTGATCAATTTGTTCATAACACAATACGCCTACAACATTCAACACCAAATCACCATGATTGATGTTTACAAAGTTGCACAAAAACCTGGTGAACCTTTCACTACCTTTCTTCAAAGATGGAGAAGAATGTTCGCTAGGTACCCACGGCATGTCCCTGAAAAGGAAAAAATGGTTACTTTCATCAACAGCCTAAATTCATAAATGAGCTATCACTTAAATCTACATTGTCCACCTTCCTTTGAGAAATTGATTGAGGATGCCATCACCATCGAAAGTGCTTTGGTCAAAAGAGGGACAATAAACTTGATAGGGACAACCCTAGCTCATCTAACCATTACAACAATCAAGACAAGTCTAAATTTTGGACTCGCAACAAAAACATTATAAACGATGGTGTTGTAGATGCAAATCATGTCACGTCTAAGCCGTTTGTTCTGAATACTCCAAATACTACTCGTAACAATAATTACAAAAATGTCAATTCAGTCGCAAATCAAGGAAACAATCTTCCTCCTCCAACAAACAATAATCAGGGGACTGTCAACAACCAAAACTATCGTGGGAACAACTACAACAACAACACTTTAGGGAATACCTCAAACACGAACCCACAATGCTTTTCATTCTTCTCTAATAGAAGAAATTTCACTCCACTAGGACAATCCTTGGAATCTGCTTTCAAAGAGGTTATGGAAAAGAATGTCCTTATGTTACCACCGCAACGCAATTATGAACCTAGTGTAAAACCTCCATCATGGAATGAAGCCTATTTTTGTGACTACCATAGGTGTAGAGGTCATCGTACAAACAACTGTCAAGCTTTGAAACATGCTATTCAAGACCTAATTCACAAAGGCATTATCACAGTAGAAGGACAAAAAAAATCCAATGAAGATCACCAAGCATTTTGCAATCCTCTACAAAATTATCAAAAGGGAGAGTTTTCTGACAAAAATGTGAACCAAATTGATGACAATGTAATATGTCACCTCTATACGGATGATGAGTGAGTCAACGTTATAAAAATCAAAGAGAAAGTGGACAATGGACAAGTGAATGTCACAACGAGAGCACAAGCTAAAGTTGTCTTGAAGGGTACCTCTTCGAAATCCACTGAGACCTTCCCTCAACATCAATATGACTTAGTTAACCAACTTTGAAAAACTTCAGCCCAAATTTCCATTTTAGAAATCCTAAAGATTTCTCCTGGACATAAGGAAATTTTAGACAAAGCCCTTTTTGAAATGACTGTATCCACGGATTTGGATGTGAACCGATTTCAAGCCATGGTAGGACATTTGTCCTCACCCACATGTCTTTCATTCTTTGACAAAGATGATGTTTCCATGACTCATCCCCATAATTCTTCATTATACTTAGAGGTCATGATCCATAAGTTCTGTGTTAAACGTGTTCTAATAGATGGAGGGGCTGGTCTAAATATATGTACCTTGAAGGTGGTTCAAGCATTAGGATTTGTAGAAGACTCCATTGATCCTAGAAGGAAGATTACCATCAAAGCCTATGATGATGAGGAAAGAACGTCTAAAGGTCTAATCATGCTACCAGTCAGAGTGGGACCTGTTATCAAAAATACCTTTTGTCAAGTTTTAGACCGGGATCTTGCATACAATATCTTGTTGGGTCGTCCTTGGATTCACGAAATGCAAGCTGTTCCGTCCACTTACCATCAATGTCTTAAGTTTCCATATGACGGACAGGAAATCACTATACCAACTGATAATTCAAACACCCAAACTTGTGCCAACATCAAAGCTCATCAGGATACTTTGGTTCCAAACAATCGAGAAGCACTTGCTAATACTTCTCCTAAATACGATACAAAAATTAGTCAATTAACCAAAAGCTTTGACAAGAAACTGCAGTTCAAGGAAAGCGGTGTTGGGGAATATTCTCTATCTTGCCAATCTACCTATATCTCCTCGATCACATGGACAACCTTCTATTACACAACAACAGATATCAGTAGCATCAACATCAACACAAATACAAATAGAGCCAACTACCAAGTTCAATGGATAATTTATCAAAGAAAAATTCCCTATGGGAGATCTTGAGGATACAGCAATTCTAGATTGGCTCTATAAGGATGAAGAGGAAATAGTTCTAAATGTCACCTTACTGACTAACAGATATGGGAAAGGGTATTCCATCATGCAAAAAATGGGATATGATAATGGTCCTCTTGGAAAAAGAAAAGAAGGCGTAGTTGAGCCTATCCATCTTCCAGGGCTTGCTGCATATGATAAAACTAGACTAGGCTATGAGGCTACCTCATCCAAACAATCACAAGATAATGTTTTTACACTGCAAGAAGGTTCCGATAAGAAAGAGACATGTTTGGCATCAATCCTTAATTTCATAGAAAATAACTCTGATACAGATTCTACTGAATATGAATGGGATACCATCCATGATGATGAATTTTGGAGAGACAAAGAGGTAGATGTCATACACAAGTATACACCCACTTTAATCAAAGGAGAAGGTTCAGGGTCCCAACCACAAGAATCTGAACCACAACACAACTATGAGTCTAGTGATACTGAGTCAGATTTTAATGAACAAGACTATCAGGAGAATAGTACCATCATTGACCTACCTCATACCTCGAATCCTATCGATAACTCTGTCTTGACCCTAACCATCACCAATTTCACATGACCAAATGACTTTTTGCCTTTAATCCATCCTGATCTCATTGACTGGGATCTAACCAAACCTATTGATATACCTATTTTTCCAAATGATGAAGCTATCATAAACTTCCTTTCCACAAATGATGTAGATAATTGTTCCACTAGCGATTTTCAGTATGAAGTCTTTAATCAGGAGAGTGTCAAGTCTCCTAGCTGCAAAAATGAAAATAAAGAAAAACAATCTAGTGGTGAAAACCAGAATCTGGCAGTACTAGATCAAACGAAAGATAAAATAAAGAGCGTATCAGATGGTGAAAACCTTTTTAAGGCACTAGCTAATGGGAAACTTGACACTCTCCCAGAGCACTATCATGAGCGATCGCCCATCTTGATCGAGCCTACAAAGAAAATCAATATTGCAACTATAGATAATACAAGGATTCTATAGCTAGCTGAATCAATGACAGATAAAGAAATCCCAGAATTCATGAACTTTCTCAAAGAAAATCAAGTTAATTTTGCTTGGTCATATGCAGACATGCCAGGCCTTGACCCTAATCTCATAATGCATCATTTATCTATCAAACCACGAGCTAAACCAGTAAAACAAAAACTCAGAAAGATGAATCCTCATGTAGCACTACTGGTTAAGGAAGAACTTAAGAAGCTCCTCGATGCAGGCTTTATAAGATCAATTGCCTATACAGAATGGATCTCCAATATTGTACCAGTAGCAAAGCCAGACAAATGCGTAAGAGTATGCATTGATTTCAGAGATCTTAACAAAGCTTGCCCAAAGGATGACTTTCTGCTTCCAAGCATCAACACTATAGTTGATTTGACAGCTAGCCATGCCATGTATTCATTAATGGATGGTTTCTCTAGTTACAACCAAGTCAAGATTGCACCAGAAGACCAAGAGAAAACAGCTTTCACTTGTCTGTGGGGAACATACTATTGGAATGTCATGCCTTTTGGTCTAAAGAATGTTGGAGCTACTTATCAAAGAGCTATGACTACGATCTTTCATGACATGATGCACACATTCATGGAAGATTATGTGGATGACATATTGAAAAAATCATACACTAGAGAAGGACACCTGGAAATACTGTCAAAAATATTTACCAGATTGGAAAAATTCAAAGTTCACCTAAATCCTAAGAAATGTGTTTTTGGGGTCACGTCTGGAAAAAATTTAGGATATATTATTTCAGAAAAAGGAATTGAAGTAGATCCTACTAAAATTCAAGCAATCATGGAGATGCCTCCCCCAAAGAACATCAGTCAATTAAGATCATTACAAGGGCGACTTCAGTCCATCAGAAGATTCGTTGCACAATTGGCTGAAAAAAGTCTACCGTTCACACATCTCCTACATAAGAATGTTCCTTTTAGATGGGATGACAAATGTGAAATGGCATTTCAACAAATCAAGCAGTACCTGATGAACCCACTAGTTCTCGTACCACCCAATCCAGACAAACCATTGATCCTGTATATTACTGCAACCGAGACATCCTTGGGGGCATTATTAGCACAAGAAAACCATGAAGGGAAAGAACGTGCAATCTATTACATTAGCAGAACACTGACAAGTCATGAGCTTAACTACACTTTCATTGAGAAGGCTTGTTTAGCAGTAGTTTTTGCTTCACAGAAATTTTGACATTACATGCTCACTCATACAATCAATCTTATTTCAAAAATTGATCCGCTCAAGTATCTCCTAAGTAAAGCATCACTAACAGGAAGATTAGCAAAATGGGTTATGATTTTGAGTGAGTTCGACATCCACTATGTTGATCATAAAGCAATCAAAGGACAATTTATTGCTGATCAACTAGCAGACACTCCTCTACAAACAGAGCACCCCTTACACGTTGAGTTTCCAGATGCTGATGTTTTCATGGCAGACTCTAAGCAGCTATGGTCCTTATACTTCGATGGTTCTTTTACTCAACATGGATCGAGGGCAGGCATTCTCTTTGTCACCCCTCAAGGACATACCATTCCTCGTTCATATAGGCTAATGTTTCCATGCACCAATAACATAGTCGAATATGAGGCACTGATCACTAGACTAAAAACAACATTGGAATGGAGGATTACCGAGCTACAAGTTTATGGTGACTCACAACTAGTCATTAATCAAATCAATGATGATTATCAGACTAAAGATGACAAGTTGTTTCCATACAAGAAGATGATTGATGACTTCAAGAAGTACTTTGTGGACATTCAGTTCACACAAATTCCAAGGATTGACAACAAAGCGGCTGACGCTATGGTTATGATCGCCTCATTGGTACAACTCCCAGAAAAATAGACTCGCTATGAATTTCTAATGGAACAATTATTTACACCTGCCTATGACACACTTGAAAGCCAAATTATCTGTCACCTGGTAGGATCCAATTCACCCTAGTATGGTAAGATTTATGCATACCTAAAAGATGACACTTTACCGCCTGACTTATCCCACAACCAAAAATGTAACTTTATCCGACAATCCTCTTGATATACCCTTATCGCTGATACCCTTTATCGTCGTGGTCTTGATGGTACTTTACTTCGATGTCTTGAACGTGACGAATCTAACAAAGCTTTACAAGAAGTTCATGGGGGCATTTGTGGTACTCATTTGAGTGGACTAACCTTATCCAAGAAATTGATTAGAATGGGTTACTACTGGCCTACAATGGAGAGGGAATCATTCACTTTTGTTAAAACATGCTCAAAATATCAGATTCACAGGAATCTTATTCATGCTCCTGCACAAGAACTTCACTCATTTACACCAACCTGGCCTTTTTCTCAATGGGGGTTAGATCTAGTTAGGGAAATTCATCCTTCATCCTCAAATGGGCATAAGTTCATCATCACGGCGACAGAATATTTCACTAAGTGGATTTAGGTAGTACCTCTCTCTAAAGTCACTGGAAAACAGATTTCATCCTTCATACTCAACTACATTATTTTTCGATATGGTATTCCTAATGCCATTATTACAGATAATGGTCACCCTTTCAAGAATCAGGATGTTGATGAACTTTGTGAAAGATTCCATATTCAGCACAGATATTCAACACCTTACTATCCACAAGGGAATGGCCAAGTAGAGGCATCAAACAAGACTATCCTATAGATTTTGAAGAAGACTGTCAATGACTCAGGGAAGGATTGGCATGTTCAACTCAATCCCGCCTTGTGGGCTTACAGAACTAGTGTCCGAACACCGACAGGAGCAACACCTTTTGCCCTTGTCTATGGAGTAGAAGCCATATTGCCTTTAGAAGTAGAAATACCTTCATTAAAAGTATCACTGAAAGGTCTCATAACAGATGATGAATACAAAGTTTCCCGACTACAAGAGTTAGAACTTTTAGATGAAAAGAGATAGAGAGCAGCTAACCATTTGAAAGCATACCAATAGATGATGTCTTGTAGCTATAATCACAAAGTAAAGCCACGTACCTTTCTGTGTGGGGATCTAGTTCAAAGAGAACCCACGAATCAAATAAAGATGAGAGAAAGAACGTAAAGTTTGAACCAAATTGTGTCCTTATGTGTATATTGTGGTCCACTGGAGCATGCTGCTATCAACGCAGAAGGAGGCCATTTGATGAACCCATCAACACATCTTAGAAATATTATGTTTAAGCCGAAAGTCCTTAAGAAATACAAAATAGTAGAAAAGTCCCAAGACACAAGTAGAAAATGAAGAATACAAAACATGAAAAGTCCAAGAAATACAAAAAAAAAAAGTCCCAAAGAAATACAGAAAGAGTCACAAAAGCAATTAAAAGTCCAAGAAATACAAAAAACGCAGAAAAAAGTCCCTAAAGAAATACAAAACAGTTTAAAACAGAAATCCAGCAAGAAACCTCAAAAAATAAAATATTATGTCTGAAAAACATACAAAAAAAAATCAAAAAAATGTCATAGTGAAAACCTGAAATGGCAAAATTATTGACAAAAATGCAAAAAAATCCAAAAGGAATTAGAAAAATGCAATAAATACAGAAAGTGAAAATCTGGCAAACAGACGCTTATCTCGGTCTCTCCATCTATTAGTTCTTGTTTTGCACTTTTGCTTTTAGCTTTCTCTTCTTTCCACATCCTTTTCGCATCTTAGGGTTATAATTGCATCATCCTACCATCATTTTGCCTAAGAGTGATAAAACATCTTACCATGGCTTGACTATTGTACATATTCCTTTCCGAAAGTTGTGTCAATAAACGGGGCAAAAACTCAATTGGGGGCACTTAACTTTTAGAGCATATTAAAATAGCTAGACTATGTCCTAGGATCCGATCATACGAACAAACAATCAACTCACGTGAAACATTATTCGATCATCACGCCTTCCCATGAAATACTTTTTAGTAGATACCATATCATTGTCTATTGGATGATCCAAAAATCTGAATAATGTATGAAATAATAGTATTGCATGTTTGACCAAAAAGTTGTTTGATTTTCGATATCATTACTCTGGAGCACACTCAATGATGTACTAAGCTAGAGTGGCAAGGAACGAGAATGATTTTTCTTTGTCTGTTGTCTTGAGATTAACGGTCAATCTGATGCAAATATGTCACAGGACATGATGACCAAAGCAATATCATTGATGACAGTTCCACATTTGCATCAAATGGGTGGTTAATCTTTTTCTGTGTATGCAAGAAATGCTCAGGTCATCTCAGTTCAATTATACCTCGATGCTTGTGTTCGCTTGCTATATCAAAAATCATGAAAGTTGTACTCTGGTCATCATTGGCGCTAATTTCCCCTCTGATGCTTGTACATACTTCCAACATTTTAAAATGTTCTAGGATGATTCAAGAAGGCTCATAGCAAGCTCAACAAACTGGTTAAGCTCATTTAGTTTCATATTTGTAAAATCATTGTATATATCTGCATCTTGGATTCACATCAGTGTTTTGAAAGGCTGAAGGAAGGAATTAACGGTTGTCATGTCGTTTTGAGCTTTTTGTGGAGGACATTTGGACATTTGATTCATTCTCATCATTATCATTTTTATCATTATCATCATCATTTTCATTTATCATTTGTCACCTCATTCATTTTATCATTTTTATCATTATCATTTATCATTTCATTCTCATTTTATCATTCATCATTTCATTCATTTTATCACTTCATTTTTATCATTATCATTTATCATCATCGTTCTCATTTATCATTCATCATTTCATCAATTTTATCACTTCATTTTTATCATTATCATTTATCATTACCATTCTCATTTATCGTGTATCATTTCATTCATTTTATTTTTTTATTCATTTTTCATCATCATCACTATCATTTATCATTATCGTTATTATTTCCATTTTCATTTTCTCATTTTCTCATGTTATCATTATCCATTATCATTTGTCATTTGTCATCATCATCTCATTATCATCACATTACCATTACCACATATATCATTATCATCATTAGTATCACATTCACTATCTATCATTTTCATTTCATATTATTCACCTATGCATTTGCTACACAAATTCAAAAAAATCAACAAGTTCATATATACATCATTACAAATCATTGCACCTACATCATAGATCATCCATTTACATCATATCATTAAATCATCCTGCATCATAAGATTAGTCCACAAAAATAATAAACACATGATATCAAAATCCATCTCATATCATACATGCATAAAAGTAACATCCATATCCCATCACAAATGCATAAACATATCATCATCAATACCATCGCCGCTACATATCATCGCTCATCAAAATAATACAAGTGTCCAATGTCCAATGAAACTAAAAGGTTCAAAACATAATACATGAGACATGATCAAAACTCAATATACATAATAAATCGGTCCCAAACGGCTAACTGGTGGATGCCCCCGAAGGAGCTGGTCCGGAAGGAGGTGGCCTGCCACTCATACCTGCATCAGGATCCCGTCGGGGCCCTGTAACCTCTCTGTCATGTGTCGATGTCCATGATCTGGTCCTGGTCCTGCTATGTGATCGGGGATAAGGCTCTCACCGCTCGAGAGGACATAGCTCCTCATATCGAACTCTGTAATACTCAGCCTCTCTGGCTGCCTCGAATCCCTCTGCAATGGCCTCTCGCAATGAGGTACTCTCTACAGTACCCATGAGTCTCTGTGCCACACCCTTAGCCTCCAGTGCTTTCCATCTAAGGGCATCCCTCTCTGCTACCAATTGTGCCACCTGGGAATCAGGGGCAGGCATCTGAACCTGTACCTATGCCTGAGCCTGTGCCTGAGCCTGTGCCTGAGCCTGAACTTGTGTCTGAGCCTATGCAAGCTGTGCAAGTTGTGCCTGTAACTGCACTATCATACTCTGAGCCTAAGCTAGCTAACTCTGTAGCTATGCCTGTTGCCCCTGAAAGGTCTACACCTGACCCTGCAAAGCATCTATATGTGCCTGCTGAGTAGAGGATGACACCCGAATCACTGTCTGAGGTCAGCCACTAGATCTGGCTCGCCGAAAAATCCGTGCTCTGCCCAGACTGTCTAACCTCTGTTGCCTCTCCTCATCCCCATCATCCCCATCATCCCTGCCATCTGAGCTATCCTCCTCCCCTCCATCTCCACTCTCCTCACTCTCCTCTCCCTCCTCCTCTCCCTCCTCTCCTCCACCCATAGCCTGCTCTCCACCAGCCACATCCCCCTGTATCCCTGCTCCTGGCTATGGTGCTACCCCGATCGCCTGTGACTCATCTGGAACCATAAAACATGGAAATTGATGCGTATGAAAATACTGTGCATAATCATCCGTCATCCCTGCATCATGTACCTCTAGCCTGTCATTCCATACCTCGGGCTATAAGGTGGAATACTCTGTATATGCTACCTGATATGCAATGCATGGTCCCCATCCTGGATCCCCCTTGCGCTGCCCATAATGAACAACGCCTTGGGGCATCCCCTGTGTGAATCCAAACTGTCTAAGGACCTGTAATGCCAATAATCTCTCAATAATAAGTGGTCTCGTGACTGCAATGTGCTCCCACGCCCAGATCTGTAGTAGCGTCACTCCACTCACCAAACTCGTGGATCCTCTATATACAATCTGATGGAGATCATGATATAGGTCGGCCAAGACACAGCTCCCCCAGGCAAACCTCTGTGGTTGTGTAATCATCCACTCCAGCATCCTCCCCCAACCAACTGCGAATCCCTTCGACCGATGGTTCGGTCCAAGGAAGCCTCCGACAAATGCAGCCAAAACAACAACTAACACAGGATACCTACTGAAATCCTCCCAGTCTATCTAGTAACCATATATGCCCGGATCGCCACATATTTATTGTAGCATTGCAGTACCACCAATCTCCTTGTGGTCATAAACCACAAGGGCACCAACAACCAGAATCCTAAGAATCCTGTACACATCCTCAGGCGTCACACCCATCTCACCCGTCGGTAGGTGAAAGGTGTTATGCTCTGAATGCCATCTCTCTACCAAGGCAGTCAATAGTCCCCTATTGGCCCGAATGCCTCGCGGCATCGCCAACAATGATCCCAATCCACAATCCGATATCAACTGTAACTCAGCAGGGGTAAGCTCTCCTATCCGCTCCCAACATAGTGGGAACTGCTCTCTGATCTAGAGACTTTTGAAAGCCTCCTATTTTATTTGACCATAACAAAGGACACATCAATCAAACCCATATCATGAGATCTATCTAACCAACAAAACATATCAAAGACCCATATCAAGTGCTACATCAATCTATCTGAATATCAAAACAAGTTACTCTATCATCTTCTACTATTTGTTTTTTCTTTTCAGGAAAGCAAATTTATCAACACACATATCATTTTCTATTTGTATTTGAATCATGAATGCAAATTTTTATCTTCATTTTACTATTTGTTTTCTATTGTAGAATGCAAATTTATCAAAAATCTACTCTTTGTTTCTCAATCGCGAGAAGCAACGTTATCAACCACAAATCACTCAATCAATCATTTTACTCTTTGTTGTTCGTCACAAAGTTATCAGCTATCTACTCTTTGTTTTCTATTTTGAAGGCAACGTTATCAGTTCTCTATTAGATTTTCTATCCTATCAACATGATGTTCCTACAATTTATCTATCTATTGACTAAGGAAGCAATTTTAATCATCATTTTTCATCAAACCAGCGTTCTGGGGAAAATTTTCTAAATGCGCAATTTTGTTGCCCATATGCGCTAAAACCCAGATGCGCTAAAGTTTTTCTCATATGCGCTAAACTGTTTACTCGATGCGTTAAAACTCTAGATGTGCTAGTCTATTCTGTGGATGCGCCACTTTATCTCTCATATGCGCAACTATAACAATTTTCAGACCCTAGCCCTAGATGCGCAATTTTGTGCCCTAGATGCGCTACAGGATTAACCTAGCCGATTCTCGCCTAAATGCGCTACTCTATCTGTCAGATGCGCTAAAGGATCAGTTTTTACCCTATTCCTATATGCACTATGGAATTTCCTATATGCGCTAAAGGATTTGTCGAATGCGCTAAAACTTTTCCTATATGCACTAAAACGTGCGAAAAAAAATGCAATCTGATTTCAAACAATTCAAAAATTGATCTAAAATGCAAAATTTGAGAACATAAACAGTTCGAATCACTCACCGGTGGTCCATACGCCGCTGATGTCTAGTATCATCGCGCTCGCTCGAATCTATGCCTGTGCACTAAGATCTTCATCTCGCCAAGTCACTATCAGAGCTCAATTTTTACTGTAGCAGCAGGGTGAAAATGACACTTCATTTTACCCCTTATACCTTATAAGGGTCTTTTAGGGTGGGAATTAATGGCATGTTCCATTTTTCATCCTATTTTTCACTGGGCCATCATACACATCATCTATCGGGAGCTAAATCACTGTTCCCCTATCACTATCAACCTAATCTTCCGTGATTTATCTCCCGAGGGGGCATCATCAACATCAAAAATCAGAAACATATCAGGGGCAAAAATTTTATTTTTCTTTGAAGCAATGCGTTTCACACATCACTTCAAAGAGGGGCAAAATGTATACGCATAAAAATGGTCATGTCTATAATTCTGGGAATTAATTAAATATTTATTATTTAATTAATTTTTCTAAAAATTCTCTACATATGATTAAATTTAATTAATTTAATTATATTGTTCATTCATCTTATTCTTCTTCCATAATTAAATAAATTTATTTTATTTAATTATTTTCATATGTCCACTTAATTAATTAAATAAATACATTTTATTTATTTAAATTAATTATCATTGTTTAAATTTAAATTAAATCTTTTGATTTAATTAAGTTTAAATATTTCTCTTTCTTCTATTTTAAATTTCTTCTTCTAATTAATTAAATGTTTCATTTAATTAATTTCATAAAAGTGATTTAATTAAATAAATTTTATTTAATTAAAAATATCTTATGCTTTCTTTCTAAATCACAATTAGGTATTTTATTTGATTGTGAAATCTTCTCATATCATAATTAAATATTTTATTTAATTATGAGATCTTCTGCTTTTTTCAATAAAACCTGATTAAAGCTTTCTTCTTATCACAAACTTTCTTCTGTTTTAAAAGCTTAATTAAATATTTTATTTAATTAAGAAAAGATGAATGTCATCCACAAATAAATAATTGAATTTTTAATTCATTATTTATCAGCTTTTAAATCTTTCTTTTATTCTTTTAAAGAAAGATGATTTCTTATCCTCTTATCTTTTTCCTCTTTCATAAAAATAGAAAAATCTTGTTTTTAGGTTTCTTCTATTTTCTCTTCAGTTTCATCTTTCTTCAGCCATTCGATCTGCCAGGAATTATCACAACCGTCAATCAAGACAGCCAATCAAAATCATTTGAAAAACTCTATAAATACCTATGTGAATCCAAGCATTGGTAATAGGCAATTAATTAGAGTTCATGCATTTAATTCATTTAGTATTCATTTATCATAGCATCATGTTTATTTCAAACTTATTAGTTCAATTCATTATCATAGCTTAATCTTGCATCATACATCATATCAAAATCTTGTTCTTTAGGAAGACAGTTTGTTGAGCCTAGCCTATAATCTGAGAACAAAAGCTAGAATCGACAAAAACACTGAAGATAGAGGATAATAGGATGACATTTGAAGTAGAATATTGAGTTTGCATTTGCTTATCTTTTATATTTTGTTTTGATATAATGTCTTATTGGTGTGCTTAAATAGTATTTTATTTCAATTCATTTACGCATATTATTTTTGACCACACAATAATCATGAAATATTAATGTCATTGCATGTTGATAAGTTGCGCCAGCATTCTTTAAACTAAAAGGCATCACAACCCAACAAAATGTTCCCCAAACAGTTGTAAAGGCAATTTTGTATTGATCTTGAGGATTAATAAGGATTTGATTATTACTAGAAAATCCATCTATGAATAACAATAAAGCATGTCCAATAGTTGAATCCATGATCATGTCTATATTCGGAAGCAAAAAATTATTTTTTAAAGAGGCTTTATTCAAGTCTTAAAAATTTGTGCATATCCTAATATGATTATCGGGTTTTGTAACTGTGACAATGTTTGAGATCTAAGGAGAATAATCAATAGGTCTAATGAATCCTGCATCAAGAAGTTTCTTGAGTTCCTCTTTAAAACACAAGGCTACATTAGGGTGCATTTTGTAGATCTTTTGACAGATGGGTTTAGCATTTGCAGCAAGGACAATGTTATGCATCACAATATTTGGGTCAATTCCTAGCATATCATAATATTTCCAAGCAAAAAATTTAGGAAAATCATGAAGTAAAGTGGTTGTATCTTCTTGTTCCTCATCATCAAGGCACTTCCCAATCTTAATAACTTTATATTTATCATTAATGTTCATTAGCACATCAATTGTATCTCCTAAAGGGAGTGCATTGGATTTAGGACTTTTAGATTCATAAAACTCTTCAGTGATATCACTGGCTTCTTGCTTGGTAACGTTCAAAGCACGGGTAATGTGTTTCATGTAAGTAAGTGAGGATGGGGTATCATAAATTCCAAACATTTGTTTCAAAGCCTCATCACTATCAACATATGTCCATGAAGGCAGTAAGGTTATTTCAAGCAAATTAGGATGTTCGATTGTGAGTTTTTTTAGTGGTTGACATGTTATAGCATTAATGTTCAAAGATGGTTGTTGAGTAGATCTGGTTGTTTTAGAAAAATAATATCCCAATCCGGTTTTTGTGTCTTGCATATTTGGTTCAATAGGGACACGAATACCTTGTTCATTTTTTCCACACCCTTTTCTAGTATAGCCTAATTGTTTTACAAATTTATAGCCTTTTCCATAAAGTATTTCCATTTCACGTGGGGTAGGTGGGGATTGGTAATCTATCTCATCAAAATTGGTTGTGTATGTTGCATTTCCATCCATATTGTAGGAGATAGATGTTTGAGATGATTGTTCAAAATTTTGAGTGGACATAATTGTTGGTTGTTCTTGTTTCTCATCTTTCTTTTGCATGAGTATGTATTCACCCATAAATGAGGGTGTGAATTCTAAGGATCCCTAATTGTCACCAAACAATTTAGATACCGTCTCTGTATCATTATGCTCAATTTCAAGAGGGTCTATGTTAGAGGTTGGGATTAATGTTTTCAAAGGACTGGTAACCCATTGTTCAAGGTGCAAGAAACTTCCAGGTTTGGGATCTATTTCAATTTGATAGATTTGATTGTTATAGACATATTTCATGAGACGATGAAGGGTTGAAGGCACTATAGTCATCTCATGAATCCATGTTTAGCCTAAAAGAAGATTATAGGAAATATCATAAGGAATGACATGGATAGGATTTTGCAAAGTAGCCACCCCAACCATAATAGGTAAAGTAATTATCCCAAGAAGTTTCTTTGTTGTATTATCAAATCTTTGAATAGAGACAAAATCAAGTATTATTTGTGACCTATCAACTTTTAATTGATCAAGGAGACTCACACTACACACATTAAGGGTAGAACCATTATCTATGAGAGTGTGTTTGATACCTATGTGATTGAATCAAGCAATTATCATAAAGGCATCATGTTGTTTACGCAACTCCAAAGGAGAGAGCTCATGTTGGTGGAAAGTAGTGTCAAGATTATTTTTTTGGATGAGAGTTGCCACAGTATTTGGAGTGGTACCAGGAGGAATTGTGATTTGTTTTAGAGCAGTTTGAATATTGTTGTTATAGTTTGGTGAGGTTTGAAGTAAATCCCAATGGGAAATTTTGGTAGGAGTATTCTTTAATTTATCAACAAGGTCATACTCCTTTGTGTGTGGGCTATAACAAGGAGCACTAGGTATATTAGGTAAAGGTAATGAAGGTGGAGGTGGTTGTGGTGGTTGCAGGTTGTTTCAGGTGTTATATGTATGATAAAAAGCATCATTACTAGATTGATCTGATGGATTGGTGTTAGGTGGGTAAAGGGTGTACCGGGGTTAATTAGAGGGGTGAATTTTATGTGAGGGTGGGTAAAGGATAAGTTTAGGTTGAATTACATTAATGTCTTTGATGTTAGAGGTTTCACAATAAACCAAAGTAGGTGAGTTGGATGAGATGAAGTCTTGAAGAGACTCATCTAGAAAATGCAAATCATCACTACTAAAAGGTTTGAGGGGTAAACGATCATCAACTGGTTTAGGATGGTCAAGAAAAGCACTAGAGGTGTTAACGGTTGTTATCATGAGTTGGTCACCACAAACCTTAGTGGATAGATTATGCAAGATGAAGTCATGGAGGGCTTCATCTAACAAATCAAAGTCATCACAATCAAAAGGTTTGAGGGGGATTTTATCATTGAGGGGTTCAGGTTTCTCATTTGAAGCATTAGAGGATGAAGTGAGTGAGAGGAAGTCCTGAAGGACCTCATCTAACTTATCAACATCATCACTACTAAGAGGCTTAGATGAGATTTTGTTCCTAACTTGAATCATGTGTTTGAAGGGATTTTTTGTTGTTCCAGTTTTGGTGTGGTTATGTATCAAGGAATCTAATCTAAAAGAACTAGGAATGAAAATGGAAAAGAAAATTTTCAAATATCTAAAACTATCCATGAATGCCATGAAAAGAAATAAACTTTATGCTAAGAAAACAAAAATAACTGAACTGTAATAGAAAGATGTAATGCAGAAAATTGAAATCTAGAAATGTTGATGCAAAACTATAGAGGGGCTGATTCGCCCAAGGTGGCGAATGAGTCCTAGGAGGTGAATTTTTTAAGTTTTTTTTGATTTTTTTTGTGTTGACTATAAAAATTTCAAGTCTGTAGAATGCAAATACAGAATGTAGATGCAGAGAGTTGGAAGAATTGAATGAAATGCAATGATGGAAACTAGAGAATGCTTTCACTAATGCAATATTTAAGAAACCTAAAGATGTAAAACATTGCAATATTATGAAATAATGAAGACCTAAGATTGAATTAGAAATGTAAATTAGAATGATGTTATGTTCAAGAGTCAAGTTCACCAAAATGAACCATTGATTTTTGGCTCCTGTGGACAACTCTTGCTCTTCTAGGGTTTTTCACCTAAAAGGAGAGAGATAGGAGCAAAAATGCTAATGGTTCACTCAAATTATTTTATGTGCAATGTTTTCTAATGAAAATGAAGTAAAATAAATGCAATTGACCGATCTAAATGAATGAAAATGAATGCAAAACTAAGATTTACACTATGTTTGAAAACACATGATATGCAAAAAGCATGAAAGAATGAACAAAAATGCAAATTAACCTAAGCATAAAGTTGTTTCTCAGAATGTGTGCACCTAGAAAACTATAGATGACTAGAAAAAAATCTAGAAAATTGATGAAACTTGACTCTGGACTGACTAGGACTCATTTGCCACCTTGGGCGAATCAGCCCAGATCAGGACTTTTCTGCACAGAATCTATTTTCTAACAGTTGGGAATCTAGATCTAAATCTAACTCAGTTTTTCACCTTAGAAGGGACTCATTCTCCAAGCATGGTGAATTAGTCCACCTCGGAATTTTTGCAACTTCAAAATTTTGTTATGCACCTTGACACTTGTACAACAATTTTTTATAGATACCCGGTCTTGAATCTCAAAAAATTCCTACAAAACAACTTAAAAATGTTTGTCTAATGGGGGTTTTCCTTGGTCAAACCCCTAGTTGGGTAATTAAACCTTGAATAGAGAAAAATTTGAGTAAACCCTAGCCTTAGATGTATTAAAGACTAGGAAGAGCTGAAATATAACAATGATCCTATTCTATTGCTCTAGAATAAGACATGCAAGAATGACCTATATGTTGCAATATCTCAACCTTAGAAACCTTACAACACATGCAAAATAGAAATGAAATGACATTCAAATAATAAACAAACAAGATGCAAACCTTAATTTGAAGATAGAGTGAAAATGGAAGATGGTCCTTAGGCATGATTTGGTGGATAGTTGCACCTCTTCACCCTATATTTCTTCATGATTCACCATAGGAATCCATCATCAACCCTTTGCAATGTTGGATCTTGATAATAGAAGTGAGCTTCAAGACTTGCAAAAACCCTAGTTTGCTGCCCTAAAACTTCAACTTTTGCTAATGAAACTTTTTGTGGAAGACTCGAATTTAGAATTTTCTTTATGAAAATGACTAAGAGATGAAGAGAGGTGAAAAAGATTGTGTAAAATGACTTAAAATGAGTATTTATAAGCAAAAACACCTTATTTTTCTATTAATTAGACCTAAGAGGTTGACATTCACTAGAAATAAAAGTTAAATTGATTAAATTCCCGCTTGATTTTGAATTTTCCCTCAAAGGGGACTCATTCACCACCCTTGGAAAATGGATCCCACCAGAGGGGACTCATTTTCCCAAGGTGGTGAATGGGTCCCACTCCTACTGTTTGAAGGTGAGTTGTCAGGGTATGATGTAATTAAATGTTGTTTGTCGAGTTTTATGTGATTTCTCAGGTAAAACAAGCCTCTAGATCAAAATTAATGGGTTGAAGGGGCCTATAAATGTTATTTTGAAGGGAAATGATGTGAAGGGACTCAAAAGTGGGTCTAATAATGCATGAAATTTTCTCTTTTCTCAAGAGGGTCCAATTTTCTAAGGCACACTTTCAAAGCACCAAACCTCAAATCCTCTTGCTAAGGTAAACTACCAACACCATCAACTCACCTTCAAAATCATAAGACCTAAAGCATAAATACAAAGAAACATAGAGCAAAAACATTTCTACCAGACACCTCTACTATCCAAAGTCACACACACGGGAACACAAATATTGTACGATGGTCCAACATACTTTCTTTTGAATATAAAACCTATGAACACCTCTCACCAACATATCAGAATTGTGTAGGTAGATCTTCAACCTAGAAGAAATGTGAAGCAAAACTAGAACATCTCTCTATAACCTAGAACAACACTACAACACATTGTTTCCTCTTTTTATCAAATTTTATCAAAATCACTTGGAAACCAATCACCAAAGACATATCCACATCATCTTCAAGACTAATACATCCATAGATAGAATCTTATCAAAGCAACACCAGAGGTTAACACCAATAGCTTAACTAATGACAACATAATGTAACAAATCAAAGCATAGACAATGCCAACTATTCATCTTCAACACCAATCTACCTCAACACATATAGTTGGCATCAATGACAACACCAATCTATACATACTTACAACAATCTCTCCCTTTGTCATTGATGGCAACACATGATGTGAAAAATTGTCAAAGACACAATAGCTCTATACATACATGTTTCCTTTTCTCTTTACTCCCCTTGAATAACTTATCCTTTATGCATCACTTCTCATGACTCTCTCTCTCTATTATTACTTATTATTTTCCATATGGTTCTCTCTCCCCTTAATAACTTTCTCTTTTTCACATGATCCTCTCTCCCCCTTTGACATCAATGGCAAAGGACATAATGTTTGTACTATTTTATTATTTTCCTTTATCATCAAACAACCTACTTGCAATAGCTCTACAACACCTTTCCTTTACTATTCTGAATACTCCCCCTTAGGAGTATACATTGACCTGCACCACATTATCAATTCCAGTACCTCTCCCCCTGAGAGGTAGCCACCAACATAAATCTAGAAAAAGAATGAATCTTGAGATCCACTAGACTGATGCATCACCTTATGCATCTAGTTCAAAGGAGGAGCAATAACCCCCAACTTCTCTCAAAGATACTCAAAATTATCCTTAGGAATATCCTTGGTGAATATGTCAGCAATCTGATCCTTTTTAGGCACATATTCAAGCATTGCTTTGTTCTCCACAACCTTCTCTCTTAGAAAGTGATATCTGATTAAAATATGGTTTTTCCTTCAATGCATCATTGGATTCTTTGAAATGTTTATTGCACTTGTATTATCACAAAAGATATAGATAGGCTCATCATACACCACTTTGATAGCCTTCAATATTTGCCTCATCCACAACACCTATGTGTAGCAAGATGTTGTTGCAATGTACTCAGCTTCTATAGTAGATAAAGAAATTGAATCTTGTTTCTTACTTAGCCATGACACTAGTCTACATCCAAGAAATAATGCACCACATTTTTCATCCATACAACCAACCAAATCTGCATCTTTGTAAGCACTTAATGTGAAATTAGTATCCTTTGGATACCACAAGCCATGATATGAAGTTCCCTTTAAGTATCTGAATATCCTCTTCACTATTGCAACATGTGACTCTCTAGGATCTTCTTGAAATCTAGCCACCAGACAAACTGCATGCATGATATCTAGTCTAGTATCAATTAGATATAAAAGTCCACCAATCATTGATTTTTACTTGCTCTAATTAACCTTAGGGGATTCATCATTCTTTCTCATCTTGCAACCAGTAACCATATGAGTGCATACCAATTTGGAGTCTTCCATTCCAAACTTCTTCAACATCTCTTTGACATACTTTGATTGTGAAATGAATATACCTTTATTTTTCTGATTGATTTGTATTCCAAGGAAGAAATTCATCTCTCCAAACATAGACATCTCAAACTCTTTATGAACCTCTTTTGCAAACTTCTTTCACATATCTTCATTTCCTCTAAACATTATGTCATCAACATCCACAACTACAATCAAGATTTGATCTTTTTCAACCTTAAATTAAAGGTAAATATCTATAGTACCTTTACTAATCATCTCGACATTGCCACATATTTGGCCCCTATTGGTTCAATGCAACAGGAAATCCATCTTCCTTTAGAAAAAACTACTTGGTATTTTTATCTTGCAAACATATCATCCTTGTTTGTAGAGTCCTATATTACAAATCTGGAAGATTATTTTGAGGATATTCATCTCCTATTTTATGACAATCACATCATCCTTGTTGACCTGACAACTTCATCACCTCTGTAGCTTGTTCAACATTAGTATCCATCGATTTCTAGCTTGACATCATCTCTTTCTGACATGTGGACACTTGAGCACTTTTCAGAGGCACTTGTCATTTATATATGGATTCCTAATTCACCCTTCTTTTTGGATTCTAGCTTCTCCAATCACTAGTGGATTTTTTTCTTCCTAAGGGGAGAAATGCAGTTTGTATGTAGTGGCTTTTGTTTTGTCTTCAAGTGTTCATCATTGGTGCAAGATCCCTTTCTTTATGGGGGATTTATATCCTAATTTTCTCTCTCCTACTGGGGGGACATATATTTTACTTTGTGACAGGAGTAGTCCTTTAGGGATCACATTGAGTCCTCCTATCCTTCTTTCATTAGTGCAATTATTTCACTTTTCTCTTTTGGAAAGGAGTTTTCCCATGTGGTTTTCTCATTTTCTATGGTTATGAGAGATTCATTTTTTTTACATAGGTACCTCATTAGGCCTTGTAGCTAGGACCCATCCATGCATTCATCATTGCATTCTTCATCAAGGTTTCTAGCTTCTCCTTAAGTTGATCTTAAGGTAGGGTGTTGGAGTAATTAGGAAATCACTTGATAATTAATTATTAATTCCCTTATTACTTTATTCACTTAAGCTAAACTTAGGAGTGATTTTTTATTATTAGATTGGGCTAAAAATAGGTCAAGTCAAGTCTCATTGCATGAGATTAAATCACTTGGCATGATCTAATGAAATCCTCATCTAGTATTTTCTTTTTCCTTTTATAAGGATTGATATTTAAGTGTAATTATTATCTAAGTATTATTATTCAATATAGAGGGAATATAAGATGCCTTTGTGGATCAATATTTTCTCCCTTGATTGCATGAGCATATCAATGGAATTTTCTCTTGAGATTTAATAGGCGTTTTGGTTGCATGTGATTTCTGAGAGCTATGGGGTTCACTATCAACTCCAATAGGCCATGCTTCTAAGTGAGTTTGATATCGAGTATGTGGATGAGAAAGCTACAAAGTTCCAAGTTGTTATGGATTATTTAGTTGAGGCTCCTCTTGTTGATGATTATCCATTGGCTACAAACTTTCTTGATGAGTCCATTTTCACCATTACAAACCAAGAATCATGCAAATTGTATGTTGATCCAGTTCATTACATAGTATGGATCTAGTGCAGTTATCCTCTTCATCACCCATTAAGGTGATTTCATACCCAAGTCATTCAAATTATATTTTTTGTGTAAAAATAACATAGAAAAGTATGAAGTATTAATCACAAGTTTGAGGATGGAATTCTAATGGAATATCAATTAGCTACATGTTTATGGTGATACTCAACTCAAAATCAAATATTTCAATGATGAATTTGAAACTAGAGATAAAAATTACTTCCCTACAAGTGCATGGTAGATGACTTCAAGAATTACTTTGTCCACATCCAATTTGAGTAGGTTTCACATCTCCAAAATATTTTTTTTGATACAATGGCTACCATTGGATCCTTGTTAGGTATGCCCCACAATATCCATGAGTGTGAATTCTTAGTGGAATGGCTTATTATTCTTGCATATGATGTTTTAGATATGGAAATGTTGTGTGAAATTATTGGTCTTGAATCCCCCTGGTACCATGAAATCTACACCTACCTTCATGATGGTTATCTATTATGGTGCTTAAACACTAAAAATTCCAATCTCACATTACATGAGGTGCATGTTAATGTGTGTGGGGATCATACAAGTGGTTTAGTCCTTGCTAAGAAGTTTCTCCAAATAGGAAATTATTGTCCTACCATGGAGCATGATGCCTATGAATATGTCAAGAAGTGTCTCCCATGTTAGCAATATGAAGACTTAATGCATGTACCATATTAGGCATTATAACTCGTCACTTCACCATGGCCCTTTTCTCAATGGGGTCTCAATCTTGTTGGAAAGATATATCCCTCATCCTCTAATGAAAAAAAATCATTATAACTACAATTGAATACTTCACCAAGAGGGTGGAAGCCATTCCTCTCACTCTTATCATCGGCCTCCAAATTTCAAAGTTTATCCTATAAAATAGCATCTGTCATTATGGTATCCCCTCCACCATCATCACCAATAATGGTTGAACCTTTAAGAATCAATATTTTTGTATCCTTTGTGAAAAACTCCACATACAACACCATTGGTCTAGCCCCTATTACCCCTAAGGTGATGGCCAAATAGAGGCAAGCAACAAGACCTTAATAAAAAACCTCAAGAATTTTTTCAATGAAATTGGTCGTGATTGACACCTCCATATCAATTTTTCCCTTTGGGATTACCATATTATTTTTTTTATCCCTAGAAATTCTACTCCATAATCTATATTCTATGGCACCAAAGCTATCTTTTCGATAGAAGTGGAACTCCCATCCTTGTGCATTTCATTGAAAGACACTATTAATGATGATAATTATCGAGTTGTGCACTTGAGTCAACTAGAGCTTCTTTATGATTGATGCCTCAACATATAATCATCTCCACGAATATCATGCCTCACTAATTTCAACTTAGCGATCTTATACTCAAAAGAGAATCAGCAAAATCAATATGACCAAGAAAAGAAAGGTAATTTTGAGGCTAATGGGTTAGGTCCTTATGTTATCACTACAAAGTATGGTTCAAGAGCATATCAATTGGCCACTCTAGAAGGATAAACTTTGGATTGACCTATCAACATAATCCATCTCAAAAGGTTTTATACCTAAATCAATTGAGTTATCCCATCTTTCAAAAATAAAAATAAAAATAATGAAAAAATAAAAAAGAGGAAAGAGAAGTCATCATATTGTGAAAACCACGCTTGATGGCATCTTGGATAAGTATGTGTGGTGAAAACCTAGAAACAAGTGTTATACATAAGTAGAAATTTCATTATCTTACTCGTCCTTGTCTATCTTTCATGATCATTTCTTCCACCTATCACTATCCCATTCATCCTTGTACATAGTCTTCCACCTATCCTTTGTTATATGTTGTTGATAATTAGATGAGTTGGATTGCTATCCCAATTCCTGAGCTTCATCTTCTTTTTTTTCATGTGTCCTACGAATCCTCTATTATCATTATACTATGAATATCATACAAGTAGGATTTTTCTTGACATCATCAACTGTATATATTATACATCTTGTATATATCATGTGTCTTATACATAAGGTTATTTTTTGTCACCATCTAGATTCATCTTGGTACATATTTGTCACTAGATCTCATCCTTGTATTTGTTTCTTAGTCAAAATGATGTCCCCTATCAAGCTAGTATTTCAAAAAAATCTATTAACCCCTTGGGGTATCAGGCACGTCTCAATTATCTATTATTATCATAATCTTATCATTACCTATTGTAAACAAATATTTTGGCAAACCAAAATGCTTTATACTCCTTCTAAGGTTTTTCACCTAAAAGGAGGTAAGATTGCATGCCAAAATACAATGTTCACATTCAAGGATTGATGTTATGTGTGTGCAATGTGCTTAGATGAAATGAACTAAATGCAATGAATTGATAAAATAGATCACTAATTGAATGCAAACTAAGAAATGGAGAGTGTTGGAAAACATAGTGTCGTATGCAAATATGAACTAGAAACATGTACAAATCAAAATAGAATTGAATGAGATTGAATGGGGTGCACTTGGAAACTGAAAGCAGATCTGGGAAGGTTCTAGAATGCTACAAAATTTAATGTTGATGCCCATTGGGATTCATTTGCCACAGATGGTGAATTAGTCCTATTTCTGGTAAAATATGTTGGAACAAGCTTTAGGATGCCAAGAACAAAAAACTTTAGAAAAAACCTTTTCAGGCCTAATAGTGGCACTCATTCACCACTGATGGCGAATTAGTCCACCTACAAATTTCTACAAAATCAAAAGTCAACTATGTGGGTCCTGGTTTGTACTTTTATGCTTGACAAGTTGCCAGATCTGAATCTACAGAAAATAGGTTGAAAAAGGTCTTCAAGCTCCAATTAGTGTTATGTTGACTTTGATAACATTGATGACTTATTGACCACTTTTCAAAATCTCTCTCCTTGACAAATTTTCCTACAATACTTGCAAACACACATGCAAAGAGGGGGAAAATGGTTAAGGGTTAGAGTATAGGGGTTTTCCTTGGTCGAACCCCACTTTGGTAATCAAACCCCTAATAATGAAATGAAATAATGGAGGAATGATGAAAAAATAACATGCAAATGTCATAAACTCACCAAACCCTTGTTGAAGTCTAAAGGTATGTCAATGGCTGCTCCAAGATGCTTGATATTTGCTTGATTGAATGATGCTATGATGCTTAAGTGAATGATTAGATGGATTGAATGCAAGAATGAACACTTGGATGAATGGGGGTTAAAATGAATAGAAAATCGTGTATTTCTACACACTTATGCCCTAATTTCCCAAAAATACATCACAGGCCAACCTTAGGTCTTAATGAATAAAAATCTTCCAGTAATTTGAATTTATTTTGAATTTTGTGCCAAGAGGGACTCATTCACCACCCTGGGTGAATGGGTCCCACTTAAGGCATATGAGTGGGTGTCAAAAATTATATTGTCTTTAATGATGTTTGTCGGGTTTGTACTAAAAAATGCACTTAATTAAGGCATGTAATTACATAAAGGGGCCAAATAAAGCATAAGAAAGGTGTATTTGGTGATGACAAGCCTAGAAAAATGTGAAATTTTGTTAAAATACTTTACAACACTTTAAAATAAGACTTGGTAAGTGATAAAAAGAGGGTATGTAAGTGAATTATAATAAGAAGAGTCTAGAAAAGTGTGAAATTTTCTTACAACACTTCACAACACCTTTACAAGACATCATAAAATCTTAATGATTCATAAAGATTCAAGACCTAATGTGAATATGAGGGCCATATTACAACATTAAATCGAGGAAAAATCAAACCAAATCAGCACGAGGGACAAAACAAGAAAAATTAAAAGGGTTACTTTTTCTATGTCCACACCTATCCACCACTTTGCAAGATGCAACATTCCTTAAATCAAACCACATCGACCCATCTTTCATCCATATGGAAAAAGGTACTTGAGATGTTTGTCATTTCTTTCGTTCTTTTGGATTTTTGGTTATCTTTCATTTGATATTCCTACTTCACCTCCTCATGGTTACCACAATCCATCATATCCTGGTGTTCTTTGAATGGTAAAAATAGGGGCATGTTTATAGCTTTTATTTTTTAAGTCTTCTTGGTTACCTCATGTAGTACCCAACAAGATCCTTTGTGTCCTTGTGTTACATTGTGGCATCCCTCTTTTTTGTGGTTTTCCAGCATCATATCCACCAAATCCTGTTGTGACTTTGTGAGATGTTGGACTAACCATTTTGTTTGTTATGTCAGTCCTATGTACATGATATGAAGTTACCTTGGTTCCTCATACCCTAGTGCATAGTATCCCATACTAAATCAAATTAAGTGTTCACTACATAGTAGTTTTTATATGATACTAAATTGCTCAAAAATCCCTATTCATCTATCTAGCCTATCTATCCATCATCCTCCCATTATTTCCTACCATGACTCATTTCCTAATCTTGGATTTGGAATGTGCAAATGTGTCCCCTCCGTGTTTTCTTCTATTCATATTTTTATTTTTTATCAACGTACTATGGATTTTCCCATGCACCACCTACCTTCTATTTATTTAACAATTTTCATATTCATTAAGATTGTATTAAGATGTTTAGGGTTTATAATTCTAAGCATCTTTAATCATTTTCATAATCATTAGATTGCATTACATTATTTTGAATTTGTTATTCTAAACATATTTATATCATTGCATGTATCTATTTACATATCTTTTAGGTTCATTATCATTTTTTGTAATCATTTAGCTCCATTTAATCACATTAAGCATAGTACAGATTTTTTAATCTACGTTATCCTTTTTATTGCATGTTATCAATTAGATTCATTAAGTTGAACAATTTTCTCATTAGTCTCATTATTAAGTGTGTAGACACATAAAATTGACCTAGGCTTGCGAACTTTATTCTCTATATTTCTCCTTAACATAATTAAAATATTTAATTATGTCCTATAGTCCAAATTCGACTATTAATTAAATAATTCTCAATTATTTAATTAATTCATATCTTTTATTCCTCTTGGCTATTTAAATAAATAAATTATATTGGTTTTATTTAAATACGTCACTAATGTCTTATGTCTCTATAATTAAATAAATTCCTAAATTTATTTAATTATTATTTGTCGACCATTTCCTCCTGATTATTTAAATAAATAAACTTTATTTATTTATTTAAATATGTCATTAATTTCTTATTTCCTATTATAATTAAATATTTTTTTATAATTTATTTAATTACTGTCCACCTTGGCTTTTTCTAATTTAAATAAAATCATTTATTTAAAATTGTACCACTTTCTATTTTTCTCCCTCCAAGTAAATAATTTAAATTATTATTTACTATCACATGGCCCCACCTCTTTTGAACTAAATTAATTTTTAATTCAAAAAGTCAACTCAGTCTTTTAAATCAAATAATTTCAAATTATTATTTTATTTTCTAGCTACCTCTTTATCTGTGCCTAATATTCTCTTGTCACATGCAACCTTGTCCATTGATTTGATTTTAAAATCAAATCTCATCCCTTCATTTCAAATTTCACCCTAATGTTGCCCTAACCCTAATTGTGGGTTGTCACATTTAATTTCAGCCATTGATCTTAGGGCATCTCTCATCTTTCAATCTTGGCCATTCATCTAAAATTGACTTTTCTATAAAAAGGAAATTTTAGCCTCAATTGGACATCTCTTGACTTTGTGATTTCATGTTGTCATAACATTTTTGCATACTTGCTTTGTTAGCTTTTGAATAGAATCCTTCAATATTTGCTTAGGGCTTGTCATAGATCATAGTTGCTCATCAAAATTTGAGGGAAAATATCTACTTGAAGCAAATGGAGAAGGTGCAATGAAGGTGATTGAAGGAGGACATGAAGACTTGGTGAGATTGTTCCTTGTTTTTATGCTATTTTAACTCTAGTGTTCTTCATTGTTTAGCTAGGGTTTAGTTTTTTATGCTTTATAATGCTGACCTAAATTTTCCCCTTAGTTACAAAGTGTATTTGTGTTATCCATTATGCATTACATTCATTTAGTATTATATCACATACATTCATAATCATTACGTCACATTACCAAAGAAAATCAAAACATCATCATTACATATCATATGCATAATCATATATCCAATTTACATCATACACTTTAGAACAATCATAGTATCATCATCACATACAAACACACCCTACATCACAATCATCAATACAATATAAGCATCCAAATCATTTTGTATCCATAATCATCATCAAGTTATACACACATCTTATAGTTGTAGCATCATAAATTGTCGTCCATGATAATTTCACACTATTTTTTGCTCCCCTCTAAGTACATGGACCTAACTAAACACCCAATTTCCTAAATTATGCATTTTGTGGCTCATTTTAATTATTTTTCAACAATTTGCAAGTACAAAACAAATGCATTCATTTAATAATTTTCTCTTGACTACTTGATTCCTGAAAAATTATATTTGGGACACTAGTGCCTAGGGTGCCTATGTCCCCCTATTCTAGCTCCAAATTCAAATATGTCGATGTCAACATTTTATTATTTGAATTTCAAATATAAATTGTCAGCTATCGAGATTTAATTTCTAGGAAATTAGAATAATTACATATAAATACCTAGTCATTTCACCATTTAAAAACTAATGGGAATTTATTAGAGAGATTATTGTCAAGAAAATTATCCTACAATTCAAGCATAGAATTTTGAATATTTATTGCAGCAATTCAAGATCCAAGCATCATTTCAAAGTGTGTGTGATTTTTTTCATGCTTATTTTGTCATATTCTTTGTGAGATCTAACCCTTGTAGGTGTTCAAGCTAATCAAGAAAGAAACATTCAAGACTTGAGGATATTTGTATAACTTTAGTCCTTCAAGGAAGCCATTGGAGGGTGGTAAGTTACAATACATTGTTGATTCATCATTATTTTTTATCATTTGTCCCTATCCCTCAAAAGAATAGTGTTTTTATCATTGTCATGGTCATTGTAGAAGTGGAAACACTAACATGGGTTTTGACTAAGGAAAAACCCTAAATGGCACAACCCTTCTTCTCTCTTTGAATGTGCAGGTTTCAATTCTAAAGGAGAGTGGAAGAAGTTTGAAAGTCATTCATTGTTGCATTCAAACCCTACACCTTGAAAAAAAATAGAAACTCGGTTATATAATTATTTGACAATGATCCAACAATGTGACAAGCGAAGAACAAAAGACCTAATCCAACACCAGAGGACTATGAAATCAAATCTGAATTATCCCTACAAAGACAGTGGCACCTAGGGTTCCTATGTCTAGCATTTTCCACTCTAAATTTATATCATAAGTGCATAGTGTCCTACTCAGTCCATTTTTGTAGTCTATTTTTGTCTCTGAATTCCTAGATCTATTGTTTTTGCTTTAAAATAGTCATTTTGCATCATTAGGTTAGTTGAATTATTGTATTTCATCCATAAGGTCATTTCATATTTGGTCAAGGGTAGGTTGATTCACCTTTCAAGTTGTAATTCAATCGTATATCTTGTCCAAATCCAATAAAACCCCCTTTTATTTAAAGAAATAAGAAAAAGAGGTCATTACATTTTGGTGGTTCCCTTTTTTAATGTTTCAATAGCATAACAATTACATATGCATCATATAACACCATAATTTATGTCTATCATCAATCAATCAATGATATTATATAAAATGTCAATCACAATTAATGTCCAATATATGTACAATCAATGTACATATATACATCATAATAAATAAACCAAATGTCATAATCAAATCCATCAAATATTCATGTATACATCTACATCATAATATATGCAATCTATTATACATCAATCCAAATTCCAAACCTTCCCATCATCTAACTAGCCACTGTTGGTTGCATTTGAGTGTGTGGGGGAGGTTGGAAATACCCCTAACATTGTGGGCCCTCCACTCCCTTCTCCTACCCCTAATGATGGTGGTGTTCCCATTGGCTATCTCCTCATCAATCTTGATTGTGTATATTGTGAACCACTTTGCCTCGATCTACCATCCAGTGAAAAGTTTGTTGCCCTCTTTGTTGTTGGGATGGTTGCCTCATATAATATATATTATTGTGCCTCCTTTCTAACCTCAGCTAATTTTAGGGCCAAATCAGTCACTCCTACCCCTCCTTTCACCCTCGTCGCATCTTTCTCCTAGTAGTACCTATCATTGTATCCTTGTAGTCATGTCCCCTCCAACTCCTAGGCATCCCTAGCTAATACCAAACTATCTCACTCTGTGGTGATAGTGTCCAATTGTCCCTATAGATTGTCTTGATACACCCATAGACTATCTCACTCTATAATGACAGTGGTTGTATCTCCCTAGGTGTACTCCAATAAAGCTTCTAACTCCTCCACCCGACTCTCAGTTGTCACTAGTTGTGTCTCCAATTCCTCATGTGTCCCATGGAAAGGTCACATCTTCTAAGGGGGGCATAGTCAGTAACCTCTCCTCCTCCCCCTCCACCTTCATCATGTATCCACCATCTCCACCTCCCTCCTAACCCCCTCTATCATTGTTGGTAGAAATTACCTCCTCTTCTACTATCTCCTATGATATATTATCCTCCTCCTCCATCTCGTCCTTTGTCGCACTCTTTGTGCCCATTGTATTGTTGCATGTATCCTCCCCAATGCTATTCTTTTGGTATCTATGTGATTGAGGTAGGCCTATTCCTCACCCACCATGTTGTGTATCTACCACTAACCTCAGGGTCATCCACCCTTCCCTACATGTCCTATAGCACTTGTTCAAACTAGTGCCAAAAATATTTTCGTAAGATGGGTAAAAAATCAAGCAACCTAGATTCTAGTGACAACCACAACACTTCTAAGCTAATAAACCAATCTAAACAAGAGAAAACAAACAAGCATGAAGAAAATCAAAACATTCAAGGCACTCCCCATAGTTGAAGTTGAATAACTACTCTTGTCTTTCCTAAATCTTTCTTTGTAAATATACCCTCATATCAAAGCTAACATGTGCAAATACCTACAAATAGTGAGTATGAAAGTCAGAGATAAGTGGTTGTTAAATCAAAAAATGGAGAAGGCTTATTTTATAGACAACCATTCGAACGGACAGTCAAGATAAATTTTCTACAAAGATTCCAAGATTGACGGATGAGAAGACATGCAACACAGAAGAGTGGAGGTTACAAAATGGACAGTCAATACTAGAAAGAGCCCAGAGTCAATCAATGGCTAAGATTTGAAAATGAGATAGTGGAGGAAGAAAATGGAGAAATTAAAAATTTAAATTAATTAATTCATGAGAATAAATCTCTGGACAAGTAGAGCATAAATAATTTTTCCAAATTATTTATTTTGAGAAAATGCAAGTGGGAGGAAATGGGAATTTAGTTAAAATGATTTGTGAAATCAATTTAATTAAATGGGGGAAATGGAAATCAGACATTAAATAATTAATTTAAGTTAATTATTTAATGGATGAAAGAAATTTCATTAGATAAGTAAATAATTTTGATAATTATTTAATTATAGAGGAATTGGAAAAAGATCAAATAATTATTATTATTATCATTTGACTATAAGCGAATGATAAAAGATGAATAATTAAATAAATAATGATTTATTTAATTATTGAAGAAAGGGGGTGTTAGCAACGTAATTAATTTTATTTAATTGATCATGGGAGAATAAAGGTTAAGGAGTGAATTAATTAAATAATTATAGATTATTTAATTAATAGAGGAATGTGATCAAGAAAAATAATTAAATAATTAAAATTACTTAATTATGTGAAGATGAAGACCAAGAAAAATGACACTCATAGACTAAGACATTTTTTAGTGTCTACATTTTTTCCCTCTTTGAAATAATGCAATTCATCATGTTGTGTCAAATAAATTCAGTCAAAAGAAGCCTTGATGAAAGCAAGGTAGAGGTATGCCCCCTCGGGATAATTTTACAAATTTTCAAAAAAATTCAAAAAAATTGGAAAATTGTCCTAATCAGACAATTTGATCACCAGGAGTTCAATGGTGAAGATGGAATTGAGTTTTGAGGTCATTAAGGGGGTAAAATTTAGATTCAAAGTTGTCCAAGAGTGCTCCCAATATACAAGGCAAGAGTAAACCCTAATTTTTAGGCTATAAAAAGGAGTGGAGTGAAGAAAATAAGTCATTTTTGCATTCCCAATTTAGAAAACTTAGGAGCTCTGAGTGAAGGAGGCTGAGAAGATGTCACCATTTCTAGATGCTACACATAGAGGATACCACATCCACATGTTCTATCATCCTAAGGGAGTTCCCACCTCGATAAGTACTATAAATCTTGTGATTTTTTTATTTTGCATGCATTTTTAGCTAGGAAAAATTTAGCAGGCAATTGTGACACATGACGTGCAACACAATTGCTTTTGCGAGTGATGAAAGTGAGATCAATTCATTGCAATCATCATGGCACAAAAAAATTTCTTAGGTCTATGGAAGGGACAGTTATGTTGTGACAAATCTGAATGTGCACTCCAACTAACTTTTTGAGTTGCACATGCGGCTAAAAATGATGCAATTGAAATTTGGAAATGAAAGCATGGTAAGAAATGATGCATGTGAAAAATAAGTGACGCAATTGCAATTGTGAGCCACTAGGAATTTATGCAACACATTTGACAAAACAATGACGAAATTTCTTGATGAAAAATTTTCCCCAGTTTAGGATAAAATGATATGCTCGACCTAGGTTCAATAGATCAACTGAAGAATTTAGATTGATGCAGTGACTTGTGTGATCACTGCAAGTTATACTACCCCCTATTTACATGTGGGAGTCACAACTAGATACATTTCAACTCCAGGACTAGTTGGATGATGTGGAGAAACAAGCGTTGTTAGATATCAAATTGTTCTTGTACCATAGAAAAATGGATCTTAAACATTTTCATGGTCATTCAGGTCTTTTTCCTGTGATGCTTGACTTATTTTGCTTAGATTTAATGTTGCAATGTAACTTATGCATTCACATTAGGTCCTAAATATTCAAATTATGATGTCTTATGAAGGTGTTGTGAAGTGTTGTAACACATTTCTATACTTTTCTAGACTCTTCTAATTATAATTCATCTAAATATTCCCTTTTTATCCCTTATCAAGTCTTATTTCAAAGTGTTGTAAAGTCTTGTAACATACTTTCACACTTTTCTAGGCTTTCCACCCCAAATTACACCTTTCTTATGCTTTATTTGGCCCCTTTATGCACTTATAGGCCTTAATTAAGTGTTTTTTTAATACAAACCCAAAAAACCTCACTAAAAGAAACTTAATTCTTGAAACCTACTTGCAAGCCTTGAGTGGGACCCATTCACAATGGGTGGCGAATGAGTTTCTCTTGGCTCAAATTTCAAAATAAATTCAAATTTCCTTCAAGTTCTTATTCATTAAGACCTTATGTCAGCCTGTGATGTTGTATTTTTTGGTAATTAGGGCATAAGTGTGTATAAATAAGTGTTTTTCCATCCATTTTAACCCCCATTCATCAAGTTCGCTAATTCACCCATTCATTCAAGCATTCAAGCATTCAATCATTTTGCATCATTCAATCAAGCAATTATCAAGCATCTTGGAGCATTCATTGACATATCTTTAGACTTCAAAAACAAGGGTTTGGTGAGTTTAGGACATTTGCATGTTTTTTGTTCATCATTCCTTTCTTTTTTTCATTTCATTTCTTTATCAAGGGTTTGATTACCAAAGTGGAATTTGACCAAGGAAAAACCCTATACTCTAACCCTTAACCATTTTTCCCCTCTTTGCATGTGTGTTTGTAGGTCTTGTAGGTATATTTTTCAAAGAAATAGGTGTTGAAAAGTGGTCAACAATTCATCAAAGCTATTCAAGTTAACTAAACCCTAATTCAAGCTTGGAGACAATATTCAACTTGTTTTCTACAATTTCAGTTCCGTCAACCTGACAAGAAGACAAGTGTTGATCTGGACCCACAAAGTTGACCCCTGAATTTATAGATTTTTGGAGGAGGACTAATTCTCCATCAATGGTGAATGAGTCCCACTACCAAGCTATAAATTTTGTTTTCATCAGAATTCAATTCCCGATAGCCAAAAACCAGTTCCAACAAAGTTTACCAGAAGAAGGAACTGATTCACCATCTATGGAAAATGAGTCCCACTAGTCATCAATAGTGATTTATGTCAGATTTCATAACCTTCCAACATCATCATTTCATCTCCAAGCCCACTCTGTTCAGTCTCATTCAATTTTGTTTTCATTTGTGCATGTTTCTAGTTCATTTCTACATATCACACTATGTTTTCAAACACTTCATATTTCTTAGGTTTTGCATAAATAATCAATCAATATTCATTAGTTCTTTGCATCTATATCATTGAATTTAGGCATAATTCCATCATACATACATTATTTTGAGTGAACCTCAGTTTTTTGGTATATCTCTCTCCTTTTAGGTGAAAAACCCTAATTGAGCAAGAGAGTACATAGCCCCCCAAAAATTGATGATTCATTTTGGTGAACCTACATATTGAATATCATCTTTCTGATTTGCATTGAATTTACATCCTATGACTCATAGCTTTAGCTCTTGCATTAGCTTTTGCATTGTTTTTGCATCCTAGGGTTTACAACATTGCATTAGTGAATATCTCATATAGATTTCATTTTTACACTTCAAAACATTACAAAAACTCAAATTCTGCATTTGCATCATAGTTTTGCATCAGAAAATCACAAAAATCACTTTAATTTTTTTGAAAAAATACAAAAAACATCATCCCTAGACTCATTCACCACCCTAGGCGAATCAGTCCAGTTGCACATTTTGAACTGCATTTTCAAGCATTTTTTGGGCATTTTCTACATTACAATTTTCTGCTATAACTTTCTATCATACTTTCCAAATTTTTTGTTTTATTGTCTTTCTTGCATATTAGTTTACTTTCACTCATTTTCATAATGGCCTTTTGCTTTAATAACTTTTAGAATTCATTAAAATCCTTAGTGGACATGTCAAATTGTACCTCTGGTTGTGATCCTAATGATCTTGAGCTTCCTCATGCTCCTTCAACTCCTCATGAATTTCCTCCTTGTGATGTTAACATCATTGGAGAAGACTATGATAGCATGAATAAGTTCTTAAAAGACTATCTTGACAACCTTGAAGCCAATGCATCCTTTTACCCATCCATGAAGTCACAAGACCTTCCTAATGTTTCACCTATTGATATGTTTGGATACCTACATCCTAAAATGAATGAAGGGCCTAAGTTCCCTCCAATAGGTGGACCTAGTTCTTCTACACAACCCCATCCTCAATCATTCTATGATAACAAAGTTACAAACACACCCATCAACCTTCAAGAAACTTATGGCAAAGGCTTTACTATCTTAAGCAAACAAGGATGTGGCACAACAACCAAACATGACATTCACCAACTGTTAGAACAAAAAAAAAAGATGAAAACACAGCAGGGTTAGGATATCATGTCCTCCTCATGACAACAAGCCTCCTTTTGAATATTGGATGCTTCGGGATGATGGCACAGTGATCTTTGATTCCCCTCCTACTTTGAATGTTCTCCTTCCATGCGAACAACCTTTACATGATTCTGATGACAAGGATGCTAGGATCCCCATGGGTCCTCTTCCTCCTTCAATCCATGAAAAAGGTGAATCTAGTAAATGCAAATAACCTTACAAATTGAAAAAACTAAGGTTTCCTCTCCATCCACCACCTAAATTTGAAAGGAAACTGCAAATTCTTTTAAATAGAGGTCTACCACCTTTGAATAGGTTGGTCATTTTTTCTAAAGATTCTAACGTACCATATTTCAAATACCATCATGTTCTTGGACATCGCAGTGATGAATGTCTGACATTGAAGGAAATACTAAACAAGTATCACTTCACTGACACCAATTGTTATCCTATCATCCCATAATTTCTTAAACCAACTCCCCTTATCATTCAATAGTTGTAGAATGTTCCATTCTCATTATTGCATGATCCTTCCCATCACCTATTTCAGCTCATTCTTTCCTTACACTCAGTGGGGACAAGTTATTAGCATTTTCCTAGTAATGCATTTGTCTTTGTCTCTTAACTTCATTATTCATCTTCCACTTATACTACTTGAGATTGCAAAGCCAATAATTCGGTTAATTGTTGACTTGCATTTGCATTACTAGCTTTTTCTTCTTTTTTTCTTTTCCATGGTCTAATTGTATCATGTTCCCCTATAATGTGTGTTTTATGTTCTCCTCTTTGTGCACTTCTTCTATTTGTACCTATATTATTCTATATGTCATACTTTACCTTTTCTTTTTCGCTTTTCTTTGGTGCTTCTCCTTTTGGGGATGACACAAAGCGTTGAGACCACAATGTCTCTTCCATGTTGACCCAAAAGGTCCTTTTCTTTTTCACTTTTTTTTTCCTTTGGGGATGGCACAAAGCATAGAGACAACCTATGTCTCTTCCATGTTGACCCAAATAGTCTTCCTTTATTTTTCCTCGTTCGCTTTTCTTTTGTGTTTCCTTTTGGGGATGACACAAAGTGTTGAAACGCCCTATGTCTCTTCCATGTTGACCCAAAAGGTCCTTTTCTTTCTTTCTTTTTTTTTCCTTTTTTGGATGACGCAAACCATTGAGACACCCTATGTCTCTTCCATGTTGACCCGAATGGTCCCTTTTCCTTTTTACTTTGTATTTTTCTTGTGTTTTTCCTTTTGGGGATGACGCAAGGAATTGAGACCAAAATGTCTCCTTCATGTTGACCCAAAAGCTTTTCCTTTTCTTCCACCTTTTTCATTTTCTTTTCACTTGTGTTTTCCTTTTGGGGATGATGCAAAGCGTTGAGACTGTAATGTCTCTTCCATTTTGACCCAAAACAGATTTTATTTCTCTTTTTTTTTGCTCTCTTTATGTCATTCTTACAATTTTATGTGTATTTTGGGAATGATGACAATTTCGAGCTCTTTAATAAAAACATTGCAGAAATGAACATATTGACCCCAAATCCATAGATCCCTTATGTGTTTTGTGTGTTCCTTTTTGGGGGAAACCCTTCTTTCTTTTGTTCCTTTTCATTTGCATGACATAGCCTTACTCAAAAACATATGACTTGGCATAGGGGATTTCCAAGTTGGCTCTCATGTCTTGTTTCTTTTTGCATTTTCATTTGTTACTTTAAATTAATTGCTCACATAATGGTGTGTATCAATTCCATTAAAGTAGGGGCATACATTGGCATTATTCATTTGCATTCTTTCTTGGTTCTTAGTGCAGCCTTGTCACTTTATACAATGTGTTTGTCACTTTTTGGATGACATTGGGTGTGATTTCCTTCATAAGAGTGATCTATCTTAGCATATTGCATTCCTCTTGGTGGCCTGATGTGACGCACTACATCCCCTAAGTTGTGAATATTCTATTCTTTGATTGGTCCTCTCTTGGATACATTAGACACAATGTTCCCTAAGTGATAGACCTCACATGAACTAAAAAAAGACTCATTTGAATATTTCTTTTACATTTTACATGGCCACCTTGCATAACGTAGCTTGCATGCTTGTGGTGTCATCCTGTTTGTTCATGAGTTCTAAGAATACAAAGATTTTCTTGTCTCATGAAGCACAAACTGACCCTTTTTTCCTTTGTGGCACTTTATTAAAGTTATCAAGAGGTATAACTTTGATATGGTTGAGCGGAAAGCCCATTCTGCAGCACAACTTTCCTAATAGCCACCTATGTGTTTGTGAGTACATACGAGCTGAGCGTATGTTTCTCACCTTTTGGGCCTTCTCTCCGAGTGGATAACCACAAGTTTCATTTCCCTAGAGTGAGTATGCATTTTTCTTTTTCAGACAAACATCCTAGATCTTATTCACAACTAGTTGGACAAACGATCGAAGCTTGATCTGACTTTTCCTTTTCCTCTCCCTTCCTTTATTCTTATGTTTAATTTTCCATGGGATCTTCATCCTAGGGGCTTGATCATCCCTCTTGACCATTGTTATCTTACCTTTCTAGCATAAGTTCATTTGGATCCTTCTCGATATGCATGGCTACTTTAGTGCGAGTTTGAAGCAAGTTCATCCTCTCACTAAAGTGGGGGATAAATGTACCATAGAAAAATGGATATTTGACATTTTCATGGTCATTTAGGTCTTTTCCCTATGATGCTTGACTTATTTTTCTTAGATTTAATGTTGCAATGTAACTTATGCATTCACATTAGGTCTTGAATATTCAAATTATGATGTCTTGTGAAGGTGTTGTGAAGTGTTATAACACATTTCTACACTTTCCTAGACTCTTCTATTTATAATTCATATAAATATTCCCTTGTTATCCCTCATCAAGTCTTATTTCAAAGTTTTGTAAAGTCTTATAACATACTTTCACACTTTTCTAGGCTTGTCACCAACAATTACACCTTTCTTATGCTTATTTGGCCCCTTTATGCACTTATAGGCCTTAATTAAGTGTTTTTTTTAATACAAACCCAACAATCCTCATTAAAAGCAACTTAATTCCCGACACCTACTTGCAAATCTTGAGTGGGACCCATTCACCATGGGTGGCGAATGAGTCTCTCTTGGCTCAAATTTATAATATTTCAAATTTCCTTCGAGTTTTTATTCATTAAGACCTTATGTCATCATGTGATGTATTTTTTGGTAATTATAGAATAAGTGTGTATAAATAAGTGTTTTTCCATCCATTTTAACCCCCATTCATCTAGATCACTAATTTACCCATTCATTCAAGCATTCAAGCATTTTGCATCATTCAATCAAGCAATTATCAAGCATCTTGGAGCAGCCATTGGCATATCTTCAGACTTCAAAAACAAGGGTTTGGTGAGTTTAGGACATTTGAATGTTTTTTTTTCATCATTCCTTTCTTGTTTTCATTTCATTTATTTATCAAGGGTTTAATTACCAAAGTGGGATTTGACCAAGGCAAATCCCTATACTCTAACCCTTAATCATTTTCCCCCTCTTTGCATGTGTGTTTGCAAGTCTTGTAGGAATATTTGTCAAAGAAATAGGTGTTGAAAAGTGTTCAACAAGTCATAAAAGATATTCAAGTCAACTAAACCCTAATTCAAGCTTGGAGACAATATTCAATCCATTTTTTGTAGTTTTAGTTATGTCAACCCGACAAGAAGACAAGTGCAGATCTGGACCCACAAAGTTGACCCCCGAATTTGTAGATTTTTGGAGGAGGACTACTTCACCATTAGTGGTGAATGAGTCCCAATTCTTGGTTGGAAAATTTTTTTCATCATAATTTAGTTCCCGACAATTAGAAACCAGTTCTGACAAAGTTTACCAGAAGAAGGACTGATTCGCCATCTGTGGCGAATGAGTCCCACTGGTCATCAATAGTGTTTTTTTTCACATTCCATAGCCTTCCAACATTAGAATTTCATCTCCAAGTGCACTTGGTTCAGTCTCATTCAATTTTGTTTTAATTTGTGCATGTTTCTAGTTCATTTCTGCATATCACACTATGTTTTCAAACACTTCACATTTCTTAGGTTTTGCATAAATAATCAATCAATTTCATTAGTCTTTTGCATCTAGATAATTTCATTTAGTCATAATTCCATCATACATACATTATTTTGAGTGAACCACCTCAATTTTTAGGTCTATCTCTCTCCTTTTAGGTGCAAAACCCTAATTGAGCAAGAGAGTACATAGCCCCCCAAAAATTGACGGTTCAGTTCTATGTCATCTATATGCCCATTATTAGGGAAAACAGGGGCATGTTAATGGTGTTGGTGAGCAGTGGCACTTAGAGACTCACAATTTCCATCTACTGACTGGGGAGGAGAAGGTTACCCTAAAGGATGTGTACAAGACCCTGTGGTTGTCGATTCGTGGAGAGCAAGTTCGATATGATCTTGTTCGAGGTTTGTAGGACCTTTATGGTTATTATGATTTTGATGATTATTTAGAGCTTTGGATTCAAGGTTATAAGATCTGATGGGAGACTCTGGAAGAGAGATATGATAGATATGACTACATACTATGGGGTGATCCCACAATAGTGGTTTACAATTTTTGGCCAAACTGGACACTGAAATTATTATTTTTAACTAAATCTTCACATTCAGGCACCTATAGCGGCTGAACCGTGAGGAATTTGAAGATGATGTAAACTAGAGTCTCATCACATTTTCTCTGTAGATTCTAAAAGATATTTTTTTCAATTTTTTTGGAATCAGATTGCATTCCTTGTTCCATCTCCCACGAAAACTAGTTTTTTCCATAAAACAACATTTTCAAAAAGTGACGCATATCGTATAACGATAAATTTTTTTCCATGAAGGATAAAATTATAATTATTTCAAATTTAGATTTGTAACTCCGATATCTACTACTTCCACTTAGTTATATAGTTTTTATTGAATATTTTTTCTTTAATCAAGTTTTGAAGTCAAACCAATTACAATTCAGACATAGCGTGACCGTATAACGCATAACTTTTTTTGTGCATATCAAAATTCAATTTTATTTTTTTTGTTGGATCAAGGACTTCAATATCTGGTGCACTCATATTTTTAAAAAAAAAAATTGATAATATGCTATTTTTCCACATGTGCAAAACAAAGACCTTCATTTTTCGGTGAAGAACCAATGTTTAATAAAACTAAAAAAACAAATAGATAATAAAATAAAAAGATATTAATATTATATTCATTGGATAGCTCATTCTGAGACCTACCTGATTCCAAATGTGTTTTTGAAGACTCCTCCATTTTCATCCTCAACCCTAGCTCTGAAGTGTAAAAAAATTGACTTTTTCTATGTCTTGGCAGGGGGATGAGGAGCAAGGGGGGTTTGAGCGAACCCCTAGGAGTTCGGCCAAACCCAAAGGGGTTCGCTTGAACCATGGTTAGACCAAACCCTAGTTTGAGTGAACCCCTTCAAGGGGGTTCGGCCGAACCCCTTTGCTATGCATTTGAGTTTTTTTTTTGTGGCAAAAATTCAAAGGGGTTCACTTGAACCCTAGTTCGGGTGAACCCTTAATGGGTTCGCTCAAACCAGTAGGTTCGTACGAACCCCCAAAATAACTTTTTTTGCTTTGGGGTCATTTTTTGTGAGTTTTCCTTCCTCACTTGAATTGTAAACCACTATTGTGGCTTCACCCTATGCGCACTAATTTCAGGAGTTATGATTCTAGACCGCAAGGGCCATGGGTTTCCTATGGGTTGGGGAGTGATGCTAGTAGGTATGGTACAAGATGATACAATGTATACCTAGGGACCATGTCTATTATGCATTTTATACTTCTAACTTCATGACATTTTCTACAAATGGGGATAGAGCCTAAGCTATGGGGTTACTTTACTAATGATATGGGAATGGGAGCAAACAGTAGTGTTTCAACCACCAGTGGTGTGACAGTTGGTGGTTGGTGCTCCATATGTATATCTATATCGAGGAGTGATCACTCAGACACATGTGGGTGACACAAGTTACTAGACACATGGAATTGATACCTTGGTTAGCTTTGCCTAGAGGCCCTATAGGGATTATTATTTTTGGGTAGGTGAGGATGATCATTTTCCATGGTATCAATAGCCTAGGTACCTTATAGGATGCACAGTATAGTCTTAGTACATTATTGAGATGTATTTTCCAAAGCAGGTTAGACGTCAATTTGGAGAGAGATAGGGTATCTCAATAGGCACAACAAATTTTGCATGGTCATCTCGGGAGGTGCACCCATGGGGACAACATATACAAGTGACCACAACCAAGCAATAGATTGATTCCCTATAGCCGATATAGTGGGGATGGAGAGGGGGAGAGGCAGATGTAGGGATTACTCCTGAGTACGATGCATGGTGGCGAACACATAGGCCATCACCATATACAAATCCAAGGTAGCTAGCACCTGTAGAGCACCAAGGCAAGGGCCCAAGAGGCTGGAGAGGAGATAGGGGATGGAGGGGTGGAGGGAGAGGAGATGGAGGATGGGGAGACAAAGTAGGAGGAGATGATGGAGGAGATGGTCAGGGAGGAGACTGACGCTGGAGGAGGAGGGATGGAGGATGATGGGTGGTGGGACATTTATCACCAATTTAGGAGGAGGAGGAGGAGGATTAGCCAGAGGTGAGGGCAGCAGCGGAGATGGTAGTGGAGGAAGGAGAGTAGTATGCAGAGATTCCAGCTCTAGAGATGGTACATCTAGAGGTAAAGATGGTGGAGGTTGAGAAGCATGCGAAGGAGAGACAGGAGGATAATGTAGAGGATCCATAGATGGGAGAGGTAGAGAGAGTCCTCTGAGAGAATATTATCATGGGGATGAGTGAGGAGGGGCTAGAGGAGGGTAGGGTTGTAGCAGAGGAGGGTAGCGTAGAGTAAAGGATAGCTACCTTGTAGGCTTGAGTACAAGCCCTAGAGGCAGAGCTAAGGATGGTTACAAGAAAGAGAGACAACCTTAAGGTTGAGAGAGACACTTTGAAAACATAGAGGGACCTAGCTATCATCAACCAATAGCAAACTGATACGAGGATGATAGAGTTTATGGTGACATGTAGTGGGTCTATAGTTGATGTTGCTCAGGAGTATCCCAAGGCCAGCAAGGTGATGCAGTATTATAGAGACCTATATGAGAGGGTGGTACCACCAGAGAGGAGAGTGTCAACATTCTCAAAAATTGAGAGTGGTTCATAGGGTAGGACACATAGCAGGACCCACAGTAGGCACTCCCATAGTAGGTCAAAGAGCGAGGAGACATCATCCCCCAAACAGTCCACTCCCTATGACAAGCCATCAATAGTAGAGCACAGGTCTCCAGATGTACCTCAATGAGAGGAAAAGGAGGCACTAGGATCAGGAGAGCATGGCAGCTCAAGCTAGAGCATCTTTTGATATTTTTTATATGGACACTGTATTTTGATTATTGAGCCTGTGAGCTCCATTTTTGTTAGATATGACACATCTTGACATTATACCTATGACACATTTTGAGTGATATGATATGATTTTTGGCAGTAGTTGATGATATGTAGTTCTATATGATTATGCTTTTATGTTTATGATTGTTTTATGTTATGGATGTTCATGTTTTTATACTATGCATGCATTCTATATGATCATGTGATGGTTAATATGATGGATGATAATGCATTTATGATTATGTTATGAATGTTCATGCCTTTACAATATGTATGGATTATGAATTCAGTATGCATGACCTAATTTTATGATGCAATTTAATGTATGATTGCAATTAATGTTGATATAATGATGCCTATAGGTTATGTATGCAATGATGAGAAATTTTAATGCAAAATGTGATGTATGATATGATAGGCCATAATGTTATTAATGTAATGCAATGTAATGAAATGTGGTGCAATGTAAATAAAATGTTATGGATGGAAATGAATTATGGTCTTAATGTAAAATGAAATTCCATGAGTTGTTATAGTATGATGGAATGAAATATTAATGCTATATGGATGAATTATGTGTTTTGTATTTTTTCATGCAAATATATGTGGCTTAATATGATGATGATGTCCTAACATGATTTTATATGCAGTATATTATTATATGTCACAAGACTCTATGAAGATGGAAATAGAAGAAAAATTAGTCCAAAAGAGATGAACGTTAGTGTGACAAAAGAGCAAGGACGATGGAATGTTATATAGGAAATGACAAAGGAAAGACTTTTATGCTTTTATATATGTCATCATAAGGCATCAAAATTATCACAAATAGAGCACAAACACCATGGTATGACATAGACCAAGGTGTGCAAGGTGACCATTTGTGAGAGACAAGTAGTCAAAAGACAAAGCCAAAAGACAAGGAATGTGTCGACTCATACTAAGGATCCAATTATCCAAATATTTTTACTAAGACAAGCCATAGACAACAAGCAAAGAAATGAGGTCATGATCCATCATCATCCCTATAAATCCTTTTGGACATCCTCAAGGTAACTAGTAATATGACCAAAACTGATCAAAAAGATAAGACAAACTCCGACCATCAAAGTGTTTTCCAGAGAGATAGTGTTTGTCAATAGTATTGATAAGATTGATTGGTTAGGTTGATTATGTTGACCAAGATGACCAAGATGACCATGACGACCAAATGATTGAATGCTTGACTAAAATTGATTGATAGGTTAACAAAGGTTTATTAATTGATGTGATTGATTATACCTAGTTTTAGGAAAGAAACATCCTGTATAAGGCAAGATTAATTGACCAAGATCACAAGATTGAATTGACCAAGTGACAAACTTGAGTTGATTTGATAAGTTTGATTGATATGATTGATTGATGTGTCTAGGAAAGATATATCCTACTTGAGGCAAGGAACACATCTAATAAAGTTGACTAATTGACCATTTTGATAAAGCACCTAGTTGTAAGAAAGACATATCCTTCTTAAGGTGAATGACAAGATTGACCAAAGATAATGTATAATTTCAGGAAGGATACATCTTGATAGAAGACAAGTGATAAGACCGAATGAAACAAATTGCATAATCCCACATTCATGTATAAGACCAATGATCTGACTAATTGATTGACAATTAAGGTAATTGATTGATTGAAGATTGATTAAAGTTTTGTTGGATATGTTTGTATATTAATTAGTGATTGAGGTTTTAATAATGATTGCTTGTGGAAAAAGAAAAAAACTAGAATTGAAAAATCCTAAAGGATTTACCTAGGGCCTCAGGGGATCATTGAATGATGGTCTTGCCTACGTTATACACACAAAGACCTCGTAGTTCGACATGACTTGACCTTGTTTTATTTGACAAAAGACCAAGCCATTATTTTATTTGGGAAAACCTAAAGAGACTGGCCCAATGTCTTAGGGGCCATTGAAAATGAGCCTTTCCTACGTGGAAAATGCATAGAGACAATGTAGTTTAACCACTCTAACATAGACTAACTCAGACTTGGACTCTGACTCTGACTCTATTTTTTGGATTTTTGAAGTTTTCTTATGTTTTTGGATTTCAAATGATGTTTTATGATTTTTTTGGATTTTGAAGGTTTTATGATTTTTTTAGATTTTGATGTCTTATGTCTTTTTTGGATTTTGATGTTTTATGATTATTTTGGATTTTGAAGGTTTTATGATTTTTTTGGATTTTGATGTTTTCTAATTTTTTTGGATTTTGATGTTTTATGATTTTTTTGGGTTTTGAATGTTTTTAAAAGGTTGATACCATGTGTAGGATCCCATAAAGATGTAAGTCAAGGAATTCCCCCTAGTCAGGTACATGACCAATTTATTATGCATGAGGAGAAGTAGCGAATAAGCGCAAAGGATGATCATGTAGGTGAAGGATACTAAGTGTTGATGGTTCTCAAGCCATGGAAAGGATGAAAAAAAATTATTATGAAGAATGTGTGCAAATGGATGAGCAGAGGGTGGAAGACTAGATGGAGACAGTAGATGGAGGAGCATAAAACTGACTACACATGGCGCCTGTTTTCCAATTTTTCACCATGGTACTTATCCAAAGAACCACCAAAGTGGTTTTCACTTTTGGAAAAATTATTTCTCTTTACTATTTTTTTTTATTTTTTTGTTGTCACCAAGACATCTGTTTGCCAGGTTTTCATTAGGGTGACCATTTTTTTGATTTTTTGATTTTTTGTATTTTTACTTTTTAAAAGGGGATACTCTAAGAATTAAGTGTAGTACTTATGAAGGTGCATGTTGTTGATAGGTTCAAGTAACAGTTTTTCTTCAAGAGTAGAGAGTTGATAGGCACCAGATCATATGTTGTTATGATGATATAAGGGCCCAACCAATTAGGTTCAAAAATTTTGGGCTTGTCTCAATCTGTCTAATTCTTTGGATTTTCTTTTAGGAATAAGTCACCAATGTCAAAGCTTTGAGGTCAGGCCTTCTTATTTTAGCTACATCAAAGGTGATTCTAATATGCTTGCAAATGTTTCAAAGCATTCTATCTCTTTTCATTTAGATGGGATACACGATATTCTTCTCGATCAATCAATCCTTGCATAGATACTCTTAGGAATGGTAACTCGACCTCAATAGGAAGTATTGCTTCAGATCCAAAGACAATGGAATATGGAGTGGCTCCTATAGGGGTGTGAACACTAGTATAGTAGGCCCATAGAGCAATATTGAGTTGGAAATTCTAGTCACGACCAACATCATTGGCAGTCTTCTTTAAGATTTTAAGAATAGTCTTATTAGATGCCTCAACTTGGTCATTATCTTGGTGGTAATACGAGGTAGAAAAGTGGTGTTAGACATGAAGTTTTTCATAAAGCTCACAGACATCTTGAATCTTAAAAGGGTGACCATTATCTATAATGATGGACTGTAGGATACCATAGCGGCATATAATGTAATTCAGGATGAACTTAGCTATCTACTTTCTAGTAATGTAGGTCATTGGGATGGCTTCAATCCACTAGGTAAAGTATTCAATAGCAATAAGGATAAACTTATGTACATTTGTAGAAGTGGGATGGATCTTTCCTATGAGGTCAAGTCCCCACTGAGAGAATGGCCATGATGATATGAGCAACTACAATTCTTGAGTTGGCGCATGTATAACATCTCCATGAATCTTACACTAGTGACATTTCTTCACAAAGTGATAGGCATCACGTTCCATTGTAGGCCAATAATATCCCATCCTCATGACCTTTTTAGCTAGGATAGAACTAGTAGAGTGAGATCCGCATATACCATGATGAACCTCTTGTAAGGCCACTTGTGCTTCATTTGAGTTGAGAAAAATTACAGGAGGGTGCTATCTATATTGCAATGGTAAAGGGTATCTTTAATGATGGAATTTTTAAAAGCTTGTCGAATAAAGGTTTTGTATTGATTAGAGGAAAAGTCGAGAGGGATAGTTTAGTCATGCAAATAATTGTAAATGTCTTTATACCAAGGAGATTCAAGACCAACAAGTTCACACACAATTTTAGTTTCAGGGACATCAAATTTAGGGACCAACAATTGTTCTACCAAGAACTCATATTGTGATGCATTATTAGGGATGTCCAAGAGAGATCCAATTGTTGTCATTGTGCCAACTACTTTCTTTTGGATTCTTGGTATTTGTTGGTATTTTTTCAAAGGTAATGGCATCAAAGTAAAATATAAAACTATCAACCATGCACTTGTATGGAATCAACTTCTTATCCTTGGTATCATAATCATCATTAACTTGCTTGATCACTAACTAGGAATCACCATAAACTTGAAGATCTTTGATTTTCCATTTTATTGTCATTTGGAGACCTGTCAATAATGCCTCATGCTTAGCTATGTTATTAGTGCATGGAAATTCTATTCAAAATTACTTAGGAATGGAATCCCCTTGAGGTGTGATGAAAAAAATGCCAGCTCCTAAACCATGACTAGTGTAGGATCCATCAAAGTACAGTTTCCATGTTGTAGGATCTTCAAGTTGGGTATTAGAGGATGATCTGGCTTTACTATTGCATATGTGAGTTTATCATCTATCACTTGTCCTTTTATTTCTTTTCAGTCAATGTAATCAATGTCATACTCACTTAAGATCATAACCAACTTAGCCAGTCTTCTTGTCATAGCTAATTTGCTGAGATCAATTTTGTCTTGTGATTTAGCATATAATGTCTCAATTTATGGGCTGCAAATACAATTTCTAGACATGCTCATTCAATAGGGCTATAGTTTAGTTCATATCTAACCAAGGTGGGACTAATGTAGTAAATTTATCATTCTTTGCTACCATTATCATTTTGTGCTAACAATGCCCCCAGTGTCAATGGATAATTCTTGATCTGATCAAATGCTTCTTGGAATTTCTCTATCCAATTGAAGGGATTTCCTTTTCATAATAGATGTTGGAAATTGGTGAATCTTGTCTGCTAACTAAGCAATGAACCTATGGATTGATTGCAACCTTCCTTGTAAAGTCCTTAGCTAACTGATATTGGTTGGTGGTGGCATGTCTAAGATTGTTTTTAATTTTATCAAATCAACCTCTATTCCTTTGCAGGAGATAATATATCCTAAGAGTTTTCTTGTTTGGACCACAAAAACACATTTCTATGGACTTAACCTGATTCTATACTCTTCAAGTCATGTGAAGATCTTGTCCAAGACTGTTAGGTGACCACTTCATTCTAGAGATTTTAAGAGGTCATCAACATAACCCTCCATAAGGACATGCATATAATCATGGAAAATGGTAGTCATAGATCTCTGATATGTAGCTTTAGCATTTTTAAGTCCAAATGGCATAGCATTCCAATAGAAATTTCCCCAAGCACATGTGAAGGATATCTTCAGTTGATCTTTAGGAGCGATTCTTATATGATTTTAGCTTGAGAATCTATCCATAAGTGATAGAATTTCATATCCAATAGTAAGGTCTATTATGATTTCAATATTTAGTAAAGAGAAATCATCTTTAGAACAAGCTTTTTTGAGATCTCTAAAATCTATGCATACTCTATTTTTCCCATTGGTAATTTGTGATAGAAACAAGGTTTTATATCTAATTTGCATAATCAATAGAGCATATGAATCCAACATCCAAGAGTTTCTTTAGTTCCACCTTGACCCAAAGTGCAATCTACAGATGCATTTTCCTTAACTTTTGTTTATATGGTTTAGCATTTGGTAATAGTTGCAAGTGATGTGAAACAAGCTTAGGATCGAATCCAGGCATATCAGCATATGACCATGCAAAATTAACTTGTCTTTCTAAAAATAATGTTGTAAACTCATGCTTTTCCTTTGTGGTCAAAGATGCTGCCAGATGTATGATTCTAGAATTTTCTTGTGTTCCAATGTTCACTTCTTCTATTTCCTCTATAAGCAATGGTGATCTCTCTCGGTCTACAAGGAGACTATTCAGTCCTCTATCTTCAAATACCTCAGAGAGGTTTTCACCTTTGAATACATCCTTTATTTTTACTTTTTCATAGTCAACAAGCACCTTTCATTTTTCACCTGAAGACCTATTATTTTTATTTTTTACTTTTTTCATTCTCACTTTTACGACTAGAGGAAAGGACAACCTCACCAAAGTATGTTGCACAACTAAGTTCTATGACAAATTCAACCTTATGGTCCCCACTTTGTATTCCTTAACGAAGTCCCATGAACTTGGCAATTGCTTCATCGTTCTCAAATGTATCTAAACTTGATGGTTCTTATTGATCCCAATATATGAGTTGGGGATAGATGAAGGGTAAGCCATCATCAGTATTGTCAAGGATTATGGTGTAGGTAGATAGGGTGAAGATGGAAGTAGAGTCATTGGGTTCCCAAAAGTTTTCAATCCAAGCTCTCATTTTCAAGGAGAACTTTTGGCAAGAATGTGACAGGTTGTGTGGGGAATCAACTATAAGTGTTTGATTGAATCTAGCTTCAAGGGTAGGTCCATCAAGTTCTCTGAATATTGCATCAAGGTTGAGGTTGGTAGTGGAGGATAAATAATATCATTCATACTCATTGGAATCAATGTTAAAGTTGTAAGATTCCTTGGATGTCTCAATCTCATCTAAAGTGTCAACGACCTCAATCAAGGTCAGCTTAGTGTGGACACGAAAAAAAGTATCCCTTTTTGCTTGCTTGATATGGGAATAATTAATGATAAATTGGACTTAATGAGACCTTGATTTAGTGTTGTGAGGTGTTTTACACATCCACATTAGGTCTTGGACCCTTGCAAACTAAATAAAATGCATTTAATGATGTCTTGTAAAGGTGTTGTAAAGTGTTGTAAAGGACTTTCTCACTTCTCTAGACTTAATGGACCTATTTTCCCCTAATTAAATGTTATAAAATGTATTTAATTTCACTGTCACATTAATCTAGAAGGATTCTAAATCAAACCTAATTCTAATCTAGTGTTGTAATGTGTCTTATACATTCACATTGGATGACATGCCTTTCTAGGTTATGTGGACCTCATTTTAATGTTGTAAAGAATATTTAATCACAGTTTGACATTGAACTTTGTGCCCCTATCCTTAATTACCCTTTACATCATGATTAATAGGCCCCTATGGTCCCATATTGTGCATCTTGAGGCTTATTTTGATCAAAGAACTGACTAGAACAACCTAGAAGCCTAATTTATTCACTCCCCGATAGTCCAACTAGCAAAAGATCCCCTATGGGACCAAGTCACCCATCTAGGTGAATTAGTCCCATCCAGGTGGGACTAAGTCACCCAACCTGATGACTTAGTCCCATTTGGGCTATTTTTGAGGTTCGAGAAAGAAAATTTGGATTTTAAGTTTATTTTTCCTTCATGTTGGCCTTAGGGATCAAATTAATAGGAAAATTAGATGGACTGCCTATAAATACAAGCTTATAAACCCTAATTCATAATGCATTCATCATTTATCTTCCATCTCAAGTCAAGCAAACTAGGGTTTTAGCATTCTAAGTCATCAAGATAGCTTTCTAAGGCATTCAAGGGAAAAATATTCATCTATTGCTACAGAAATTCAAGATCTATTATCATGGAAAGTCTTTAATTCCATTATTTCATGTTTCGTTATATTATTTATTCATTTTTATTTAATTACCTAAAATGGGGTTTGACCAAGGCAAACACCCATGCCCTAACATTCAACATTTCTCTCTCTTTCCTTGTGTGTTTCTAGATTTAGGCATTTTGAGGATTTGGAAATCATTGAAGGATAATTTGAAATTTTCTTGAATACATCTCCTTGTTTACAAAGCCAAAATATCCACAAAAAGTCAATTGTAGTGTCAAAAAATAGAGTTTTGGAGGCGGCCACCTATCAAGAACTGAAGTGCAGAACGAGGGCTTTTGTTTCCACTTTCAACTTTTCAGAAAATCCAAAGTGGACTAAGTTTCCATCAGTGGTGACTTAGTCACAATGTACCTATTTTTCAAATTTTTCTGTAGATTTGGATACCCATTTGGCTAAAACGAGCTCTGATGCAATTTTCCAAATCTAGGACTAGGTCACCTAAAATGGCGGAAGTGTCCCAGTAGGTCAAAATTTTAGGATCAGTAGCATTTCCAGTCTACAACACATTTATAGGTGCATGCTTTCTATTTTGTTTTGTTTGCATTTCTATTCATCTTTCTAGGTCTTTTTACATACATCATTATGTTTTCAAACAACTTGCATTTCTTAGGTTTTGTATTAATAATCAACATCTTTTATTAGTTTTATGTATTTAGACATATTTCATTCATACTTACATTAATTTTGAGTGGGGACATTGCACATTTTGGCCCATCTCTCTCCTTTTTGGTGAAAACCCTAGAAGTGTTAGATAGCATTAGGGTACCAAAATATTTGTCCACATTTTGGTGAACCCACCTTTTGAATACTTTTTTTTCTGATTTTGGAGTCCACCATCCTAGAATTAGCTTGCATTGCATTTTTCATTAGTTAAGTTGCATTCTATGGTTTCAAATTTTGCATTAGTGAAAGTGCATATAGGTTGCATTTTTTGCATCTTAAGTCATTGAAAATTTCTAAAATTTTGCATTTGCATCTTAGTTCTATATCGTACAACACAAAAAACATCATATTCAATCAAAAAAATTTGAGAATTCTAAAAAAAATCCCTACTGGGACTAATTCGCCACCTTGGGCGACTTAGTCCCTTTTCACCCCTAAAACTACCTTTTACAAAATTGAAAACCTTTTTTTTAAGATTTTTTTTGTTGCCATTACCTATCTTTATCAGTTGGATGAGTTTTTGTAACATGCACATTTCACTAAATCTAGCCTAATTTGGCTCATTTCATGCATTTCTTAATTTCAATTTTGCATTCATAACATTTTATTTTCAAATCATCACATTGTGTAACCAGAAAATTATCTTGCTTGAAAACTAAAAATTTCATTTCATTTTACATCCTTACATTGCATTTCAAGTTTGCATAAATTACTTTTTCCAAATGTTAGTTTTAATCTTCTCTAAGTTTGGAAATAACAAGTTAGTTAATAAATGTGATAGTCATTCATTCAATGCATTCCCTAGTTATGAAAGTCTCTTAGTGAAAGAGAATGAAAATGATAATGCTTTCCTTAAACTTACACCCCCTCCTATCTCTCCTATTTGTGTGTATGATGTGATATAAGAGCATACAAACATAGATAAACATGATAATCACATTTTTTCTTCTCATGATACCTCTTCTTTTAATGACGAAGGTATCTTGGTGAAAGAAGATACAATTGTTGAGAATCATGAGGATCTTGTTTTTCCTTCTCTTCATCCCCTTTGGGAAGATATTTTAGCACAAGAGAATGAAATCATAGACACATTCTTAAACATCACCTTACCTAATTTCTATTCTCCTTTGGCTTGTGAGAATAATTTCGAGGAAGATAAGATTATAAATGATGAGGATATGTTGGTCTATAACAACCCTCTTTATGATCATTCCCCTACCTATCCTATTTTGGAAGACATTAGGGAACAAAGGAATGAAGTCGTACATGATCATGATAATATACTTATTCTTCTCCTAGTATCTCCCCTAGTTTTAAGGAAGATGCTTTGATGTTAGAAAACACAACCAATGAGAGTCATGAGAATCTTAGTTGTCCCCTTTCACCTAAGGAAAACATTATTTAGCAAGAAAATTCAACCATTCATCATTCCCCTACTTGTGATGAAGTCATTTTACAAGAACCAATCCATGTATGTCAAGAACATTTGATTTGTAGTTCTCCTAAAAACTCTCCTCCTAGGGAGAATATCATGGTGTTAGAAAATGACAACAATAGTAATGTGTCTTCCTTAGATAATGATAAAAATGTGATTCTATATTTTCGTTTATTAGAGATACATCAAACCAAGACTGTCGAGTTTATGAATGTGCAAGTGTCCATTAGACCCCCCTTGATTAATGGACCTTCTACATACCCAATAGGACATCCTAAGAATCCTCCAATTCTTTACCCACCATCACACAAACAAAAAACTCACAACAAACCTAAACTCATCCTTTACCCACCTTCACATAAACCTCAACCTCCACCTAAATCTGAGTTTACCCTTTACCCACCTAAGCATGATGGTTTTTCTCACACACATTACACTAGAAATAATCTGTAACCACAACAACCAACACCAACCTCCTTACCTTTTCCCAATTCTATATTTCCTATTGATCCTTGATTAATGGAGTATGATATTTTTGAGCAACTTAAAGCACTACCGCAAAGATATCCCTTTGGGACCTTCTTTAGAATTCACCTAACTATCACACTATGCTTCAAATTTCCTTACAACAAATTGCTATCCCATCTAATGCACAACCAACTGACATAGCAGCCCTAATTCAAGGATTGAATACTGAAATTGTTTTCCACCAAAGTGAACTCCCCCCTTTGGAAGTGCAAAAACAAAATGAAGCTTTCATAATAATATCTCAATATAAAAGAATAGGGATTAAGTGAACCCTTGTTGAAAATGGCTCAGCCCTTAATGTGTGTAGTGAAAATATTTTGGATATGCTTTGTGTAGATAAATAAAAAATTCAACCTGATTCCTTTTCTATCCATGGATTTGACAATGTAGGAAAACAACCGCTTGGTGTCATCACTTTGCCTCTTACAATTGGATAGGTTACATTGGATACACCAATCCATGTTATTCATAATGATCTTTCATATAATATCATTTTAGACAGACCATGGATTCATGAAATGAATGGCATGCCTTCTACTCTTCATCATAAAATGAAATACATTTACAACAACAAAGTGCACATACTTGAAGTTGACCTTGATCCAAATAGTTATTTGCACATTGAGAAAAACAAAGTGAATCATTTAAACACAATTTCACCAACTACGCAAATAGAACCCATCCAACAAAAAGACAAACAATAACATATTGAACAAGTCACGAAGCTATTAGAAGATGACTGGAATTCCTTAGATTTTGAACATACATTCATGGGTGAGTACAAGATCATAAACAAAGATTCAACTAAGGGAAATGAAAAAGCAGTCATGTCAACACAAAACTTGGAAGACCCTTTGAAAGCATCCACCTCAACCACTTTAGAAAAAAAGACAACAAATTACATGACAAACTTTGATGACCTTAACAACGAACAACCACCTGATCCAAACGCAATGGAAAAGCTTTATGGAAAAGGATATGAACTTATAAAATAACTCGGATATAGTGGAAAAGGATGTGGTGATAACGAACAAGGTATATGTGTCCCCATAGAGCCTAACACCTAAGAAAAAAATCATGTTCTTGGTTGTTTTCCTTTGATAGAAATAAACAAATCTACACTTATCAACACTATCATAAAAAAACCCTTCTAAGACAAGTTTAACAGTAGTGCATCCTGAGCTGATAGACGCTAGTGATCTTGAAAGTTATCCTTTGCAATAAATGAAAAAAACAAAGACATCTTCGCTTAATTTAAATTTCATCTTGCAAAAAAATAATGATTTGAGTTCATTATATTTTACACCCTCCTGCAAAGGAGAGAACAAAATCTCACAATTTGAAGCATCTTGCATAGATATGACATCTTGTACTAAGCAAGAGATATCTTCATTGTAAACTATAGGAACACCTTCTACCATATATCAAGAGGGTATCTTGTCAAGACTCCTCCATGATCACTTGATATCCCTTCATCCAAGAACATGAAAGAAAATATATTACAATACTTCATTCTATACATATCATAGGGTTCATGTTCATTCCACTAATGAATGTAAGGCTTTGAGTAGTAAACTCCAACATCTTAAGGAATTTGGTAATCTCCCTTATGTGGGGGCACCTAATTCCTCTAATTGATACTTATTTTCACTCTACCATACATCTTCTCAATCATTTTTGCTCATCCTTGTCTTGCACTAAGTGGGGGCAAGGGGTTAGGTAGCCTTGTCCTCATATGTCACTAGTCATTGCTTCTTTTAGGTAGTCGTTAACCTTTCATGAACATAAAAGAGTAAGCTTGGGGTGTGGATGGCATGCCTTAAGTTGGATCGCATGTGACATACTACCTTTTCTATGATGTAGCTTATCGAAAAACATATGACTTGGCATAAGGCTTTCCGAATAAGCTCTCATGTCTTCTTCTTCTACTTTAAAGAAATTTCTCACAATAATGGTGTTAGCAACCGCTTTAAAGTGGGGGAATACATCAACACTCACATTTCATTATGTGATTTTCTTTTTCTTGTGATTTCCTCTCTTGGAAAAATTAGGTACAATGTTATTTAGGATGAGATTTGACACTTTCCCTCTCTTGGAAACAACATGAGACCATTTGCACTTTTCCTCTCTTGGAGACATTAGCCATGATGTTCCCTAAGATGAGACCTTGCATGAACTAAGAAAAATCCCTTTGAACATTCCTTACACCATTTTTAATTTACAATGTCTATGAGTGTCAAGCATACAAATTTTTTCTTACCTCATAGAGCTCGAAAGACCATTTTTGTGTGGATCCTTATTAAAGTTATCAGGAGGTATAACTTTGGTATGATTGAGAAGGAAGCCCATTCTGAGGCATGACTTTCCCCATAGCCACTATCATGTGTGTGAGCACATATTGGTCATATTTGTTTCACCTTTTAGGACTTCTCACCAGACAAGAAGCCAAGAGTATTGTCGCCTCAGAGTGAGTATACATTTTTGGACAAACAACCTAGATCTAATCCACAACATGTTGGACAAATGGTTGAAGCTTGAACCACCTTTTCATTTTCACTTCTCTCTTCCTTCTAGTTATTTCCATTGTATGATCACGTATCTTGTTCTGCTGCAAAATTATTCACCTTGTGTGTGTCCTTTTGCACTTATGTTGGTTTGACTTAGGATCCTAGATCCTAGGGGCTTGTGCAACCTCATTTGATCTTTTTCATCCTTTTTCATCCACATTGGTATGATTGGACCCTTCTTGAATATCTACTTTAGTGTGAGTTTGAAGCAAGTTCATCCTCTTACTAAAGTGGGGGCTAATTGTGGACACAGAAAAAGTGCCCCTTTTTTCTTGCTTGATATGGGAATAATTAATGACAAAGTGGACTTAATGAGGCCTTTATTTAGTGTTGTGAGGTGTTCTACACATCCACATTAGGTCTTGGACCCTTTCAAACTAAATTAAATGCATCTAATGATGTCTTGTAAACGTGTTGTAAAGTGTTGTAAAATACTTTCACACTTCTCTAGACTTAATGGACCTATTTTCCCCTAATTCAACATTATAAAATATATTTAATTGCATTCTCACATTAATCTAGAAGGCTTGTAAATTAAACCTAATTCTAATCTAGTGTTGTAATGTGTCTTTACACACATTGGATCTAGGCTATGTGGACCTCATTTTAATGTTGTAAAGAGTATTTAATCACACTTTCACATTGAAATTTGTGTCCCTAGCCCTAATTACCCTTTACATCATCATTAATAGACCCCTATGGCCCCATATTGTGCATCTTGAGGCTTATTTTGATCAAAAAACCAACTAGAACAACCTAGAAGCCTAATTTCTTCACTCCCCAACAATCCAACTAGAAAAAGAGCCCCTATGGGACCAAGTCACCCATCTAGGTGAATTAGTCTCATCCAGGTGGGACTAAGTCACCCAACCTAGCGACTTAGTCCCATTTGGGCTATTTTCAAGGTTCAAGTGGGAAAAATTGAATTTAAGTTTATTTTTCCTTCATGTCAGCCTTGGGGATCACATTAATGGGAAAATTAGGTGGATTTCCTATAAATACAAGCTTGTAAACCCTAATTCATAACTCATTAATCATTTATCTTCCACCTCAAGTCAAGCAAGCTAGGGTTTTAGCATTCTAAGTCATCAAGATAGCCTTGTAAGGCACTCAAGGGCAAAATCTTCATCTATTGCTACAAAAATTCAATATCTATTATCATGGAAAGTATTTAATTCCATTATTTCATGTTTCATTACATTATTTCTTCATTTTGGTTTAGTTACCTAAAAAAGGGGTTTGACCAAGGCAAACCTCCATGCCCTAACATTCAATATTTCTCTCTCTTTCCTTATGTGTTTGTAGATTTAGGTATTTTGAAGATTTGGAAATCATTGAAGGATAAGTTGCAAAGTTTTTGAAGACATCTCCTTGTTTTCAAATCCAAAATATCTACAAAAAGTTAATTATAGTGCGAGAAATTAGAGTTTCAGAGGTGGCCACCTATCAAGAACTGAAGTGCAGATCGAGGGATTTTGTTTCCACTTTCATATTTTTAGAAAATCCAAAGTGGAATAAGTTTCCATCAGTGCCAACTTAGTCCCATTGTACCTATCTTTCAAATTTTTCTATAGATTTGGATACCCATTTGGCTGAAACAAGCTTTGATGCAGTTTTCTAGATTTGGGACTAGGTCACCTAGAATGGCATAAATGTCCCAGTAGGTCAAAATTTCATAATCAGTAGCATTTCTAGTCTCCATTCCAATCTGCAATACATTTCTAGGTGCATGCTTTCTATTTTCCTTTCCCGTTCTATTTTGTTTGCATTTCTACTCATTTTTCTAGGTCTTTTTGCATGCATCACTGTGTTTTAAAACAACTTGCATTTCTTAGGTTTTGCATTAATAATCAACATCTTTTATTAGTCTTCTACATTTATACATTGCATTTTGGAATATTTCATTCATACTTGCATTAGTTTTGAGTGGGGACATTGCACATTTTGGACCATCTCTCTCCTTTTTGGTGAAAAACCCTATAAGTGTTAAAGAGCATTAGGGTTCCAAAATCTTTGTCCACACTTAGTACTTGGAGGATTTGGTTCTAGTGGAACATACCCTAACCCAACATATTTTGGTAATTTAGGAGGCAATAAAGGTTCTGATATCCCATTTTTGTTTAAACCAAGGCCGCTATGTCCATCATATCCTTGTTGCTTCATTAAAAGGAAACCTTTTGGATATCATTCAATTGGTAACATTTTAGGCTTTGTCTCCTCCTCTTCTTTATACATCCATGTATAAATGTGGTCATCCAAAGATCATTTTTCTAATTCCCCCCATTTAGTGAAAATTAAAGGAGGATTGTGGATGATAACCTTAGGATACATAGGATGCAGTTTGTCATAATACTTTGGTGATTTGGGTAAGTTTCCAATGCAAAATAAGCTCTTCATAATGTATTATTTGCATGCTTTGTCTTGAATCTATATTTTAGGTGTGGATGGTGGGGTGAATGGATTGGATGATTTGACAAGGGTATATGGGTCAATGTAGTGTGATGAAGTGGAAGATGAGGCCTCTCAATTTATGGGAACTTGATGTTCAACAGTTCCTTTTAGGTTTGTGCAATACTGAATGGGATCAAGGTCACCAAGAATAGTAATTTCAATGCCATTATGTGGGAACTTGAGGCATTGGTGGTATGTGGATGGGATAGCCTTCATGGAATGAATCCATGGGTGGCTAAGGAGAAGGTTGTAGTGTAAATCTAGATCCAAGACATGAAACACTGAGTTCTGTATTTCTAGACCAAATCTTACATGAAGTAAAATTACTCCTTCAGACGAGCACTCAACATCATCATAAGCTTTGATCACAATTTTCTTGGTTTGGTCTATGCAATTCTCAGAGTATCCCAATTATTTCACCAATTTTAGTGAGAAAATGTTTAGATCTCCTCCACCATCTACTAGAAATCCTCTTATCTTATGTTTATTAATGCATACTTCAAGGTGTAGGGCATCATTATGATCATACTTTTGTGTGGAAAATTATTATTCAGAGAAGGTGACATGGTGTGGCATAGCTAGGTATCCAACCATGGCCTGAAATTCATTGACATCTAGATTAGAAGGTACATATTCTTCTTGCAAGGATTTCTCAAGGATACCTTTGTGTTGTGGTGATATGTGAAGGAGTTCCAAGATAGAAATTTGTGTGGGTGTCTTCCCTAGCTAGTCTAGGAGATTGTACTGACTTTTCGGTTGTGGATTGGAAGGAGGTCTTGGAAGAGTTATCTTGGCCTTGTGAGTGGTGATAGTGCACTTTAAACTTGGCTTATTTATGGTAATGGTGGAAATGTGATCATCAAAGGGTCTTACATTAAGTATAATAGTTCTAAAATCATGTTTGACTATAGCATAACTAGCATTATTGTTATTCCTTGAATGGGAGGCTTTTCCTTTGTCATGATCTTGTAAGGGATTCTTAAATGTGGTATGATCAGCATTGGTTTTTCCTTTTGAATTTTCTATTGAAATGGTTTCTTGTTCAATGAGGTCTTAGATGACATTTTTGAGTGTCCAACATTTAGATGTCTTATGTCCTTTTCTATGGTGATATTCACAATATTCATCTTCTTTCCACCAGTCAGGTTTAATCAATGAGGGTTCATAATTTTTTTATGTCTGGCAGTTGGATGACATTGGATTGTAAGATTTTCTTTAGGACTTATTCAATGGGTTTTCTCTTGGCTCAGGGAGGACCTTTGTGTTGTTGATTGTTTTGGACTGTGTCCAATGTTTGACTTTGACCTTGTGTTTTGGTATTTTATGTGTGTAGTGTGTTTGATGAGGATGGACCTTTGAGATGAATGGTGGGACTTTTTTTTATCACTTTGGCATCAAAAACTCCATCATTTGTGACATTCTTATTTCCAAACCAATACTTACTTTTGTCATTATTGGGCTTTAAAGTATCTTTGTGTACTTTGACTAGTCCTTTTGCGACAAGACCTTTTTCAATAAGGACACCTTTCTTAAGGATTTCATCAAAAGTTGTGCAACATTGGATTTGAAGACTACTCATCATTTTTTCGTTAAGGTTTTCCACAAACATGGTGACTCTTAGGAATGTGACAAGGGAATTTACTAGCTAGAATTTTTCATCTTTGGTAAAATGAAGCAAGTGACTCCCCTCCTTGTTTGTTTGTGCATAATGTTGCAAGGGTGAAATCACTTTCAATGTTAAAGGAAAAGTGATTAATGAATTTATCAGCCAGCTCACCCCATGTTCTAATCCCTAGAGGAGGCTGTGCAAACCAATCTAGGGAACTGGCCCTATGATACTTCATGGGAATAGTCTCATCAAATAGGTAGGATCATATGAGACTTCCATATATGACGTATTAAATTCTTGTATGTGTTCTATAGGATCTCCTTTCCCTTTATACTTGGGTAAAGGTGGTGTCATGAAGTGAGGGAGAAAGGGCGGCATGTACAGATTTCTATTGAATGGAAAGGGGCACAATTCCTCCATGGAATATTTTTTCTTGTTGGTTCCCAATTGCATGTTTGGCATTTGTTGTTGGATGGCTTGTATTTTTTGCATCAAATTACCTAAAATAGATGGTGTTGTCTTGGGTTGATTTGGTGTTACGCTATTGGTGTTGAGGTCATATGTCGGATTTGGATTTGAATTGACATTCTATGGTGTGGAACCTTGGTTACCATATTTGTGTGTTGTTTTGGTTTGGAGTGAAATTGGAATTTAGATTTGTCCCAAAAGTCATATTTGTGTTTGGTATAGTGTTTTTAAATTGAGGTGTAGGCCCTTGATTTTTCCATTGGATTTTAAATATTGGTCCTTGATTTATATTTTGGAAAGATGGTGTGGGTCCTTGATTTGAATTTTGGAATGATGGAGTAGGTCCTTGATTTATATTGTTTTGAAATGATGGGGTAGGTCCTTGATTAATGTTTTAGTTTGGCACCCTTCGTGGAATAATGTGAATTCTCCTAGATTTATTTGGTTGATTTTGATTTGATGAGGGTGTACTTTGAAATTGGAATGAGAGACCTTGGTTCATGTTTTGAAGTGTAGGTGTGGGACCTTGTGATATAGGACCTTGGTTTGTGTTTTGAAAAAGAGGGTTTGTGAAGGTCTTACCCATGGAATTCAATGAGCTTCCAAATGTGAAATTTTCTCCTTGTGTGGTCACATGGGTTAGCTTTTTTCCAATCGTGGAGATGCTAGGGATATGTGTGGTAGTGGTTTCCATGTGTGTTGTTTTCCCAAGTGGTATAGTTGACATTTGTTGTGAAGATGGCATCCCTAATGCAAATGGATTTTGGGTATCTTCTTCTACAATGGTTGAGACGTCAAAGCCTTGAGGGAGTTTAGCACCCTTTTTGGAAAATGCATAGAAGAATCTATTAGGATCAGCACTAATGAGCTCATCAACCATGCATAAAATCCTTATGCATTGGTAAGCTCTTTTAATCTCTTCAGGAGTCATTTTCTTGTTGAATTCATCTAGATTTAGATTGTCCAATGTGTTGGTTTGGTCTCTTTGTGGTGTTTCTCTTCATGGAGTGGATTGATTTGAATTTGATCCAAGGGTGGTGTCATGAAAGGGATCACTTGATAAATCCATGTATTTTCTTTTGGTTCGTGACCTTGTTTCAACCATGTGAGACTCACAAATTGGAAGGTAATGCAAGGTGATAATGAAGCTAAACTATGTTTTTGGATTTTTTTTATTATAAGGATGCAAGGTGATTGTGCAAAGATATGAAGCTAAATGAAACTAATAGATGTAAAGGATACCAAAGGTAGACTAATTAATGATCAAGGAAAATGATATGGACACTAAATGATGCTAAGGCTAAGATGAAATTAAGCTATGTTTTTGGGATATAAAGATGCAAAATGAAAGGACAATGTAAGTCCAAAACTAAGGATTGATATAATGATAATGAAGCTATGGTCAAAGGGTATGATATGAATCTAAATGAGACCAATATAATGCTAAGGATATGAATCCTAAAATTTAAGACAAATGATGATAACCAAGCTAATGTAGGTCCAAGATAAAAAAAAAAAACCCAAATGTCATTGACCTTTGTGATAATTAAGATGATAGTTTTGACAAGGGTGAGTCTAAACTAGGACACAAGTTTGAGACTCAAATTTGACCAAGATGACAATGAAAAAGGCTGGTAAAGTGAAAGATGAAGGTCAATGACAAATTGGATAAGTGACCATGGACTATCCAAAGACGTAGTAATCTTCCTATGTCTAAAATTTGAAAGGTAGGTGCAACATAAAGCTTAGGATTAATCTATGCAATGCAAAAGGATGAGGAAAGCAACCTATAATGCAATGTAAACCTAAATGGGGATGATGGAATGGAATGATAAATTTGAAATTCTCTTGTTTGGATAACAACTTCACTATAAAAAAATGAATTGGATCAGTTTTAGACAAGGATTATGTGAAATTGTGCTTATCGGGCAATTCTGTCACTATTTTTCTCAGATGTGTCATTTCTAGTTATGGATTTTTTATGAGCAATTAAAGTTTATTTTATCAATCATGGATCTATTTCTATAGATGTATTTTAGGATATTAGTTATGGTTTTCCAGTGAACAATTGTGGCACAAAATATAGTTGCGGGTATGTTTTACATAGTTGTGGTCATAGAATGTTGATTTTACACTTTTGATGGTTTTGACTGATCTTGATGAAATCTTATTTGGAAAACACACAATACAATCACAAACACTTTTTTTGATCTGATTTTAGGTGTGAAAAGGTTTTCATTTCAAGATGAAAACACTCATAGACAACATGCACAACCTAGGCTTCTCAAAGAATACCACTTGCTAGATCCCCACTTGGATTTCTCCAGCCAACTAAACAAGGCAAAAAACTAGAGTCTTGGTGGAACTAGCTCCCCCTTATATGGAACTCACTTCTCGGGCACACCAAGTCTCAATTCTCGAAAGAGGAATTTCTACCTCTACACATGAATAGTGAAAATGTGGGGCATCTTTAGAATGATTGTTCCTATGCTAGCAAGTGAAAGGGATTTTGGAAACTAAACAATTGGTTCTTAATAAGGGAATTCATTCAAGATAGCCATAAATGTGGCAAGATTAGCTCAAGATTATTTCAATCAAGAGGCCTCCCAGTCCCTTCCTAAGAAAGGAATTTGATGAGTCACACGAACACTAGGGGTGGCACTTGTTGGTATTACACATCCACACATGTTGCTTATGACTTTATCACAAACACATTTTTTTATATAGTGGTTCAAAAGAGCTTGGCTTTAGCTTGTTACCACTTGGGTCATTCCCACCTTTCGAAGTGGGGTGGAAGGCCCTCTAAAAGGTATACAAAAGTAAGGAAGTACATCTTTTTTAATCTCCCAGATCACACGAAGTGCAAGGAGAGAGCATACACAACACCTTTTCCTCACACTTGCATGGGGTTCATTTTAATTCCAAAATCCAAATGTGGGGGTGGTTATACAAGTTCCAAAGAAATTATTTTGATCCTCAAGATTGCTATGTGGCACAAGAGGAGAGCATATGCGTTCAATGACAGGTTGCAAACCATAAAACACAAAAAACACTTGTTTATTTTAACCCTTTGCTTATGATAAAACAAACACTTGTGTATTTTAATCCAATGAAATGTGATGCATGTTCATTTTATATCCCATGAGTGTAATATGAAATTTTTTGTTCATTTTAAAGCCTTATGAATGAGAGATGCAAGTTCATTTTACCCTTATGAATTTTGATGCAAGTTGTACTTTGTTTTAAGCAAAGAAAAAAAAATTTATTAGCCTTAAAGTGAATAATGAAAAGCTCAATTTTTTTGTTGTTTCTAAAGAAACGGTTTTGAAACTCCTTAGATCCAAAGACACATGCTGAAAAGAGATAGTTAGCACACAAAAAACCTTAATCTATTAAAAACCTAGAAGGAAAACTCGAAGAAAAATGAAAGCAAAAATTTTTTATACATATTAGGCAATTGCGTCACTCGGCTTCAATTGTGTCACTGTGTTGTGTCATTGTATATCAATTGTGTCATGATTTTAAATTCAATTTTCCCACCCATAGATGTGTTGCTACGCATCTGAATGCATCATTATATTGATTTCAGCTTCCCAACTATCAATTGTGTTGTTTCTCTTATCAGTTGCATTGTTTCTCATTAGTTGCATTGTTGTGCATCTCAGTTATGTCATTTTGTATGAAAACCTACAAAAATAAAAGAAAAAGGCATATGAGTCCTATAAGAACTTGTCTTCATGTTGGGTTCACCAATGTAAGATGGATAAAAAAATCAAGCAACCTAGATTCTAGTGACAACCACAACACTTCTAAGCTAGTAACCCAATCTAAACATGAAAAAGTAAACAAGCATGAGGAAAATAAAAACATTCAAGTAAAGGAACTCCCCATATTTTAAGTTGGATAACTTCTCTTGTCTCTCCTAAATTTCCCTTTGTAAATATTCCCACAAATCAAAGTAACATGTGCAAATACCTGCAAATAGTGAGCATGAAAATCAAAGATAAGTGGTTGTTAAATTGAAAATGGAGGAGGAAGGCTTCTTTTATAGATAGAAATTCGAATGAACTATCAAGATAAAACTTCTAGAAAGATTCCAAGATCGAAGGATAAGACATGAAACACAGAAGAGTGGAGGTTACAAAATGGACAATCAAGATTAGAAAGAGCCCAGAGTTAACTGACAATTGAGATTCAAAAATGAGATAGTGGAGGAAGAAAATGGAGAAATTAAAAATTGAAATTAATTAATTCATGAGAAGGAATATATGGATAAGTAGAGCATAAATAATTTTTCCAAATTATTTATTTTGAGAAATGGAAAGTGGGAGGAAATGGGAATTTAGTTAAAATGGTTTATGAAATCAATTTAATTAAATGGGGGAAAATGGAATGAGACATTAAATAATTAATTTAAGGTAATTATTTAATGGAGGAAAGAAATGTCATTAGATAATTAAATAATTTTGACAATTTAATTATAGAGGAATAGGAAAAAGATCAAATAATAACAATTATTATCATTTGACTATAGGTGAATGATAAAAGATGAATAATTAAATAAATAATCATTTATTTAATTATTGAAGAAAGGGAGTGTTAGTGATGCAATTAGTTTTATTTAATTGATCATGGGAGAATAAAGTTTAAGGAGTAAATTAATTAAATAATTACAAATTATTTAATTAATAGAGGAACGTGATCAATAATAATAATTAAATAATTAGAATTACTTAATTATCTGAAGACAAAGACCAAGAAAAATGACACTATCATGAGGCCCTTCTGGTAGGTCCTACATGACCCAAACTATCATGTGATGCAATTGGGGTGATATCTCTCTTTCAAGGAGGGATATATCTCCCTATGATATAGCATGCGCTAAACATGTACCTCACATATTGTATGTCCTCATCCCATCATTTATCATTCCTATAAGGCCTCCACATAATATCCTCATCATCCAACTCATTGCAAAGCCTCCTCCAATACTCAAGGCTTTGTAACTCTCAGTATCTAAGACTTCCCTACTAGTTGAGTACTATAGGCTTTCCTGCCACCCACTCCATCCTTTGTCCAATGGGATCAGTCACTACAATATACTCCCAAGCCCACATCTATAGAAAGGTGATGTATGTGAGGCTTTGTATGCCTTGGTAGCATACCAGATGCATGTCCTTGTATGACTATGCTAATACATGCAACTTCTAGGCATATCTCCTCTATCACTCTATCATCTTTGTGATAACTTCCCCCAACATCAAACTAAAGAACCAACCACTCCAATCAAGCAACACAAAACCACTAATCAATCTGTATAGGTATAATGCCACTCTAGGCACCAATTGTACACATTTTTCTATGTCTAGTGCCCTCCCCCTCATGGGGACATTTGTATGTTGGAACAATCTTTACAGAAGTGTTAGAACCACCACACTCAATCCCAACACAATCAGCCCCTTGATCGACAACCATAGAATCCTCCATATGTCCTCTAGAGTCATTGTCATCTCCCCTATCGAGAGATGGAAGGTGCTCATTTATGACCTCCGTCTCTCTTCTAAGGCTATTAGAAGTAACCGATGGGCCCAAATCATGGGCATCTGAATAACATACCCCAATCTACAAGAATCTAGGCAAGCCTAATCTCCATCATGAAACTATGTACCAAGTTGTAGTACTATCAATCTCTTATTTTGAATCTTTGACTCGATAATACTTGCATTCATCAAACCACATGTCAATCTTTCTATTTTCATCGAAACATCTTTTTTTTTCTACTTCCTTCTATCTTTCTAGTGTCCCCTTTGGCTAATTTACTTATCCATAAAGTACATCCACCCTTTTTGTCATGCATCTGACTATTTTGGAAAATCCACCCCTTTCCCTATAAACTTCCCATTTTTGTGTGAAACCACCCCTCTATTTGCACATTCACCCATGTTTGGTAGATTTTCCCCTTTCCCTATGGAACCACCCCTTTTGTCCAAAATTGTCCCTCTATTTATGCATATGCCCATGTCTGGTGGACCCACACCTTTACCTACAGAACCACCCCTTTTTGCATGGAATCGACCCTCTATTGTACATCCACCCATGTCTGGGGAATCCACCCCTTTCCCTAGAAAACCACCTTTTTATGTAGAACTACCCCTATGTTAGCGTACCACCCATGTCTAGCAAATCCACTCATTTCCCTAAAAAATGCTATTTTTTGCATAGATCCACCCCTTTGTTTATGCATCCACCAATGTCTAGTGGATCTACCCCTTTCCCAACCCATTTATCCATTTTAACACAAAATTTTCCTTCTTTCTACGTATCCACCTATTTGTGGCAGACCTACCCATTTTGTTAAGGAACCATCTGTTTTGTTGTATATCCACCCATCTATAGGTGGATCCATCCTAGATTTAGCGCATTCATCTATTTGGGGTGTCCATCCTAGATTTAGAGCATTCATCTATTTGGGTCACATACGCCCATTTTCCTACCTAACTGCCCAATTGGGTTAGGTGAATCTGCCCCACATCTTTTTTCTAAGTCCTAATTAATGCACTAGAAAATTACTAGGGAGGTTTCAATTGGGAATACCCATCTACCTCTCCCCCCCGGACATCTTTTCACCTTCACTTTGTCCACTCAGTGCACCACTATTAATACATTCACCATCTTCTCTCAAGCTCTCTCGTCACCCTTTCACTGATTCACTAGTTGATTAAGTTAAAATGAATAGTAATTTCTCCCCTAATTAATATTTATGCTACCCCAATTGTTGTGTTTTCTCCCATTTCTTCCTTGTAACTTCGTTTTCTTTTGTTTCTTCACCATCCACCCCCATTTTTTCTCACGCATCATCTTTTGAGGTCCTTTTCACCTTTTGAGAGGTCATCTGAGATGCTTTTTCTCTCGAATTCCCTCTCAAGGGGGCATCACCTATCCATGTCATTTTATTCTTTCTTCACAATGGGACATCGTTCCATCCAGTCCTTTCTTCATGTTGGTTATTTTATTTTTCTTTGAAACATTGTCATTCTAACGTTATTTCAAACAGGGGAAAAATGTAGGCACCTAAAATTGACCACTATCATTGGTTCAATTTTTTTCCTATTCTTTATTTATTTTCCTATCATCTATGTGGGTCATCCAACAATAATGGATATCAAACTTGGGACATCCTATTTTTTCCTGAAATCACATATTTTTAGAAAAACTAATGATATAAGCCTTGAAGTGTTCCATCTAAAGGGTTTTAACTAAAGAGGGTTAAATAGGACCCCCTTAAATCAAACCCCCTTGGATAGAACCCCTCTACTCTTAAAACATGCCCACGATGGAGTCTCCTTCATGCTTGTCAAATTGTTGGAAAAAAACACTTTTTCTTTAACTTTTGAAAGATTAAATAAAATCATTTAGAAATTATTTTTTGTATGTAGCTCTTATTATAAGCTTTCCAAAAATTATAATTTTAAATATTTTAAATTTTATTATTATATTTATATTTTATTTCTTGTGAATGTTGTTTTTTCACTAAAAATTGAGGTATTTGTTTCACAAATGCAGAAAAATGGAAAAATAGAGAAAAAACTTTCTAAAAATATGTGTGCACAAGGTATTGATGTTCTTGTTTCATCAAAAAAAAAAAATCAATGCATACAAAACAAGTTATGTGTCACAACATACACCTATGTCTTGATTATAATTACTTTGACTTCAAAAATTAATTAAAAAAACTTATGCAATAAAAAATTATGAAAAAATATCCATGTGCCAAAAATTGATATTAAAAATATATATTTTAAAAATTATAATTTTATCCTTTCAATAAAAAAATTGTGTGACGACATAAATGTCACTTTTTAAAAATATTGTTTACTATAAAAAATAAGTTATTAAAATTTACGTAAAAAAATCACAATTTATTTCTAATTTTTTTTAAAGTATATATTTAGAATCTACACACAAATCCTCGCAAGTTTGTAGTCCACATCATTTCCAAATTATTAATGGTTTAGTTGATATAGGTTTCATAAAGTGAAATTTTGTAAAATAATGCTAGTATTAATGTCCAACTTGGCCAAAAAGTGGGACACGGTATTGTGGGCTGACCCATGTTAGTTAAATAATAACCTATTATTTAATTAATATTATCTATTTCTCTTCTAATTTCCACTAAATTCTTAAGTTAATTGTTGAGTGAATATTTTGTAATCCCTTTACGGATTACAAAACATGAATTTCAACCACGGTTATGATGAGATTAAAATATCTCCTCTTAGAAAGGGGAGGCTCCCTTCTTACTACTTACTAGAATGAAGTAAACTATTCTAGACTTTACAATATTTACACTATGTTAACCGTGTAGGGAGTGTGTTACATTCATAATTCTCTCTTATTTCAAATAATATGTTTACAATGTTCCATGGTGTTACTTCGTGATGCTCTTCAACTCTAATTAATAACTAAAGCAGTAATTTCCAATATTCTTAATTTGTCAAAGCATAATCTAAGAATATCAGTATAACAAAAATATTCATAACTGAAAAACCAACAAAAGTAAAAAGTATTTTCATTTTCTTCAATGATAATTTCTTCAGTAACCAATGATGCAAATTGAAGCAAAAATTCCTTCAACCTACGCCACGAACAAATCCATGAATAGAACGAATAATTCCAAGCACAAAGTCTTGAATATCATTCACCAAAAAGATATCCATAGCACATACACAATCCCAAGTAAATGATATAGCACAAATTCTATAAAATCTAGCTTGAACGTCCTTCAACCACAATTAATAAAATACCACTAACCCAATCATATAATAAAATAAATCAATGTAAAAGAAAATGAAAATAATTTTTGCTTTCTTTGGTTTTTCGGTTATAAATATTTTTGTTATACTAGTTTCACCACTCCTGCAAACATGAAATCTACCCAAAAATGCATGAGCACTGAAAACTAGCATTGTAACATGAAAATATCTACCCCTCTTGCATGCGCAAGCACTAAAATTTAGTGCTACTACACTTCCCAAAGAAAACTCTGTGTGCATGATGTCAAGGTGTTGATTTTTAGCTTTAATGCACAAATGAACTATCCCCAATATGCAGTGGCACTAAAATTCAGCATCCTTGCACAAAACATAGAATTTTTCACTAACTCCCAGAAATATCCAAAAATTCTTTTTGAACTCCATTTCACCTACATTCACTTGATTTTTTCTTCTCTACTTCTTGCATCTTCTTGCTCCATTATACATACCTAGTTTTCTCCACTCCTGTAATGCATATTCATCTAATATTGGAAAAATCCCTTGTTCCATGTAGTTGCTTTCCATCTCCTTTCAGGCATTCATCGAGTATTTCATCATAAGATATCAATATTTCCTAGTGCATTCAATGAAAACTAAAGAATCTTCGCCATCAAGCAAGAAATCCACAATGAAGTATAAATACAAAGTTGTTTATCCACCTATAATGGTTACATCCAAGATTGATGAAATAAAAGATACGGAGATTGGACACCTGGACATGGATGACTTTGTTAAAAGAAAAGAGAAGTAACCTCTCACTAAAGAATTGGAGGCAATATTTGATAGTAACATCCATTTGGTCACTTCATTTCCAATTGCAACCCACTACCCAAAGTTTGTCTTGCAAGTAGCTTCACTCTATGTCAGGGAAGATAGAAGCATCAAGGACTCCTTAGGTCATGTGATGAATAGACTTGATGTTAACTTCTTTGACATGAATTTTCAAGTCATGAATATGGGTTAACCTACACAAGTCTAACCATTCAACATGCTCAAGACACTAATCATAAAAATCAAAATGTGGCCAAGAAATTAATCAATACAAAGTGGTTGAAAACCCCAAGGCCTAGCATTGCAAGATGGTCCAAAATCTTTCCTCGCAGTGAATTTGTGGAGGATGTAAGTGATTTTATTACTCTCTTGAGTAGAGTTAAAGGTTCATTGGATTCTTCAACATTTCCAGAATGGATATATGAATACATCAAGTTTATCAAGAGAAAGAAGCAACACATTGACTAGGGTGCACAAATTAGTGATGAAATTCATGAGCAAATCATTAAGGTACACTCTACTTTGAATTTCTACATGAATTCATACCTGGTATATGCTACAGCTGTAATGAGATAGTACTAGGTTTGACGACATAAGGAGATAGAAGATATGTACCTATGCACAAGTATTATACTCAAATCACTCTTAGAGGAAGTATCAAACACTCCAGGAGGGTAAAGAATTCTTTCTTCACACCTTTATTGTGCATGTTTGATCCATCGTTGGAGAAGAAAAGAGTTTCAAATGAGGCATGGGAAGTAGTGAATAAATAAGGATGCATCTTCTTATAATTTCCTACTTTCACATACCTTGGGGTGGGTTGTTTCATAGGATATCCTTGCATGTTTCCAAGGTACCCTAGTGATAAATTTGTATTGATGTAACTATGTAGACATATTATCTCTGTGTATAATGAGCGAAAATATATTCATAAGCCAGGGTTCAAGTTTTTGATCACCTTTGGAAGGTATTCAATACAAACAGTGCTTAAGGCTAAAGTTGTAGCATCAAAAATGCAAATCGTGACTCTAAGGACTTACAAAAGAAGAGTTGATTTTGATTACAGAGGTATGAAAAGAAATATTAAAAAGATTCATACACATTTCTATCAATTTAAAGATATTTCAAAAGAATATAGAGATGAAGAGGATGTCTGAAAGATGGATTACTATAAGCTCGCTATGGAGAAAATATCTAATCTTGGCTTAGCAGATCTTCCTAAGGATATTGAAGATACTAGTGATATTTTGAATGCATCTTATGAAGATAAGGAAATAGCAAGAAATCCTTTGTCTCTCATTCAATGGTCCCAAAAGGAAAACACATCTATCTAACAAAGACTTACTTTGATTCTAAGTAATACTAATGTATGGCTATAGAGGAAAGGTATTAAATTGAAGCCTTTCAAGATAGGTTCTGAGGGTGAATAATTTGAAGGAGAAGCAAGCAAACAACAAGAACTCATAACTAAGAACAAGGAAAGTGTTCCTCCATCTTCCACACAGAAGGTAACAAAGATCACATTCACTTGTGGGAAGAGTACAATTCCAACTACTGAAGAAGAGCAACTTGAAGAGGAAGAATAGAATGAAGAGAAATATGATCAACCTAAAGAGGAAGAAAAAGCAAAATAAAAAGGTGAAAAAAAAAAATGAGCAAGATGATGAAATGTGAGCATCCCCGCATGATAATGTCACTCAAGATCCTCCACACACATCATCACCCATTTCTGCCACAATGCCTTCTAATCCTCTTATTCCTACCTCTCCTCCACCTCCTCTTCCAACTTCACCTCTACCTACAACAGTTTTGCATGTGCTCAAAGTAACCATACCTCCAAAAATACATTCAATTCTTTCATCACTTTCCTTGGGGTAAGTATTGAAAAATGTAGATGTTATTTCTAGGTCTCCATCATCAATTCCTAGTTTATCATCTCCTTCATTTGATATATCCTCATAGGAAAAAATTGATCAATTCATAAATGAATCACTCCAAGAGACATCAAATGTGTAGATTACAGGTGCCATAATGACCGAGACACCAACTATTGTGACCACTGCGTTTGTGTCTACAAATACAGGTGTGACTCAAGAATTAGCAACAAGTCTAGAAGGTAATGTTTCATTTCTTCCTCCATGGATTGCTTCACAAGCTCCTAAAAGGAAAAAGCAGGTAGTTTCTCCTAATGAGTTTGATCTCGAGGAGTTAGCTCTGCCAAAGCCTAAAGGGAAAAGGAAGCCAAAGGTTCTTTAAAGGTTGCATATGGACAAATTTGGATACAAATATGTGGAAGTGGCAGAAACTCCTCAAGGTAAAATCCATGAGAAAACTAGTATAGAAAGCTACACTATTTCCAAAGTTGATCTTAGGAAAATCACACAAGTGAGTGCAAAAGAGGATGCCCAAACATCTTTGACTGCATTGATGGAAAATTTTGATAAATTGAAGGAGACCAAGGACATGTATAAGGAAAAATCTAAGCACTTTACCTCTGTGTTAAGGATAATTACAAAGTCTTTTGTGAATGTGGAAACTATTCTAATGAGTATAGAAGAACCTTTGGTTCAAAAGGTTGAGGAATATTATTCTAAAGGTAAATTCATGTATGAATTTTTGGATAGGATAATTGAGCAAGGTTCATAATGCATGACCATTGTAGTGGAAAGGATCACACAGATGTCAAAGATGAAGCATGAGATGGAAAAGACAAAAAAATACAATTTCTATTAAGCAAAAAGAGATGGAGCAGAGTTTTGAGTCTTGAACCCAGTTAAAGAAAGTGAAACTGGGCAAGTTGGTGGAAGCTGGGATTATTCCTAACAAGGATAAGTATGTGGAAATCAAAGAATCAATCAAAAAATCACATACCATCATCAAGAACCTAATCAAGGATGTACAACAAGTTTGAGAGGATATTGAAGAGCATCGTTTTGTCTTGGTGAATAGAATTGAGGAATTTCCAAGTGAGATTCTTGATGATGAGCACACATTTCTTTCGGCTAGTGACATTAGTCAAGTGTTTAAGGAAGCAATCTAGAAAAAGGTTGAATATGAGTCATTTTCATTGGCTTCTATGGACACTTTTTTTGATGTTCAATTGACTTTAGATAATATCAAAACACATTTGGATCGATGCAAGAAGGTTTTTTCTTGTACAAAGAATTTTGTCACAAAGGTTCACACCATCATTAATTAAACCTCATGACCAAACCAGACAGTGATGCAAGAGATCTTAAAGAAATATGAAGATTTCCAAGCCCAAAGTGAGGAACAATAAATATTTTTGTATTTCTAGAGATAGTTTAATTCTTTTTCACATGCTTTATGTAAATAAGTGTTGAAATTTTTACATGTCATTTTGTACTCATGCAACTAGTTACATGTAAAACAGAGATGTCCTCCTATAATCTTGGACATCACATTGAATAAGTCAAAATTTAGTTAGGTTTTTTCCTAGAATAACTCTTGTCTCTCACCTATGAATATGACAGAGCTCTTTTGTATTAGGGACCTTTAATCTATTGCAATGAAGTACTACCAAATTGTAAAGCAACTTTGAAAATTTGAGTTCAAATTGTGATACTAAATTCAATCAATAAATAAGGTGAACTTGCATACCAAACTTTTTGTTGGGATAATATTCAAATCAGTGTGAATGTTCTTACATCTTTCACATTAATTTATCTTATTATATGATTGGGTTAGTGGTATTTTATTAATTTTGGTTGGAGGGCATTCAAGTTGGATTTTATATACTTTGTGCTATTTCAGTTACTTGGGATTGTGTATGTGCTATGGATATCTTTTTGGTGAATGATCTTCAAGACTTTGTTCTTGGAATTGTTTATTCTATTTGTGGATTTGTTCATGGAATAGGTTGAAGGACTTTGTGCTTCAATTTGCATCACTGGTTACTGAAGAAATCATCATTGAAGAAAATCAAAGTACTTTATGCTTTCGGTGGTTTTTTGGTTACGAATATTTTTTGTTATGCATGTATTCTTAGATTATTCTTTGAAAAATTAATAATATGGGAAAAAATTTCTTTAGTTATTACTTAGAGTTGAAGAGCATCACGACGTAACAATGTGGAACATTGTAAACATATTCTCTGAAATAAAAGAGAATTATGAATGTAACACACTCCCCACATAGTTAAAATAGTGTAAATATTGTAAAGTTTAGAATAGTTTACTTCATTCCAGTAAGCGATAAGAAGGGAGCCTCCCCTTTTTGAGAGGAGAGATTTTAATCTCATCATAATTGTGGTTGAAATTCACATTTTGTAATTTGTAAAGGGATTACAGAATATTCACCCAACATTAATTTATTTATTTAATTTACTTATCATGGACTAAGGTATTACATTCATGCATTAGATTAAATAAATATCATTATTCCCTTTCTTCTAAAAATTAAATAAATAATTTTATATTTATTCAATTCCTCTCACATGTTAGGCGGGGGCCCTAGCTCGGTTGGCTAAGTAATTCCGTTGCGGCTCTGCTAGTCACGAGTTCTAGTCTCCCCCGTCCCGTGGTACCGGAGGGCGTGTTGCGCCAGCACCGCTTGCGTTAAAAAGTTTACCAGGTGCACTGCAGTTTATAGGGGGTTGTGCTACCCGATTCCTGCAGTCTAAAAAAAAAAAAATTCCTCTCACATGTCTTATCCTCCATCATTTTTAATTCCCTTTAATTTCCTCTTAATCCCCTCACTAATTATGTGGACACATTTAATCATTGATTAAGAGGTGTCACATCATCCATATTCTCTCACTTACATTATTCTTAATTCTAATCCCCACTAACCCTCCTCTAATCATTTTCACATTCCTAATCTTTTGATTAGGAAAGGCTAATCACCTTTCCATTTACTACCTACCCACCTAGTACCCTTTTTCATTAAATATTTTCCCCTTTTGGAAGGGATCCCCACATGGGTTTCCTTTCCAAAGTACTCAAAAGTAGATCAAAGGAATTTTAAATTCTTTTATTCTCCCTCATCCCAATACCTTGGAGTGAGGAAAAAAATTGTATTTATGAAAAAATCTCCTATCCACACTCTAAGGGTACAATATCCCTTTCAATCATCCTCCTCTTGACACTTGGAATCATCTCATGCCTTGAGGTGTCTTATTGATCCCCAACCCTTGATCTTCTAAGATATAATCCTAGCCATCTAATTCATCTCTCCTCTCCTCATATATACAACACTTAGCCATTTTTCTTCTATTATGTAACCTTGAGAAAAATTGCATTGTTATGTTGTTGAAATCAACTAAGAACACATAAAAATTGATTTAATCTAGGTCTAATATATTCATCGAGGGATTTGACATATGTTAGTTTTTTCAAAATTTATGAAGGTTTGAGTTTTATTAGGCCTAATCCATTTTTTTTCTTTATTTTGTGGGTTTTGATTGATTTCATTATAAATTTCATTCACTTTGAACACCACTTTCCTTGTACACATCTCCCTCTCTATATCTATTTCCCTTTTCCTATCTTTCTTTTTATTTCTCCCTCTCCCTCTCTCTCTCTCTCTCTCTCTCTCTCTCTCTCTCTCTCTCTATCTCTATATATATATATATATATATATCTCAATCTCTTTATTTCTCTCTCTATATCTTCCTCTATCTCTTTATACATCTTTGTAACTATCTCTAAATGTATCTCCGTCTCTCTTTCTACCTCTTTATCTCTCCCTCTCCCTCTTACTCTCTATCTCTTTATCTCTCTCATTATCTATTTATGCTTCTCTCCCTCTACTTCTCTACCCTCTCCCTTTCTTTATCTATCACTCCTCCCCTTTCTCTCCCTCCCCCTCTTATTCCTTTCATGCCTCTCTATCTCTCTATATCTCCTCACCTTCCCCTCTCTCTCTCTCTCTCTCTCTATTTTTACCTATTTATCTCTCATCATTCCTTTATGTTTCTCTCCCTTTCACTCTTTAGCTCTCTATCTCTCTCCCTTTCACTCTTTATCTCTATATCTCTCTCCCTCTCCCTCTTTATCTCTCTCAATATCCCTCTATATCTCATTGTATCTCCCTCACTTTATCTTTCTTAATCCTTCCTCTCTCTCTTTCTCTCTTACTCCCTCTCCCTCTATCTCTTTTTATCTCTCACCATTTATTTATGTTTCTCTTAGAATTTTTTCTTCATACTACTTCAACCTAGCTCCTACTATATATTATCTTAGTTATTTTAATAGCCAAGAATACCCTAGATTCTTTCTTTTAATGATGATTCTAATTTAAATGATTATTATATATGAAATTTTGGGGAAAGGAGGGGGAGCCCTAGTTCCTTAATATGGAGAAACTTATGATTTAAGTTCCCTCTTCCCGAGCATTTCATTAAGAAGCACTAACCACAAATCCAAGAGATTAACCTTCAACCTTAAAGGCAAGTCAATTATGTTGGTGTAATTAATTAATTATTACACTAGCATAAGTTAACTTAGGTCTTGCATTTAATTAATTAAGTCCTAGGTTGCATTATTAGATAAATCATTTAATAAATGGGATGATATTCCCTTCCTTGTTTGGTGGGATAAGATTCCTTCTAGAAGATGAGTTGTCCTTCTAGAACTTATCTCCTCATTTAATGATCATCTAGATAGGGTTCACATGTTGTCACATGTTGTTAGATTATAACACTTGGCAACATCTCATGCATCTTAGGTTTTACTTCTTGCCTATATAATCAGGCATCTTGTTCATTTGTAACATATCCAATATCCAATATCAATATAGAATCTCTACTGTGCATGCCTAGTTGCAACACTTTATGGGTGGTTGATTATCTTTCTTGGCTCAAAGGTCCTCCATCGAAGACTACAGCTTCAAGGACTGTGCATCCATAATCTCAACAAATTAGACCTAGTTTGGTGATTCTTTAATGACATAAAATGATTAGGAGTGATTTAAAATGCTGCAACTAAATGAACTATATGACCTAATATGTAAATTGTAGATTCTCGAAGATGTATAGATTGTAACACACTTTGCAAGAAGATATAGGAGATGTCTTAGGATATGTACCTATCACCAAAAGTTTATTTTGATATGTGTAGAGGACTAATTCACCCTTGGGAAAATGGCTCCTTGATAGGGCTTCTAAAAACAATTTTTACAATCCTCTGATGTTGGATCTGAGATGTTGATTTCCACTTGTAAACTTATTAGAATGACAAAAAATAAATTTTTCAACCTAGTTTCCATGTCTTGGTAAGAATGATGACAACAAATACAACAATGAAAAAATTCTCTTTAAGATCTCTTCAATCCTTCTGCAACCTGTAATTTGCACATACACAAAGAGGGAAAAATGTTTATTTTGTTTGTATGGGGCTTTTCCTTGGTCAAACCCCAGTTTGGTGATTAAACATTGATAAAAAGATAATAAAAGGGAAGGAAATGATGAATGAACAATTTTTTCAACTCACCACCCTTAAATGGCTTCCTTGAAGGAATAAATTCATACACATCTCTTCAAAGTAATTGGATCTTTCTTGCTTGATTTTCTTGAATGTTTGAATGCTTGAATGTATGAAGTTATTCCACACTTGTTAGCCTTCACAAGACAACATGAACACACATAAACTTGGACATGATGTTAGGATCTTGATTTCTACTACAAATCACTAATAATGCTACTCTTGAATGCTCTTGAAAATAATATTTTCTCTTGAATTTTCTCTCATGCATGTTAGACTATTGCTTAGATTTCAAATGATAAAAGACTATGTATTTATAGATGTTTATCTAATTTCTCAAAAACTAGATTCCAAAAGCTGACACTTACAATTTGAATTTGGAACATTAAAAGACCACCAAAAACATATTTTAAAATGGGTCCTAGCACATAAAGGGGACCCATTCGCCCATGGGTGAATGGGTCCTGGACTATATTTCCAGGACACACATAATTCATAACAATTCAAATATTAAATGCATTTATTTAATGTTGGTTCTCTTTTCAAAAAAGGGTAAAAATAAGGCTTTGGAATGCATAATTTGAAAAATTGGAAGCTTAATAAAATCCAATAAATTAAGGGACCCAAACACTATGTGAAATTGTAAAGGTATACAATTTTCTACACTACATTTAGCCCCCACTTTAGTGAAAGTATGAACTTATGCTCAAAATCACACTAAAGTAGAGAAATATATGTCAAGGGAGATCTAATTGTACAACAATTGGAGATATAGGATAACTAAGGATCAAGGAGGTGGCCAAGTCCCTAGGATCTAAGATCCCATGACAAACTAACAAAGGCACAAAAGAACACACACATGTGTATAGCAGCAAAACAAGGTACACCAACATCAAATGTCAAAGTTAATACACAAAAAGAAAAGGGATGGATCTATGTCCATAAAATATACTCACAAGGGCTAGTGCAGTCCGATATATACTAGGTGAGTCCCAAAGAAAAAAATATGGACTAGCATGCCTATGTCATTTGTCCATAAAATATATCAACGCTACACTAGGTTCAACACTCATGAACAAGGGGGTGCAAACAAAATTCACCTCAAGGGGTGCAAACAAAAGATAACAATAATCAAAGGGGTATTATTTAATTCATGAAATATCATACCTTATGGAACATCACACTTGACATCACCACCAAGAGAGGACTAGTCCAGGAATAAAATATTTATGCCTTAGGGAATGTAAGTCATAGCATTACCACCAAGAGGAATATCGTATGCCAAGAAAAGATCATGCTCTTATGGGACATCAAACCTAATATCACCACAAAAGAAGAAACATCACATGAATTAAGAAGACCACACTTTGATTGATAAGGTCACACTTCCTAGGATATGTATAGTATCATCACTAAGAAGAGACAGTGCAAAAAATAAATGAGGGACTATATATGCCCCCCTTAAAATGTTAGTGTACTTGCTACACTAATGTTTTAAGGAGATAGATAGGGATCTAAATAAGAAAAACACCTAGGAAAAGGCTACCTAACCCTTTCCCCCCAAGTGTAGGACAAATCTAAGCCAAAATAAATTATGATATGGTACTCCTTGCAACATAAAAGATAATAAAGTTCAATAGATGTGGTACTGAACATGTTATAATTCTACAACTATCACATGGCAAGGAGTAAAGTAAACAATTGTTGGTCTATTATATGATCGTATTGACTTGTAGGAGGATAAAATTATTGCAATACCTTCTTTAAAGAATGAAATTCATTGATAATATTCCCAAGTATTATATGATATGCACAATAAGACATGCTTGTACTTTTTCCTTTCTTGTTTTCTCGAGTAGGTGGTAATGTAATCAGTCCTAGGTCGAAAAATTTATCTAGGGGTTGTTCAATCTCAGTTATAGCATGTAGAGATGGTAGCTTCTTAATTTTATAGGGATTGTGTTTCTTATTTGATTAAGAAATTGTTTGATGTGCCGGCAAAGGACCTTGATATCCTAATCCCTTAGTTTCTTTTGATGGTACTTGTTCTAAGAGAGAATGGACTTCATGCTCTTTGTGAATGTCACATCCTTTCTTTTTCAAATTCTAAAGCCTTGGTCATAATTTTGTTCCAAATAAATAGGTATATTGGTAACTTTTTCCATGTATGATAAGAGAGTATCAGATGGCATAGATTCCTTGTGTTTACTATCAATGTGTGATGCCATTCTCTTTGATTGAGTTACACCTTGTGGTTCAATTTCAAGATGTAAAATTTTGAACATTATGGGAGGTGTTGTTTGTTGACATGGGTTATTAGGCCATTACATTGAGTGGTAAAAGGTTGAATTTTGGTCAAGATTATGCAACAATCTTTGTATCAATTCATACATTTTATCTTCATCTTCACCCAGGATATATATTTCATGAGGACATTCATTGGGAGGTGTAGGATCATGAATGGTTTCAATTTCATTAGGAGCATCACCAAATACACAACTTGAGACCTCAACCAAAGATTTCAAGGACATCCGCGATTTACCAAAACACATATTCATGGTGGAATTTTACCAATTCTATGCAAAATGCAAGTATGTAATGTTGTTTGAATAACTTGAAATGCAACTTTCACATTTCATGATAATTAACTAATTTAAAATGCAAAGACTTGAAAATGATGAATTTTCAATGAAAATCTTGATTCTAAAAAATGCACTTTATTTTTACCAAATTATTTAAATGTGAAATGCTTAAAAATATGGAATTTTTGAAATAGAAACAAAGATCTACAAGTACAGGGAATCTAAGAAAACAAAAATAGAAATGTGTGCAAAAATTTGTAGAAGTAACTGTACAAGGATAAGATCGCCCAGGGGCGAATGAGTCCTTGTATAGGGTTCTAAAAAATTAAAAACTAAATTTCTAAGTTACTATTTATGATTACTATTTTTGGTTGCAAAGTGGTTTTACAATGACTTTTTTCCAGAATTTTTTGATGAAATGCAAGTGCAAACGTATGACAATGTGTAAACAAAAGTGAAAATTTTGAGTGAAATTTTAAATGAAATTTTAATCTAAATGAATAAAACCTAAACCAATTCAAACTATTATGCAAAATGTATGCAATTGTGGACACCAATTTTTGTACCCACAAGTTCTTTAACACTTATAGGGTTCTTCACCTAAAAGGAGAGAAATGGGCCAAAATGTGTAATATCCCCACTCAAAACTAATGTAAATATGAATGGAATATGCCTAGATGCAATGTATAAATGCAATAAATGGATAAAGGAAATGAATTATTAATGTAAAACCTAAGAAATGCAAGTTGTTTGAAAACACATTATGATATGCAAAATGACCTAAGAATGCAAACAAATGATAACAGAAATGAAAGAGATTGGAGAGGTGAACTTGGAAACTAGAATGTGATGTAGAGAGGCTCTGAAATCCTACAAAAAAATTGTTGAATCCAATTGGGACACTTACGCCAAGCTAGGCGACTTAGTCCTATTTCAGGGAGATTCTACTGGAACAGGTTTTAGCCAAATGGTTATCCGAAAATGTAGAAATCACTTTTTAGTCCTAGAAGTGAGACTAATTCACCATAGATGGTGACTTAGTCCACCTAGGAATCTCAAGAAATTCGGGGCAGAAGTCTATAGCTCTCATTCTGCACTCCTCTGCTTGATAGGTGTCTGGTTCTGAAATTGTAGAAATCGGGCTGAAAAGGGCCTCCAAGCTTCACTTAGGGCTTTGTTGACTTGAATGAATTTGATGAGTTGAAAATACCTTTTAACACCTTCCTCTTTGAAAAATATACATAGAGTACCTACAAAACATGCATGCAAAGAGGGGGAAAAGGGTTAAGGGTTAGAGAATAGGGGTTTGGCTTGGTCAAACCCTAATTTGGTTATCAAACCCTTGAAAATGAAATGAAATAGAAAGAGAATGATGAATGAACAACATGCAATGCTACAACTCACCAAACCCTTGATGTAGAAATTTGAATATATGCAATTAGATGCTCCAATGGATGCTTGATAATACCTTAGAATGCTTAAGAATGATTAAGTAAATGCATTAAGGAAATTAGGAGATTAGAATATTGAAGGAGATGAAAAATCAGGGGAAAACCCTTTATTTATACTTGATTTTACAATATTTACCAAAAATAACATGTCACGGGCTGACCTTAAGGTTAAGAGAATAAAAATCTAGCCAGAAATTTACAATAATTTTTATTTTTGTGCCTAGTGGGACTAAGTTGCCCCAAGTGGCAACTTGGTCCCACCAGGGCAATTTTACTAGGTGTCAGAAATGAAAGTACATTTAATAATGTTTAATAGAATTATTCTAAAAAATACACTTAAGTAAGGCCATAAAGTGTATTAAGGGGTCATTTAAACATAAGAAAGGGTCAAATTAGTGATGGCAAGCCTAGAAAAGCGTGAAATTTTGTTACAACTCTTTACAACACTTTGAAATAAGACTTGGTAAGTGATAAAAAGAGGTTATTTAGGTGGATTATAATGAAAGGGTCTTAGAAAAGTGTGAAAGTGGGTTACAACACTTCACAACACTTTTACAAGACATCCTAGAATTCTTAATGATTCACAAGGGTCCAAGACCTAATGTGAATTTGTTGACCACATTACAACATTAAATCTAGACAAAATCAAGCCAAAATCAATAAGAGAGACTCAAATGAGCATAAAAATGTCCACATATACATTTTTTGGTGACATAGCAATATTTTTAGATTTTTATGAGACTTTTTTATGATGCAAACATGCAAGATCTAACCCTAAATGAAGAATGCAAAACACAATGATGAAAAACCTAGATTTAGGGTTTTAAATACTTCCAAATCAAAAATCAATGATGTAAGAATTTCAAGTTCACCAAAATGAAATGTTGGGGAAAGGGGCTAAAACTCTAGTTCCCTTAATATGGAGAAACTTATGATTTAAGGTCCCTCTTCCCAAGCATTTCATTAAGAAGCACTAACCATAAAGAAAATAGATTTAATTTCAACCTTAAAGGTGAGTCAATCAGGCTTGGGTTGGTGATTCTGGGAGATGTCTAAGGGTATGTACCTATCACCAAAAGTTGACTCTGATATGTGCAAAGGATTGGTTCACCCCTGGGTGAATGGGTCCTTGATAGAGCTTCTAAAAACACTTTATAGTCCTCTGATGTTGGATCTGAGATGTTGATTTCCACTTGAAAACTTGTCAAAATGACAAAAATAAATTTTGCAACTTAGTTTATGTGTCTTGGAAAGAATGATGACAACAAATGCAACAATGTAAAATTTCTCGTCAATCCTTCTTCAACCTATAATGTACACATACATGAAGAGGGAAAATTGTTTTTTTTTTTGTATGGGGGTATACCTTGGTCAAACCCCAATTTGATAATTAATCCTTGATAAAAATATGATAAAAGGGAAGGAAGTGATGAATGAACACTTGTTACAACTCACCACCCTTCAATGGCTTCCTTGAAGGATTGAAGTCAAACACATCTCTTCAAAGTAGTTGCATCTTTCTTGCTTGATTTTCTTGAATGCTTGAATGCTTGAATGTATGAAGACCTTCAACACTTGTTATCCTTCACAAGACAACATGAACACACATAAACTTGGAAATGATGTTAGGACCTTGATTGCTACTAAAAATGACTAATAATGTTGCTCTTGAATGCTCTTGAAAATAATTTTCTCTTTAATTTTCTCTCATGCGTGTTAGAATATTGCTTAGATTTAAAATGATAAAAAGGATGTGTATTTATAGGCGTTTATCTAATTTCCCAAAAATTAGATTCCAAAATCCGACACTTACAATTTGAGTTTAGATCATTAAAAGATGACCAAAAACATATTTTAAAACGGTTCCTAGCACATAAAGGGAACCCATTCACCCATGGGTGAATGGGTTTTGGCCTGTATTTCTAGCATACACATAATCCATAGAAATTTAAATATTAAATGCATTTATTTAATGTCGGTTCTCCTTTCGAAAAATGATAAAAATAAGGCTTTGGAATGCATACTTTGGAAAATTAGAAGCTTAATTAAGTCTAATAAATTAAGGGACCCAAACATAGTGTGAAATTGTAAAGGTATACAATTTCCTACACTACAATATATATAAAGAGGTGCTTGATACCCAAGAAAAGATTCAAGTGATACATGGTCTCTTCTTCAATTGAAGGCATACTATATACTTATTCATGCCCAAAAGGCTCAACCTTAGATATCATCATTCACTACTAATTAATTCATGAATCTAAGCATTTAGTTTGATGGTAGTGCTACAAGGGAAACATAGAGAGAAGAATCTAATGAAATTGCTAATGAACCAAATTTTGAAAAAGATATACTTACAACATACAACACTTAGCCATTTTTCTTCTAATATATAATCCTATCCATCTAATTCATATCTCCTCTCCCCATATATACAATACTTATCCATTTTTCTTCTATTATGCAACCTTGAGCAAAATAGCATCATTATGTTGTTGCAATCGATTGAGAACACATAAAAAGTCATAATCTAGGGTCAATCTATGCATCATGGGCTTCAACATATGTGAGTTTTGTCAAAATCCATGAAGGTTTCAATTTTATTAGACCTAATCCATTTTTTTCTGTATTTAATGGGTTTTGATTGATTTTGTTATTTAAATTTCATTCACTTTGAACACCACTTTCCTTGCACACATCTCCCTCTCTATATCTATTTCCCCTCTATTTTTATGTTTATTTCTCCCTCCCCCTCTCTCTATCTCTAACTCTCAATATCTTTATTCCTCTATCTCTCCCTATCTCACTCTCAATCTCTTTATTCCTCTATCTCTCCCTCTTCCTCTATCTCTCCCTCTTCCTCTATCTCTTTATATATCTTTTTAACTATCTCTAAATGTATCTCCATCTCCATCTCTACCTCTTTATCTCTCCCTCTCCCTCTTTCTCTCTATCTCTCTATCTCTCTATCTCTCTCTAATTATCTCTTTATGCTTCTCTCCCTCTACTTCTCTACCCTCTCCCTCTCTTTATCTCTTTTTCACCCCACCCCTTTCTCTCCCTCACCTCTCTTATTCCCTTCACTCCTCTATATCTCTCTATATCTCTCTCACCTTCCTCTCTCCCAGTCCTTTTACCTATTTATCTCTCATAATTTCTTTATGTTTCTCTCCCTTTCACTCTTTAGCTCTCTATATCTCTCCCTCTCCCTCTTTATCTCTCACAATATCTCTCTATATCTCATTGTATCTCCCTCTCTTTATCTTTCTTTATCTTTCCTCTCTCTCTTTCTCTGCTACTCCTTTTCCCTCTATCTCTTTTTTTTTCTCGCAATTTATTTATGTTTCGCTTGGAATTTTCTCCTCATACTACTTCAACATAACTCCTACTTTATATTATGTTGGTTATTTTAAGAGCCAAGAGTACCCTAGAATCTTCCTTTTGATGATGGTTTTAATTTAAATATTTATTATATATAAAGAGGTGCTTGATACCCAAGAAAAGATTCAAGAGATACATATTATCTTCTTCAATTAAAGACCTACTATATACTTATATTCATGCCCAAAAGATTTAACCTTAGATATCATCATTCACTACTAATGAATGCATCAATCTAAGTGTTCAGTTTGATGGTAGTGCTACAAGTGAAACATGGAGCGAAGAATATAAGGACATTGCAAATGAACCAAATTGTGAAAAAGATATTTTTACATGTTGCACTGAGCATAGTGAAATTTATGGTATGAAATTTATATCTAATTAATCAAGTATGACAATGATGCCTAGCATGTTAAGGGGGAAAACCATGATTCTCCCAATATATGATTAATATGAAACAAATATAATAAGAATTTGGAATAAAGTGATATAGTAATGTATGAGAAAAAAATAAGAGTATCAATATTTATGGAATAGAGTTATAAAATGTGTGCATTTTATAAGCAAAAAAATGCACTCATGTTTTATGAGCTACAAAATGTGCCTGTGATGTATGGTTAGCTTAGCCCACAATAATATGTCCCACTTTTTGGTCAAAAAAGGACATTGACATCAACATTTTTCACCAAATTTTCACTTTATGACACCTATAGCAACTAAACAATTAAAAATTTGAAGATGATGTAAACTATTAAATTTTTAAATTTTGTTTATAGATTATATGTGTGTGTGTGTTAATAAATAACCTGATATTTTTTTCACATAACTTTTAATAACTTATTTTTTATAGTTAACATTATTTTTTAAAATTGGCATAACTTCAATAAAGCATAATTTTATTTGTAGAAAAGATAAAATTAGAAATTTTTGGACATAGATTTGTAACACCAATATCTAGGGTATAGATATTTTTTCATAATTTTTTGTTGCATAATTATTTTTAATAACTATTAAAGTGAGACTAACTATAATTCAAACATAGGTTACTTCAATAACACATTTTTTTGCGTATGCATTTGAATTAACTTATTCTTCATTTCTTCAAATAAGGACATCAATACTTAGGGTAGAGATACTTTTTTAGAATTTTTTTCTTTATTTTCCTAATTTTTTGCATGTATGAAATAAATACCTTAATGTTTAGTTAAAACCCTACATTTACGAGAACTAAAAAATATATATAATAATCAAATTTAATATCTTCTAAATTATACTTTTTGGAAAGCTTATAACAAAGGCTACATACCTATAAAACATAATTTCTAAATGACTGCATTTGATCCCCCAAAAGGTAAAGAAAAAGTGGTTTTTTGTCAACATGTTGATAGGTACAGAGGAGACTCCATTGTGAGTATGATTTAAGACTAGAGGGGTTTTATCCAAGGGGGTTTGGTCTAACCCTCATCAATTAAAACCCTCTATATTGAACTCTTAAGGTTTAAAATCATAATTTTTTCTAAAAAAATATGTGACTTCAAGAAAAAATGAAAATGTCCTAGAAGTGGGACACACTATTGTGGCAACACCCAACTCATAAAACACACTCATGTTTTGTGGTTCATAAAACATTCTCATGTTTTTTGGTTCATAAAACATACTCATGTTTTGCATCTTATAAAATGCACTCACATTTTATAAGGCAAAAAACATGACCATGTTATGGCTTGGTATTTACCAAACCATAGCGCAATTATGTTATGTGATTTTAAACATAACACAAGTTTATTATTTAGAAAATTGGTCATTTGGCCATTTTTTGTACACCATTTCCATGCACTCGCCCTCCAGTGACAAGATATTTATTCTTTTTGTCCATCACAATAATATGAACAAGGAATATTTTGTATGCAACACAAAAAATTGGATAAATAAACTCATGGATCTGATTACTTAGAGAATAAACCAACATGTGATGAAAGTGGTGATGACAGAAAAAATCATGTTTGATGAATTTCCTTCCTTTGTTTTGTCTTTTGATGTTGAGGCTGCCAAAGATGTTTATATCCATGAGGATGGCATGGACACTATTTTATATGGAGACAAAATCACATAAAATGACCTTGTTGTAGTGGTGTAGGTGGATGATGATTCGTGTCATGGGTCTGAAGGTGTTGTAGTTGTAACGCCAAGAAAGTGCAGAAAGAAATAGATCAAAGCAAGCAAGCATGCAATGAGAATCTAAATGCAATCTAATGCTAAGAAACAAAGAACAAAGGAAAGTAAAAACGTAATAAAACTAAACAATCTCACCAAATTGCTACGTATTTCCATGATTCATCTCGATTTCCCTTCTCCATTTTGCTTGGGTAGTATAATTTCCCTCATATTTCTCGTAAGTTCATGCAAGTATAGCCTAAGATAGTGATTTAGCAAAACATCAAAGATTCAAGATAGCTGCTCACAAAAGTCATAAGATTTTGAGAGAGATTATATGATTTCGAGAGATTGGAATGAAGAATGACAGATCAATTTATAGAAAATTGATTATTCAAATGACACGATAGGATTGAAAGATTAACAGACGGTTAAGATCAATTGATTAGACATGCATTCTAATAACTGTCAGTAGTGACATGAGTGATACAAATTAGAAATAGAATTAAAGATTAAATAAGTGATTTAATCTTCAAGTTTGGTATTTGAAAACAGAAGAATTATCTTTGCATGACAAAGATAAAGATTGATTAAAGCAACTCTTGTTTGAATGCATGCACAAGATTTAATTAATTAAATAGGAATATTTAATTAATTCGCATGTACACGCAAATGAGTTAGAATTGGACGATTGAATGATTTGACGAAGAGATTACTCGAGAACACCACTCAAACATGAAATCAAGAGTTAACTGAGTGATTAAAATAGATGTCGAGTCGAGTCAAAGTGAATTCTTAGATAACTCACATAATTATCTAAATATAGAGGAATGCGTTAAAATAGAATTCATGAATTAAATAATTCATTTAATTCAAGATTTGATATTTGAAGAATAATTAAATAAATAAGATTTATTTAATTAAGTAATGAAGGGATTTAAATGAATAATTAAATAAATAAATAAATTATTTAATTATAGCTGAAGTATGATAAAGAGTAAATTAAATAAGAATTTATTTAATTTGTCAAGAAGGATAAGCTTAATTAGTAACATAATTAAATAAAAAGCATTTATTTAATTAATCAGATAGAATAAAGAAAAGTGTGAATTAATTAAATAATTAAGATTATTTAATTAATAGATGAAATGAAAAATATAGAGAATAATTAAATAATTGACATTATTTAATCATGACCATGAAGAATATGAATTATGAAGAATATTGAAGTCACTGGCTTAAACCAGATTTCAGTGTCTACATTTTCCCCTCTTTGATACAATGTCATTTCAGTGTTGTGTCAAAGAAAATTGATAAGAAATATTCCCCAGTAATGCCCCAGTGTAAAATAGGTGAAGGTATGCCCCCTCGAGAGGATAGGCAGGTTCAAAGAACATGAGTGTGCTCTCGAAATCGATGAGAGAACTAGAAGATGAAAGAAAGAAAAAAACGATAGAGGAAAATAGATAATGAAGGTGAAGATGTAGAAAAGAAGAAATGTTAGTGCAAAAAGAAAGATGAATAATAAAAGACCATGATGTTAGTATTAGCAATCTTCGATGTTTCATCGTATCACAAAAGGTGTTGCACTTTATCATCATTGAGCGGGACTAATACAAATAGAGAAAAACACCATGATATGACATAGATCAAGGTGTGCAAGGTCATCCACTTGCTAATAACAGATAGTCACAGACAAGGAGTGTCATTAACTCATACTAAGGGCAGAAGTTGCCCAAGTCTTTTTTGTCAAGACAAACCATAGACAGCAAACAAAGTAAAAGATGGGTCATGAGACGTCATCGCTCCTCTAAATCCTTCATGGGACATCCTTGAGGAAACTAGTAACATGACTCAATAAATCAAAGTTAAAAGACAATTGACTGACAACAGTCAAAGAAAACAGAATTGTGATACATTGTTGCTTCTCTAAATCCTTCATGGGACATCCTTGAGAAAGCTAGTAACATAATTCCCAATCATCAATTCAAGATAAAATGATAAGATAAATAAGCCATAAAGTCAAAAAGCCAGTAAAATATTTTCCAAAATGTGATCTGTTTGTTTGATTGTGTTGATTGATAAAAGGATTGATTGATGAAGCCTAATGTCAGGAGATACACATACCGGATAAGACTGTGAGTTTGGTTTCAATGTTATGACTATCTGTATAAGGCATGACAAAGCCTAGTTTTAGAAAGACATGTATCGTATAAGATATTGAGTCAGATGTTGTTGATGTGATAACCTATGTAAGGCCATGTTTGATTGTTTGAAAATGTCGATTATGCAGGAAGGACTCATCCTGTATAAGACAAATTATTTTTCTGATAGCTATATTCAGGAAGGACTCATCCTGAATAAGATACCAGATGGTTGTTGTGATGATGTCTATTTCCAGGAAGGACACATCCTATAGCAGACATTTGTTGATCTGTTTTGATTGTTTTGTTTGGCAAGTTGTTTGATTTGACTTAGAGACATTGCTGACTTGTTCACCAGATTGATGCATGACTTGATATGATGTGTTGACAATTGACTGTGTGATAAAACCCTAAAGGACTAACCTAGTGTAGCCTTGGGAGCTCATCGATTGATGGCCTTTCCTATGTTATACACATAGAGACCTCGTAGTTTGACTTGACTTTAACTGACAAGACTAACTAGAAATAGAAGATGTGTGTGAAAGTGAATGTGATGAACCCTAATGGACTAACCTAGTGCAGCCTCGGGGGCTCATCGATTGATGGCCTTGCCTATGTTATACACGCAGAGACCTCATAGTTTGACACGACCAATGACCTTGTCATATAGACATATGAATTAGATCATGATTTTATATAGATGAACCTAAACAGACTGACCTAATGCCTCGGGGGCACATCAGCAGATGGCCTTGCCTACGTCTAGTCATAGAGGCAACGTAGTTTGAAAAATGACAAAGACTGACAAGTGCAACTGAATTTGACTCTGTTTTTGGATTTTTGAAATTTTTTGATTTTTTTTGTCTTTTTGAAGTTTTCTGATGTTTTTGTGTTTTCTAGGTCATTTTGCGATGTTTGTGGATTTTCCATGGTTTTACGTCTTCAACACAGCCAATGGAAGAATCAATATGACACACGTCAAGTGTTTTCCCCCAGTCGAGTATAAGACCAATTGATTATGAATAGGATAAAATAGGGGATATGAAATATACTCGATGTCAATCGTTCCAGGTTATAGGAAAGACTACCACTTATTATGAATGGTATATACAAGCGATGGATATGAAAGATAAGGGATATGCACAGGGATAGGTAGTATGTACAGGGATAAGGACTATGTATAGGGTAGTGGATTATGTACAGGGATAGGTAGTATGTACAAGGATAAGGACTATGTACAGGGTAGTGCCAGATTAGAATAATAGTAGACAAAGGAGCAGAGTGAAGTACACATGGTGCCTGTTTGCCAGGTTTTCACCATGGTACCTATCCAAAGCACCACCGAAGTGGTTTTCACTATTGGACGAATTATTTTTCTTTACTATTTTCTAGATTATCTAATTTTTTTAGTGTTACCAAGATGCTTGTTTGCCAGGTTTTCACCTTGGTAACGATTTTATGATTTTGTGATTTTTTTGTATTTTCTGCTAATTAAGACAGGCTCCCAGAAGCTATGCGTAGAACTTCTTTAGATGCAGACTATTGATTGGAAAGGACAATGGTTCCCTTTCAGGAGTAGAGAGTTGGTATGCTCCTAATCCAAAAGCTTTTGTAACAATATATGGTCCTAACCAGTTTGGTTCAAAATTTCCTGGTTTGTCTCTTTCTACTTGATTCTTCGGGTTCTCCATTAAAACCAAGTCACCAATGTCAAAGTTTTTGTTCAATATCTTCCTGTTATAGCTACGATGAAGGAAATTATGATATGCTTGGAGATGGTCTAGTGCCTTTTTTCTTCACTCATCTAGGAATTCTAACTCATGGAGTCTTGATACTTGGTACTCTTCATCATCAATGTGGCCTTTCAAGGATACCCTTAGGGAAGGAATATCGACCTCAATAGGAAGAATAGTTTCAGAACCAAAGACTAGTGAATAGGGAGTGGCACCAGTGGGAGTACGGATACTTGTGCAATAAGCTCATAAGGTAGGATTAAGTTGTAAATTCCATTCATGACCAGCATCATTGATAGTCTTCTTGAGGATTCTAATGATGGTCTTGTTAGATGCCTCTGCTTGGCCATTACCTTGTGGGTAGTATGGAGTAGAAAAATGATGTTGAATATGAAATTCATCACAAAGGTGGCAGACTTCTTGGTTCTTAAATGGGCGGCCATTATTAGTGATTATGGACTAAGGAACACCATACCGACAGATGATATAATTCAAGATAAATTTAGAAATCTGTGTGCTGGTAATGTATGTCATAGGAATGGCTTCAATCCACTTCATAAAATACTCAGTGGTAGTGATAATGAATTTGTGTCCATTAGATGATGTGGGGTGGATCTTACCTATGAGGTCGAGTCCCCATTGGGAAAAGGGCCATGGTGATGTTATAGGATGGAGTTCCTGTGCTGGCGCATGTATCAAGTCTCCATGAACTTGGCATTGGTGGCATTCTGTTACAAAGACATATGAGTCTTTTTCCATAGTAGGCTTGTAATAACCCAGTCTCATAATATTTTTGGCTAAAGTAGGACCGCTAGAATGGGAACCACATATACCCTCATGCACCCCACACAAGGTTTCTTGTGCTTCAGTAGAATCAAGACATCTAAGTAGGGTATTATCTAAGGCACATCTATATAGGGTGTCTCTGACGATGGTGTATTTGGTTGAATTATGAAGGAATGTCCTACGTTGATTGTTTGATAGGCCAGTGGGTTTGACTTTGGCATGAAGGTAGTCATAGATTTCTTTATACCATGGGGAATCAGGACCAACAATGTCACATACCATTTCAGAATCTGGGATATCATAGGCTAGGACCAAAAGTTGTTCTACCAAGAACTCAAACTTAGGCACGTTGCTAGGAATGTCGAGAAGTGATGCAATTGTAGCCATAGCGTCTGCTACCCTATTTAAAACATGAGGTATTTGATGAAATTTGACTTTGTCGAAGTACTCTTTAAAGCTATTAGCCATGCGTTTGTAGGGGGCAAGCTTCTCATCCTTAGTCTCATAATCATCATTTACCTGTCTGATTACTAGTTGGGAATCTCCATATACCTGTAGGTTCTTAATTTTTCACTGGACTGCCATGCGTAACCCTGTCACTAGAGCTTCATACTCTGCTATGTTGTTAGTGCATGGAAATGCAATCCTAAATGACTTAGGGATGGAATCACCTTGTGGTGTGATAAATAGTATACCAGCCCCTGAGCCATGATTTGTATGTGAGCCATCAAAGTACAGTTTCCATGTTATGTTTGTGTCAATTGTGAATATGAACTCATCAAGAAAGTCTACAACTAATGGGTGATCTGCTTGTATGGGTGCGTCAACTAACTGATCAGCAATTACCTATCCTTTAATAGCCTTTCTTTCTACATATTGGATATCATACTCACTAAGTATCATAACCCATTTGGCCAGTTTCCCTGTTAATGCTGCCTTGCTGAGAAGATATTTCAGAGGATCTATTTTAGCAATCAGCATTGTTTGATGGTTTAGCATATAGTGCCTTAGTTTTTGGGTAGCAAATACTACTACAAAACATGCATGTTCAATGGTACTATAGTTGAGCTCATAACCTACCAAAGTCTGATTGATATAATAGACTGCCCTTTCATGACCTTCATCGTCATTCTTTGTAAGCAATGCTCCAAGTAATGAATGGGTTGTTGTAATATAAAGAATCAATCGTCTTCCTTCAACAGGTGGCATTAGGACTGGTGGTGTGAGTAAATATTCCTTAATCAGTTGAAAAGCCTCCCTGCACCTAGCTGTCCATGCAAAGGGTACCCCTTTCTTAAGTAGATGTTGAAAAGGATGTCTTATCTACTAACTGCACTATAAATCTTCAGATGGATTGTAGTATTCCTTGCAGTTTCCTTAGTTGACTGAGACTAGTGGGTGGAAGCATGTCGATGATTGCTTTCACCTTAGTTGGATCCACTTCAATGCCTCGTATGGAAATGATATAGCCTAACAGCTTCCTTGACTTGACTCCAAACACACATTTCTTTGGATTGAGTCTCACTTTATACTTTTCCATCCTTTGAAATATCTTGTCTAAAACCTGTAAATGTTTTGCCCTTGTCTTGGAATTTACAATAAGATCATTGAAATAATCTTCCATAAGAGTGTGTACTAGATCATGAAAGATAGTGGTCATGGCGCGTTGATAGGTTTCTCTAGCATTCTTGAGTCCAAAGGGCATAACATTCTAGCAATACATTCCCCAAGGACAAGTGAAAGTCATCTTAGGTTGGTCTTCAGTTGCAATTTTGATCTGGTTATATCCTGAAAATCCATCCATAAGGGACAACATCTCATATCCTACTGTCATGTCAACTATCATGTCTATGTTAGGCAATGGGAAGTCATCTTTAGGACAAGCCTTGTTGATATCTCTAAAGTTAGTGTAGATGCAGATGCCCCTAGTTGGTTTAGTGACTGGTACAAGATTGGAAATCCAATCTACATAGTCGATAGATCTAATGAAACCAACGTCTAAGAGTTTCTTGAGTTCTACCTTGACTAACAAAGCAATCTGTGGGTGCATTTCTCTCAATTTATGTTTCACTGGTTTGGCACCTGGTTGTAAGGGAAAATGATGCAGAACAAGTTCAGGATCCAACCCCAGCATGTCTGCATATGACCAAGCAAAATTTATCTGTCTTTGTGCAAAGAAGTTGTGGAACTATGGCTGCTCTTCTATTGTCAATGACGCTGCAAAATAAACCAGTCGAGGATTCTCTTTTGTGCCTATGTTGACTTCTACCGATTCTTCCACGAGCATGGGTGACTTTTCCTGTGTAATAGGGAGAATGTTCAAACCTCCATCCTTAGGTGCCTCAGAAAGGTTTTCACCTTCGGATGCATCCTTTCTTTTTACTTTTTCATTGTCTAAAGGTGCCTTTTGATTTTCACCTAGAGACTCATCCTTTTTATCTTGTTTATTCTTTTTCTCATTTTTGCGACTGGAGGGTTGAACAAATTCCCCAAAATATGCTTTTTTGTCCAAGTCAATGGTAAAACCAGCCTTATGATCACCATTTGGTATGCCTTCACGTAATCCCAGGAACTCAATCAATGAGTTGGGGATAAACTAAGGGCATGTCATCGTCAAAGTTATCAAAGTTTAATGGGGTCAAGGTAAAGATTGAATTATTCATGTGGTCACAAAATTCTTGTACTAGCTCCTTTTTGCTCTTAGGTTTGGATCTAGGTGGATTGATAGGTGGGCCTAATTCCAAGGTTTGACTATCTAAAACAGATGGCTCAGGTTGCCAAGAGGTAGGATCAAGTGATTCCCAATAGTAGTGTTTAAACCATTCCTCTTTTGTTATTTTCTTTGGTGGACAGGAATTCAATGGATTTGGTGAGGAACTTAACATCAATTCAAGTTCTCCAAATAACTTGTCAAGGTCCATGGAAGAAGTAGAGGATAGGGAATCCCACTCATAATCATTAGAGTCAAGGGAGTCACAATGATATTGGTCCAATGGTTCGTGAGATGTCTTAATATCTTCTGAAGCACTTCCTCAATTAAGGGTGATGTGGTACTAGGAACGCCAATCTGAATTGGTTGAAACCCTAGGCCCACACCTTTTGGCCACTGAGAAAAAAATATTGATTCAATCCTCCCATCTTGGTTTAAGCCTAAACCACTTTATCCATCATATCCCTTGCTCTGTATTATTGTGAAACCCTTTCCATATAGATCTATAGGAATGTGAGCAAGCAAGAGAGGTCCTTCATCATCTTCTCTATACAGCCAGGAGGTGACATCTTCTGTATTTATGGCATCTTTGCTTAATTCTCCCCATTTAATGAAATTTGTTGTAGGAGGAACATGTACAGTGACCATAGACTATCCCCTATCTGATGTAGGTAAACCATATGACTTAGGAGGAATCAAATGGCTAACACAATAAGATGTCGTGTAATACTCTCCACAACCCTTGTCTTGGATCTCAACCCTAGGAGTGGTAGGAATTGAGGGTGAAATAGATGTTCGAGTGAGTGTACATGGATCAATGTAGGATGATGGGTTAGATGATGAAGCCTCTTGGTTTACTAGCACTTGGCGTTGGGGGATCTCTTTTATATTGGTGCAATATTGGAATGGATCTGGGTCACCATCTATAGTTATTTTTGTACCATTGTAAGGAAATTTAATACATTGATGATACATGGAAGGGACTGCCTTCATGGAATGAATCCATGGTCTACCTAGCAGAAGGTTATAAGGAAGGGTGAGATCCAAGACCTGGAACTTTGTCTCCATTACTGCAGGACCAATTCTGATAGGAAGTGTTACCACCCCCTTTGATTTTCATTCCTCATCATCATAAGCTTTAATGACAATACTTTTGGTCGTGTCTATGCATGCTTCTGAGATACCTAATGCCTTAATTAGTTTTAAAGTGCACAAATTTAAACCTACTCCTCCGTCTACCAAAACTCGTCTAACTTTGGTATCATCAACAAGGACTTCTAGATGTAAAGGATCATTATGGTTTGTCTTTTGAGTTGCATAGTCTTGTTCAGAAAATGTGGCATGGTGATTATTGGTCAAGTAGCCCACCATTTCTAGGAAATGATTGACATCAAGATCATTAAGGACCATGGTGTTCTGCAAAGCTTTATCGAGAATAGATCGATGCTCAGGGGAAATATGCAACAATTCCAAGATTGAGATTTGGGTTGGGGTCTTCCCCAAGTGGTCAAGAAGGTTATATTATAGCTTGGAAGGCTGTGGTGTTTGCTGCAATGGAGGGCCTTGGATAGTGATCTTAGTATGACGAGTATTGACCACGCACTTGGGATTTGTATGGATAGTAATGGCATTAATATTATCATCAGCAGTGCGAAGATGATGAATGATTTTGCCACCATTATAATCATGCTTGATACTCGCATAGTTAGCTGACATATTGGTCTTAGTACTTGAACTGGGAATAGTTCCTTTCCCATGGTCATGTAGTGGATCAGAAAAGACTTGATGATCAATGTTTGATGACTTTGATTTCTGTCCACCAACTTCTATAATTCTCCTTTTGACAAGATCTTGTATGATATTCTTCAGTTGTTGACAGTTTTGTAGGTTATGTCCCTTAGTTCTACGATAATCACAAAAGGCATTATCATCCCACCAAGCTGGTTTAAATTGACCTGGATCGTATTGTCTTGGTTCCTGTAGCTGTATAAGATTATGTTGTAATAGTTGTTTGAATACAGACTCAATGGGTTCCCCTAAGGGAGTGAACTCACATTTTTGAAATCTCCTTTGTTGTTGTGGATGTTAAGTATTTTGGACCATGTTAGAAGGCTGATTGACAGCATTAAGCGTGTTGGAAAAAGTATGAGGTACTTGTAATGTGATGAGTGGTCCTTCTTGTAGCATTTTAGCATCAACTACCCCATCATTGGTGACATTTTTGTTGCGAGACCAAAATCTATTTCTATCAGTGGGGGTGTTTTGTACAATTGGATTTCTATTGAATATTAATGTCTTAAGTTCACCTTTTTCAATGAGATCCCTTTCTATTATAACCCCCTTTTCCACTAGTTCCAATAAAGATGTACAACAATGTACCCTTAAGTTACTCCTGAGTTTTGCATGAAGGTTTTCTTGGAACATAGTAACTTTTTTGTTTTTCAAGTATCTCGACAGGACACCGGCTAGCTATAGTCCTCCATCTCTAGAAGAAAGTAATGAATGTTTCCCCTTCATCTTGCGTTGTGTGACACAAGGTTGCTATATTTATCTCATGGTCTATGTTGAAGGAGAATTGCTCCACAAATTTCTCAACCAGTTCACCCCAAGATCTAATGCCAGAATCTAGACCCGAAAACCACTCTAGTGCAATTCCTACAAGACTTCTTGGAAATAGTCTCATAAGATACGTGGGGTCATAAACGACATCTATGCATATGGTAGAAAATTCCCTTATATGTTCTATTGGATTTCATTTTCCATTGTACTTAGGGAGATTCGGTATGACATATCCATGAGGGAAAGGGGTCATGTACAATGATCTATCAAAGGGAAATGGGCATATGTCCTTTGTTGAAAAAGATTTCTTAGTTGACACTGACATGTTATCCTTTTGTGTTTGTAGTGCCTGCATTTGTGTTTGTAAGATGTCAACTTGGGTCAAAGATGTGCTAGGGGGACTATGTGGATCTGTGTATGTATTCTGAAATCCAAAGTCTCATGATTGTTTTCGATTAAACGTTGGTATTTGAGGTGGGTTTGGATTTGAAATGTTGGAAAATGTGTTCTGGTCTAGAGTCTGCATAAATTGGTATTGACCTGGGATCTGTGCGAATGGATTCTGACTACCAATCTGGGAGAAAGGATTCTGATTCGGAATCTGCGTAAATGGATTCTGATGGCTAGTTTGGACAAAGGGGTTCTAATTCAAAATATGATTAAATGGATTCTAGTTGCTAGTCTGGGAGAATGGATTCTGGTCGCCATACTAGAACAAGGGAATGCCTTTTGTTTGTGTAATCTGTGGTATAGTACTAGTGACTTGAGAACTAGGTATGGCCATCGATTGTGGTATGGTGCTCGTAACACTGGCATTAGGTATGGCCATTGACTAGGATATTGTACTTGTGACACCGACATATGGTGTAGAAGCTAATGTTTTAGGTATTTTTCTCCCAACAAGAGGACTGGAGGGAGTGGATGATGATCTGTCTATAGTGAAATTAAATCCTGATGTCATGCCGGTTGTACCAAATGGAGATGTATGGACTGTTGTACTCTGTGTAGGTGTGCCAGATGGCATAGTTGTGCTGACCTAAGGTATAGTAGTACTAGCAGTCATGGTATTTGTCCCTTGTGTAGGTTGAGTTTGTAAGGTAGCGCCTTTAGCTAGCAATTTGGCTAAGTATCGTTGTCGATCATTTGCTAGGTACTCATCTACAAAAGAGGCAAACTCAGGGTCCTATGCGGCAGCCTCTATGTCTTTTGTTGTAATGTGACCTTGATTGTTTCTAGTGGTGAATTTTTCTAATAGAGTCTTGTGAGGTCTTGAAGAAAATGGATTGATTAATTCATTTGGGTTCGACATCTTTTCTCTCTCTCTCTTCTCTTAGACCTAGTTTTGACCATGTAAGATTACCTCAATATGCAAGGAATGCAAGACTATGTCTATGGACAGTATGACTCTAGTCTATGTTTTTCTTTTTTGGGATTTTCTGAATGCAAAATAAGGAATGTTCTAGGATGACACTAATCTAAAATCTAAAGATGCAAAGTCTAAGCAAGACCCTACAGTGATCAATTCTATAAACCCAAAACGGAGGGACCAACTACCTAAAGTCTAACCAAGGCATCAATTTCGTTAAGTCAAGGAACCAATGTAGGACGAGGATCAAAGACAAGTCGAGTTTCCTAACTAGACTGATGAGCTAGGAGGACTCTCTGTAGGACAAAGGATAAAATGATAAGACTAGGTTCAATGATAGATTTTGTTGATGCTATGATTTTTCTAGAGTGTAGATGATGGACTTATCCTAAAGTTTGTAAAAATAACCTTCCTAGAAGTTTACTCTAAAGGAAAAAAGTATTCTAATATAAGACCCAACTCTGAATTAGGACAACTATGGTAATGACTGAAAGAACCTAAAGGATGCAAAATTGAGAAAATCGTTGCAGGTTTCTGTTCAAGGACTATTTGTGGAAAGACAATTGAAACTGATATAACCATGTTGACTGGACAATGACCGTGGATTCTGACTTTCTGATAATCAAGCAAATGCATCGCAGGATTTCACATATGCAGTTAAGTTTACCAGTTGCAGTTAAATTTCACAGTTGTGGTTTTCTGATGATCAATTACATGTCCCTAATAAAGTCTAATGTCTGACTCTGACAGATGCAGTTAACCTTCTAACAGATGTGACTCGTAATGACAATTGCAAATCCAAATATAACGCATGTGGTTTTCAAAAATCAGATGCGATTGATACTAATAGATGCGACTCAAAGCTAAATAGATGCAACCCTAACTGACAGATGCAACCCTAACTAACAGATGCGACCTGAAGTTAAACAGATGCAACTCATAATAACATATACGACTCGAAATTAAATAGATGCGACTCTAAAAATCAATTGCGACTTTCTAGTGAATAGTTGCAACTCTCTGTCAATTTTCAATGACCTAAGATTTAAAACTGACTCTATTTTTCATGATCAAATTCTAGCAAACAAGAACAATGATAAGACAAAGTGTTTTCAGTTTGATTCTAGATTCAAAGAATGTTTAATTTGACAACTGACAAGCACATCATAATAGGCCAATAGGCCAAGGGTTTGTATACTTGGTATAGCCCACCAAAATACCCCAGATTGGTGATAAACACCTTTCCTTCTCGAGAGCGAATATCTTAGAAATTTGGTGGCATTGGCTCCCCTCCACAGCTCATTAACATCATTCAAGCACACCAATTTTGAATTCTTTGGGCAATGACCTCCCAAGAACTACTATCTCTACTCAAGGGGATCAGTAGTGAGTGTCTTCGGGCATGATACTGTACCCTGCACTATACCAAGTAATGGCTAATAGAACGGTTGGACACTAAGAAAAAATGTTTTTTATATGGGCATTCCATTCATGGGGCATGATCCATGTGGTGAGAATCCCCTTTCGAATCCATCTCGTCAGAACCATACTAGTGATTCTTGGGCTTTCCCCAAGAACCCACTTTTATATACCGGCTGGAAGTCCCTCGGGTTCAGGGTGCTACCAATCTGAGTCGTCCTAGGGTGAGTACTTTTTCCCACCAGAACAGGCCCAAGTTCTAGAGTTGGTAACCATTTCTCTTACACCTAGGATCACACGGATGCCCAAGGGGAGAGGATAGTTTGATGTACCAAATCGTGAGGGTAATTACACAGTTGTGCTTTCACACCAAACACAGTAAACACTTGTTAATTTAAAACCAAACGAAAGATTTGCTACACTACCAAATAATCTGTTTCAAGAAAATTAACTAAGGTCTTTGACATGCGTTCTGTAGAAAGATTCGTTAGTAGTTTTTAGTATTGTCTTCATCAATCATCCTGCAAAAACTCATTAACTCCAAAAACAAAAAACCCACACACTGAAAATTTGATATTAGTAACACACAAATCAATTGAAAACTTCAGATTTCTGAAAATAGAAACAAAGGGTTACCAGTCAATTGCGTCACTTTTTTACTAGTCAGATGCATTGATTTCCTCTACAATTGTGTTCTCGGTATTTACCAATCAGTTGCGGTTCAAGAATTTTCAGATGCGTTGTATTTTTTTAGATGCGTCATTTAGTGTGTCAAATGCAGTTTAGGAAATCAATTGTCTCACTTCATCAAACTGATGCATCTATGAATTTCAATTGAGGCGTTTCATCAAGTTGATGCATCGTTCCATATGAAAAACTTGCAAAAATAAAAATAAAAGTCTACGGATAAGCGAAGATGGTGTCTTCACATTGAGTTCACCAAATGTAACACCAAGAAAGTGTAGAAAGAAACATATCAGAGCAAGCATGCAATGCGAATCTAAATGCAATCTAATGCTAAGCAACAAAGAACAAAGGAAAGTAAAAACGTAATAAAACTAAACAATCTCACCAAATTGCTATGTATTTCCATGATTCATCTCGATTTCCCTTCTCCATTTTTCTTGTGTAGTATAATTGCCCTCAAATTTCTCGTAAGTTCATGCAAGTATAGCCTAAGATAGTGATTTAGAAAAACATCAAAGATTCAAGATAGCTGCTCACAAAAGTCATAAGATTTCGAGAAAGATTATATGATTTCGAGATATTGGAATGAAGAATGATAGATCAATTTATAGAAAATTGATTATTCAAACGACATGCTAGGATTGAAAGATTAACGGACAATTGAGATCTATTGATTATACATGCATTCTGATAACTGTCAGTAGTAACATGAGTGATGCAAATTAGAAATAGAATTAAAGATTAAATAAATGATTTAATCTTCAAGTTTGGTATTCAAAAACAGAAAAATTATCTTTGCATGACAAAGATAAAGATTGATTAAAGCAACTCTTGTTCGAATGCACGCACAAGATTTAATTAATTAAATAGGAATATTTAATTAATTCGCATGTACACGCAAATGAGTTAGAATTGGACGATTGAATGATTTGACGAAGAGATTACTCGAGAACGCCACTTAGACATGAAATCAAGAGTTAACTGAGTGATTAAAATAGATGTCGAGTCAAGTCAAAGTGAATACTTAGATAACTCACATAATTATCTAAATATAGAGGAATGCATTAAAATAGAATTCATGAATTAAATAATTCATTTAATTCAAGATTTGATATTTGAAGAATAATTAAATAAATAAGATTTATTTAATTAAGTGATGATGGGATTTAAATGAATAATTAAATAAATAAAGAATTATTTAATTATAGTTGAAGTATGATAAAGAGTAAATTAAATAAGAATTTATTTAATTTGTCAAGAAGGATAAGGTTAATTAGTAACATAATTAAATAAAAAGTGTTTATTTAATTAATCAGATAGAATAAAGCAAAGTGTGAATTAATTAAATAATTAAAATTATTTAATTAATAGATGAAATGAAGACTATAGAGAATAATTAAATAATTGACATTATTTAATCATGACCATGAAGAATATGAATTATGAAGAATATTGAAGTCGCAGGCTTAAACCAGATTTCGGTGTCTACAGTAGTTAGTCATAAAGAAGAAATCAAAAAGAGACAATTTAAATAATTTAGTTTTTCACTTGAAGTGTCTCATGTTTCTAATGTTTGTGTTGATGAAAATTACATCACCATGAGTGATAGTGATGTATGTTGGTTTCCCATCATCCTTGAGATTGGCAAGATCGAGTATGAGGTCTTTATTCAAGATAAAGATATGATATCTTGAGTTGGGTATGATGATGTGCTTGAACTTAAGTATTTCTATTGGTACCAAAATATTAATAATGATAATTTTGAGCATGAACACATAAGCCAAAGGGAAGATCATTAGCTTGTTGTTTAACTTGATAATATGCTAGAGATTCAAAGTTTCCCATTTCATGTGCATGAGGAAGAGCTTCCTTGTATAAATCAAAAAGAAAATATGGCATATTTTGCATTACCATGTGAGTTGGAGAAATTCTCTTTTTTCTTCAGCTCATGTCAAAAGGAGATCATTTGTTGCAACAAAAATGTGCCCTTGTGTGGGAAAAGATTTTATTCCTCCATAGGTTGTATTCATTTTTATGTTGGCCTATTTTTTTTAAATCACACATGTTTCTATGTACATTCTTGATACATAATCAAATGAGTCTAGCACCTATCTTTTTTGGTTTCCCTATAATAACAAAGTTGACAATGGAGTGAATCTCCACTACAAAGGCAATATTTGTAATGTGATGCATGCAATAAAAGTGCTTCAATGGTTGCAACTAGGCAATGAATGTAGTTGTGTTCTGAGTGAGATCATCTCCTTCAAGAGACTTGTCTTTGATAGAAGCAAGTTTGTGATAGTTTGTATTTGGGTTTGTAAGTGTAGACACTAAAAAATGTCCTAAATAATATCATACACTCGAATCAAGTATACTAACATCATTTCCTCTTGAAACCCATCCTCTTTTTGCTTAATTAATTGAATTCGCCTAGCTAATTAATGAATTGCATCATTTCCATCTATTAACCTAACGCATTTTATTAGGTTAATTCCCCCCCTTTCATGCTAACATTTCATATCATTAAATTAAATAAGTCAAAGTATTTAATTTAATTCCCTAAGTCTTCTTATTTAATTAAATAACCCTAAATTATTTAATTAAATATCATTTCACCTTTCCCCATTCATTAAATCATTTAATTTAATGAATATCACTTTATTCTTTAAATCCCCTAATTGCATGATTAAACCTTGTTTAATTAATAATTAATATAATTTTCCTCTAAAAGGGGAATATTCCTTATCCATTTTTGCACAATTAAAACTTTGTTTTAATTTCAAAATATCTTTTATCCTCACCGACGAGAATATTCCAAAGAATATTCTCTCTCCTCCAATCATCTCATTTGGCTTCTTGAGCAAGCTAAACCTAAAACCTCTTGAGCAAGTTAACTTTTGACCTCTTGAACAAGTCAAAAGTGTGCTTGTTTGGAAGGAATGTGAGCCCTTGATTAAATCTCATCTTGCATTCTCACCCATTGATGTGAATCCATGATCCATGCCTCCCATTTCCTCCATCCTTGACCATTGATTAACTTTTTTTATCTCAACCCTCCATTTCTCACTTGCTTTCCTATAAATAGGTCACTATTTAGAGACAAATGGATCCATCTTTCAATTGCAAACTTATGTTGTTGAAATCACTCACACTCACACTCATACTTTACTCACATTTATCATGATTTTAGTTCATTTTTAGTTGAATAATAGCTTTAAGCTTCCATTAATGGCTTCCATGCATCCATCTTAGCTTTTTTATAAATTAGGTTAGAATTATCTTAGATTAGCTTAGCAATTGCATATTTAGATCATTTTTAGCATTAAATCATGTTAATTTACCTTGCATCATGTTCAATTTAGCATAAATCATGTTTTCATCCATACATCACAACATTTTCGTCGATTCTCTTTAATATAATTGATTGAAACAAGCTCATTGATCACAGGATTGGGAAAGGGTCCTTGTTCCACATCAACATGACACCAATTCCAAAATAGGAGAAGGTTTAAATGGGTTAGAGTAGGCATTTAACTGCTTTCGTAGTTTGTAGTTTTTAGTTTCAATAAATGCTTAGTTTGAATTCAATTTGAATGATCTTGTTTCAAATTGAGTATTAGTGGCTACGTTATGCTTCAATTCATCATGGATCAAGTGTGATCGGCCCATACTAGTATCCTCAGTTGACATTCTAGTGCTAGAAGGAGGGAAAATTGATAATTTAACCAGTTTCTATCTCAAATTCTATTTGTTTTGCTTTTTGCAAGAAACATTGATTCCTAAATCAATTTCAGTGACGCACTTTGCTGGGCATCGCCATATAGCGATGCTATTTCCATTTCAAACAACGATGCCTTTTAAATGCATCGACACTGATTAAAAAAATAGCGATGCTAATACTATATAGAGGTATCAAAGATTTACAAATGGTGATGCCAAATCAAATCGCGGCGTATCATGCTCTCTGGTTTTTTATAGAGTGATGCCCTTATTCACCAGAGCAAATCCCTTACTCACTAGAGTGACGCGATCACAAATAGTGATGCCCAACTTGGGTAAGAAGCTTAACAATCATTTTTTCAACATGTGCTTTAATTTTCTCGATTCATTAGATTACTAATGCACTTCTAAAATTGTTTTGGTTATTAGACTAATAGGGTTTTGTAGGTTGGACAACATAGAGCTAAAGTGAAGAAATCCTTATTATCTTGAAATTCTATGATTGTAACAAGTGTTTGATGCTTTGGGGCAATTATAACCCAACTTTTTATGCTTTCTACTTTATGCTTTAGGTCTTCACTAAATTTCAACTAGGTTTAAAACAAACGCTCAAACGGAATTAAAATTGAACCCTCATCTCATCATTTTCTTTTGGGCTTTAAAATTGAACAAGATAAACTTCACATTTTGGTTGGTGCTTAAAATGAATTCATCTTAGCTTTAGTCGGTAAAATGAATGACTATCTACTTTGTTGTGACACACTTGTAGTGTGTATCTAATCCCCTTACACTTCATGTGATTTTTGGTGAAGAGAAACACTCCAATTGTACTACATTTATGTGCACTTATAGTACGTATCCAATCCCCTTGCACTTCATGCAATCTTGGGTGAAGATAAATACTTAAGTACATTTTTATGCTTTGTGTCACCCTTAAGAGAGGGCTTACTATGAGACACACCCTACAATGGAAAACTCATAGGAAAGTTCTTGAAGCACATTTACCGACGGGTTATATCAAAGGTTGGGAAATCATGATAAAGTACCTTCAATCCTAAGGCATCAACATGCCACACCTAATCCATCTCCTTAATTGGAAGGGAATGGTTGAAGAGCCTTAAGTGGCTAGTGGATGGTAGTGAAACAACAGATGTTCTTAGTTTGTTACTAAAATCCAAATTGTTTAGTTTCCAAAATCCTTAATACTTGTTGGTGCAAGAATAGACATTCTAAAGCCACCCCACATTCTTAGTATTCAATTATACAAACAGAAAAATCCTTTTGATCTTTGGATTTTAAGGATTTTGAGATTTGGTGGTCCAGAGAAGTGTGTGTCGTGGAGGGGAGCTAGTGTTTCCAAATCTCTAACTGTTTGCATTGTTTAGTGTTTGGATAAATCCAAGTGGGCAATCAACAAGTATGGTCATTTTGAACCTAGGATTGTAAATGATTGTGAGTCAGTTTGATACATTGCTTGGTTCTAAAACATTACAAAAACATTCACTATCTTCCTCAAATTTTCAAACAATTTGGCTTAAATATTGATACCTCTTGAATTAGCCTTGATATTATTGCTTGTCCTAAGGATTTTTATCCTTAGAGATTTCTAAATATCTTGAAATATATCTCAATCCATATTTTCCAAAGACAACATAGGCAATTATGGCTTCAGCCTCATGATCTTCATGAAATGGACATTGTGAAATTTATTATATTTTTCACATAAACATTTTAGTTTCAAAAAATAATCAAGACAAGTGTTTGTGGTAAAATCAATTCACTTAAGAAAGATAAGATTGACACAATTGAACCCCACATGACTATTTGGAGACCGATTTCTCCCATTAAACAACCCAATCTTACACCTGCCATTATTCAACCAAACTTTAAACTTATTGAAGGTGAACAAACCGACATAATTAGCAATTTGAGAAGCTTTACTTTTGACACAAGAGAAACACCTGCTCAGTGGAGAAACATCACAAACATCTTAGATGAAGAAGAGGAACAAACTAATATTGAGGTTGGAAGTCCCATATTACCACCATCTGTGTGGCAATAAATATCCTCTTTTCTTCCATAGACTTAGATTTTTCTAAATTATCTCACGCAAAGTCAGGATCCCTAAAGTAAGGTTTATAGGTCATAATTTCAAACTTAGCCACCTTAGTCTAAAAACCCTCAAGAAACACCTCACTTCATGAAACCAAAACTAGGTTGGTATACAACTTCTACAAATGTGCTTCAAGGAACAATCCAAACTTGTATTCCTTCTATTACTATCAGAATCCTGGTATTTTTCAATGTTTTCAATTTCTCACATGATCATTATGTCTTTAGGAGTTGAAAGATTTAGAGGTATAGCATGTTTCTCACTACCTTGGTCTTTTCAAACAAAGGTTCACTTTAGCTCCACCTATCTAGAACATTGGTCCTTTTTATGGTCTTGAACTCCCCTAAATGATCTATCATACAATCAAAATTTGTAAGGGAAGATCTACAAGTCACCATTACAAATGTAGGTACCGTAATTCCAAGTTTGGTAGGAAGTGGGCCTTAATACTTTATCACAACCATAACCTCTTGTTAAGAAACTATTATGCTTGAGCTAGGAGGAATCGAACAGGTTTACATACCCATATCTATCCTCTCATTTGGGCCAACATTACTCTTTGGGATTTGAAATATTTAGAGGTATAGCATGTTTCTCACTACCTTGTTCTTGGAAAACAAAGGTTCATTCTAAGTCAACCCTAGTTCTAACACTTCATTCACCCCTTCATCAAAATTCATCCTTCATCTCACTTAACTTTGAAAAAAAATTGAACACACCAACACTTTTCGACTTGAACATCAATCAAACCACAAACCCTAACTTGTCTACTTTGTATGTGTAATGTATCATTTTCCATGCATGGGATTAAGTTAGTTATCATCTTTGAACTAGTTCGTCTTGAAGGTCATGAGTCTACCCTAAAATATTTCCAAGTTCATAAACATCCTTTATCCTAACATCAAAACATCAAGTTCAAGTCAAAAGTGTTGTCCCAAAATGTTTGCAAAAATCACTTCCCACATCACCCATCTTTTCATCCCACATTATCGTCATTTCCCTGAAAAGACTTAGAGCATCCCTTTTACCTAGATTTGAGTCAACTAGAGGTTCAATCACAAATCACAAAACAACTCTCCCACAGGTGACACGAAATTTATAGTAAAGACGAGATCACAACACAAGAGAATCATGGAGAAAACCAAAGTTACATTTACCTCAAGTGATCCAAATCCTTTAGAAATTGATCCAAGAGGTCAAGTTACCCCATCACAACAACCATTGTCTCCATCTAGACCATATGATCTAGAAGACATCACAAACAATCCATTAAAACTTACTAGTTAGGAAATCATGGAACATCAAGCCTTGGGAAGTCTAGCTATGATTTCCCCATCATTTATTGCACAAAATTTGGCACAAGGCTTCACAACTCCATCACTAGGAATAAAACAAATATATGCTTCCAATCTTGCAACTAGCCTTGCCAAATATTTTGTTCTAACTCTTCCATTTGAAAGCAACACACTTGTGCATACCTTTGATGCCAATCCTCCATCCCAAACCACCACTTGGACACCTACCTTTGGTGCTCCTCCCATTCCTGAAGATCCAAAACAAATATATAAACCCCTCAAAGTTCACTACTCCACAACAACCTCCACATATCGAGGCCATCCTTCTTCATCTATACCCATGAGTACCATGAGTGTGCCCATCACCATGCAAAGTAGTATGGATCAAGTGTCTCAAATAGCACACTAGGACATGTCAATACCATACCCCAGAGTCAACCCTCAATGTAAATGGGGACATCATTATCTAATCCTCCCATCATTTCATACATGCCATTGATTTCACAAAACACATCCATTCCATCCCTTATCAACCCATCTCAAACCAACTCCTTGGTCGCGAATCCTGTCAACCCCGGTAATGCCTTGTTTACATTTTAACACAACAAAATCCTCAATACATGGGACAAGGGAACCTTTTCCATCACTGGACTCAAGTTCCTAGTATGTCATTACTATCGCAAAATCCATTGGGACCTCAAAATTACATTCCCCCATCCCAATTTTCTATCTTACAAGGAATGATCAACCAAGGAAACCCTCCACCTTTTATCAACAATCCGCTACCCACTAAAAACATCAACACTCAAAATCCACCACAAATGTCCCAACACCCAACTAATCCTACATTACAAGCACATGCTTTAGCTTTACAGCAAGCACAAAATACTTATCAACAAGTTGTTCAACAATAGCAAGCAGCCTTAGCAGGACAACAACAACAACAACAAGCAGCCTTAGTAGCATAGCAAGCATCACAACAACAACAGCAACAAGCAGCCTTAGCAGCATAGCAAGCAGCATTAGTAGCAAAGAAAGCAACATAACAACAACAAGTAGCCTTAGCAGCACAGCAAGTAGCACAACAATAGCAACAACAACAACAAGCAGCCTTAGTAGCACAACAAGCAGCCTTAGCACAACAATAACATCAAGCTCATCAAGCAGTCTTCGCATCACAACAACAATAGCAAGCCTGTTGGAAACACAAGGGAAGACAACTAAGAGGGGGGGTGAATCAGTTGTCACAGAATTTCAAACTTATTCAACTTATTATGTGTATTCTCATATCTGATTAATAACCATAAAAGCATAAATCAGAAACACATCAGAGACAGACATAACACCAAGATTTTTTTACGTGGAAACCCTATTAGGGGAAAAACCATGGTGGAGGTCAGTCCACAAGATTAGACCCTGTTAAAAGTATAAAGAAATATGAATGGAGAATGCACATGCATTTAGGTGCACTGCCTAGAGCTCACTGCTCAATTACAAAAAGGAAGACACACTATCTTACAAAATATTTACATCCACGAGATTTGAACTAAGATAATAGCATTTGCTAATGCTTGATTACAGTTATGGTTAAGCATAGGAACAATTCTTCACACTCTGCTCACTCTTCTTCACACTCTTCTTCTGCCTTCAAAAGATCTGAACATTATTCACACACAGGACTCACACACTTCACATACTCATGCCTTCAAATGATAAAACAATCACTCTTATATATCTGCAACAAGAAATTACATCACTACATGTTGGCCTCAATAAAATAATAAAATGAATACAAGTTGTCGGCCCAAACCATTAAAGATTATTAATGCAAATTAACCAAGGTTAGCCACAACATAGTGAAGACCCAAAATAAAATTCTCAAACATGAACCACCTTCAAAAATTAATCCTTGAAGATCCACAACACATTACAACACCCTATCGGCCAAGAACATGAAAAACATGAACATGCAAGAGAAAATCTTGAATCATGAGCACAACGATCAATGCGGATGTGCAGCAAAGAGATAGAGGCACAATCAGAAACATCAAAAACATCATGAATCACCAAAGAAGCCATAACAAATTTGAGCGAACTAAAAATTGCATCATCTTCATTCAGAGACACCAAGAAGCAACAAAAACTATCAGAATAGAAATCTTCATAACATCAACAAATCTTCACGCGGATCTTTGAAACTTAACATGGATAAACTTTATATACTCAAAAGGAAACCCTTTAATCCACAACCTCTAATCATCAATGAATTGAACTCGCTAACAGACTAAACTTCACTTCACAACTGATAACCTCCAACTTATTTCATTACAATTTTCTCAATATCCTTGACATATACAACCTCTAAGAAATTAATGCTAATAGTGTTGACATCAATGACAACCACATATTAGCAACACAACCACAACATCCAACAATCTCCCCCTTTGGCATTGATGGCAACACATGATGTGAAAAACACCATCAACGTAGCTATCTTCAACACTTACTCCCCCTTAGGTTTTGACTCTTTTCTCCTCAACAAATCTTCTCCCACATGACTCTTCTTCCTCAGATAATTCACAATTTTTCACATGACTCTTCTCCCCTTTGACATCAATGACAAAGATCTTTTTTCTCCACACAAGCTCTGAACCACATATCTGAACATCTAACTACTCCCCCTGAGTAGCAGCCACCACAACATCAATCCGGATCAAAATATGACCATGAAATGCACAAATTGATGTAAGTTAATGCATCTTAGTTCTGATTAGGAGGGGTAATCACCCCTAGCTTCCCTCTGAGATACTCAAAAGTATCCTTAGGAATGGCTGTAAAGATATAAATCTATTACTTAGTAGGTGCATGCTCAATCTGACTTTCGTTTCACTCACCTTCTCTCTCAAAAAGTGAAACTTGATAGGTATATGATTGGTCTTTGAATGCAGCACCAGATTCTTAGAAATATTAATTGCACTTGAATTATCACATAATATAGCAATGGGTTCATCATACACAACTCATTATCTTTCAACATACAGCTTCATCCACAATGCTTGAGAGTACAATTGTTAGGCTGACAATGTATTTTGCCTCTGCGATGAATGAAAATGGCATTTTCTTCTTACTTAACCATGAAATTAGCTTCTTGCAAGAAAAATGCACCACCACTAGTACTCTTTCTATCATCCACATCACCTATGCAATCAACATCACTAAAAGCACTCAAAGTAAGATCATCATCTTTAGGATACCACAACCCAAAATCAATTGTTCCCTTCGAGTATCTGAGAATCCTCTTCACAACAGTCACATGAGATTCCTTAGGATCATCTTGAAATCTTGCAATAATGCATACAACATTCATGATATCTAGTCTAGTTTGAGTCAAATAAATCAATCCACCAATCATTGATCTATATCTAGTATGATTTTCTTCAAAATCATCATTTTGTGTGACTTACATCTGGTCACCATAGGTGTACCAACTAGCTTTGAATCTTCCATACCAGAACATCTTTAGAAATTATTTCACGTAAAAGCAGACTTGAGATATAAAGATCCCTTTATCTAATGAGATAATTTGCAATCCCAAAAATAATTTCATCTCACCAATGATAGACATATCAAACTCATTTTGCATCATCGGCCAAACTTCATGCACAATGTCATCTCCTCCAAGATGATATCATCGAAAAGACTTCAACAATCGGATATTTATCATGATCAATCTTGGAAATCTGATTAATATCGCGGTGCCTTTATTGAATCAAGCTTCAGCCGTCACTTTTCAATCGGCATACACCATGCTCTTGGGGCTTGCTTAAATCCATACAATGCATTCTTCTCTTGACAAACCATATCTCACTGTCAGTCAATTAGAAATCCATCAAGTTGCTCTACATACACCTCTTCTTCCAGTTTGCCATTTAGAAATGTTGACTTGACATCCATCTAATAAACCTTGTAATTTTTGTAAGCAGCATATGCAAGAAATAATCTCACAGCTTCAATCCTAGCAATAGGGGAAAAAATTTCTTCAAAGTCAATTCCTTCCATCTATGAATATCCTTTACACACCAATCTTGCTTTGTTTCTAACAACTTCACCTTTCTCATTCATCTTGTTTCTAAATACCCATTTAGTTCCAATTAGATTTTTGTCCTTAGGTCTAGGAACAAGAATCCATGTATTATTCTTCTCAATTTGGTGTAGCTCTTCTTTCATTGCTTCCACCCAATGTTTATCTTTGCATGCTTCATTCACATTATTAGGCTCAGTCTTTGAAATCAAACAGTATTCTTCTGCAATCTTTCTCCTAGTCTAAACACCTTTGTTCTTATCACCTATAATATAATCTTTTGAATGATTTAGTCTCACATACCTTGGAGTCCTAGGATGTTCTTGAACACCTAGCTCTTGTGATCTATCCTCTGCACTTTCAAAAAATTAAACTCATAGAAGTGAATTCACCACCTCTATCGATCTCAAACATTTAATCTTCAAACCTCTCTGTCTCAACCATAGCC